>JBAJHX010000115.1:10985981-10997436 GCA_037176925.1 Amniataba percoides
CTCCAGCCAGCTGACCCAGCCATTTACAACCTGACAATGAGCAGCTGTAATTGAAAAGTGTTGGAGGAAAGACGCACCCCACCAACACTGCCGCCCCTCACACACTCACACACACACATACAACCCCAAAATACACACGTACATGCACTCCAACACACACGCACAGACAAACACACGTGCTCAATTACACTCTTGACACAGTGCCAAAAATGCAATCTGAGAGTACCTTTCCCCTTTCTAATGTGAGATATGAAACGGTGCTGGTGACAAATATGTTTCAGCACATGCAAACACCAAATCAATGTTGGAAGGCAAAGCTGTGTTTTTATTGAAGGTATAAAATGACTCGACTTGCCATTTCTCAAATAGAACCCTCTTCCTTTAGATGTCTGTTTTAAAAAAAATTTACCAGAAAAAAAAAAAATCTCAACAACAACATCTGCTGAAGCGGTGGGATTTAAAATATCCAAATATGCATGGGCTTCTAATTTTGTGTTGCAGCAGATTTGTGGCATTTTGATGAATGGTGAAAATAATGTGGGCTTTTCAGTCAGAAACAGTGTAGCGTGTGTAATAATTTAATAGCGTGAATGCTGTGCTTGAGGCCATTTGGTTAAATATTGTGTTTCACATTAAAAGTGATGACTGTCAAGTCAAATTCCTCCAAAGAATTTTAGCTAAGATACATGGTCACTGGCTTCATGATATATTGGCCAAATATTTAAATACGATTATTCAAATACAATTCTTCATATTAATCACATTTGGACAATGCTCTTCTCTTCTCTGCACCCATTTTTCATTTGCCAACGTTCAAACCCCCCCAATCCAAAGTGGGAACTGATTGGAGCGATTTCTGTCTAATTCAACTATTTAATCAGAAATTCACCAGATAGATGCACACACTGAAGGGGACACACACATGCATATACATCCACAACGTCAGAGGGGTGGAACAGCGTTAGTACCTGGGGGGGGATTAAATTGTGGACCACCTGCTTCTGTCACCTGGGACATATTTTACATGATTGAGCCAAGTGCTAGAATTGGACACACATGACAACATTCAGGGAGCCAGGCTGGATAAGAATGTGCATTTTTGGCAAGAAATGTGTGCAATATTTGTATCTCTGCACTCCCTCCTGCGCTATCTTCTGTATGTCTCTTACGCCAATAAGTTATTCCAAACAAACAGACAACTGACGTATAGGGATTGAGGTTTTAATGAGAAAAAGACAGACAGAAGTGGAAATGAAACACTGGTTGCCCATACAAATTGCTGTAATAACCATATCTACATTAAAGCTTTGTAATAACTTATACAGCTTTGCTTTATTGAGGTGGGGAGGGAAAAAAAGAAAATAAATGCCTATCTGCAGTGTTTCTGAATTAATATCTCATTATGGTTCCGCATCATCATTTTTTGGTCTCATTTTAAAAAGGCAGGGGATTACACACTAATTACATATTGCATGGTGGGGAACGTCTCTGTCGGTGATGAATAAAAATCCAACTGATCATGGGGAAGTGTTTCTTTTGCACCAAGGGGGATATCTGGTCTTTATCAATCAAGCTGGCTTCTCAGTAAAGGGGATAATGAATCGGAGTAAGACCTCTTGATCGCAGTTTGTGTTTATTTGTCACTGTCCCCAGAAGCTTCTTCATCTTCTTTTCTTCTCTTATTGGAAAAAAAAAAAAGACTGTTTCGAGGAGCTAAGCTAAGATAAACCGATGTGATTGACATTCTCATATCACTGGTTTCCATCACGATTTGGTCAAACTTGAAACAAATTTCTTCATTAAATTGTGTTCATTAAAAGATTTCTGTATTCATGCACATTCACTGACTCCTTCATGTCACAAGGGTTTTTATCTCCCCTCCCGTGCACATATTCAAAACACAGAACTGAAAAAAAAAAAAAGAAATCCCTCGCCATCACATCTTTCCACCGATGAAATTGGCTCCTTTTAGAAATGATTCCAAATGCGACTGTGTGTATGTGTGTGTGTGAGCGTGTGTGTGTGTGTGTGTGCCCGCATCGCAGGGAGGCTGCAGCGATAGCCTCAGGCACCACTCCTCTGTATGTATCTGATCTAGGCCTAATGAAGCTGAAAGCCTGGCAGTTGTGAGGAGCATCTGCAGAGCCACAGAGTGATGGGCATCTCATTCTGCTGCTGTGTCCCAGGGGGGCCACACACATCTGAGGACCCTGCCTGCTGTTTGCACAGTGACTCGGTGCCCCCGTGTACCCATGCTGCAGAAGGTCATGCCACATATGCTGTGGATGCCATCTGGAAGGTCTGCTTGACTGCCACGACAGCCTCTCGTGCAACCCTGGACGGGTGATATAACCGACTCAGAGGCTGAGCAAATACACGTTTTTGGAAAATATAACTGCCAATCTTTTTTTTCCTGTTTGTTTTTGTTTACATGCATACCTCCACATTTAATCCAGTGTGGATAGTCAAACTGATGCTCGTGGCTATCGCAATGCTATGACTGCAGACAGATATCACTATAAATATCAGGACACCCTCCAAACATACATACGTTTGGAGGAGAGTGTTGCAGGTTATTTGAACTGATTGCAGATTTGCAGTTTTTATTACCTAAAGTCATACTTTCTTTAACTTTTAATACTTTTTTTGTGCAATGAAACAGCAATTGTAGTCTCTTCCTTTTTTCTCCTCTGGCCTTTTCTCTCCCTTTTTCTCTTTCTCCCTTTATTATTATTATTATTATTTATTCTTTCATGTTGACACTTCCCAATTTCCACAATCTGGAGATGATGAAATTACAGGCATTAATATGGCAAGTGAGTCCCATGCAACAGGGTCTGGGCCGCTGTAACCCATACATCTAAATATAGATTTAATAACACTGGCTGTTTTTTCATCAGTGGGCTCAAAATGCTTACAGTGCAATCTGCAGCTCCCTCTCCTTCTCTCGCTGTGCATATAAACATCAAAATAGTTGTCCGAGAAGGAAAAGAAGCACTGTGGCTCCCTTTCCCCGTCTCTCTCTGTAATGAGGGGAGCGCAGAAGAATGAATGTCTGACCATTTGCTTTTTGAGCTACATTAACCACAAAGCCAGAGGAGATGCTCCTTGGCAGATTTCATAACTGTGGCGTAATAAAAAAAGGCACCTCTAACCAGTGGTGTACTGCAGCGATGGCATTTAGGCAAAATGACTAACCTGATAGGCTGTTTTTTTTCTCCCTGGCTTCTCTGCTACTCTACCTTGACTAACGCTTTTGTTTTCTGGCAACTCAGATTCTCCACTGTTGTTGCTCAACTGCATCGCAGCGATGACGGGAGCTCACGTTCCCACATAGGTGAGAGAAGGGACGGGCTTGTCAGGGAACATGAGAGGTCTTCATTGTAAAAAAAGATGGCATGTTATTGGATGAACTGCACCGACAGGCGTCGCGCGGGACGAGTGGAGGCGGCGGCGCTGCTCACTCCGAAACATTTTGCTGTGACTGTGGTGCCAGGAAGCTTTACCATCAGCGTGTTGCTCACTCAATTCTCATGTCAATTAGTTTAGATTACCTCATAGGAAATCAAATTACCGCCCTGATGTGAAGGTGTTATTTATCAAAATTTGCACACTTGCAGCCCAGTGAATTCTTAATAGATCCGGCGAAAACTGCCTCCCGTCTCCCTTTCAACCACTGTATTCCTGTGGTCTCTACGCTCCGTCTGCAGGCGTCCAGAGGTTCTGTTTGTCGCCCTGCAGCTTCCAGAGAGGGTATTGAATGCGTCTGACCCACTGTCTTTTATGGAACGTCTTCCAGTGGTTCCTAATTACCTTTGGTTTTATGGTCAGACCTGTGTCAGTCCCCCGCTCAATTTGTTTCTGTGAAATATGGCTTGGCCTTGGGTTCAAGTAGGGGAGAAAACACGGCACATTGATTAATCAAGGCGTGCAGGTTCAACCTCTGTTCTCAGGGAAGTCAATTCAATGACATGTTTTCACCTGGGGCACATTCCAGAAGTCTGAAGTTGCTTCCTTGCCTTAATTAATTCCCTTATATTCCTCCTTCCTCTCTGTCCTCCTCTTTCGTTGAAGTAACTTATTATGCTCAAATGCTGTTGAATCTTGATGAAAATGGAAAACAAGCAAGCAAACTCTACTTGTTTTGTGGCACATGCAGTGCGAGCAGGGGAGGACACAGGGAAAGAGATCTGAGACTGGCCCCATAACTGTAGGACAGATGATGCTTCACTGGAGTCTGGAACCGGAGCCTTGAGAGGACGACAGAGCAGCGTTATATGTGCTAAACAGACTGTAAACACAATATGTTTTGCTATAGATGTGGAAATTACAGGCCTGGTTGACTTTTATTGTCTGATGTGAACCACAAAACTGCTCTGCATTGTTGTTGCATACAATAATAATTACCATATTGCTTTACAAGGGAAAGATTCCACATATTTTACTATTAGTTTGAAAAACAAGCTGCAGGAAAAACATTTTTCATTTACATCTTCCCCCATTTTACTTTGTTTTGTGTGTGATTTGAGTGCACATATAAGGCATGGTGATCACACAATAATATAAACGATACGCTCCATACACTGGTTAAAAAAAAAAAAGTAAATGAAATGGGGATAGTTTATAAAATTTAAAAGTGAAAATATCTGAGGGAGTAATTTTGCTCTGCAAGGTTATCTAAATGCCTTCGATGTCTCCTCAGTTTGGTTTATTGGGGAAGCATCTAGCTTACCATGAGCAGTGAGACAATTACAAAGACAATTTCACGGGGAGGGTTTCTATAATCATCAATGCATGCTGGGAGCCCATATCAGAGTAAGTTTCATTTGGACTGAAGAGAATTCATTTGTAGTTTATAACTCACAATGCAGCCATTAGCAACTGCACTCAATCAGAGATTTTGAAAAGAGAGAGGGTAAGGAGAGAAAAAAAAACTGAAAATGTGAAAACAACATGCAAATTAAAGCTTTTGAGCTCAAGTAAATGAGCGACTTAAATGATTTATCCAGCGCACATTAAGTGTTGCCTTTTAAGTATGCATTGTTGAGTCTCTGGACTTAATACAAAAACAAATTCATAATACTTATTAAATTTCTTTCAGGACAACTGCAGAGCAATATATTTCATGCAAAAAAGACTGTCACGAACGCTACTTAATCCCACGGTCCCAAACTTTGCTTGAAGTGAGCACAAGTCTGCGTTATCCGTTTTTTTTTTTTTTTTTACGTGACGGTTCAGAGGGAAACTGGAGCTGCCCGACACCAGGCCACTTACAGTAATCCCCATTATGCATGCTTACATCAGGCTGCAGTGTTGTTTTGATGAAAACATAACAAGTCATAATGAATGGAAATGAATGTATGTTTGTGGGATCAAAATAGCGCATAATTACACTATTACCCCTGACGATACAGGTATGCCCCCCATCTAACACCACAAACATCAAGGTCTCTCCAGCAAATATTTCCTTGAGGTTAGTTTGTAAACAAATTAAATTCATTAAAGAGGGATGACTGGAGGTAAACACCAACATGGCTTGCGCGCTGCCTGTGGTCGACATAGGCGATGTATTCTCCCTGCTGAGGTAAATATAATGCAATTCAGACTCAACGTCGCCGGGCTTAAAGCGTAGCAGGTGATCTTACATTAAAGCTAGATGATGCATGGTGCTGATTATTATTGGTTTAAATGAGGATGCCTTCTCCCTGAGCTTAGAGTTTATTGTGTTTAGAATTTCATTGCGTTAATGATGGCTTATGATGAATGAGTTTGTGCCACGCCATGATAGACGTGGCTATTAGGGGCTAAAAGGAGATGGGACCCACACCCACAGGAGCCACAGCAATTAGTTTCAGCCAGATCAGAGGGTGTTGGCATAATGACCTGATTCTGGCAGCTTATTCTATTCCTGATCTCTAATCACGGTCGCCACTGGCATCTTTCTCTGTCTACTCTCTGCCTCTCCCTTCTGGTCAGGGGATATGAATTAATGAAATAATAAAGACTAATGTGGATGTTGCGGGCCGAGTGACCACTCACACGTGGCTCTCTTGCTTTAGCGAGTACAATTACACAGTAAGTTTGATCGGTGGTGATAGACAAAACAGCAGGGGCTCATAAATATGGATGGAGAGTCTGAGAAAATAAATTAACAGGGCCTGGCCTCTCGGCTGCCCCACTTAGACTGTCAATTACGGGCCTGACAGGAGCCTTGCGAAAGAGCCACACAAGGATGACACGCACGCACGCACTCTCTCTCTCTCTCACACACACACACACACACACACACACAGTCATTAAACTGTGCATTTGAGACCATTCTGAAGCCATACAGCAGTCACCTGCTTCATTATCAGCAGACAGCGATCATGCTTTCTGACATGTATCAAGAGCTTACAGTTATTGAGTAGTGTCAGCCAGTGTACAAAATCCAATGCAGGGGTTGATTCAGGAGCAAGTGACAGAAATTCTCATTTTCACATAATGTAAAAAAACATATATATATATTTTACTTGAAGCAGATTTCCTGCTTGTTGTGCAAAGACATTTTTGTGAGCCAGGAGCAAAAAAAAGAGACAAGCAGACAAGAAAAGTGATGAATTTTGCACCTTTTTTGAGCAGGGTCACTGTTTTTACAAGTTATTCTCCTTTTTTGCCTCATTTTGAATGTGACAGTAAATTCAATTATGTATGCTGAGAAGATGAGCACATTATAAGAGGGCAAAGAGTGGAAGGACAAACAGGGAGGAATTCAAGACCCTTTTGGGCCATGTCTGTGCGCATGTCTTCTGGCTACATGTTCTGTGTGAAAGGGTCAGCCCTGCAGTTTTGATACCAGCAGCGAGTCACCTCCTGACCTGAAAAGCTGGCTTAAAGCCAATTTATGGGGATTTGTGGAAAGAACCAGCATAAATTGGTGTATGTCAATACATCAATACAATTTGATACATTGATGCAATTTAGTTGCTCCTGTTCATTCAAATTATGCGAGTTGTTCATTTTGTTTGCTTTATATAATTTATTATGGTGTGTCATTTATTTACTGCATTTATGGAAGCATAAATTTTCTCTGTACACGTTTCATGAGCATTTGGAAGTTTCTCCGTATGAAAAAAGATGTGGAAGGTGTTATGGCTGGGGGATGTAAGGAAGCAGGCTAGCATGAGTATATTGGGATAGATATTGATTGATGAAGACCCTGATGTTCCACAAATATCAGCTGCCATAATAATCTAAAAGCAATAACACTCCTGCCAACCTTCTTTTTTTTTTTTTATAAGGAACCAGAGTGTCTGTGTAGATTATCCTCGGCCTACACAAATAGCAGCGGGTTGGGGGTACATAGTGCAGCCTGGCTTAAAACATTGTTCCACTTCTGCTGGAAATCCAAGCTCTTGTATACCTCAGGGGTCTGAGTTGGATTCTATTGGCAAGTTCAGTAAAGAAAAAAATACCACCTTCAGCTATTGCAAATAAGAAAATAATTTGCTTCTAAGCGTTTGAATAATGAATCTCACAAGTTACCTTTGAGGATATTGGGCTCTGAATAAGCAGTCAGGTGCGTGAACAAATCAGCCACCAGAGTATTACACGTACAAAACGAATTCATATTGACTCGAGCATCAAACAGATGGAAACTTTTAATTTTCTTCACGATGCCTCTGTGGCCTTGTGAGGTTAAGGCAAGAAAAAAGTTTCTAAAAAAAAATCTATTCATAGTTTAGACATTTACAAGATGATGTGTAGTAATGACTCAGTGTGTGTAGAGAATATCAGAGTAGAGATGTCGCTAAAATTAGAATTAGAAAGAGACGGGAGGTCTTTGTTCTTTGGAAGACAGTAAATATTCTGGGTTTTCCAAAAATGTGCGACCCAGAGTATTTGAGATAGTTGACAATAGTGATTAAAAGCATACAAGGACTGAGAGAGAGGGGGATGAAAGATGTCACATTTGAGCTCGATGTTGCAGATTCGGCCAGCTTCATATTGTACGCAGCCCAGAGTGGAGTTTAGTGGGACAGCGGTTCTTTCTTCCAGTTTATAGAAAACAGAAAACAGAGCAGACGGCATCCACGTGGTGAGTCAATCAATCGGACAACACAGATGGCCTCCAAGGGAAGCACATTTTTATCCCAGTTAGCCTGCAGGAGCGGTTCTGATAATCAGCCCGTGCAGCTCGGCCTAAAGCCGATCATCTGGCAGAGAGGAGAGATCTGGATGAACTTTTCTCTCCAGATCCCAAATTGTAATCTTTTTTTTTTCTTTTAGACGAGAAAATTTGTTTGGTCCAGTACAGATCTAATACCATCATTTCAGCAGAAGGCCTCATTCCAGCCTGCAGTGATGAAAGATAAAACAGTCGCTGCTGTGATCACTTTCCAAAGTTGTAAAATCCTGTCTGCGAAGTATTACAAAACCATGCAGTGTCTTGGTGCCTTTAGGCTTTTAATGCATTAATATGTTACTTCAACTGAACCTCCTGGATCGCATTTCATTGTCATACCTTAAACAACGTGCCCGATTAGTACCCATTGCTATTTCTTTCTTTTGTCTACAAGCTCATGTACTAAACTAGGATCCCAGTTTGGCATGGTTATCATTACATTGAATATTTAATTTAATTTTTTTTTTTTTTTAACTTTCTATTCTTCTTTTTCTTCTTCTTCCTCTTGTTTTTGTGCTGCAAATGTAATTAATTTATTGATTCACTAATGAATAATTCTGTAATGAAATCAGTAGTTTTTAAATAGTTCTTAGGCACAGTAAAGTTGTTCTTGTAATATTTGTTTCACCAGCCAACCGGGAGGGGAGTTTTAGGGGGGTCACAGAGCACGACCAAGGCTTAATATTACTGAGGTGGCACACAGGAAACAATTGAAAAGCCCCAGAAGTAAACTTCCAACCAAAACGGCGTTGGAGGCAGATTCAAACAAGTGCCTCACAGCAAGCGAAATGATTTCATTTCGGTCTCGGTGCGCGCTGTGATCAGCAGACAGTTCTGTGTTGGTACAAGGTCTTTGTTGTCACCAAGGGGAGAGAGATCAGCGCCTGCCAATAGAAATGAAAGCATTAGAGATGGATTGAAACGCTGCAACGCTCTGCCAATTCTCCATGATCATTAACTCATTGACAATTTTGTCAGCAAATTATGCGTAGCCTGCGACAGGATTCCAGGCAATTTCCTTGTGAGCCATCAAGTTGTTTACCCACTGCATTCGCTGCTAAAAAACACAGTTAAAACACACTGAGGGGGAAAAAAATCTTTATGCTTTGGCTGGTGCATTACTGAGAACTATCCATACCTTCATGTGCTCTCATACTTTTAGCCTGTATTGTATGTCTGCTGAAGGTCTTGGAAAGAGACTGCTGAAGTCCATATTGGATACTGAAGACTATTAGTCTGGAAGACAGCGATGTTGACGACATGGGCTATCGATTGTGCCACCTAGAATAAGTTGCCATAACGGGATCATATTGATCAGAATCATTGATGGTATACAGTATGTTTCGCTGCCCTGTGGACAAATCCAATTGTATTGATGAAAGCACGTTGAGAGGATCAAGTGCATACCTATACCATACTGCATGTAGGAGGAATAGAAGAATGATACACAGCCGATTAATCAAGTTAAGTTACACCCACCCACAGCAGTCTAGACCGCCTGCGTACAAGTGTCGGCTTAGAGGAGTGAAAGGGGATGCAAATCATGTACGTGTACTGTAAGTCCGCTGTGGGTTCTCGGTGACCAGTCGTGTCTTCTATTCGTGGTTTCAAGATGCGGAGTGAAATCTTGGTTGAACAACAGAGAGAGAGAGATAATATGCAAATTTCGATATCTGCAAAAGCTGCGCCGCGTGTTTGAATGGACGGGCAGATGGACAGATTTTTAGGAGCTGCAACTAAAGGATAGATTAGTGGTTAATCTCGTTGTAGGGGTTTCTTCTTTCACTCCAAATCATTCCAGGAAACAAGAGCAGATTTGAAATCCATCCAAATCTAATTAAAACACTCGATACAAAGGACCGTGTTTTTTTGACAGTTTGATTGGAGGGATGAGAGGCACGGTGAGGGAGGGCCTACTGTAACCATTTCACAGGAGGCTCCATGCAGTGTTGTTCTTTGGAGGGGGTGCCTTTTGTTGTTACTGGAGACAGATAGGCATTCCTGATAAATGTGGAAATGTGTCAAAACTCAGGAGGGAAGCCGGGGAAGTACCAGAGGTAAATTTGGCCTACTTGGGCATCATTACAGCTATTGTGTGACTGTCAGTAAGTTCACCCACATTGTAGTGTATTTTTTGCTGATGCGGTGCCTGCTTTGTATATTACTTTCACGTTTCCTGTGGTGCTGCTATGTTGCTATGCTGTCTGCACTTCTCGTATATTTTTGGAAATCAAGAAAAAATTCATTTTAAAGTGTCAGTTTTAATATTTCTTTTTAAAATATTTTTTTAAAGAATGCTTTTTAGAAAATAAAAAGACTCCACAACATCTGAAATAACCACAGCTGAACTGCAGACTCCTAAATAACTGGGCATGAAGCCACAAGGCAATATGAGAGAGCGGCTAGCTTCACATGGACAGGACTTCACATGCTGTCTGACCACAGGCAAAAAAAAAAAAGAGAAATCAATATTTCTTTACAGGCCTGGGAGACTCTGAGGGCTTGCTTAACACCCTAACAACATGCTTTAGAGCGCTGTCTGTCCCGTAAACCTATCGGATCTCTGCAATCTCCAACTCTGCCCGGCGACAGGCCCTCCCAGGCCCCCCGCTCCTGCTTTGCTGTCTGGCCCCTGCAGTCCCAGCCCTCGCAGCCCCCTGTCCCAGTCCCTGCAACCTCTCGCTCCCCAGCCTCCATAGCAGCAACAGCAGTGCTGTTAGCATTGTTAATGGCTATTGTTATGAATGAGGACCTCTGCTCCTCTTTCTTCATTGGCAGGCCCCGGGCAGGCAGATGGATAGGCTGCTACTTCTTCTCTGCTATCAGGACAGCCCAGACGCCGGGCCCAGGACTGGCGGAACAAAGTAGGAGGAATGATGCCCCAGTGGGGAGAAAAGGGCGAGAGGGACCAAGGCGGAGAGGAGGGAGTGGGGGAAAAAGGGATGAGGGAGGACAGAGAGAGAGAGAGAGACAGAGAGAGAAAATAAAAAGCAGAATAGGAGGGGGCAAGAGACAAGGGTGAAAGAGCAAGGGAGCAATGGAAGGGAGCAGGTCTCTCCTCCCCTGAATAAATTTGGAGTTCCATTGTGAGGGGTGTGTGAGAGGAGTGTGGCTGCTGTCTGTGGCAGAGGCCTATATTCTCAGCAGCCTGTGGAGAAGAAAAGAGGAGGGGTGAGGGGCACACACTGCCCCGTTACTGGCCCCCTGCCGTATACGCCCTAAGTGAGGGGGGGGGGGGGGGGGGGGGGGGGGGGGGGGGGGGGGGGGGGGGGGGGGGGGGGGGGGGGGGGG
>JBAJHX010000115.1:10997536-11029748 GCA_037176925.1 Amniataba percoides
TGGGAGAGGGTCTCTATTTTCAGCAGCCTTGGGGAAAAAAAAAAGGGGGGGGGGGGGGAAAAAAGTGTCCCGGTGGTGGGCCCCGGTTGGGGACCCCCCAACTTTCCCCCCCCCCCCCCCCCCCCCATCTCCAGCACCCCTGCCTGGTGATGAATGGTGGTACTTGCTGAAAGTGAAGCCTGCTGGTGAGCCTTGGCTCAGGCTGGGAGGCAGGGGGAGACTGCTTGGAGGATCACGGGGACAAACTCAGCAAAAGGCTGCCCTTCAGTCGCCCATATACTTCAGCAAGATGGCAGGCCCGCTGCTGGCACACGACCACAGAAGCGGGTAACAGAAGCAAAAGAGCCGGAGCCTCAACTCACGCCCAAGGAGAGCCTCTTGCTCTCCGTCATAAAGGGGATTCGGAATCATAATCAAATCCACCAAGGCACTTTTTGGTTTTGTGCATTCTCCAGCACAGTTTTGAGCGAGGATTCCTGGCAGTGGAAATGCAAAACACTTGCAATAAATAGCAACTGTTACCATATGACTGTGTGCAGCGAATTAGTCCCCCTTTTGACAGAGCCTGTATATTCTTTTAATGTTGCATCTAGTGGGACAACTCTTCTCCACTATTGATCATGATCTCACCACCATGAATTACTTATTGCGGTCAGGAATGTCAGGCTAGACATTTGCTATAACCGCAAAAATGGAAAATACTAATTGCTCACTCAAATAATGAATGCGCTATTTGCTGACTACATCACAAAAGATGCTGTTCAGGAGATATGAGGAGTTTTTTTTTGTTGTTTTTTTTTCAGGCGGTGTACATAAAAAAAAAAAAATCCATGTCAAACAACACTACTTTCTTGCCGTCTCTCTAATGAGTGGTGTCTCTTCTCCTCACTACACACTTCCTTCTCACTCTGCCTCATTTTCTCTGTCTGTCACACTTACACACACACACATAAAATGAGAGTAGATCCTGCTCTGAAGCAGACCTTGCTGCATTAGAGAAAAGAGACAGAGATGGGGAGAAAAGTAGGAGGAGAGATGGAGAGAGCCTGGGGGCTGGCCTCTGTCCCGGCTCCCCCAGCCTCTCTGGATCCCAGCCATCTGCCACAGCTGCTGCCTGGCTTTAACTGCCACTCTAATTGACAATGAACCCAGAGCCCTGTGATAATTGTGGCTGCTTGGTGACTTGGGCAGGTAATGCCTCCCTTTCAGGATTTATCAGGCCCCATCTGTTCCTCGTAGTGCTATATGTGGCAGAAAAGGCCCCCTACCCAACCATCAGCACTCACCACTACTTCATCCCCTTCCTCCTCCTCCTTTAGCACACCATCCCCTTTCTCTGCCCCCCTCCACACACACACTCTGTCGCTCCATGCATCCTTCAACTCCCCCCCCGGCCATCCACCCCCATACCCTCCGTCCTCCTCCGTCTTCATGTGCATTGTCACAGCCAACCAATATCCTTCTCCCCAACGGCTCTTTCGTCTCCTCCTCCAGTTGCTGAGCAAATATTGGGCTTTTTTTGTGAAAGGATGCTTATTAGAGAGCAGCTCCCTGGCCTGGGGCAGCCACACCCACCAGAGGGCACGGCTCCGAGGCTAGGATTGTTTGTTCAATCATTAACTAAAAATAA
Source organism: Amniataba percoides (assembly GCA_037176925.1). Classification (NCBI taxonomy): domain Eukaryota; kingdom Metazoa; phylum Chordata; class Actinopteri; order Centrarchiformes; family Terapontidae; genus Amniataba; species Amniataba percoides. The sequence continues at coordinate 10,999,167 of JBAJHX010000115.1, forward strand.
AAGACTCCTCGCGGTTGCCTGAAACTCCCCCTTTTTTCTCTGTTCTGTGGCGCAAGATGCGTGTCGTGAGTGGCGAGTGGAGAACAACTGTGGGGGGCCATAACCTTACACCCTTTACCAACACCACACTCCCCCTGCTCTCTTGATTAGACCGTACCCATCTTTCTCACACGAGGGGGGAACAATTGAGATCTCTGCAGCGTTAGCAGGTGTTGTGTCCGCTGGTGTTTGATTATTGCTATGCTCAATCTTGATCAAGTCTGCTCGCCAGCCGTCCCCTGCATTCTCAACTGTCACTGTCAACAAGGTTGCACATTTAGCATGTCAGAAATGGTAATGTTGATAAATTGAGAGATAATTCTCATATCATTCTTTATGTAAATAATTGACTCTTGCAATATGGGACTTATGGATGTGCTCAGTGCAAAAAGAACTTCCAAGCTTGCAAGTTTAGCACTTTTCCTCAGTTGCTCAACAGCTGCTCCTCAGATGCTTTTGGAAATTATTATGACAACAGGTTGTCTCCACGTCCACGTCCAAATCAGTCCTGAATGCCTCTCTGAATCCAAAAAAAAAAGCAAAAAGATATTGTCCCAAATAGAGTATCGTCCGAAGATGCAGACAGGAAGCACAAACCACTACGGGCACTGGAGACTGTGCCAAATGCTTTTTTCTATTGCCAGATTAATGTCAGATTCTGGCAGATAACGGGAAAATATGTCAGCTTTACTTTCCAGAAATGGACAGATCTTGGCCATGTGCTGCCTAATTGTGGGCAGTGTTTCCCCATCTGTTAGGGGTAGATATAATTTTCAGACAGAGTGATCAGATATGGTACACATTTATTATCATCAGCCTAAATGGAGAATATGTATTTATTTATAGGGTGATTTGGAGCTACCTCGTTGTTCACAGCTTAGGTACAGTGTGTACTACCACCGCTCATTTGGGTGAGATCCACAGTGTGTTTTGTTGCCAAAAAAGACACCAGAATGCTTCAGTGGTTTTTGATCAGCACTGAAATCAAGTCATAACTGTTTATGGAATTATTTTCCCAACTCACTGCGGGAAAACTGGATTTTTTTTTTTGGGTTCTCCACTTAATTATTGTATGTTGCTTAAATTAACGGTAATTGTATTTCATGGAATAACACAGATTCTAGCATCCTTCCCTGTTTGTAAACTATGCATAGAAAACATGTTTTACAAACCATTAAGCTCACAAATTTATTCACACAAATAAAACCAGCCATCTGTAATTTAGCATTATTTCAGTGCATTAGGAACAGAACATTTAACTCAGCCATAATTTTAGGCTTTGAATTAGAGCTTGGATGAGAAGGCACTCTAAACAGGAGTGCCGTGTGGACACAGGATATCACACAAGAGTGGGAAAATGTCATGTTGAGAGTTTATGAATATGAAACAGGGTTACAATTGAGACACAGAAAAGCATTCTGTGTAGCTGACATCCTATCATTTAACTTGCTGGTTGTGGAAAAATTATTTGAATATGGATGTGATATAAAAGCAGCGCTGTAATATTGTGAGTATCCCAGAGGCTGCGTATGCGGAATGGAAATAATGGTTTTCCTCTCTTTGCCAAGATTGTGACACGAAATGGCTTCATTCTCTGACATTTACCAAACTATTTGAGACCTGGGCCTGATTTACCTGCGAATCCCTCTCTAATACCTCATCACTTCCAGAGCAGATCTCGGGATTTCAAGTGCAAGGACATCTTTAGGCCATAAAAGCCTCCACCCACCAGATTCAGCAGACATGTGATACTGAAACAGCAAGATTTCTCCCCCTCATACACACTTACACACTCGCAAACATACACATTTGTGCACGCTCACTCTCAAATGCATCCTGCTGACAACCCACCACTCCTAATCCCTCCTCATCATGGCTGCCTGAGCCCTCAGGGTTCCAGTCATTTGGTGTGCATCTACCACAGGATACTGATGCTGCTGTGTTGCCTGCTCAGGTGCAGGTGTGTAAGTGTGCAAATGTTTGTGTGTGTGCCTGCTCAAAATGTGGTTGCATGAACATGAGACAGGAATTAGCTGTCTAAATGCCACACTAACCTTCAGAGCTCTCACCTGCAACCTAATCTTAATGGTCAACAAAATGGAATTAATGCCCACGATGGTTAATTGATTTTTAGAATCCTCAACGACTGAATGATTTATGAACATAAGTAGGGCTGAAGTGGGGGAAAAACATGCAAATTCTGAAAGTGCAGCACTCCCTCACTGTTTTGGCATTCTTTACACATGCACCCAAATGGCATGGCTCAGATTCTGAAAGTGCCAATTTTGTTTGCTGTTAGGTCATTGGATGATTTCAGCTCTATTGTTTCCTGTTAACACGGCAAAACTGTTGCACTACCCATTTCTGATGTATGAAATTTTAAAAAATGAACCTGCTGCACTAAAGCTAGCACACAGACTAGAAATGCTTTCATTGAGCAAACATGTTGCTGTATCTTGTCACGTTTGTTAGTGTTATGTTTAGTCTTGTCATGTTTGAAGTTGAAGTCACTGTTGTCTAGTCTCGATTCGCACTTCCTGTTTTATTTTGTACTCACCTCTTCCCTCTCGTTTCCCTCCCACTTCCTGCCTTTGTGTGTTTTCCCGCCTGTTAGATTGTCTTCCCTGCCCCTGATTCGTTTCACCTGTTCTCCCTTACCTCATGCATAAGTAGTCCTGGTCTTCCTTTGTCCTGTGCCAGTTTGTCTTGTTTTAGGTTGGGGCTGCATGTCAGTCTTGTTTTATGCCTTTTTTTATGTTTTCTGGTTTGGGGCCTTTTTGTCCTCTGAGACATTTTCTGTTAGTACTTTCATCCTCCCTGTGAGTGCTTTTTGTTTGTCATGAAAATACCTTTTTTGTCACCACGTGAACTTGGTCAGTCATGCAGTCACACCCTCCTGTGTCAAAGTTCGTTACTCATATGAGTCCAAAAGGATTGACATGATATTTTAAACATGCCGCATCAAACACGAATCTGCTGTATAAGAGACTAAACACCACGCAACTACAGGCAGGTGACAAATTAAAGGAAAATCCAAAGTGGTAGTAAGGTGTTGGGCCACCACATGCTGCCAGAACAGCTAGAGTGCACCTTGACATTGATTCTCCAACACTTTGAACTCTACTGGAGGGATGAAAACCAAATATATTGATTGACTTGTTTGTGTTTAGAGAGCATTGTCGAAAAACAGTCCAGAACATCCCATACATGTTCAGGTGCATTAACATCTGGTGGCTGTGAAGGCTATAGCACATCATTCACATCATTTTCATACTCATCAAACCATTCAGTGACACCTTGTGATCTGTGGATGGGGGCGTTGTCGAGAAACCACTCCCATCAGGATAGAAATGTTTCATCACAGGATAAAGGTGATCAATCAGAGCAGTTTTTTATTGATCTGCAGTGACCCTACTCTCTGAGAGGACACACACACACACACACACATATATATATGTGTGTGTGTGTGTGTATACATTTTTAAAACCACAAAGTTAAAGCTTTATGCACTGTCAGATTTTTTAAACAGAGGCTAGAGTAGCTGAGGTTATGTGGGGTCAGCCGATCTTTTCAATTTTACCACCACAGCTCTGATCATAAGCACAGATTCACACAGACATGTTTAATGTATATGCATATATTCCATTTTTAAATTTTAAAGTAGATACATTCTCTATGGTAAAAATATTTATGATAGCTCTGAGGATGCTTTATGTTGGATAAGCCTAATTAAACAGATGCATGAAAAAAAACAAGCTCTCAGAGCTCTCTGACTCACATTATAAGTGAGGACAAAGGCAATGACATGATCTTAATCAAAATGACAAGAACATTAAAAATGTAGCATTGCTCAACACAGGCAAAGATAAGAATCGATTTGGGCTGCTGATGATGGTTATCGCCATTAATTATTGAATTACTTCTCCATCATCATATAAGTGCACTGCTCCATCCTTCAGGGGAGGCACGGGGCATGTTTATCTCTGCTAATGCATGATTTGAGTTCTTCTCTGCTATTCTGCTGTACATATTGCCTTCAAGCTAAATTCACACTTATAAGTTCAACATGTAAACATGACATACTCGTTTTATGTCCTGGACTAGCTGTCTGACTGTCTTGTTGTCTCTCTTCCCATTGGCCTTTATCTCGCTGTGAAGTATGCCAGTGGATTGGGCTAGCAGTGTGATAGCCCACATCTCCAGCTCTCTCTTGTAATAACTACAGAGTCCCGCGTGTTGTGATCCTGTGATCCTGTGAGCCTGCGGCCCATCAGAAACACCACGTCCCTCTAGGTGCATTAATCCGACAGACAGGGCTTGAGGCTGAGGGCTGAGGCCCAGCTATCTCCTGCCTTGGCCTCCCAGGATGGCCCTGCTTAGGCAGAGGAGCTCCCCACTGACCCCCAGGCTACAGGGGCTCTAAGATTAGCAGCTTTGTAACTTTGTATCTGTCACAGGCCAGTGCTGTGGGGATGGACAGGCCTGGATTAGCACAGGGGAGAGGCGAGCTATTCTACATTTCACACACAGCTAAGAGGGGATTCAGGATTCTGGTCACTGCCAACTGGGAGACGGGGTGGAGATGAGAGTTTTGGGAGGTATAGCATGCGTGTGTATGCGCGTGGGTCGGTCTAAGGGTGTTTGAAGTTGAATTAAAATAAAGATTAGACAGTTAATCCCAAGGTGTGAGAGATATACTCTATGGGTAACGTGATTTTAATTCACCAGGGGAGATGCCCTATCACATGAAACCAAGGTGCACACCGTGATAATCAAGATGTGAGTTTTTTTTTGTGCGCTTAAAATCATCATCGATTTTGCAGATGATATCAGGACATTGGTTTTGTAAGTCTTATAAGTCTGGGTCGACATCTATCACAACGCGCTCACTAATAGCTTCGACTAAATGCCGTAAAGATTCAAAGTTAATACAGAATGTCCTTTCGAAATTGCTCCGCAGTGTTACATCTTCTCATACAACGAGACGCAGTGGGTTGGAGTGAATAACCCAGCAGCAAACATAATGCTAATCAGATACTCAATCATCCTAAACAATGCACAATAGACACTAAATATGAAGATGGCTGCATAGTTCACATGAATAGTAGCCCCGCAGGTTCTAGGTGTCACTGATAGCAGAGCATTGTGATGGTCCATTATCATATGTTTTAGCCATTGTCATTAGCCTGCTATTTGTTGGTCAGGGGACCCTGACACGATAGAGAAGGAGCACTCATTTATCATAAACATACAACAGTGATTCAGGCACTCACAAAGAAACCTTGCACCTCTGCATTAATATTCATTGCTTCATTGGAATTGTTCTGCTGGCAACAATCCTTCTCTCTTTCTTCCTATTTCTCTCTGTTTCACTCTAAGAACTCTTACTTGCTCTCGGCTTTCCCTGTAATTTTTGTATTATGAGAAGTCTTTCTTTTTTTCATTTAGTGTCATTCTTCTCCACTTTGCATAATGGTGTCAAGGTTAATAGCCTTAGTGATAGTGCTTACGTTTGCATATTCCCAAATTCCCAGGCTCCACCAGCCAAGTGGATCGCTTTTTCTTAAAAGAGGAGCATACGAGCAAGCATACAAGCATTTAAGTTTAACTTCTAAACATTTTTAAGAAAGGCATACGACAGAGTTAAAAATGAAAAGACAGTCCTCCACATTTTAAGCTATAGCATTCATACAAATACTTAGAAATACTATCTGTCTTAGTCGGCCTGAACAACTGTCACAGATGGAAGAAGGGACGGATAGAACCACCTTTCAGGCGACTTGGCTTAGCCTCGCTAAATGGCTTCCGACAGCCAGATTCATCAGTGGCTCATCTGTGCTGTTTACACTGTTTAATTGTTTGACAGTTCCTGTTTATGCTGTGTCACTTCCAATCCTCCCTGCTTCCATTAAACAGCGGAGCCTTCCTTCGATAAATGAGCAGCATTTGAAATTTGCCAGTAGCCGCACTGCTGGATGTGATCAAACAAAATGTGGCTGTCCAGCTTCCTGCAGGCGTCACTCTCATATCCTGGAACTGAGACGAGGTCAATCAACACTTAAGGCACTATTTGTATGGGGATGTGTGCACGTGCGTGTATGTGTGTGCATGTATATTCATGTGTGTGTGAGTGAGGGACTCAATTCCCCCGCAGCCGGCTGTTTTTTGCCAGACATTTCAAAGTGGGAGGCCTGATCGAGAATCAGTTGAGCCTTTGAAGTCTGTTATAAATAAGATGGTTAAGGGGACCTGCATGGGCAGTGATCCTGGATCGCTACTCTAAGAAGCTTGATATATACGGGTCATTGACTTAAGATGACTTATTAGCACACACACGCTGCAGGTAATGGAAGCGTAGTTATACAAGCTTGCACTTTGCATGCCATGACTATTCAACCTTCAACAACTCCTATATAACCAAGAACAGTGGGCTCAGGGGAGAGAGCGAGTGAGCGAGACTGAGAGAGAGCAAAACAGACAGCCAGAGGGTGGAAAGAGAGTTGGTGGAGAGAGTCAGAGAGACAGAGAGAGAGTGCGCGCCTGCAAAGATGAAAGACAATGCAATCAATAAGATATATAAGATAACAAATAATGCCCTAGGTATCTCATTAATCGTAACATAGGCTTATTATGCTGAGCGCAGGTTTATAAAGCCGGGTCACTTTGGCTCTCTTTATTGAAATATCAGCAAAGGCAAGAGGAGGTAAAACACTACTGAGACTAAAACTTTCAGTGGCTTCAGCAAAATGTGTGACAGAAGGTCACCCACTCACCAGCAGAGTGAAGAGCCTGTTGTTTGTTGTTGCACATATGGGGCCGTTTTTAACAGCCAAGGAGAGAATTTAAGATGACATTTCATTTCAGTGCATGCTTTGCTTAAATGCTAATAGCCCATGGTTGCATTGTACATTTAACACCATGCAAACTATCTGGAACAATTCCTGTGGGCTGTAAAAACAATTTGTTGTTGCATATCAGTGCTGTGTGGGCTTCCGTGAGTTGTGGTGTGTTATTGTAGACACTGTGATGACATTGGACGCTCCGTCATTCTTCCCTCCATGCGTAAGAGGAAGAAAATGATAGCTTATCCCTCGATGCCCTTGAAGGCAAGGTGTCTCTACATAGTATATCCATCACAATCAACACCAGATCATTTATATTAAATGCCTTCTTTTTTTTTTTTTTTTTAAAGCTACACCCGGTAATACGTCGCTCCGAATGGAGGGTGAATTTAAACAGAGCAATAAACAGTGATTGTCGCACACAACTTGTCCTTCTAATTTACAGCCTGGAGCCGGGCACTCAGCTAAGGAGAGAGGAAGGTTGGGAGTCCAGATACATAATGACCTCCACATTTACACCTGATCTCTATTCTCTGGGTACCGTGGCTTTCTGCCATAAAGGTGCATAAAATCCATTAGCAGGGACTACGGTTTACAAAGAGTAATATTGTAATTTCCATAAATGCAATGTCTGTTGGTCTTTCCATTAATCTTGATGACATTTTAGCATGATAATTTATTTATATATATGTAGACACGTCACCACTTTTAATAGCAAATTAATAAAGTGAACTGTTATTAGCATGAAACATGGCTTGTGGTTGTGACTGGGATTACAATCCCTTGGTAGCCAGGTCAACACCTAACTTAATCCTCATTTTAAATCAGCAAAGTATGCTGTCAACTTGCAAACACTGCAGCTGGAAAGCACTCGGCTCATCACATGCACCGCTATACAGTCTTTATTTCTGTCTAGTCTGAAATTGAATTGTTGCTAATTTATTTCTGCTCTTCCGTGGCTTTTTATTTGATTATTTTTGTACGTTTTCTTCTTTCATCTCTTCCCAATGCTTGCAAGAGGGTATAAATAGCTCAAGACATATGAGCAATCATGAATCATGAAGATGACTGCAGGGAAAAAGTCCCAAATTGTCACAAACAAGTAAGACACGTGTGCCTGTTACGTATCTGCATTACGAAGCACTTCGCAACTTGGATTAAACACATTCCACAATTACCAAGCAGATTCTGCATGTGAGCCGAGAGGAGGCTTAGTGACTACAGGCATGACATCACCTCGCAGAGTAGTGCTGATTCACACGCATTCTACTGCAATTGTCTTTCTCCACAAATCACTAAATCTTCACAAATGTCACCCAGTGCAGTTTGCCAAATGGCTTTCCCCCTCACATCAGTCTCACTGCAGACTGAGAGAAATGTTACCTTCATCAGACACTGATCAGTGAGTTCCACAACATTGCCCCCAAATGTATCTGTGCATGTATGTATGGGACCTTTTTCATGAATTGGAAATTTTCCATCCCTGAATTTTCATATGACTAATGGCATATTGTTTTCTGACTTACAAAGACGGATATGGTGCGAGCAATGCCACTGCATAAATAGGTGAGCCAGACGTGGTTCATTAATAAACTAACTCTCGCATTTTTCTTTTTGCATGTGATAGGTTGCTGTTGGTTTTATCATGGGATTTGCTGCTTGAGCTAGCAAATAGCAAGCGCCGTTATAGCTTTAGACTGCTGTATAATTGATGGAGATCCAGGCCCTGTCGTTTCTGGATGGCAGCAGACATGAGCTGTGCGCAGGATAATTCGAGGACGTCTGACTTTGACCCAGGCCCCTGGCGAGTCGCGGCTCACCTATAAAAATTTCCATGGATGATTAATACAAGAATCATGTCAGCTTATTAGGGCTCAATTCAGCAGCCAGTGGAGGGGTGTGAGCATGCATGTTAAGGACCATCCAAAATAGGGCAGCCTAGAAATAGCCGGTGAAGTCTGGGGGAACAGTGACTTGGATATGACTTATGCGTGCACACACCCCGACACACACAAACACATAGAACCAATCTGAATCTGGTCCACCCCGCCATACCATTTCACTGAGCACTGAAATGCTTGAATGAAGATGGATAGGATTTCCTGGAATGCAATCCGGAGGAGGCTGCTGGTCATTGCCGGACCCCATCTTGGTTTCCATGTATGCTGTCACTTATTCACCCAGCCAGCTCGTGGTGGGTCTAAATGCGATGGGCTTTACGTGCCCTTGATTCCCCTACAAAGGGAAATTACCAGGGATGCTGCATATAAGCCAGACACTCATGGTCGTGCCTTTGCAGGTGTCCAGAGTCAAGGTCTCGGTCACTTTGGTCCTCTGCCTGTCCCCTCTCCCACTCTACTGATCAATATGTCATACAGCACAGCCCAATCATAGTGAAATACTAAGGACACGCCTCCTTATAACATATTTGCAGCCATAAATGTAAAGATTAACGATAACAAATGACCGAGCCAGCCTTATGTATGCCCTGACGCTCTCCCAATGCATGAAATTTTCAGGCTAGCCGCTGCTTGTCTTCAGGTTCATTACCTCCACATGGAGGCATGGGGGGTTTCAATCATACCACCCCAAAATATAACCCCCATCCAGCACCCGAACAGACCCGCACACACGCAAACACAAACAGGCACCCACACATCACCTCCTCCTCTTATAATGAAAACATAGGTTAGGCACACATTAATCAATGCAGACACCAAGTTCTATGAAATCTAAATGGGGTAAACATCCCCTGAGCATTCATTACCATTTTGTGTCAGGCTAAAGAAATGAAATAAAAAATAGAAGAAAAAATACATTAGTATATTGATTCTAATACTTTTTTTTTTTTTTAAAGGTGTCAGCCCATACAAGAAATGGGCTGTACGCAAAACCTTGTGATCCCCGTGCATTATAAAAATACTCACGACTTTGAGGTTGCCCTTACAAGAACATATAGATGTGAAATAGGCCATTTAGTTTAAGTCCATAAATGCAAATTGTGACAATGCGTAGATATAATGTGAATGTAGGTTACAACCAGATCGTAAATATTGACACAGTAAAGTGTAATCCGTGTTGAAATGGAACCTTGTAAAAGCAGGGGCTGTGACCCTGATTGTAAAGGAAAAAAATAAGACTACAAAAGAGCATATTCCTTCCCCCAATAAACATTACAGCAGCTCTTCTTCTGCTCATCTATTTTTTTTGAATAATCACCCATCTTTAGACTTGGCCTTATTGTTATTCTTTATTATATCAGTGGCTAATTGTCACAGTCATAATGTCCACTTTCTCACTATTTACTCCATTTTAATATAGATATAGTTTCCTCTATCTCCCATCTCTTTTGAAGGTATTCCCTACTCTGGACTGATGCTGTAGGGCAGTGGTAAGTCATAACACGACATGCAGATATTAGAAATGCAACAGTCTCAGCACAGGGCTGACCTGAGGGGGGGTGGGGGAGGAAGGGAGGGGGGATTGACATGCAGAGGCTCTCAGTGCTGTTGGCTTACAACTTGAGAGCCCTTAACCAAATGAGAGGGCTGGTCTGGATGGCTTCCACAGGCCTCTGTGGGCCTCGGCAAGCCAGGAGCTGGATGAAAACACGCTATGATGTATCCACGGGCTCAGAAGGTTAGGAACGTCTGGGGTCTAAAACAAGATCCCATCCTGACTCATCTTGTCTTAAAGGAGGAAAAAAAAACTATTCCCAATTTAAAAGGGTATTGTGTGTGTGTGTGTGGGTGTGTCAGTACAGCGCTGCTGTGTTTCTGCAGCAGACTATACACAGTGGACACTGGTTAAGGATTACTATACTTGGAGAATACAAGAATTTAATTCACATGTTGTGTTTTCCCTCAGTTAATTACATTCTGTTGACATTATTAGCGATATGGGCACATCTCAGACGAGAGATTCAGACCAATAAATAAACATCAGTCGAGACACAGATAAAGCAGTTATCACCGCTGCCTGTGGCCATGATGAGCCTACGTGAGAGACAGTACCAGTTGCCCTTTACCGTGGTGCAAATTACATGCAGAAGTGGCATGTCAGACATGTGTGACTGTTGGCCTATGAATACATAGGCAGTAATCAACATTGTTTAAAATGCTCATTTGCATATGCATGCATCATTAATTCTATGCAAATGAGGCAGTAGGGACTGCACTAGTGTGACTCTCCTTGTAACCCAATAGTATAGCTGTCAGAGGAAGGTTACAAAGGAAGGCAAAGTCATTAGTTTGTAACAGTCCTTCTGTAAGTCCTCCTCTTGATGATTAATGAAGAAAATGTGCAAAAGTAACTTTTCAATGATGTATGCTCCTTTGTATGCTTTTCCATGTCTTAATGGTGCACACACATTGATGCACACAACAAGGAGCCTCTGGAGGATTAACAATAAGAGGCTGTCTGTGGGCATTTGTGCTATAAATGCATCCTTCCATTATGGAAGACCTGAGTCTATCCTTCCAATCCATGGTAATCTTTCTTTTTTTTCAATAATGCATGCACTACTTAAGAAGCATAATTTATGAGACATTATTTATTTTCCTTGCGTGATCCACAAGGAACATTTTAAGTTGACCTGATTCGCTTTGGGCTGCGATTTAAATGCAACACGTATAGTGGACAAAGCATCTTGCAAGATATTCTGTCTCATGTTTTTTTGCAGGCACGCTCATGAAAGAGACTGCAGAGGCTTTCACAATGGACCGAAATGCCACTGAGACACCGAAATGCTCTCAATAAGAAATCTGTGTTTTCACAGAAACAAAAAAAAAACTTGCTTGGTTTAAGTAACTCCTATATGTTCCACAAGCAGCAGGTTCAAGTGGAGGCCAAAATGTTCCCATACTTGGTAAACGATGATACTCTCCATGAACTTGATATGTATAATGCAAGGAAAGATATTCTAATAACAAAAATACAGCATCAATAATGTAATGTGAGAATGGACTCGCGCAAAATGCTCTCGTGCCTGCTACGCCACATATTCACTCCACTATCTCCTTTCTGCTCCGTAATGAATCATTCTGGCAGGGGGGGTGGAAAGGGTGGCATCAGCAAATATAGATGAGAATGACACCTTCTGGAGTTTGAGAAGTTGAGAAGGCATCTAATAACACCGCTCCCCTCCCCTCCCCTCGCCGTGTATCCCTTAGCTGATGCGACGCTTCCGGAGGGGCCTAAGAAGACACACGATGACAGCCGTGCTCAGAGGAAGATGGTAACAAGATGTGATGCATAACACATGAGAGAGGCTGGGGTGTCATTACAGAGGGATGAGCAGGCTTCATCAAGCACATCACAAATACATTTTAGATGACACCTCCACTTGTGATGCGCTTACTTCAGAGAAAATAACATTTATTACCCTGTTATGTTTATTGGAAATATGCAGATGTATTAGACAGCTGCAGAGGACCCGGGGTGTAGATGAATTACTGAATTCCCATTTGTTTTACATAAACTTTTTCTATTACTTTAAAATACTTTTTTTTCTTTGTGCCTTTTTTTTCTCTCCACAGAATATTGGATATTAGTATTCTGATGCCGATAGACTGTCCCTTTTCACCGCTGTGCTCAGAATAAATTTGATATGCCTGAGTGCCTGCGGTAGACTTTGTTTTGCCTCCAAAAAGCGGTTGTTATAGACTCAATAAACATCCAAGCCTCGCGTTCGCCCCTTTCTCCAGTGAGAGAGCATCCCAAAAACTGTCATGATTGCTTTGGAAGGGAGCCTATGAAAAGTTATGCTAATTAAGCATTTAGTGGGACGCTCCTCCCAGTGACATATGGTCGTGGCCAAAACATTAAATCCTCGCAGAGTCAATGCGCATCATGTGTTTGCAATTTCGAAAGCTGGGGAGTTTTCTTTTTTAATTCCTGGCAGACCCCACGTTTAAAAGTCGAGGGAGAGCCGGATTGATGGTTAGTTACATTCGGGTTAGACATTCAAGAAACTGGCTAATTGGCAATCTGACAAAAATGACTTGGTTAACCATCTACTGCATCTAAATAAGACCACTGAACTGCCTCTTTTCTTTTTTTTTTTACACAGTTTGAAACAATATTTGGACATGTTTCTATCTGGACATGTTCGCCTCACTGAATGTCTAGAGTGTTTATTATCCAGATGGGAGTTTACTAAAAACATACTTCCCACAAAAGACGTTACTATTTCAGAATCCCATAGACCTGTGCGTCTACAATTTCTTACGCATTGCTTGTGAAGAGCCTATTTTTGTATTTCCTGCATTCCATCCCCAGTATTCCCCTGTTGAAATCTTCAGGGCTTCTTGGTGGCGCGCAGGGATGATGCAGGGAAACAGGAGAGAGAGGAGCAAAAATCTGCTGAGCTATTAAAAGTTTTTATAGAGAGTGAAGGGAGGTGGGGGTGGTGGGGGCAATGCTGGTTTCCTCTGCTCGCCTGTTAGCTAATAAAAATGCTTACATACAATGAGAGAAATACACAAGAGCAATCAATATTTTATGTAACAGCTCAGGCTGGGCCCGCAGTAGTGAAGGGGGAGAAGCCAGGGAGGAGATGAAAAATAGATCGCATTAATCCAGCGCAGTGATTTACAACAATTATGTCATCCATGTGATAGAGAGAGGGAGAGAGGGAGAGAGGGAGAGAGAAAGAAAGAGAATGCAGAGGATTGGATCATTTTGGGTTTCTGTCTCTATTTATGTGTTCATGAGTAAGAAAGCAAGAGTCAAATGCCTCCCAGATCCTTGATCCTCAGGCTGCAGACTCCACAAAAAAAATGAAGAAGAAAAATAAGGAGGAGGGCTCTTCAAAGGGGAGTCGAAATGAAAAAGTGCCACCTAATGTAAATGCAACCAGCCCTGCCTCACCCCCTACCCGAGCCCCTTCCCCTGTCCCAACCCTGAAGCGCTGCGGTGCTCCGCCACACTCCGCACCATGTCACCATCCACATTCTCCTTCTCTGCTCAATGTTCCATGACAACAAGGTGAGACGGACAGCAGAGGTTAGGCTGAACAGCTGCTTCCTGGGTTGGAAATTCCAGGCATTGAGGGCCATCTGTCTATATGTTCACTGATGTATATGGGAGCCATCTATCAGGCTGCTAGCCCTGCAGCTGCTGGGGCCGTCACAGCCCAGTCTGCCACCCGCCCGCCTGCTTGCCTGCCTGCCTGCCTGCCTGCTTGCTTGCTTGCTTGGCTGGCTTCTCCCAGCCTCAACCCCAATACAATGAGAGCTCCTTCTTCACTTTGTGTCACACAGAATGGGCTGATTTGATTAAGTCCTGGGCTCTCATTATGTTAGGTAGGGGTGTAGAATTTCAATGATAATCCATAATGCATGACCGGGGGTTTTGTTGCCATGGTGACATAAATTCAAGGTTACCAGCTCAGACGCATAATTGGGTGCGCATTGAGCGCTGAAGAGGTGCTGTTAAAATTCCCCTCATGAAAGTGGAGCATCAATCATGCTGTCGCAGATTGCAAAGTACTCATAATCAGATGAAATGCTTGGCAGAGAGAAAACGTCACAACAGGACAGGGCTTCCTACTCTTTGAAAACTAATCTAACATTTGAGAATGGACTGCGAGACAACTTAGCCTGTTTTTGTTTTTGTTTTCTTTTTTTTCTTCACCCCCTCCCCAGCGCCTCCTCTTTGGCTTTTTCAGGCTTATTTTGTACAGTAAGTTGGTCTCAGTTCATTTAGCCCTTATCTTGCTCTCCCAGGCGGGAATATTCCCTCAGTCAGAACAGCTCCCCCCAAATGATGGAAATCAATTCTCACAAGAGATCAGGACCTCTATGACAAGCAGAGCCTCCAGCTCGAGGCTCATCAGACCCATTTGAACGGCAGACAAAAGCAAAAGATTTCTGCCCCTTGTGCCGTCTCCTGAAATCCCATTGAAAATCTGCTCATGCCTTCTCCAATCTGCGCCACAGTTCTTTTATTGATGCTCTTTTTTTTTTTTTGGGAGAAGGGGATCGACAAGGGGATGTGCTCGCTTGGAGGCGTGTGAGGGACGGGAATGGTGTCTGTCCCCTGGATAAAACCTCGTCTTTTTTCCTCTCCCTCCTCCCCCTTTCACTTCTACTTCTGGCATCACTAACAATAAAAAATCGAAGAACTGATGAGTGGCTTGAAGCTACTTGTTAGTTGGGAAAAGTTTTTTTCTTTTTAACCAGTGGAAGGATTGTCAGGAATAGAACTAAAAGTGTGAAGTTTTGTAGGTCAGGTTATTGCTCCATTCAAACTGTACTAACCATGGCTGCCTACCATGTCTGTCTGTTAGCTGGCAGGTTATACCATTTCAATCACATGAGCTCTATCCTGAAGTACCCCCCCGTCCATCAATACAGCACCACTATAATTCTCCTATGGTTAATAACCATAAATCAAATGAGATTCATAAACCATTAAGATGGTGCTTATTATCTCTTACACTAGGTAGTTCAGATATTCATAGCCTGGAGGTACGTGGCTTCAAACCAATAATCTGCTCCATCTATGCAATATTTCCCTCTTTTTATCACATGAATTATGCTTTGTGTCATAATTTACCAGAACATTTCTCATCACTTGAGTAATACGCTTTACTGAATTCATTTTCACTGCTTGTACACCGCAGCACAGATGCGCTACCTCCACCCTCTTTACATAGCCACTTCCCCTCAGTGATCGGGCAGGAGTTACAAGGTCACACATCAGTCGCCGAATCGGGTTCGCGGGCGCAGATCATCCTTTTGGTGTCGGAAAGTGCGGTGCCTATCTTTAGGACAGGTACATGAAAAATTTATGCAGTTTACTTTAACTCAAGCGAGAGTCTACTCTTTTCAAAAAGGAGGCAACAAACACATAAGGGAGTTTCAGCAGTGCTCAAGCATCAAATTAAGGCCCTACAAGAAGACATCCGTGTATGCCAGTCACGGCTCACCTTCAAAGGCCCCGTGTACAACTATAGAAGCCATTTTGTTTGAGAGTACAAAGGAAAACAGGTTATTAAGAGGAAGGCTTTAAAAAATGGAGAGACAGACATCCCTTTTCAAGTCCAATTTTCCCCCGCTACTGTATTTGCCACCTATCATTCCGATGAGCGCGCCGCTTTAAAGCGACTCAACAGGGTTCCCGCAGAAGATCTGAATCAAGTTTTTAATGAGCCCCGTCATTCTTGTGCTGCTGTCACAGGTGTGGATCTGCTGATGCCAGAGCTCTGTGGGACTTAGCATGGGCCTTACCCAGTCAATTAAGGAGTATAAGCTATTCACACAGAACAAGCACCATAACTGTGCACCGTGTTGCTTTGTTTCCCCCCCACACCCTCCCTGCACACATCACTCCCTCTCTCTGTCTTTTGAAATCACCGGCGTGTAGGCCTCTCACCCAAGGAAATGCGCTCAAGTTTTAATCAGAAAGATACGACTTTCATTTCTTTCATTTCGTTTCCAGCTGTTCTATGGCCCTCGCTTCGCATCTCCCTGTTGATTCCTCCATGAATTCATTACAAGTACAGTGCAGCTGCCCAACTTTATCATAACTTTGAATTTAATCAGAATTTAAGGGGATTGGCCTTTTACAGTGGGTTGTTAGTCTTCGGGATTTTGGGATTTCTCAGAGCAGTCTAGGGATCCTCTGTTTGTGTGTCTGTGTGTGTGTGTGTCTACGAACAAGACTGAGAGAGAGAGAGAGAGAGAGAGAGAGAGAGAGAGGGTGTGTGAGAGAGGAAGGAAGCCTGTAATTCCCTGTCCTCCACATGAACCCTTGATAGTGTCCCATATGTTATATTTGCCCATTTTACTTGTCAAGGGGCTGATGTGTGGCTTGTATGGAGAACAAACATGTGTTCCAAATGTGTGTCAGTAA
Organism: Amniataba percoides; assembly: GCA_037176925.1. Classification (NCBI taxonomy): domain Eukaryota; kingdom Metazoa; phylum Chordata; class Actinopteri; order Centrarchiformes; family Terapontidae; genus Amniataba; species Amniataba percoides. The sequence goes on from JBAJHX010000115.1 coordinate 11,015,906, forward strand.
TGCTACGCGGTGACCTGACCCCGGCGTGTATTTATGTGCATGTGGCGCGCCATGTTTTATTCTGAATATAAGCAATATGTAGCCGGACTGACAATGCTTAGTGGAATCGAGGCTACCCACGCAGAAACTAAATAAACCAATGGAAGTGCAGGCGCAGAATTAGAAGCAAAGGAGGAAGGAAGCGGAAAGAGGGAGAGTGGAGAAGGAGGGTGGGTGGGTGAGCGAGAGAACAGAAGGAATGTATTGGTCAAGCACACAGAGTGTCAACAAAGCAGTGTAAAGACTTGTCACTCTTGGTCACTGCGCTCACTGCCCGGCGACTGGAGAGGAATGCGCTGGTCATTCAAGCCCCCAGAATAGGCAGTGCTCCTTTGCCCCTTCCACCCTGTGCACCACCATTGTATCAGCGAGAACATTGTTCAGGAGACTCCTTTGTCCCTTTAGATTTTCGGAGGTCCCTTTTCAAGACGTCCACCGAGACCCCCTGTGCAGTCAGGCCAGAGCTGCTCCCCGAACAGCTGTCCGGGATCAAGCTGAAGTCACTCTAAGCTGGCTCCCATTTGAGCCAATGCATTACAGATGTTTATCCTTCAGAATTAGACTGCAGGCTTGCTAGCTGTAGGGAGGGTGATAATGCAGGTTTCTATTTGGCCAACTTGGTGCAGTTATGTATTTCTGTATTGGGGTCTTCAACCAAGCTGACCCCTAGTAAAGATTTCTCTGTTCTGCCCCTTTTTCCAATGTGATTGAATTCAGCCCCAGCTTAGGGGCCATAATAAGCCCTTCCCAATGCTCCACCAAGCAGATCTCCAATGCACAAACTGTGGCCTCCCCCCATTGTAATGTTTACAAGGTCAAGGTTGCAGGGTCAGTGTTTCTGGCTTAGTTAAATTGGCATGCTCTTTTTTTGGTAATGGATTACTGACTTGGTGATGGCTTGATGCTTAGTATCACTTTTATCAAGGGCAGGAGAATAATATGGGGACAAGCTCAGGATTTAGGGCAAAATGCAGACAATTGAAGCATCTCAATAGATATCGAACACACAGTGGTAGGGATTTGCATAACCTGGTCAGAGGTAGATAGGACAGGGAAAAAAAACTCTCTTGGACCTGACAGTCTGAAGGATCATTTGAGTGATTTATGCAGGAAATTGTATTTGCGAAGCAAGGGAGATAATTTAATAAAGCAAGGCCTGGCCTAGTCCTCAAGAACAGGGGGCTCTTTGCTGAAAAATGATACAGCCTCCTGTCTGAGGGGATGGCAGATAACGAAGGCCAATATTTACTGTGGATTTGTGCTCCTTCTATTTCCTGTCTTAGTCTTACTATTATCGTTCCTAGTTTCCTGAAATGAGCAAACATATTATATGCATACATATAAATGTTTAATATATGCAAATGTAACCTGTTTCATTTCCTTTATGCAAATGCTGTATCATTATTATTAGCAAAAATGACGAGAATATCAGGGAATCGCGAGGCAGCTTTAACTACGGCGGTGAATAATCACGCTATTGCAGTGAGGAAAGAAAGCACCAAGAATCCAGATAAGTTCATGTACGTCAGGCTCATAACATCAATCCTTGACAGAAAATTAGGTCCTTTGTTTAAAATGTTTCTTTTTTAAAGGAGGGTGGCAAGGGACGTGCCTCAGAAACACATTCCAGTAACAAGACACATCAGTCACATCATGGAGGATGAGCTGAATTGTGTTAAGGACGGCGACCTCTGCTCTTGTTGAAGCATAAAAATGAATGAAATGGACAGAGCCTGCGCTCGACTCCTCTAAGTGAAGCGAAGTGCTCTGAGACCTTGTCTTTACTGCATGTAAACAAGTGCGAAGAGCCATATAAATATATGTCCTCAGTCCACTAACTGATAAATTTTCACTAAGTACACTGCTTTACCTCATTAGTGTGTGTCTGAGCGTCGACCTTTCCCCTGCACATGCGTCTTTGTGTGCATCCTTACATATACGGCCCTTCCTGATATTGTAGGTATGGGGAGAGAGAGTTGGCCCCGGTTAATGTTGCATGTCAACAGAGTAAGGGTCTCTCTCTCTTTCCTTCTGCAGTAGGTCTGTTAATGTTTAGAGTCAGGAGGCCCAGGGGACTCTAAATCCCTCGGACACAAAGAGCCTCTGTGTGCTGGCGAGGTCACATCTGCCCAATGACTCTGTGTGCATATAGGGAGTACTCTATAGGCCATCAGAGGGGCCTGCTGCAACTGCCCCACTTCCATAATACTACTCTGTGTGCACTACACCGGCCACTGGGCTTGATAGAGCTTGACATTTCACCACACGCATATTAAACTCTCTGTCACGTCACCCCGTTCTCTCCAAGATGCTCCAAGAAATGTAACATCACAAAAAGTCAAGCATCTAAAGCAGTCGTGAAACACCGGGACAAAGGCGTAAAATGCGTGTTTTGGCCATAATGTTGCATTGATGCGATTGACAATAAAGGATCACGCCATTACAATGTCATTGCTTGCATTAAACGAGTGTCCACAGACGATTATCTTAATGAAAAGGTTTTCATTTCAACCCACTCCACTGGCCTTATCATTTCCTGAAAGGCACTCCACCTATTTAAATCTGACGAACGGAGTCATGACAAGGAGAACGGTGCACATTTGGTCTGACATTATGTCTTTCAATAACAGATGTTTACTCGGTGGCACACATTTGGGGCTCTCTCCTTTAATGAAGGTCCTTAAAGGTGAAATGAAAGCTTTAGAAGTAATGCTTGACTCAATGTCATTTTTTATCACGATTCAAAAAAAAGCACCAGAAGGACTGGCTCTTGTTTATTGTGTCTCCTCACCGCGCGCCAGAATATTAACACACCTTAGAAGTGATTAGCATTGCTATTGACATGGTAAACAGTGATTAAAAATATATGCCTTTTAATGGGCCCCAGCCTTGCCAATCAGATAGTGTGCAGGCTAGTCAGCGGTGCAATAAATCATTAGGTCTGGCCAGTGGAAACCAGGGCTATCCACTGAATCCAGGGTTCACTCGATATGGAGATATCAATGAAAGCCTTTGTTTTGTCCACCACAGCAAATTAGACACGCCAGTGTGCTCTGTTAATGTACACACTGCAATCTTCCCTGACCTACACAGGCTGAATTTAGCACTTGGGATTTATCATGAAGCAGAAGTTTCATTCCGGTTGGTTACACTGAGTGAATGTGGCCCAGATGACAGGATGGCCACGAAGGCCATCAGCTGGAATGAAAATAATCTGTTCAACGAGACAGCAGTATTGTCATACAGATGAAACGATAGAGTTCAGCACATTGAGAGGGAACCAGACTGCATTTAACCAGCTGTAAACATTGCTCAACAACAAACAAAAGAAAAACTTCCAGTCCAGTTGACCCTTGACCCTGCTTATATTGCTCAGGATAAAACTCCGAAACAGGCCAGTGGCCAGTAAAATGTACTCCGCCTGCACCACGCACGCAGAGAGCAGTTGCACTCTGGGGACAAAGTGGAGAGGACCTTTCAGGAGGTGACAATGACAGGAGAGGTTGGATGAGGTCAGTGTGGTTTGATACCATCCTATTGAGGTCTTAATTGCTCATAGAGAGGCTATAGGGGCCTTCTGTGCATTCACTGTGAAAGGACTGAGCCAGGGAAGGTAATTTATGACTGGCAGGGTGAGGTTACAGGGGGAGCGTCCCCTTAAAAGAGAGGTATGCACGCCTGGTGCTTCTCCTGAGCTCAAGTGGCTCAATAGATGGCAATTGAGCTACTTGGGAGGTGGACCTGCAGTCCCTTTCTCTTTCCCACTCTCTCATTCTTTCTGTCTTTCCCTAACTCTCTCCCTAACTCCGGTCGGCGGCTCCCTCCCATGTCCTAGATCAGCTCATCTGGGTGTGCTGCGGCAGGATATCAATCTTAATGAAGCTGCCAGGCCAGTGTCGTATCAACTTTAGACTACAGGCCTTGATAAGCATACCAATTCTCTGTAACAATACCCAGGGTAATAACCAGGACAATAAGGTCTCACAAAGGATGGAGTGTGGAGACATCTGAATTTTATGGGTGCCGTGTGTGTGAAAGAGAGGAAGAGATAGAGAAGGAAGCAGAGAGATAGAAGAGGAGAGAGAGAGAGCACATAAATTGTCTGCCAGTCCATGTGTGCGTGCAGGAAAAGCATGTGTTTAAACCGAACATGTACACATACATGGTGCGTGTGTATAATATAAAGAGTGAAGAGTTCCGACTTATTCAAATCATATGTCTTCATGTCATACAATGTCAGATTCACATTACGGCCGGACCACATAGGAAGAGTCGACTCACATCCTGGGAGAGTTTTAGCCATACCTCATGCAGGTGTTATAGACATTTCAAGTTCGTTACATAAGCTACAGGTCACTCGGAGAACGTTCTCCCATGCAGTGGAGCTGTTAGGTTTCCTTCGTCACTCAGACACCCGAGTCATGTCTCTGAGATGAGTCAAATGTTGTGTTTACAGTATGGTTTTATCTCCACAGCCAGATAGGTCTGGAGTGGGGAACGTGGGCGCCTGCCTGCTGGCTGCTTCTGGTTTGGAGGGCGTTGGAGGACAAAGTGTGACTGTGTGACCGTGTGCCTGTTTCTATCTGGGGGTGGGTGAAGGGGTTTGGGGGGGGCGGTTTGGTCACATGAGGCCAAGATGAATGCCTGTGGTCTTTAATTTATTGTGGTGGGTTTATGTGGCTGTGACTATCGCGCACATTAACAACATTACCCCGCTTTCATCTGCAGAGTTTCTCTCGGATTAAAATGAGCAGGGAGAAAGAAAAAAAAAAGATGCTAACCACAAACTTATTTAGGAGGGACGGAGGGAGGGAGGGAGGGGGATTTCCATGCCGACTTCCTCACAAGGGCAGGCAGACATGTGGTTGGACGTTTGATGTCAGCCCCAAGGAATGTGCTTGCACAAATGGCTCATATGCTGAGTGTATTCATGTAACTCATCTTTGCTGAGTTATCTTGCATCACCCTCCCGGTATCATCTAATCATGCTCAGCATTGTTGGAATTCAGAAAAAAAAAGTCGCCGCTCTATCCGGTCGTGATCCTGTTTTCCATATCCATTTACATTACCACCCAGAGGTGTGTCTGCAAATAATCCACATTGCGTTTGAGGTGAACATGCTGGCACTCCTCCTGGTTTATTGTGGATAGATTAAATAGATAAATCCAACAGAGAGCAGACAGAGAGGGGTCATCCAGGAGCTTTAACGGGCCAAGAAATGTGATGATGCCTCTTGATTCATCCACCAGATAAGAGCCATAGAACCGGCAGACATGCCTCCGACGTAGCTCTGTTGTCACAGGTGGAGTTTTGAATGGCAGGCCCATTCTCTCGTCTGAGGGCTTTTCTGTCGGAGCTTAAAAGAGCTAATTAAAAGACACTATGGGCCAGGCCGCACGGTGCTTCTCATTACAGGCACATACTACAGTATCGGCCCTGACCTGAATTTCTACAGGTTAAACGCATGCCGGGAACAGATCGCTCACACAACCTTGGATGGCTCTTCCTCATCCGCCGCTTGACACTGATAAAGAAACAATAAACACATCCATTCGATGCGGTTACAGAAACAATTCACACATTTATATGATCAATGGGAAGATGAGTAACACGGGGAGAGCATTTTACTCGACGCATCCTGAATCCGTGAGATCAGATTCATGCAGTCCGCGGCGCACGCAGTCTGGCCCGGCTGGACATATGAGATATTTATAGATCCAGCTTTCCCCCGTGGATTGGCTGTCTGGTGGGGTGTCCTTTATTGATCTGGGTTTCAGGAAACAAACACAGCGCAGGTCAGACGTCCACACACACCTTGAGAATGCGGACGCTGGCAATATCGCGGGATACAGGTGGGGAGAGTGGCCCAAGGTGGGAAAAGCTGATGGGTACAGTGTATTTGATTTAGATTCAGCGCGTGATGCTCCGGGGGGCTGGAGGGCTGACATTCAAATTAGGGTTCGGAAGCAGAGATTTAAAACCAGATAAATTACAGCCTTCCCGAGCAGCTGAATGTCCCGCACATGGCTCTTCTCGCCTCTCTCTTTTGTTCCCAGTGATGTCTGGGGGGCCATCTTCCACTGAGGGTGTGAGGTGGCACCATGTTGCATTTTAATTTCTCTTGTTTTCAGGCGGCGGACCCCATCACTGTCAACGTCCCAAATAATAACGCTTTATTGGTGCGCGCCGTGCGGCCTGCTGATGCTACTCAGCCATTAGGACGAGGCAGAGAGGCAGAGAAAGAGAAAGGGAGAAAGAAGGGCCCCGGTGCCCCCACTGCTATAATTTAGGGCGCTCTTATCCGTGCCATCGGCTCAGATTGTAATTCAAGAAGCAACAGTGTGGAGGGCCTGGTCCTTTTTTATGCACAGCCATTATTGGGGCGGTGAGATACAGTAGTGGCTTTTAGCACAGGAGAGGCCAGACATAGATGGGTCGTCCAAGTGTTTTACAATTGAATGTGCTAAACCGCTGCCACCATGCAGCCTCACAGGCAGCCAAGGATGGGCCCTGATTCAGGTCTTTCTCTCCCCCTCCTGCTGTCCTCTGCTCTGGGCCTCAGTGATGGGCAGAGAGGACCGGGCTGTTATCCCCTCTGGTAATTACCACCATTAAAGCTAATCCTGGTCCAATTCAGGCTGCTTTTGTTTTGAGCTTTATCTCTTCAGTGCTGGAGAGTTTCTCCTTTCAGAGCAGCACACAAAGACATAGTTTTTAGAGTTGGTAATTATCTGTTTTATCCCCTCTGCTGGGAATAGAATGAAAAATACTCGAGATGGACAGAAGCATATCTGCTCCCTCTTTTCTCTCTCTCCCACTGCCTCTCTCCATCTTCACCTGCCTCCATGCACTCTCACAATCTCTCACCTCCGTCTCCTCCTCTTTCTCTTTCGCCCCCGTTTTTTTTCATTCAGTATGACAAAAAAAGATAATTGTTAAATTCTGCGCTGGATGTTATTGAGAGATTAACGAGATTGAGCATGAATTTATCAATCTCTGTGACAATACTGAGATAAATGTAATTATATTCGGTACTTATTAGCATGATGGTAATGCTGGCCCCTAATTTTCCGCTGTAATTGCGGCTCTATTTTTACGAGGTGTTAACTGCTATTAATCACATTGATGATTCAGTAAATGTAGCGCAAAGATTTCCATTCAATTCCATTTCCTCTGACCTATCTCTCAGCAGATCTGTCTCTCATCAAAGGAATAAAAGATCATTGTTACATAAAAGAGGAGAGAGAAAAAGACAGAGCTCTTTCCATGCAGAACTTGTTTTAATGGATTTTTTTTCATCCTTTTCCTCAAATCAAACTCAATGTCATAATTTTCAATTAGCCAGTTTTCACTGTCGCCATTTTCCCCCCTTTTTTATTTTATGAGCTGGCAAATTGTCAACTGTCAAAGTTAAAGTGACACCCTGCAGTTAGAAAATAGACGGGTCCTGGTTTAGTAATAATAATATCTGGCTGATGAATATGCTGTGTGTGCGATGAGAGCGCTGTAACACTAATTGGTGTGAGTGTTGTGGTACCATGTCTTGTGTTAATGCTGGTAACAGTATTCTCCCCATCATACAAGGTGGTTATCACACACACACACACACGGACACATGCACACACACTGGTCCTCTCCCCCTATATGAGAGAAATAGGCAGTGCACATCTTTAATAAGCACCATCTGACTACCAGAATGAACAACAGAGTTGGTGTGACGGGCAGCATGAATCCAAATGCCCTTGTTATATCCAGCAGCACACTCCACCAGCTTTCCTCCAGCATGTCATCACTTTGTTTCAGTTGCCCACTCACAGCTCGTCTTCACTCCAGATGGCGCTTCACTTCCTGGTCCCGGGCCTGCTGTGCTGGGACCTTCTCTGATTGGCCGGCGCACCTGCTCCCCCGCTGCCTGGGACATGATTGACACGTGCCTTCCCCAAACAGAGGCTCCGCTGCTGCTGCCATTCTGTCGTTGAGTGACAGCCCCCACGGTGCTGGGCTCCCCGCTGATGATTCTGGGCATGACATCATTAGTTTCTCTCTATCAAACAGCTGTTCCTGATTCCTGGTGTTCATAAAATCAGGCGTCTGATTCTACAGAGTGTAAATAACATTAATTAGGCTTTGCGTGCGTCGCACAAATCATGACTGGCTGAACGTGTTGCATGTTTCACTGAAGTGGTAAATCAAGGCTGGATTTCAATACATAACCATATTCATTTGAAAGGAATTACAAGGGTGAAGCAATCAACAAATACATAACAGTGAAGCATTTTACTTGTGCAACAGGTTACAGAGGAAACCATCTATGTGATGCTTTTCAGATTAAATGATCAAGCCTGGTAAAATATTTAATTTTTATGAAATGTCTTTTTCAATATTTAAGTCTAAAATACAAAAAGCATTCAAATTAAGTATTAAAAGCACCTACTCATGTCTAATGTGATTCAAAACGCTTTTTTTTCAATGGTCTTATGTAATTAAATTCCATTACAAGAACATCCCACGCAATAACCTAAAAAAATGGTCTTGTTGTTGAGTCAACACTCTCCGCAGGCTATTTGTTGCAGGCTACTGTAATGTGTTACATTGCATTACATTGTGCAGGAGTTTCTATTTTTCTGGTCACTGTGTGTATATATAGCTCAAAGCTTCTGTCATGTTGCTATTTTATTCCCCCAGCAGAGCAGAAATAAGGGAATGCCACCTGTGCTGACAGCATCTTTTGACGCGGCTGAGTGACAGGGAGAGGGCTAAGTGGTCAGACCATCGGAGGCCGCGGCAGCATGGTCCTTAAGCCTTGGGCAGATGGTAGGCTTCAGGTGTGCGCGTACGTGTGTGGCTCAGGGTTCCCTGGAAAGGAAGGAAAGCAGACATCAGTGTCTGTGTATCTCCGAGGAGCAGCCTACACAGGTAGCTAATGGATATGCTGCCTCAGACACCCGGGGGCATCCTCGGGCAATGCACTGGCACGGCGCCAGCAGGAATCAAGCCTGTCATCATTCAGGCCACAGGCGGAGGTAGGCATAAGGAGAGCATTTAGTTTTTTTATCTTATTTTTGTATTTTTTTTGGGAGGAGGCAAGGAAGGCATGAGAGCTGCCCCATTCCTAGAAAGAGGAAAAATAAATGATAAATAAATCTTGGATTTTTTTTTTCAACCATCATCCAATTCAGGAAGACTGTACACCAGCCCTGAAAACACAAATTATTCCAATTTGCAGGGCCAGCCTGGAGCGCCGGTGTCTGTTTTGCAAGCTAACCGAGGCCATTCCAGTGTGTCTAATTACTGAATCCTTTTTGACAAGAGGACACTTTGTTTCATGTTGTCACCTCATTGCAGGCAACTTGTGACCACAAGGCATTTGAATTGTTATGGTGTTACTGTATGTTTTTTTTTTTTACCCCCCCCTCCCCATTTCCCTAAATCTGATTATAAAGTATGTTTCTTATTCTGCTGAGATTAGCCATCTGGCTGTGGGATGCTGGGAGGGAATCTCTCTGCTTGTTAGTGACTGGCTTTCACAGCTCTCCCTCCGCTGAGCTCAAAGCTTGCTGAGTGACACCGCTGCCCACTCACACAGACAAAAATACCCAGCTAACTGGATGGCATATGTGAGACATTCACCACAGGCTACGGCTCCGTGTGTGTCTGTGTGTGTAACAACAGAAAGACAGACCGTGGGTGAATGTAAAAGAGAGACAGCAGGAAAACAGACAGAAAAGTGCTTTTTTTTTCTTTTTTTATTTCTCTTTTCCTGAGAAAAACCTTGTCATTGGAGGTGTGGGGGAGCGGAGGGGGGAATTAACTTACATGCGGAGGAAACTTGGCTGATAGCTATCCTAGATAAACTGAAGTGAAAGTCCAGGACATCTTTCCCTCAGAGGGTTACGTGGGAAAGTGTGAATATTTGTCCAAACGTGGCGCTGAAAGCTGTGAGCAGCGAGCACATGTGGGAAAGGTGGGCTGAAATATGTTGGACAAATTGGACTTTGTCAGCCCTGCCTGCTAAGCTCTTCAGATGGTCTAATTGAACCTGACGTGGCTTTACATCTGCGGCTTCCTCTCTGGCTCGGCCTCTATTTGTCTTCTCACTCATGTTATAGTCATTAGCCGTGTTCATCTCATTGTCCTGCTGTGCTGCTAAAACACACATCCACTTAATAAAGCCTTCATTGTGAGCGATACAGTAGCACCTCTATGATCGAAAATAAATTGTCTTTTTTACTGGAAAGTGTGAAGCTCTGCCGGAAAGTGTGAAATCTCCGCAAATACTGGTGGAATTATCTAAGCCAATTTAATGCCACAATGAAGAATTCATTTGGCTGTCATCATATTTTGAGTGTTTTTTTTTTTTTTTACACTGTGTTCCTGAGGCAGGAGAATTTAGTTTTTGGAACTTTTCTTGCCAGTCAGAAATCGAAACACAAAGTTCTTTCTCTTGGCTGTGCAAAGAGCTTTTCTTTTTTTTCCCCCCTCTCTCTCTTTTTAGAGCCTCAAATCACACATGCTGTAAGAAAAGAAATGACATTATTTAAGGTCAAAAGATGAGGTCAGGTAAATCACTATGTCATCAATCTGGCAAGAAGGGAAACAGCTTTTCAACAGGGGGCGCCACACTGTAAATCCAGATTTCAGATACTGTAAAGTGAGGAAATGCTCAGAGGAGGCAGCTGGTTTATTCAAACACACACACACACAAAAACTGAATCCCCCCCCCCCACGCACACACACACAAGGCATTCGGTGCCTGCTAAGAGTTAAAAACAAGTCACTTCTCTGACATTTACGCAGGGCTGCTGCTTCTTTTCAGATGCACTGTGGGATATGACAATACCCGCGGCAGGAGAGGCATTGAAAAGACTTCTGGGGAGACAGGAAGCCTCCACTCGCGTGGTGCACCTGGACTACCTAAACAACCGGCACAAAAAAGACCCACTTGATTGAGTGAATGTGGGAGGACAATGAGCACAATAAAATAAATGGAGTGGTGAAACAATGCCAAATGATGTCACCTGGCAGTCAACTGGACCCCTGCCACAGCGCTGGTTTGGTCAGCCCGCGCTGTCTGTTACTAGTCACTTGCTCTGTACCTTGTTTATGCTCCAGTTTCCCCCCACTAAAGTACACCATTCTAGATTTTTTTTCTTTTCCCTTCAGCTGAAAAGGCACAGTGAGTGAATGGGCTTTAATTCTTGCCTTTTGGATGGCTTACCGATGCAATTTTTCAAAACACACTTCACAGATACTACTGGTGCCATCAAAGACCCCCAGAGGAACATTAGCATAGAGGAGTGTTTATACTTTGCATTGATAGTCCATTTACTCTGGCAAACATCAAAGAGCAGAATATCAGCTTTGTTGAATGCCATTTACGAGATGTTTTGATGGAACAAGCCGAATCTCCATGCCCCTTCTCCACCGAGAGAAAGCTGGAGAAATTATATGGGCAGAAGCTCCTGAACAACATACTCAAATAAATAGAAAGGGAGTTGATCTTGACATCCTTGGCTGATAAGGATGCACTTTTACCCGTAAGAAAGAAAACAACTCCGCATGAGAGAAGAGGCATAAAATATCCCTCTCTGCGCGCCGAGCTGATGCCATACTGTGGAACTGACAGCATCTGAAAACGTCGCTCGCCGCCAGCATCGAGTAACACGCGCCAATACCTTACTAACATGCTAATCCTCGTGCAGCTGCTAATCACTGCGGCCACATTCTCAGCACTTCGCTGTTCAGCGTCCAGGTTGGCTGATTTGATGAGGATCAGATAGCCTGGACCCGAGCTTCCTGTGTTGCCTCTCCATTTGGTTCCCATTTAACCTGTCTCACAGCCAATAAAAGACCTAGTCAATTACAACAAACCGGGAACTTCATATGCAGGAAATAGGCCAATTACATTAAACCCAGAGAGCTCCTGCAGCCAGCGAGCTAGGGGTTAAAAGGGAAAGGGGGGGTGGAGGGGGGAGGAAAAAAAAAGAAAAAAAAAAAGAAATATGTAAAGAGGCAGGGAGTCAAGCAGGAACGGCAGCAGTTTTGGGTTTCAATCTGCCAGTTAATCTTCAAACAGCAAGCTGGCAGTGTGCTGGTCACTGATAAAGGCCCTGGTCTGTCATCACACAGCCTCACCTCCAGTCACTCAGCCCTCCTGTCAGGACGTCATCTGGAATCTGGGAAACAGCTAAGGGCAAGGAGAGAAAGGCCACAGAGAGGCGGGCGGAGGGGAGGGGCCGGGATTGTTGTGTGTGTGTGTGTTTGCGTGCATACGTCTGCTCTCTCTCTCTCTGGCTCTCGTGGCCGCATCTGTGTCTCGGCGAGACCTGCCCGTCTGTATATAAATGTGCTGTTTTCGCCCGCGTATGTCTGTGGCGCGACCCCTGTCCGGAACCTTTACCCCCTCCATCACCATCGCCGCCACCGCCGCCAGCCCCTTCCCCTCACTCAAGCTCACCCGTAGACATACACACAGCTCAGGCCGCGAGTCGTAAAATCAAACGCTGATTGTGTGATCATGGGTAATTGTGTGAGGAGAGGCCGTAAAGTCTAAAAAGAGGGTGTATTAGTGTTTTGTGGCTGTGTTTTATGGGAAGGTGCACTTTTACATCTGGGGATGGCTGTGCTGAAAGGTGAGAAGGGGAGGTATCAAAGAGCTGACTTTGTTGTTTAAAGGCAGTCCCCCTGAGGTAGACTGCTGCTGAAAGACAATGTTTACTGCCTGCTGATTGACACTGTAAAGGCACCCAGACGGCACTGAGGAACTAATTGGATATGGCAGAAGGAGTCACCCGTCTTGATGTCTGTAGAACTTCATTATTAATTCTGACACGAGATGATTTAAGGTTCACACGTCTGATTTGGAGAACTTAATTCACTCTGCAAACACTATTTGAAACACGAATTGCCGCAATAATTTTGCCGACTGACTGACTCCTCCAAGGATAACTCAGTTCTCCTCCATGTGTTTTGAATGAATGTCACTTTTTCTGTCAATTGTTCTATTATCACAAATCAATTCACCCTCCATCACTGTTCGTTGCATTCTCCAACACATTATATGTTATTGTATGCGTGTGTGTGTGTATACACTGTAACTAAGAGCTACAGAACCACAGGCTGTGATGGAGGTGAAAAACTCTTGATCTGATTTTCAGCCTCTGTGCACGATAGCAATAATACAAAATAATTACTGCTTCTTGTAATTATTACACTTAATAATTGTGTTTTTGTGTCTTTCTCCATATAATTTTCTTTTCACAAGCACCTGAATGGTTGCTATTATGTGTGTGGCTCGCCGCTTATACATGTAGCCTATTTGCATTCAGTCAAGATTAGTTGCTTATCCTTGCTCTGTGACCTCCAGCGAAAACATTAATTGTGTGCTACTTTTAGGAGTGCCGATCAGGTATGGGCTCTTCAAAACACGGTGCAGAATGTACAAATGATTTATACACTCAAACCAAGGTTGCTCAGTGTGTGTTCCGTGTGTAATCTCTAGGTGTACATGTACAAATGGACCATTGGCAGGGGGTGGTATAAAGGCTGATTTACTGTAAGAGGTATTGAAGTGATGCCATGCTGCCACAGGAAGAATGACTGACCTAGAACTTTGAATATTGAGTGGTGTTTGTGCATTCGCAGAGAGTGTGTGTGTGCAAGTGTGTCATTCCAAAGACGTTATACTGCCTTTGGATGCCGTTTTGCCTATATATATATATATATATATATATATATATATATATATATATATATATATATATAAAAATAACACACACAAAAAGATCTATCTATCTGCCCCTGT
>JBAJHX010000115.1:11029848-11059274 GCA_037176925.1 Amniataba percoides
TTCCAAAGACGTTATACTGTCTGTGGATGCCGTTTTGCCTATATATATATATATATATATATATATATATATATATATATATATATGTATATATAAAAATACCATACACAGAAATATCTATTTATCTGCCCCTGTGAGACATAAATTCTTCTCTGCTCTTCCTAATCCACAGACTGTGATCTTAAATAAGCCTCGACTGAAACCTAGTGTCTAGCTATGCCAATGCTTTAGCATAACTAGACACAAACAAAGCTTTTTCTCTTTTTTTCCACTTCTCTGAGCTTCACTGCCTGTAGCACGGGCCCACAGTTCTTTTTCTGATTAGTTCACTTTTATGGCCTTGCATTCAGACAACGTTCTGGGATGTCCTTTTTCTTTCCTTCCTCCGTAAGCTCCGCAGATCATTTCCAGCTCCTGCATCCAATAATATTTGGTCTAGCATACATGCACGCTGGCATAGGGAGGTGAGTCAGTCAGTCAATCTTTCATTAGGCCTGAGGTGAACAGGGTCACACGCCACTCCTTCACAGCCCAAGACAAGCAGCACATCTGCTACGGGGTTGATGCTTGGAATGATAATGCCCCCTTCTCCTCTTATTTCGGTCTTTCGTTCCTTCCTCCCTCCCTCCATCCCTCCCCTGCTTTCCCTCTATCTGTCTCACCCTCTGTCTATCTATCTCCTCCTCTCATCAGGAGGCTAGCATGGAATAGGGCAGCGGCATTGTGTGGGAGGTGATTATGTGTGATCTGCCGACTCAGACTTGACCTTTTCCATGTTATCCCTCAGATTGAAACCAACACTCGTCGGACTCGCCTCCTCCCGTGCTCCTGCTCTGTTCATGTTACTTTTTTTTTTTCCCGCTGCTACTTTAATGTTTCATACATATTTCGCAGAGAAGGGACTTCTGACCACACGCCTGCAGTAATTGCCCCGTTCCAGTAGCATTCCACAGCAGGTCTGTGGGTTTTTAAGCGCGTGTGCGTCTGTGCGCCCACTTTTAGCAACAGGAGGATTGTAATTACAGGTGTGGTCATTTGGAGTGAACTATAAAATGAATAAATGATCTTAAATTGTAGACTTGCACAATGGAGAATTGCACAAGTGTCTAGCTTTAAAGGTAACTTCTTTTAATGACTTAATCATATACTGTTCAAATTATACTCAGCACCAAAAGTGAGTGTTTTTTTTTTTTTTTTTAACAGCCAAGTTAGCTTATGGATTTACTTTGGGTGTGTGTGGGACAGGCAAAGCGGCATCTCCAAGACGAGAGCGAAGACAGAGCCAGCCTGAATTTGAGTTGTTAGCATAATTCAGGTGGTTCGTTCAATTTTAACTGCAAAGTCTATTGTTCTTTGTGCCGCGCCACAATCCAAAGCAAATGAGACCAACTTGTGTGCAATTTACTCTGTTGTCACGTAGGGATGGTGAACATACCTCTCCCTCTCCTTCTCTCCCTCTCTCTCGCTCTCTCTCTGCGAGCTTTGCTGTCGCAGCAGTTGCTGTCAGTTTGAGCGGTGCCTGCCCCCAAATATAATAGGGTTTTCTTGACTGCCTCCCCAGGGATTGACTGGCGGTGAAGAATTCACCATGGCTCATTTGGAGCAGCGCACGGACGGGCTTCATACAACGAGCTCCTCCGTGTCTCCAGGCGGTTCTGTGGCATTCCAAAGAAGGTGTTAGTTTCACTGATAATACTTTCATGGAAAGACAGCACTTAGGTTTACCGTGTTGTCCAATGTCTCCTGCTCTGTCTGCGGCACATGTCACCAGGCTCAAGAATGAGACCGTGGCGTGCTGGTTTGGGTGCTGTTTCAAAGACTGCACTCCATGTAAATGAGGCGTCTATTAAAAGAGCTGCAGATCTCAAGCGCTGATAAATGACTGTCACTGTCGTACTTCTTTTTTCGCGGTTGCCACAAAAGCAGTGATTCATTGCGGGGGTCACAATCAATGAAATGACAAGTTCACATTTTCAAACAGTCGCATGCACATATGTACACCGACTGAGGCCGTTAAGAGATCCCTCTCTGTAGCCGTTTCACTACAAGTGATGTGGGGGGCAAAGTCCAGTCTTCATGTAATGGTACATGGTTAACAATGTAAATGTGCATTCATTCTAATGTTAACAAGAGGCTTTGGAGGTGGACAAAGGAGGTGGGTATTTTTAAAAGTTACAGCCCTTTTAGCACCAAAAATCATCATTGTACAGTGTTTCTTAGTTGAGCTGCAGCAGAGGGACACCAAGAAAAAGAGGAAAGTGTATACAGAAGACTATATTGTAAAGACACATTTGATTTTTCCAACTCAGACAGCTAAAAACTCATATTAGCTTGAGCTGAACTAACAATTACATTTTTATGCACAAGGAGGACTGACAATTTTTTATTGAAATTATGTACGGAAGGAACAATTTCAGCAACTACAAAGTGTTTTCAATGTACAGCATGCAAATGCTTTTCAAAGACTTTAAATATATTGGATTTATATACACAGTGTATTCACATTGGATTTCTGATGTTATATATTAAATTAAAAACTAGTTTAAGCAGGTATTTGGCTTTCTTTTATTCAGGAGACAGTTCCTCAGTCTTTCACATACCTAATGTCTCACCTGGTGCGATATTCATCAACGGCCCACTTTCACAAAATTCAAGCCCACATGTTCAGGCACACAATGTGAACCACATACACACTCACACACACACACTCCTTAACCACAGGCCAGTATCTGTGGTATGAGGGGTTCTTGTTGCTAGACAGCTGCATGCCTTGGCCTCTTCACAGCGGTCGACTGAGCTCCGAGGAGCTTGACAAAGAGGCTTAAAGTCCTCCCTAAGTCTCCAGCCCCTAGGTCGTCTGCATACCCTGAGCCCAGCTCTGGAAAAGGCCTGAATGCAAGTTTAGCAGCTATGGTTACACCCCGGCAGACCCCTGCCGCCGCTCTTGCTTGCATTACCATTTTTTCCCTGGGCTGCTTCAGTCTTATAGCCCAGCAACAGGTTCCTCTGGTGCTCTCCTCTTATTTCATAACATGATGAAAGAAGTGACAGACACACTGCTGCTATTGAGGGACTTGAGTTTTCCTCCTGTGCCTATGTGTAGGTGTGGCACGCACATCTGTATCCCTTTCTAAGTCTACCAGCAGGCCGCATACAGACAGAGGCACAGTCGTGTTCTTCGACAGTGATTTAAATCTCTATTCTCTCCCGGTGTTTTTCTTTTTTTTGTTTGTTTTGTTTTGCTTTGATGGAGTTTTCTTTGGTCTGAGGAAAGAGCGGCTTGCTGCGATGTGTATTTGTTGGCCGGTTTACCTGCTGTACTGCGAGTGCCTGTGACACAACCTCTGTGAAGAAGCTGGAGGGTCTATTATGGATATGGACGATAAATCATCACCCATATCCACCCTGTCTGGGGGCACAGACGCAGGAGGGTAGATGAGGGTGAGGAGGCCAGCGTGCGTGCCGACATCTAAGCACAAACTGCACTGCATAGAAAGGCGGGAGAAGGACGAATGAAGAGGCAATGAGAAACTACTGCAGGCATTTCAGTAAATGAGGGAGGTATGTGTATACAGTATGTGCATGTGTGTGTGTGTGTACATGTGTTCTATACTGGACCAGTTTGTACCTGTGTGTATGTCAAATGGTGTATGTGTGTGTGTGTGTGTGTGTGTGTGTGGGAGGCGGTATTCAATGTCGGCAGCTGGAAGTACTCAAGCTGCTGCTGCTGGAGAGAGAGAGAGAGAGAGAGAGAGAGAGAGAGAGAGAGAGAGAGAGAGAGAGAGAATGAAAGCTCGCACAAGAAAGAGAGGCTAAGAGAGGTACCAGCACAGGCTCCCTCTTTACAGGGCCTGAGCTCTTGCAGAGTGAAAGCCCCTATAGAAAGAAAGCAGGGTCATCTCAACAGTGCAGTGGCCTCGCACACACAAACACGCTCCCTCACACATGCACACACTCGCAGGAGCAGAACAACACCAGGGCCAGCGTGAGTGCACAGCAGTCCTCCTCAGGAAGCGGGTCTTGTTTAGACTTACAGCTATGTGCAAAGAATAATAAGGACCAGGACAATGTTGGTACAGACATGCAACTCTCCCCCCATCAGCCTTTTATGTCTGCAGAATCTCCCTCTTCACTCGGACAGATACTCCCTTTGTGCGATATTGTAGATGAAAGAGGATTAGGCATACCTATGTTATGGTCAGTGCCGAGGCTCCCACCCGGCGATGCCAAAACAGTCAGATGAAAGATTTTGTGGTTTTTCAAACTCACTGCAGGTATTTTGCCATGCTCCTTCTGGAAGTTATTCAAGTTCACATCCTTTCTTCCTCCCTCCTTTCAAATCCCGCTGTCTTTTCCTCCTTTTTTTCCCTTCCTTTTTTTTTCTGGTGAAAGGTAATGAAGGGGAACCGAGTTACTCGGCTTAAGGGTGCCAAGGCTGTGATTTTCACTGTGAAGTGTTAAAAGTTACAGTGCACAGCTGAAC
The DNA here is from genome assembly GCA_037176925.1 of Amniataba percoides. Classification (NCBI taxonomy): domain Eukaryota; kingdom Metazoa; phylum Chordata; class Actinopteri; order Centrarchiformes; family Terapontidae; genus Amniataba; species Amniataba percoides. Next base: position 11,034,332 of record JBAJHX010000115.1, read on the forward strand.
TTGTATATTCAAGCATTTGGCAGAGTTACAGCTCCCCAGCTAAGCCACATGTTTCAAAGTTTCAAACTTAACAGCAAAATGAACAGGTGTCTCAGACAAGGTTTCTGTTCTTCTTGGAAATATGTGTTTGTGTATGTGCATTTGTGCGTGGGTATGTACTGATCTCCTCTTTTTTCTGTCACATTAAAACAGGTCAGTCAGGCTGAGGGCCTCCTTTTTTTTCTTCCTTTTTATACAGATCTTCACTGTAATGGACACCTTTAGTTTTGTGAGGGGAAATACAGTCCTCTACTTTGTGCTGCTCCCTGACAGAAACATCAGTGAATCAACCCGGCGATTTCAGTGGGTCATTCCGGAAGATTCTGTTACCTTTCAACAAGCAGAGCAGGGCCCCCAGGCTGAGGCCAGGCAGAGGCCAGGGAAATATAGGGAGAGAAGAGAGCAGAAAGACACGCGGGGACCAAAGAAGAGATGGATGGTTTTTGATCAGGCCTGAAAAAGGAAGAAACAAGGCACGAGTGTAACTCAGAAAGCAAGAAGAGAGAATCAGAATGTGGAAAGATCTTGAGACAGAGTGAGGGCGTGAGAGTACTCAACTCAGTGGAAATCCTCGAGTTCATACCGTGTTCCAATCAAAGTCCATTGACCTGGCAGGCCTGTGACAAATTATCCCAGCGGCTCTACATATGACTCAATCAGCATGGCGGATAGCTTTCTGATGAGCAATAGGTCTCCTCGTATATCAGCCAAATCACCCCCTGATGACTTCATCAACACGCAGCTAACACTTGTCTAAGTGGAGGGCGAAGGGAGATCTTGAAATCAACTCTAACAAAGCTACCTGTTGTCTAAAGAGCACCTTTAGACCGGTGACGCACCTCATTCTCTTGTCGCATCTCCACAATAGGCGGAGACTACGATGTTCAAGTCGCAAACTTGACAATGAGACACCTTTTAAGAGGAAGAGAGCACCTTCGAAATGGTAATAATTTTCCTTCCGCCTCTACAAGCAGAGCGAGCGCATGCTGGCTGGTGAGATGCATCTGTGAAGTTCAGTTTGAACCTCTGTTAGCCGTCGGTTACATAATGTCTAGATTGAATGGATATTGGATGCCACCACATCAAGCGGAGTCCCATCTGCAGCTGTGGGGCAGGTACATACCAATCACACATGAGAGACAAGCCAGAGGACACCTGATACGCCACTGAAGCCAAGTGGATGGATTTACTCTCCAGAGCCAACAGACCTAGCAGAGCTCTGAGGCATGAGCAAGCGAACATCTAAAGGCCCACCTCTCCTCTTGTAATTGAAAGTGCACTCACTAGCAGAGCAGCAAGAATGTGTGTGTGTGTGTATATATATATATATATATATCTTGCTTGAGAGATTCTCCCGGGAGGGTGTCTATGGGGCGTTTCATTTTAAGTTGCTATCTGTCACATGGGCAAACTAATCAGAGAGACAGATGAAAGGTGGGGGGCAGAGGAGGGGTCAGCTACTCAGTGATGGCTTCCTCTGATGGCTGGCTGACCCCTCACCCCTGCTCGAGGATCCTGGGTAAGGGATAAGCCATGTGTGATGATGAAACCCCCGGAGCTGTGATGACTTAACCTAACCTGCTCATTGGTCTGCATATGTACACAAATACTCTTTTGTTGTTGTTGTTGTTGTTGTTGTTGGCTTCGAAAATGGTTAAACTGCTGCTTTGGGCAGTCACAAGCAATAACACGTTTGACATACTTAGCCTCTCGTCCCAGCTGAAGATCATTTTGTGTGGTGAAAAAAAAAAAAAAAAAAAGCAGAGACAGTAGCGAGACATTTCCATGTTTCCCATTTAGGCATGTTTGGTGTTGTGAGTCTTCCATCTGCCTTCAAAGCTGGGATCTTGTCATCCATTTATACATTCATAATTGGATGTGTTGCATAAACCAGATTCCTGTGCTCAATGGAGCCTTTCATGGCGCGCTAATCAGACCAGACGCCACCAGACAACAGCTATATTTACAAGTATCATGTTAGAACAAGCCCCACTCGAAACACACTACTCTTAGATTTTGGATTAGGTGTCTGCGGACGGCGGCAAACAACAACAGCCGGGGTCAGGAAGTTCAGCCCCGTGACCAGTTTACTGTCACAGCACCGTCTCCACACCGCTGGTCAAATGAACCACCTTATTTATACAGCTCCAGCTCTGCAGCACAGGAGTTGTAAAAAGTTAAAAGAACACCCCCCCCTCCCCAATCTCACCCCGCTACCCTCCCACTGATCCAAAAGCGGATTTTCACTGCCTTTCTTCTCTGCATGGAGGCGGCATGAACTTAATGCTCAGCGGAGAGGACATTAGACTGTTTATGGTTTATTAATTGTTTCTGAGGGAGTGGCAGTCCAAGCGTGACCTGCTGTTAACTACCATATAAAACATCCACATGTTCACAACATCTGGGGGCTTCTAAGTAAACAATACGGCGAAATATACTTTGGACATACAACATTTTTTTGGCTCAAGCAGAAGGCACGTCTGCCTGTGCAGCTGCTTGGCCTTTTTAGCTCCCTTAGTCGTGTCGGCACATGTCCGCTGTCAGGGAGCAGTGCCAAAAACGACCACTGTGTTCAATTATATTTCAGTAATTGTGTATGATGCACATTAATCAAATCTAATAATCAGTTTTCAACGGCATATGGTTAGCAGGGCTGCGCTGTCAAGTGGAGAATATCTGCAAAATACCTCGGTGTCCGAGTAAGTATTCTGAACTTAAAAATACATTAAGTTAAAATGTCATAATCAAGTTCATAATTACCATAAATATAATTTCAATGCCAGCTGGGGCTTACAGATGCAAACCAGCATAGTAAATAGTTGGATGAGCTCTGTTTGTGTGTGTGTCTGAGTGCATGTGTGTGTGGCATAAAACACAGAGGTGGAATTAAAATCTGATGTCATTAAAGTCTGGCAGGGTATCACATTATTTACATGATGTAACCTTCCTCTGCCAGGACGTGTCACTCAGGACTCCATCTGCTGTGAGTGCAGCTCTGAGCGGAGCAGCGCTGTCTGGGCGCGCGTGTGTGTGTGTGTGTGCGAGTGTGTGCGGACACCGGGGTACCGCAGCAGGCCTCTAATACGTGACCTAAGTGATGGCCTAAAGCTGTCAGCTCTTTCCTGTGGGAAGAAGAGGACAGCTAAACAACTGATTATCTGTTCCAGTCACCCACAAATACTACTGACAATAGCTCGCTGCCAAGAGAAATTGGTCCAAGTGTGAGAGAAGAAGAGTGTGTGTGTGTGTGTGTGTGTGTGTGTGCTTGCATGAGAGATGAAGGGAGGGCTGCAGCGCCGTACATCTTATTCTATTCACGTCGTCTCACTCTCTCACTTTATTTGGATCTACAGTAAAGCGGAGTGAGGTTTGTTAACAATAGATTGTGATGTGGTAAATACATTAAGGCAGTTGGTACAGGTCACATGAATTTAACCCTCTTTAGCATTTCCATTAGACTGATTTAGAGTTTCAAAGGATGGAGATCTTTTTTTTTTTTTGCAACTGGGACCAGCTTGAGTCCAGAGGCATTTATCAATTGATTGAAACTTCATCTGTACGAGCTTTGATGTCTCCCGTATTCTTTTTTCCTTCGTATTATTCTTTCATCCCCCCCTTTTTTTTTATACCCTCAGCATTAAATAGGACCATGAATGGGTGTCTTCATTGAGAACACCTGTGCAGCAGTAAAAATAAGCAGGCCTATCTAATACTTCTACCATCCCGTGTCTGTCTTTGAGCTTCTTCTGTTCCAATATAATCAAACAGGAAGGCACACGTTTCCTGTCTTTGGCCCATATGGACTGGACGGCAACCATCAATATACAAGCACACAGCTGAAAGTTGTTGGGTTTTTTTTTCCCATCTTCTTCTAGCCGTCTACTCGTTACTCAGTCTTTTTCTCTCGTTCTCACTTGTCTTCGCGAGGTGCGCTCCTGTAAGCGTGTGTGCTCGCTTTCAAACAGAAAAAAAAAAAAGAAAAAGAGAGAAAAGACAGGTAACAAAGTTTGCTCGAGCTTTGAGCTTTCCCTTGATCTGAACACAAAGCTCCGAGGTTCATGTTGGTTCATGTTTGGTTTCCACCGCGGCTCAAAGAGCTAATTGTGCTCCGCAACATCACAGTGTGACACGACGACTGACGCATGCATTAGCCATCGTCGTGTTTGATAGAGACGCAAACACGCGCGGAGATTGCCCGGTGCCGCGCCGAACACACCTCACCCCTTGTGATGTAGCCATGGGAGCCCTTGTCGTGGCTGCTCGCTTGTTTTGATGGTGGTCGGTGTCACGGCTGGTTCACATGTTGTTTTGATCCCTGCTGTCAGAGCCCAGTGAGCTCACACAGACACAGCTGGCTTGGGTGGAGCCGCTAGGGGTACATCAGGAGTTGAAGGACATGGATCCTTGCCAACGCATTTCATACATAGCGCATATCTTACAAGTGCAGCTGAGAATTAGAGACAGGGGACCCTCGCCCCTCACTGCCCACCCTACCATCTGCCCGCCTGGGGCTTGGGGGTGGGGTGTGGGTGGGTGGGGGGGGCTATGTCTTAGCTTCCATATTACCAAGCATGACAGCCCTGCCCTCATTCAACCCTCCATACACACACACATACACACCTCCTCCTCTCCCCTCCCTCACTATTTCACTGACAGGAGTATGTTAGTGTGAAACTTGCTTCTCCTTAATGTCAGTGTAAATGAGAGATTACTGGCCTTTAACAGCAGCAAAGACAGGGGACATTATTTTCCCCTCGCCGTCTAATTTGGTTCTTGCTTGGAGGGGACTGCAAGGCCAGCAGAGGTTAGGTCTCTGCAGTGGTGTGTGTGTGCGCATGTGTGTGTGTAGATGTTGGTGAATGTGTGTCAGTGTGTGGCTGAGCGTCTCAGCGGAGGTTACAGGTCTCCGAGTGGATATAATTAGAAACTTCCGTGCAGCTTTTAGAAAAATAGTCAGCTTCCCCTCGCTTGTTTTCCTTTCACCATTTATCTCTCTTCTCTGGTGAGACGATCAGGGAGTTAACCGCCATGTCCATCCTTGTGTCTCAACTTGCCCCCGTTTTTCTGCGCTGGTGTAAATCTCACATCCTGTTCCCCATCCGCCAACTAAAACAGCAGCGCTGGATGAAACACATGGAGGGGGAATCCCTAGAATCAGCGTACGTGAAGCTCCACAGAGCCTCGTTTCTCTCCGGGATGAAGGCTGGTTAGAGGAGTTTGCATGTTTGTATGACTGACACAAGAAACATGAAAGAGATTAAGCTATTCTGTAATGTTTTTTCTAATCAGTTCATTACTTAAATTTACATATATCTGCAAAGACAAGACATATTTTTGGCAGCACTTTTTTTCGCTTAAATCAGCCCATTTCCTCAGGTCATGTGTCGAGTGCTGACTTGGGAGCTGACTATTTTGTGTATCACCACCGCAATCTCTGAGATGTGAAGATGTAGATGTGAAGATACTGTACGTCAGGTCACTCCTGCCAACATGAAAGGCCTATACATTTAGAAATGACAGTTATTAGTAGGAAGCTGTTGGCAGATAACTAAGAGAGAATTCTCCCGTGCCTTTCATCCTCCTACACTCTGCTATAAATAATGGCAGGTTACTAAGGATAGGCTGAGTGACTCATACACCTTCTTGCTACCACTGGCCTGCTTCTTCTCCTATAGCTGTCAAGGAGGGCTTAAGGGGCCAGCGCGCTCGGTTAGTAACTTTGGAAACCCCCTCTCAACACACCTTTCCAACATTAGATTAAGGAAGGGTCCGCATCTGACCATTTGTGTGACTTTTCGACGATATGACCCTGATCCGCGCTTTGTGCCGCGATTGGCCAGCTGTGTAGAGGTGAGACTGGAGCCAGGGACTGAAATTCTCTCTCTCGCTCTCTTTTTTTCATTCTTGGCACAACTATTTTGGTCACTTTCCATGTAAATAACTGAGTGAGACACGCTGAATGACTTCTGCGAGAGCCTGAAAGTATCGTCCCTGTATTTAAACAACATCACACCTCTACGAAGCCAGCTTTCGGCTTTCGATTGCTGCCAAGTGGTAGGTGTAAATACGTACATGTCATATGAATCACTTGTTCTCTTGTATAACTGGCCCGTGGCGCACCATGAGCGCCGGGCTGCAGCAGAGAGAGAGCAACAGTTAGCTCATGACACCATCTGATGTTCAAGATCCCCACTGATCCTCGCACAAAGGAAAAGGGATGCTTTCTCTTCCATCCTTAGCTCTGTATTGCACTTTAATACAGCTAATTAAACATTTTAATCAAGGATAGCACTGTATTGATCTCGGCCCGTGCTAAGGGGGGGGGGGGGTCCACTAGAGCTGTCACTCACCCTCCCAATGATCCCATCAACTCTCTCTCTCCTGCCACCTTCAAGAGAGAGGACCAGTAAAAACAATGAGTTTAAGTCATCCCCGACTTATAATTAATCTCTTGTCGGTTTCTATTGACACGTCCACTCTTTGATTAAATAATTACCTAAGTGGCATAAGCCTCCGTGATTGAGTCATAATCCTGAATAAGCTGTAACCAACTATGGTCACCTCCTTCGCTACGATTAGCTCATCATTTGCTTGGCTGCCAGAGCAGCAGCCCCCCCACTCCCACCCACCTCCCCCCATCTGTTGTGCTCCAGCTCTTGGACAGCAGTTTTGGGTTTTTGATGCTTATGAAGGCTGGTAACAGGTTCTCATTTGACTCTCGGTACACTTAAACTCACTGAGTGTGCAGCGAGGTTGCATACACGTGCGCGCACATATGCCCGTGTATGCAAATACACTCACACGCATGTCTGCACACTCTGACAAGTGCAGTTTCTCACATTGTATTACTGCTCAAACCCACCCACAGCGAAAACACACACACCTCCCTTCACACATGCACTCGCAAACACATGCGTGTCTACCCACCTGCCCACCCAGCACTCCCACACCTCGCACATAAACAGCCTGGCATCTGTCACAGGGGGGTCACGCACGCACACGCGCGTGCGCACACGCAAACACAGACACACCCAGACACACAAACACACTCCTGTTGTCTGCAGTGAGCCTACCCTTTTGACCCTTTGACAGGTACACGGAGGATCTCAAAGTGAGAGGAGAAGTCTCAGAGCAGGTCTACAAGTCAGAGACGTGCCCTCTCCATAGGTAGCTGTCGAACTCCTCAGGGCTCAAGGGGACGGCGGTGCCTCTCCCAGGAAGCTATAACTCTCCTCTCAGGAAGTGAGGTGTGTCTGGAGCGTTATCTACATCTGTCTGAGAGAGAAGCAGGAGGACAAGAGGTCAGACAAGAATGGGACCACTTATATCATGTTTTATGTATGACGTGTGGCATGTGTTTGAATATTTACATGTGTCTGAAGGTGATGCAAATAGAGAGGAAAAAAAGGGAGGAAGTTCAGAGAACTCTGTTTCCTTTGTCAATAAAGACTATCCGTAAAATGTAGTGGGTGATGCAACTCCAGAGCCGAACCAGTAACATCCACAGAGCAAATCGTCTATTGATCAGAGTGTCTCGACTATATTAAGGTTTTCAAAATCAGTGATCAAGTCCTCATACTCTCTTCAGTTATGTTCTGAAAAAGTGATTTTTACTTGTGATAAACAGATTTTCAGACATATTTTTACATTTTGTTGCAGCTGCGTCGTGAAAGTGTTTTTTTTCCATCTTATCATATTCTTTAACAACGGCTTTGACCTTCAAATATGAACGCTGGTTCCACTAGTCTCCTTCTTCCCTATTCCTGATGGTTTCTCAAATTCCCTCTGGTCCAAGGTATGTTGAACGACCCCTGAAATAACACGTTTGAAGAATATAAATGATCAGCGCCCACAAAGTCGAGTTAAAAGCTTTGGGGGTGATCCCAGTGAACTCTTAGAACACTCCCAGGCATATAATTAAAAGGTAGTTTCTAATTTCTATGAGAGTAAATTAGCGCCTCGGCTTCATTGTTAAATCATGGCTGGTGGCACGTAGCCTGGGGAGATGGATTGAATGGATCAGAGAGGGTTGGACAGTCGCTGGATAATTTTGACAATGGGGTTCGGAGGTATCATCCATCACTCAAGAGCTTACATGAAAGTTTTGACAGGTAGAGGTCATGGCAATGTGGCAGGAGCCAACAGAGATGGATGCCTTTAATTTGGGTAATGAAGAGTTAACCATCTTGGGAGAGCAAGAGGAGCGTTAAATGGGAGAGCCATCCGCCATTAAAAGAAAGTCTTATTTAATTCCTCCAACCCTAATGAAAGACATCGGAACACAATCCTTGATTGACAATGAGGCCCCAGCTGTAATTCCCTGCAGACAGTTCACTTAAGTTCCCTCCCTTGTTAATCTCAAATATAATGAATTGCAAAACTAAGGTTAAATGTGGCAGCGTGAATTCATTATCACTAATACATTAGACCATAAGATGATTTACAGTGCGGTCTCTCTCTTATTTTCATTAACGGTGAATAGCTTTGATTTAACCGAGATTCCGCTGGCCTGTTCATCCTCACCATCAATCTCACTGGCTTGGTCATTGTCTCCCTTTATATCTGACCTCTTCACTTGAGAATGGAGCAGAGAATGGGAATATGTAGGGGCAGACAACCTGCTGAAAAAAAATTATTATTCCGCTTTTTAGTGTGAGTACAAGACCCCTCTTTATCGCTTCCTCGGAAATTATATTCATCCTGAGCTGTCATTCAACTTCATCCTTGACCCTGGTCTTATTGTTGCAAGCTTAATGGTAGTGCTTTCACCAAGATAACAGTTAATGCTCCACTGTCTACCAGCAAAGTCCTGCAAAGACTATCTCGCACTAAAACACCAGGGACCCTATCTGCATACTGAGCCGATAGCTATATGGACATTCAAAATGCATGTACATTCCCCCTATCATTCATTAACCAAAGAAAGGTATCTGAAATGCATGTTTCTTTCCAAGGTATAATTCAAATACGTCAGCTACAGTATATAGGAGTAGACTGAACATGGCATAACAGTGTGGGCACTCTGTGGCTTGGGCAACACTTCCTGTCAATTCATATTAATCCTCGGAAAGGAATATCATACATAAATCAGCCTATTAAGGTTTTACACCCGCAAGCAATGTGGCGTATGCCCTGTTTGCCTCACTGAAAATTGTACCGCATACACGCACTGACCCCCTCTATCGCCGTTTCCTCTCTGAAGTCAGTTGTGGTGCATGTGCATTTGCCTATGTGCGTGCATGAGTCCGTCCCTCGGGTGCGAACGGGCATGTGTGCGTGCCACCGCGCGCCTCAAATCCGCGTGACTGTGTTTCATAAATGCGACAAATTGTAACAGTGCACTAAGTAGAGGCTGCGGTGGCTACGGTGAGTGACAGGAAGGTTATGGGCTCCTAATGACAGGGTTTTAAAGCTATAGCTACTGCTAATTGGGGTGATGTGTCCGTCCCATGTCCCCCCAAGACACGTCGAGCTACCAGGGATTAGCCATGATTAAGGTACTGGTCTTCCCAGTGCTTTAAGACCTTTCACAGTATTTATCCGCAGTGGTCAGATTACCCCAGTGATGGACAGATAGAGATCGTGGGGGTCATGATATATCGCGACAGTTAGTTTGAAGCGTATTATAGCCACCTTCACTGGCGTGGCTTTGAAAGTTCCATACATCACCAGACGTGATGTGAGATGGTGCAGCACAAGCTGCAGACAGGGAGCCAATGTAATATTTATGCAATCAGCTTGTTATATAAAAGTAGTTCAAAAATAAAGCCTGGGGATATTTTTCACATTACTTGTTGAAAGAAAAAGGGAGCCCGTTCTTACACAAAACACATTCAGTGTAAAATCATTATGCTCTGCTGGCAAACAATTTAGTCTAGCATCGCACTAAGTATGCAATAATGGCTCTACCCAATTAACAAGACACTAATTATGTGTTGCTTCCTCTACAGGTTTATCTGGAACGCGATCTTTTATGAGCTGCCTTTTTCTTCTTCAAATACTTTCACGGTTAAACTGCTATATTTCTTGATATTGATATGAAAGCACAATAACAATCTCTTATGACAATAGTTTTCCTGATTTCAGTGCAGTTAAAAAGTCCTGAGATGAAAAAATGAGCGTGATCCAGTCACCCACCAGAATTCACAGCACTGATTCACGCACAATGCACTACATAAAGTAATAAAAAATTCAGCATGAATATTTATTGAATGTAGATTTTTATGGGTACCAGGAAAACTCGACTCTACGGACACCGACTGCGGGCCTCTCAGGTCATTAGGCTGTTAAACACTGCAATGGTCAGAGCGAACGCATTTCCAAGGAAAACACATTCCCATTTAAACATTTCTGTTAGTCAGGGTTTGAAACGATCAAAAGTGCTGAGCGCCGCTCTCTTTTTTTTTTTTCCTCGTTAGGCCTTGTCTGTTCCTCTCATGTGTTTTCATTTGTGGAAAAAGGCTGTGAATTTAAAGGGAGCCGGAAACTCTATCTTGTTAAAATGAATTGTCATGTATGCTTGACAGACACTTATAATGAGATTAGTGTAGGGACGTATCAAAGAGGAAATGTTGGAAATAAGAGACGAGCTAATCCGCTCTCACTTTTATGACTACATTCATTCTTAGCGTGGTTTCTTGAAACTTTGCTTTCCTTTTCATTATCTGAATTGTCTTGCAGCTCTCATCTTGTAATCCTGAGCTCCTTTAATGACACTGGAACTCCATTTAAAAAGAGCCCATGAGACCGGAATGACAAATGGGAGATTTTGTGTTGACAATATCATATTTTTATTGATACTTTATATGCAAGTATAAAGCCTACTTCTTTTTTTTGTGAGGTAGATTGCTTCCACACATTAACATAATCAGCAGAGGAAATCATACACAGATATTAACATAATCAGTGTCTAATCACGGTGCCATATGCAATGAGGGGTGAGAGGCCTGTTGAGTCACCCGACGACATCCAGAGCTCAACGCGAAGCGCGGAAAATCTTTTGCAAGAATCGAGAACTTCCAAAATCCGAACGTCTAACTAGGACACCTGAGAGACCAAAGTCTGATGAAAGCATCGAGCTTTGCCACACTCGAGTAAGTCTGTGACTGTGATTTGACACACTCATTATCAAACCTTCTATTATTGATTTCTAGATAGTTGTTAAACACTCTCCCATGCACACAGCTTAGCCTTTCCATATCCCTGAGTCTCCTCCACTGACCTTTACTGTTAAGATAGAGATAGCTCTCAGCGCGCACAGAGGGTTGTGGAGGATTTGCAAAAGAGGACATTTATGAAAATCTTTCTTGAAGCCTGTCTAAGAAATCCTTAAGAGACATGAAGGAAAGGGCAGTCAGTCAGTATATGGAGAGGACACACTGAGGCTCTGATATGGATGGAATGCCGGGGAAAATACCAGTCTATATGTGCATATGTAATGCAAAGTAAAAAGGAAGTAGCGAGACTCTATTGAAGTTTTTCTCCTTTTCTGTGGCACCATTGGTCTCTCCAGACATACACTCAGAACATAAATATGTTTGAGGAAAACTTTTACTTGTGATTCGTCCGGCACACAAAGGTTGATATTGAAATGACCTTCTCTACAGACTTTTTAGTTGATATTTAAAGAAGTTCGCATCTACATGCAAGACAATGCCTTCTCTAATCGTGGCCATTTTTTTTTTATGTCAAAACAAGTGGATGAATGTGATGAATGAGAATGGAAAACAGGCCAAAGGCTATTCTGTCGGATTTCAGAATGGTTGGGTTGGCCCCACGAGTTGGAAAAAAAACAGTATGTTTTCATTCTGGCCTGCATGATTATGATTATGTTTACAAAGTTGCACAGTGTTTACTTCCTGTCTTTTATCGTTGTGCCCGGAATGACAGTCCTTTTGCATCTTTTTCCTCTTAGAATTATTGTTTTTTCACTGAATAAAGCCGGAGAGGGTGCAACTAATTTCGCTGCAGTTTTAGGCGGTTATTTGTCACTATGTGCGGTTTGAGGGATTGATTTTCTCCCTCCCACCACATTGATGAAACCCCTCCTCTGGGTTCCTCTGGGAATTCATCTTGCGCTGATAAGTTTGAGCCTATCTTATCTGGTCACTGTTCAAACAAGAGTGAATGCTCAGATTTGCTTCAGGTGTTTGTCTCTGCACGGGTCCATTTCTTCTTGTTTTTGTTTTCAAGGTTAAAGCCTGATGAATGTGGCAGATTTTTCGCCATGCTGTTTTTGTCCGGCTTGTGACTAAATCATCCGCTGCAGAAGTAATACATGTGGGATGAGTGGCGAGCAAGCCGCGCTATTCTTAAGTGTAATATACACTCCTTGCGTTGGATTACGACAAATTTAATAAAACAAGACTATAAAAGCTGCTTTTAGGAAATTGCATGTGGTTGCTCTGGAATATAAAAACTTATCAGATGGTAATGGCAATAAAACAAATGTGGTCATGCGCAGAGATCTATGTGTGACAGATTCTTTTTACAACAGTGCAATCTTTATATTACTAAAAGACAGTTAACAGTAATTAATTTTTTCTTAAATATTGATAAGGGAACACAAGGAGCCGTCAAGAGAAAAAAAACCCCAAAACATTCCCTGACGTTAAACTCTAGGTTGTCCTACCTACTAATTATAAAACCTCGAGGACCTAACACAGTGCTGCCTGAGATTTGTCCACGGGGCATGGATTCTCAATTTGTCATGCTGCTTTGAACTATTCACTATTCAACTGGTGGTGCAAAGATCATAAACCAGTAAAACTTCAGAGCACAGGATGAGACCGAGGGTGACTAAAGGGCCGCTCGTACTAGAAAAGGAGCGCTTCGCTCGACGTGTTGCATGACTACATCGAAAATCAAAAGTGTTAATATGATCCGAGGGGGATTCGAAGAAGGGGTGAAAAACGTCTGTCCTGGAGAGAGAGGAGATGCAGTGTTGTTTGCATACGAGGATAACTGTGCACAATTTAAAGACTTTCCCTCCTGGCATTTGGCTGTTCCCTTGACAAGCAGTAGTTGTGTAAAAGATTAAAAAAAAAAGAAGTTTAAGCTCTGGTTCCTGTCTCTCCTCCGCACAGCTGGTCGATCACTGAGTAAAGTGAGTGTGAATTTCGGATCATCGGTTTCAAAAAATGCACAGAAACGGCCGGACATGGACCCCCCCTCCTAATCCAAAGTGTGGGGTGACGGGGTTTCCAAAGTTATTCGACCATCCGGCAAGCAGTTCTGGCTGAGTATACTGGCCCCTTAAGGCCCCCTCACCCATCCACACAGAGTGGCCTGTAGTCAACACTATCTTATCTCGTTAGGGGGCAAGTCTGGGCTGGTCGGCGGGGAAGCAGAGCCGCATGGCTTCAGTGGGAAACTATCCCATACTTTCTTAGAAGTCAACTGCTTGAGTGAAATGTGATAAAAACAAATCTATTTCTATCAGACTGATGTTGTTTTGGCTTTATGTTTGACTACAGTGACTTTATTTTATTGGTGAGCCACTACACCACCGAAAAGTCAGTGACTCTTAGCAATGTCCTCCTTTTTTGTGGGTTTTTTTTTGTGTTAATGATGTGAAGTTTTTATCCAGCTTGTATTAACACAGTAATGCTAACTTTTTATTGGCTTGACACACTTTATGTTTCATAATCTCACAAATGAAACTTTCCCTTGCTCCCTCCATAGTCTACACCGGTGTGTGTGTATGTATTGGTGAGAGAGAGAGAGAGAGAGAGCAAGACCTGACCTGCAGCCATACAATCCATCAGCATTAGTCCTACACAGTCTCTAGACTAAACACACTCTCATTACAGTGGCTGTGAGTGCCTGCAGGGCTCTTCCTCCGCACAAGTTTATTAACACAAGACACAATGTACAACACAAAACTAGGTACACTGGACTCTTACAGTAAACACCGCTTCAATGTTGCTGGTATATAATTAAAGGATTTAAATGGCCAGAGCTTATGGGGAATGACATGGCAATATAATTACTGTAGAACACACTGTACTGTGTAAGCCAGAGTTTCTCCGGCATGATGTCATCTCCTTCAGGCCATAGTGGATTCCCGTCGCTTTGCGAGGCAGCGTCTGCGCCGTGAAGTGAGAGAGGGAAAGACAGGAACTGAGACAGGAAACTCTTCACGCTTTCTTACAGAATTCAAACAGTTGTCACCTGTGTAGAGGCCGGTTATGTGTAGCCGGCCAATAAAAGTCAGATTCTCATATGTCACGTTCCTCAGTGCAATAATTGCCCTGGTGACAAAGTATTTGGTTACAAATTGACTCGCGTCCCCACACCCACTTGGGTCCTCATGTCTCGCATTGGCCACGCTCAGAGTTTATGGTCTCCCTCAGGGTTTTAATGCACGCTGGAGTGGTTGGCTGAGTGTTTACTGGTGAGGCCGATTGGGTTATACCATCAGCGGTGGAAGAAGTGCTCAGATCTCATACTTTCAGCTGCAAGGACTTAAAGTAAGAAAAGCTCTTATCAGTGATGCGTACACATGTAATCAGCTTTTAATGTTTTGGCTGGTGAAGGTTTGACTAATTTTGAGCACCTTTGATACTGTTCAGTTCTTTAATCTGTAACTGTGCATCTGATTTTAAAAATGAGCAACATGTTCTGGACTTAACTAACTAATGTATAAAAGTAGTGCATAACACGAAATGAACATACTCAAGTAAAGAATCATGTACAATAGCAGACTTCCTATTAAGTTACTTTCTACATGTTGCTTATTTAGAAAACTAAACGTTCTAATTTCCTCTGTCTCTTGCAAAAGTGGATGTGCAAGAAATGCAAAAACCTGCCGAAGCTACAAATTTCAATACAGCTCATGAATAGGCCGAGCTCAGAGGAGAGTTTGTAAGTGGAGGGCCGTTGCGAGGACGAGTGCGCACACGGGGTACCGGCAGCTTTGGCCTCTGATTGAATTTGTGGGTCTGTGTGACAAACATTCCAGCACAGTGCTCAAGCATCAGCTGTTTACATTCACGACAAGATACTCCAGTCTCAAGTATCCGCTAAGCATCAGACCTTGAGAGACAGAGGCCACATCAAGGAGGTCAACAAACAACCTGACACCCTGGAGATACATTTGCATTGAGTCGAGAATGTTAAGAAACAACGGGGCATAAAACGGCCTCGGGGGCACCAGACACTTAAGTGGTGAAACAATGGCCTCCAAACTGCCGCGAGATCCTCCTCATTGTCAAAGCCCTTCTTATCTAAAGAGAGAGGAAAGAGGATGGTGGCGCAATCTCTGAGGAATGAGAGCATCGCGACAGGCGGCTGGCGAAACAAATTCTGGGGCCAGCTGACACGGCTTGTTTTAGTATCATCTCACGAGTTCAGACAACGCAGTGGGTCGCAGTAACTGGCAACAAACGAAGAAACCATAAATCTCCAGATTCATAAGCTGATATTGAGTTTCACCTCCAGCCACAGCCAGAATAGAGAGAACTTTAAGTCTGCACGGAGAGAGAGACAAGGGCGGCTTTACCTTACGCTGCTTGCAAACTGCTGGAACTTGTTACATAAATTCTATGCGCAGCACTAGATTACCATTAAGTGACTCCACTATATGGGCTGGAAAAACACCAATTCACTGCATGGCAATAAACATTGTAACCTGAGCACGCAGGATACCCAAAAATGTGTCTGTCAAGTGAAAAGTTCATTTGCGTTTTTATGTGCTACCAACACCCCCCCCCCCACCCGCTTTAAGCCCCCCTTGCCCATTGTGAGGCCATCAGATAGCGGCTTCCAGAAGTCCACACCTGTCTCCTGGCTATGCAGAGGAGATGGATCCGTGCATTTTGAGCATCAGATAGCCTCTAGCCAGGGTTAGTATTGATCTAACGCTTCACTGGCCCTTTATGAGAGCAGCAGCTGCTTTGGGGTGCTTTTAGATAAGCAATGCAAGGGGAATTGTTTCTCCCGAAACCCTCTCTCAATGTTCGTACATGAAAACCATCACTTAATTCAACACTCCATCGCTCTGGAATAAAATGTCCTCTCCCCTGACACAGAAGGCAGCAAATAAGCATTAAAACATCTGCCTTTGGGGTATTGGAAAGCGCCTGGTATTAGAAATCACACAGTGATAATGCAGCTCTCTGGATTTTCACTGTTTAATCATATGTAATCTCTAGAGTGAAAATGAAATGAAAACACAACATGTTCCAGTATCCCACAACTCTCTCTCTGTCTGTCTTTCTCTCTTTCTCCCATTACAGTCCCAGTCAGTAAACAAGGCAGTTGGGGTGGGGTGGGTGGGTGTGGAGGGGGGGTGTATCACCGCTGCATTTGTGTGAAGCAGACATGGCAATGAGACCCTCCCTAAGATGACTCATAGGCTTGTATGGGCTGACACCAGCACCTCATTCGCAGCCAATAATGAGCCATGCTAATGAGCAGGACAGCCACCCTGCATGCTCATCATTAAGCGGTCCTGTGATTCATGTCCAGGATGAAACCATCATAAGAAGAGATAAGGACAGCTGCAGGAGCAGGCTGGGGTGAGATAAGTAAAGACAAGGGACAAATCGTAATAAAAAAAAAAGTGTAAGCACCAGCTGCAGGTTTACAATTTGTATATGTCTGATCAATATTTTCTTAATGTTTTTGTAAAGGGTTGACTCAGAACAGAATAACAGAGTTAAATGTCTTTACCTTGGTGGAATATCAGACTGTTATGTGCTGCATACAAGGACAATTTCCTACAATATCACGCAGATATGCAGACAATATGTGCTTGTAAACATTGCCCATATATATGATGCCATGCTATCAGTTCATTTGAAATCACCTCCTCCAGCAGCGTCTGCACTGATCAGATCAAATACCACTCAAATGAATCCATCAGGAAAGAAGCACGCTGACAGTAAAACATGCATGTGCATGCGCCAACCTCCTGAGACTCCTGCTCCGACACATATATCTGATAAGGCTTAATCAGCACGGGGTGGTCATGATAAAGCATTTCAGCCCTATCTCTGTCTGAGAGGAAGAGTGAGAGAGAGGGAGAGACACAGACAGGGGGCTGCCTCTCCAATGGTGGAAAGGCAAGAGCCCCACCATCTCTCAGCATTTCTCCCTTCAACTGCCTCAGTCTCCCCAGCCTTCGTCTCCTTTCCCCCTCCTTCCATGCACCTCATTTTCTCTTTCTTTCTCCCTGCTATCCTTTCTCGCTCCCTTTCTAGCTGCTTCTCCCTGTATCAGTGGAGACACTTCTTAAACCCCAGCTGGGGAGAATACGGTGGCTTGGTGGGGGGAGGGATTCAAAAGGGTAAGTGATTGCCCTCTAGGGGACGAAGCAGAGAGGGGAGAAGGGAAAAAAAAAAGCAGGACGCCTTATCGCCCCAGCCTCCAATAGCACTGCTGGCTACCACCCAGAGCCAAGGGGGGGGGGGGGGGATGTGGGGTGCAGGAGACGCCAGCTAGATGCTACACTGCCTCTTGACACAGCAAACTCAGCAGGGAGCCTTCCATCCATGCCTGGCTGTATGGGCTGCACAGCCAAACGCTGCCATCTGAATGAGTGTTATTGCTCTGCTCACATGCTTTATACTCTGCTACATGAGCATTAATCCACATGGATGAGAAATCATTGCATGTGTTTGTACTTTATGACTCTGAAATTTTAATTGTGGGGAAGACCTGATTTGTTTTGGTGTTTTTTTTATGCTGTAAGAGTGAAATAACAAAAAAGGAAATTCAAATGGTTGATTTGTGCTTGTAGGATTCTTGTCAGAGAGAGTCTGTGGGAGGCTGCAGATGTGTTTTGGGTGCTTGCACACCACAAACAGGATGTGCAAAGCAGAATGTGCTACTGACCTATTTCCTTCATTCAAATCCAGACATGGAAACAAACAGGAAAAGAAAGCACTCCAAGACGGGAAGAAAAAAAAAACTCTGACAACACGTGGCCACTCAGCTATATCTGCAAAAAGCATGAGGTTATTCTAAACTTAATGATAGCATCGAGCCTCCCTCTAAAGCCATTACCAGCTGCTAAAATGCATCCTTCTACAGCGGGCAGTCAGTCAGACAGTCAGGCAGGCAGACGCACCGACGCATCCAGGCGCCTGCAACAGTGTCCAAGCGCCACCTTCAGTATCCAACCTAAGAGAGGGAGGGAGTGTGTGAGGGAAGAAAGAAAAAAAAGCAAATAATCACTCAGCCTACATCTTCTCCTCCAGACACATCTGCAAAGAGGATCTGTCTGCCGGGAGAGCAGCACGTGTTTTCTCCCGTCACTTTTCTTAAAAAAAAAACCGGGGGAGAGAGCGCGCCTCGGTCTTTGGTGCGTGATGCTCATCTCGGGAGCGCACGGTGCTAACTGTGAGTTTAATATGCCTGTCTCGCCCGGCGCGTTGCCCCAGACACTGTGTACCACAAATCCCCACCTCCTCCACTCCGACGAGCGCTCTGGAGAGGAGGGGAGGGGAGAGGAGAGGAGGGGAGGCATAAAAGGGTTAAGGGGAGTCTCGCATGGTAGTCTGCTGGGCGGAGTGGAAGGGGCCTGATTGGACGGCCGTGCGTGACGCAGGGGACATGAAAAAGCTGATAACTAGTTAAGAAGGCAGTTTGTAACTCTGGAAAAAGAGTGCAGACCCCGAGACATACATTACGCAGCGGACGCGGCGCAAAAACGCAGAGAGAGAGAGAGAGAGTGGGAGAGCTGAGCCGTCTTGGCGAGAGTCGGGGGGCCGTGAGAGAAAGAGAGAGAGAGAGAGAGTGGGAGAGACGCAAAGTGACTTGCAGCAAAGGGGGGGGAAACGATGGTGCAGCACACGGACAACAGCGAGACGGACGGGAGCATGTCCAGGGAGGCCACCGACTCGGAGGAGAGTGAGTTTATGGCATGCAGCCCGGTGGCGATCAACCCGGACTGGTGCAAGACGGCCACCGGCCACATCAAGAGACCCATGAACGCCTTTATGGTCTGGTCCAAAATCGAGCGGAGAAAGATTATGGAGCAGTCGCCCGACATGCACAACGCGGAGATCTCCAAGCGCCTCGGGAAGCGCTGGAAGATGCTCAAGGACAGCGAGAAGATCCCGTTCATCCGCGAGGCCGAGCGGCTGCGGCTCAAACACATGGCCGACTACCCCGACTACAAGTACAGACCCAAGAAGAAACCAAAGCTCGACGGCTCCAAATCGTCGTCGTCGTCCGCGCCCTCGCCGGAGAAGTGCGCCAAGCTCGCCAAGACGCCCAGCAAGAAGTGCCCCAAGCTGAAGAGCAAGAGCGGCTCCAAGGCGACGCACGGCTACGGCGCGGAGGACTGCGCCTTCCCCGGCGGCCTCAAGGCGGCCAAGAGCGCGAAGAGCGCCGAGCTCAGCGACGACGAGGACGACGACGAGTACGAGGAGGACTACCGGCTGGGGATTAAGCCGGGGGCCGAGGAGCGCCTGAGGCCGTACAATGTAGCCAAAGTTCCCGCGAGCCCGACTCTGAGCTCCTCGGCCGAGTCGGAGGGCGCGAGCATGTACGAGGAGGTGCGGAGCAGCACCGCCGGCAGCAACAGACTCTTTTACAGCATCAAAAACATTACCAAGCAGAGCGCTTTGCACGCTGCTTCCGTCTCACCAGCATCCTCCAGGTCGGTCTCCACGTCCTCCTCTTCCTCGTCCTCATCATCATCATCCTCCTCCAGCAGCAGCAGCAGCTCCTCTTCATCCGGAGAGGACGCGGACGATTTGCTGTTTGACTTTAGTTTGAATTTCGCCCCCAGCGCGCCTGGCACGGAGCTGGGCAACCCCAATTCAGGAAACCTCTCCCTGTCTCTTGTGGATAAGGACCTGGACTCGTTCAGCGAGGGCAGCCTGGGCTCTCACTTTGAGTTCCCAGACTATTGCACGCCAGAGCTCAGTGAGATGATCGCCGGGGACTGGCTGGAGGCGAACTTTTCCGACCTGGTCTTCACATACTGAACAGAGAAAGAGGGGAAAAAAAGAGGAGAGAGAGAGAGAAAAAAAGGGGAAAAGTTGCTCTAGTAATAACAGAGAAAAGGGAGAAAGTAAATTATATATGTGTCCCTGTTGACCTGCCTCCTTGTGGGTTTTTTTTCCAAAGGGGGTCCTGGAGGGAGGAGGAGGAGGTGGAGGAGGAGGACCGGGAGGCGAGGTGAGGTTTTGAGGAATGAGATGCTTATGAAGCTGGTAGCAAAAAAAAGACAAACAAAACATGACAAAAACAAACAAAAAACTTAAAGAAAAGAGAAAAAAAAGAAAAGAAAAGAAGCAAAGTCTGCAGACGTTTTTTTCTGGCAGCATGACAGGGTTTTATGGATTTTTCCCCCCCATCCACCCCGGTAGGTCTGCATTTTACTGTTCAGCTTAAAAACGGACCGCAAAAAGGGAAAAATACGTGAACTTCTATGCATCTTATCCTCTTAAAAACAAAACAAAAACAAAAAGAAACTGCAGGGAGCTGAAAATGACAAAAAAAACCGGACTGTGGACTGACTCAAAAAGCAAATCTGTGAACTGACAATTGTTCAGGATGTTACTTTACAACGGTTTATGTAATTTCTAAATGCCGCAAATGTTTGTTTGTTTTTTTTTGTAACTGATTCAGTTTACCTCCTGGTTTGGAAATTTTAAGCAGCCTAAACCTCTGCAGAGTACAGGTGTGGAGGAAACATTTTGATACATAACAGACCTCATCTTTTTAAAAGAAAAGTAAGATATTTTCAGGCATATTTTTGTACAGTTCAAAGGGAATGTTCTTACTGTGCTTTCAGTGAGTTTCAGGCACTTCTTCCCTTTATCATTTGTTTTTAAGCATGCAAGGGAGTCCTGGTTTTAAGGATTAAGTTAAATTAAAACTTGCATCAAAAATGCCTTGTGATTTCAAACTAGGTTTTGTACAGTTGTAGAGCAGATTTGTTGAGTATTTGTAGACGATACAATGGCATCATGGGGAACACATACCTCAGAGCTGGAACTAGTTTCAAGATTGTATATGTACTGTAATATAGTAAAGTTAGGAGTTTATGTATATCATACTCGTGATATGTGGATGGGTCCCAATCGCAGGTGTGAAACTGGATTTTGGTATTTTTTATGGCACATACTGTTTTTCCCCCCTCTCATTTTTTTGTGCAATATATACTCTTAAGATACAGACCATCAACAATTGTAGCAAGTGATGGAAAAACAGACTTGTGCACTGTCAACATCATTTCATGTTATGATGCTGAAGCCTGTCCGGGCAGAAAAATAAACAAATCAGCTGGAACTGATACAAAACACTCTAATATGGCCTCATGGTGTGATGCATACTATATCAACTGATTGATACCACAATTTGAATGTTATCTGACTCGCAATGGGCATACCTGACACCAAACAGCTCGAATCTGATGGGAAATTAGGGAAAATAAAAAAAGAGTTCTGCAAAAAAGGGGCATAGTCTGAACACAGTGGTGGTCTGGCATTAGTTTAACAAAGCAAGCAAAAAAGAACATTCCATAGTCCTGTTTCATGAAATGAAACTTTATTTTAAAACTGAAGACTGCCTTCTTTTTTTAAAACATTAACCATAAACCTGTATTTTTTATTTCTTGCACTTAAAAAAAAGCAGATATTGTTTATTTTTATGTGGGTCTTACATATGAAGTCTGTTTGATAAAAAGGTTTTGGAATATGACCTAATTATATGCCAAGACATTTTGTTGGAAGTTCTAGGCAGTAGTTACTTCACATTCCAAGTGTGAATCTGTCTTTGACTCATCTTTTAATAAATAAGTACCTACCACCATCGACTGTCCTTTCAGTTTGTGAATATATGTACACAAATGTGTTATTTGTTGCGTTTGAAAAGGATGTGATGACAGAATGATGCCTATTTTGTACATAGGCGGATACTCTGAAATGGATGGGCTCAAACTAACATGTGAATTCACATTTAATAAAAAGGAAAAAAGGAAAAAAACTTTTAAACTGCAGTGTTGAGGTGCTTTACTGTCCACCGTTTGTGAAAATGTGCTGTTCCTGCTGAACTCTCTCTGGCTGCGCCTCCCTCGAAATGGACACTGCGGCTTTAAGAAATTGAATTGCCCGCTTGCCGGCGCCGAGCCCTGTGATTGGTGGGCCTGGTGGTCCCCTTGGAGACGGAGCTGGAAACAGGAGCTGTGTGTGGGAGCTCTCAGCCTGTCTGGCCTCCATTCAGAAAAGTAGCACTCTGCCCGGCACTGAACGGCTTGAGAGCTGCGCGAAACAGAGGGCTGGAAAAATGTCTAAACGTGACATATGTTCGCTCAGGGATAAACAGTGGCATTTATTCCCCAACAGATACTGTTTAATCTCCCAACAAAATGTGGTGGGTCTGCTTCCGAAGCATAATTCATGTGTGAGAATAAACTCTAAATGTTTTTCTTAATGGCCAAATTCCACTCATCCTTCCTTATGTCACTGGATGAATGTGCATGGGGAACAGGGGGCAGTAGGTCATCCAGTGGTTGTCAGCTGTAGTCCTTGAGCGCCACGGATCTTCTCTCTCACTGCCCACTGCCTGTACTCACTGACTGATTTCCACCGGGGATTGCAGATAAATAAAAGCTAACGGCTGGTACACTAAACAAGCGGGGATGCGGCGCTGGATAACACAGACAACACCTGAAGAAACCTAAAGAACAGCTTCAGTAGGAGAGGGGGAAATATGCAGTGGGAACGAGCGTTGGTGGTAGACCTTGCGCGCACTGATATAATCATACCACTGCCTGACTGTGCACCGCCACTGCTGACTGCTTCGTGGCTCAGACTGCAGGGATGTTGTCATAGTCAGAGCCGCGTCTGCTGCTGGTAAGAGCTCTGATATGAAAGTTTGTCATTAGACGAACAAGAGCACGACGCATCCCAGCCGTGCATGATGTCATACAAAATGCAATTAGTGCGACAAACCATTCATTTAAAGCGATAACATCTTCACAGTGCTGGAGTGCCTCCTGTGTGCCTCCAGAGGACCGCAGATGCAGCCATTTGTCTCCTCTGAGGCCTGCTTAGAGAGACCCACCTTTAACGGATCATATATAAAGAACCAGAGGCCCCGGCCACTGAGAGATTTGTGTTCATTACAGCAATAGAATCTAATGATGAATATTTGCCATGCACGGCTGCACAGGTACTAGCCCCCCCATTAAGTCAGTTTGCAAATCTGTAATAAAACATTTATCTAGCTATTACTTTACCTGACCTATTGGTCAAAGTTGCTAATGGGTTCCAGGGCTATTCCCAATAGAAGCTCAACATTGATTTTGTGTTCCTCTGAAATATCTGCTCAGGGCTAATGCCACCGGTACATGTTGAAATGAAATTAGTGACCCGTTGAAATTTCCTTCTATTTCCTCCTTAAATAAATAAATGGAAATCTAGAATGCTCAGGAGACGCTGAGCGAGATGCCGTCCTCAGAGGGGTCCAAAAAAAAAGGGGGGGGGGGGTTATGTGGCGACAAAAGAAAGTAATTTCCAATCACTTGAGCGTTTAAATCATTCATATAACCCAGGATGTCACAGTCAAATGCCGTACGTGACACCTGTGCAAACACCTCTGCCACACGGCTGAGGGCTGCGAGGTTGATCTTACAATTTGCAAGTTGCTTAAAGTGGACACCTCAAATGTGCCTGTGCCATCTGAGTGCTCAAAGATAAAAATCCCTCTGTGAGTGGTCTCTGTCTGCTGCTGGTAAATCCAGTAATAATAAAGCCTGTTATGATTTCCTCACATCTTTTTTTTTTTTTTTTCCTCCGCGCTGACTCTCACCCAGTGAGCTCAGTTGCATTACATCACTGCTTATCCTACGCCGCTGCGCAGTAAGATTCCATGTTGTGTCATCATTGATCCACATGTGCTCCTCTTCTCCCAGTGGGAGGCTGTCTAATATTGCTATGGGAATACTGATATATGCCCTGCATGCTGGAGGTTTCATAACAACAATAACAGCACCGCTTGCCTAAATTTAAACCTGTTTACTGTCTGTTAATTGACGAGCGGACAGGATTTATGGTATCTGCCCCGGATCTGCTGTCTGAGATTGGGATGCTGTTGACACCCCCTCTGTCCAAGCGAGCGCCTCTCCCGCTCTGTTACACAAGCATGTCATGCTGTTAGACGCTGCCAGGGCTTTACACATCCTGCGAGCAGGGTGACAGAGTGTTGAAATGACATCCTGTGCAGCAGCGAGACCTGTGCTATGATCCAAACAGGTAAAAAGCCACTTGGACCATGAATACAATTCATTATCTCCTGAATCCAGATGACAAAACTACATGTTTACTTCTCGGATGCCTGTCTACCGTGGAAGCTAATGACCTTATAAGTGCTCATTCCTAATGTTGTGCAGTTCCCTTGCTTATAGTCTGGGAGAATTTGTCTGTAAAATTGCCTGCCTGAGCAACAGTCCGGCCCCTGTGTCCTCTACTCCAGTCTTGGCCTGGGGCAACTCATGCTGCTGTTGATGGCTATCCATTTGCTCTGCCCTCCCTGTGTATGGGAGGGAGGCAGAGAGGGAGCATCGGCCCCATCTGCTGCACTGATATTTACTATCCCTTCACATTTGAGAGAAGGGAGGGGGGAAGGGGGGGTGGAGTTGGGAGGGGTGGTGGAGGCAAAGGCCCAATTCCCTCATGGTGTTTTAGCACTCTGGCAGATATACACATGTGCACACACATCGGAAGGGAGTGAATCAGAGAGAGAGAAAGAGGAGAGAGAGAGAGAGAGATAAGAGGCAAATGGACAGAGTGGAAGAAGTGCTGCTCATATGAACCAGAGTTTAACTCAGATTTAACTTGATGTGGCTTGGGTACAAAACAGGCGGCGTAAGTGATAATAAGTGTGTAGCTGGGAGCGAGTAACCCGCACGGTCTGCTGCTGCCTAATTTCCCATTCACAACTT
>JBAJHX010000115.1:11059374-11092930 GCA_037176925.1 Amniataba percoides
TTTTTCATTATTTAGCAAAGGCAATGAGACATTGAAAATAAGTTCGAGGGAAGCTCCCGCGCCGAGAGAGCAGGCACAGCAGGCTGTCGCAAGCAGTTTAAGCTGGCAGTGCCATTGTCTCGCCGACACAGAAACAAACAGTTCAATCACTCCTCCCAGAATTTGTCCTGACACGTGGTAAGATCTCATTGGGAAAAGGTCGCTTTTTTTTGTTGTTGTTGTTGAGGGGAGCTGCTGGAGGTCGCGCATCAGTCATGTGAATTAGCTGTGGAGAGGGCAGGGACCCGGTTGCACACCTGCCTCCCTTTTCCACCCGACTCTTTGTGCACCAAGGGTGTTATGTTAATTGAATGGGGTGGCCCTAATGACATTTTGCAGATTTCTGGGTTCAATGTGGGCCGTGTGGACATTGTTTGCACCACTTAAAGTGCGAGAGAGAAAATGAATCGAGCGCTCTGGGTCTCAAAAATGCCACAATAATGGGCTCGGTGTAATTAGAGCCAACTTGTCGTGACATCTAGCTCTGTTTGGAGAGCAATCCCCCAAGTTGGTTGGCTTGATTGCGGTCAGTTTAGGATTTACATAACCTTGTTTGGAATTAATTGTGACTCTACGCTTGATATTTATCTTAGAGCTTAGAGAGGTGGCGGCGGGGGCCCCTTGCACTTTACAATAAGAAAAAGGGCATAAACCCACTATATTAGTCAGAAGGGTTCACCAGGGGTCATAATGTATGCAGTTGTGAATCAAAATCATATTTTAATCCAGATTAGAGCACGAGAGTGTGTTTTTATTAAGATACATACATTTGTTTCTTACAGCTTTAGATAATTCAGTGGTCCGTAAAAGCGTTTATACATGCTTTTTGACCAGATAATGTTGTTGCCCTCTAATCAAATGGAGTGGATCTTAGTGTATTATTAGAGCTCTGTGCTCTCTTATGGCATGTGTGTATCTACTGAGGAAAGTCTGTTTGGCTTTTTGCCCAGATGCATGGATTTAGGACCACAGCTTTAACCCCCACCCCTCTCGGTTTTTGGTGTTGGGGACTACATTTGTGAGTGCACGCGTGTGGCTGTTTGCCTGTGAGCTCATATGTAATTTTTTTGTTTCTTTCTCTGTTGGCAAGATGCAGGAAGTTTGCCGGTGCTGAGCTCAGTTTGAGCATGCTGGTCGGGATCCTGTCGCGCATTACATATCGCACTGTTTGTGGCGGCACTAAAACACTGTTGAGGAAGGGTACCCCCACTCTCCTGCAAGTCTTCAGTTTAATGATACCAGCAACAGACATTCATGACCCCCTGCCTACCCACCCCAGGATTAAGTCAGGCAGTAATCTAGATTCAACTGCAGCTCAAAGGGAGCCCATGCAGTTCCCCCCTTAAAGCTAGAGCGAAGCCAGCAGTTGGTCATTCATATGCATCTGCAAGCTAATACTCTGCTGCTGTGCCCCTCAGTGGCCCCACCTTTCCTGACTCACCAGTGAACCTCGACTCCTCCAACGCCCTCTGACCATTATACACCCCGTGCCTCCTCACTCTCCCTCTCTTTGTTGCCCTCCCCCCGCCTCTCCTTCTATTTGCATGTTACCCAGGTTACACTGTCAGGGTACCCCCTCACAGTTAGTCTCGACGCAGGGTCTCATTTGATAGTCTTTGCTGCTTCAGTAAATAATTAGCACACTGAATCCTCTGGGGCCCTATACAGGAAGCATGGCTTGCTTACCAGGGGGGCTAAGGTTCTAATGATTGCTATCCTGCAAGGTTTTTTTGATAGCAGGCCCCCTGCCTCCTCCTCAACACAGCTTATGTGAAAAACATAACACATAGCCCGCTAGGATGAATTATGGATGTGGATGGAGCTAAACAGACTTGATTAGCATTCTGAGACTTAATCTGTAATAAAATGCTCTGTATGACTCTGTAAGTTTGGGCTTGTGAGGAAACAGACATGAGCAACATGAGAGAGGTGCTCTTGAAAACAGATTTTTTTAAGGTGCTTTGCAGAAGTGAATGAGATGCAACCAGTTTAAATGTAAAACCACTGGAAGACTGTAACTAAGTTCATGTACCGTACTGTACTTAGGTATAAATGTTAGGTACTTGTACTCAACTTTATCTTATTGTCATGCTACTTTACACTTCTAATTCACTACATTTCAGAGGAAAATATTGCACATTACACTGCACTTAATGTCTACCTTCAGTTTCTTTATAAATTAAGATCTTTGCAAACAAAAGATAGGAAGAGCTAATAAAGTATGATGTTTTGTTACACATT
This sequence comes from Amniataba percoides, assembly GCA_037176925.1. NCBI lineage: Eukaryota > Metazoa > Chordata > Actinopteri > Centrarchiformes > Terapontidae > Amniataba > Amniataba percoides. The sequence continues at coordinate 11,061,655 of JBAJHX010000115.1, forward strand.
AGACTGCTGTACCTGTGGTATACTGATATAAGTATAGATGAATCGACAGTTAAATGAAACAATTCATCAAGTTGATAAATTGACTGACAGAAAATGTGTGGCAACCACATGGATAATAGATAATTGATAAACCATTACTTGAAAAAGTAATCAGGAGATTAATCAATGAGGAAAAGTTGCACTTCCATAAAAACAGTAAAAAAAAAACAGGTTTTACTTTTACTGAAGTTTTTTTACAGTGGTGCATTAGTAGTTTTCCTAAAGTCAAGAATCTGAATACTAAATACCACCACTGAATTATACCAAATCACATTGTGTAATGTGTTTTATGTTGTATAAAAGATGTTCCCATTCACCATTTTACAGCTCAATTCTTCTAATGAACATTGCCCTTCTGGTAAAACAGTACACATTTTACCAAACTAGAAACATCAAACAATTACCAGATGGATGCTTGACCTCGCTGATTAGCAAAGGAGACACTTAAACAAAGCAATATCCTCTCTGTATTGCATCTATAAAATGACAACTCTTGCCAAAAAGTCCATTAACTGCCTGTAGATTTTAATGGCTCTGTCGAACTATAGATGCAGAGACGGCTTCAGATGTTATTATAAGAGATGGAGAGACCAAGAGAAAATGTGCCAGGATTTGAGTGGGACTAAAACTTCCCTCCCCCTATGCCCTCTAGTGCATGTTTAACCCCAAAAAAGGGCAAAACGAATCATGCTGATGAATAATTCATATGTATGTGGATGAACAGTTCATATGCATCATGCTGAATCTATATCCATTATGAAGAAATGTTATATTTATGAAAAATACAGCAAACCAAAAGCTACGCCTTCTTAGACCGTCGGAGTGCATTCAAGTAAATCTGTGTTTCTGGGAGTCAAGCACACACCTGGCAGTTGCCTTCTCCTCCAAACAAACGGGATTTGTAGATTTTATTGGCTCCCCAGCGTTCCCATCACGGCTTAGACTTTGAGACCCAGACCTGTGGAACATGTGGCCCGGTCAAGGCGACAAGCAAGGCGGCGTAGAGACACATTTTACATGCTGCTGGCACATATGCGGCACACACAGCTTCTGTGGGAGGTTCTGGGTGGTTGTAGATTGTTTGTAGCCGGTGGGGACTGGAGCTATGGTGTCTGAAGAGATATGACATGTAGCCCCACTCTTCACCACGGAGACACACAAGCTCTGCTGCCACACACACACACACACACACACACACACACACCCTTTCTTTCTCTGCTTCTCTCCTGGCTGGTTAGAGTTATTCATTTTGTTGAGCACCTCAGTCGCCAGCAGAGAAATGCTGTCACTGGGTCATTACAAATACCCGCAGGCAGTTGAGAATGTCCTCACAGATACAGGAGACAAACGCGGGCCAGCATGCCGCTGCCTGAGTGCCGCCGTTTGATGGTGTTCTGAATGACCTACATTTCCCTCCTTAAGATATTTCATATTGGACCCTATGAAATCATGGATCGCTAATCCGAGACCCTCCAGAATAGTTATTTTGTCTCATAAATCAGATGACTGAGACACTCAGAGAAATGCAAATATCGCCAGCTTATTCTAAGTCACTGCATTAGAATTTCTTAGAATTTCTGTGTCTATAAAAAAACTAATTGATTAACCTTTGATTAGATCTGTGTCTTTTTGTTGTACCATCAGCTTGCTCTTCAAATAAAATACTTTTCAGGGCAAGAAATGTAATTGCCTCAATTTAATCTTACATTTTACCCCAGAGAATTTACATTTGATCGATTATTACTTTTATACGTTGTTATGTTATGTTCATTAGGTCTACTGGGATCACAGGAGCAATCCTGTTAAAGGAAGGGATTATAAGGACTAACTGCCAAGAACTGCAGGTTGTAAATAGTTTTAAATTCTTCTGTGGGGACACAGACATATATTTTTGATCCGTTTCAGATCATAAATAAATAAGTAAATCTCTAAATAAACCACTCAAGACCCACTGTTGAGGAAGCAAGGCCATCAAGAGAAGGTCCTGGTTACACCGGTCATCCCTCAGGGCCGAATGTGTGTAACTGATATCCATTTCATACACACCTCATGACTACAGGTTCAATCTGCATTTAATCATTCACACCAGACTCGTGGTCACACAAGACCCAGGCTTGCAACTGTACCTCCATACATGTTGTGTCTGCATGTGGCTCACCTCTGTGGCAGGATGGTCATACGCTATTTTTACAGAAGTGGAGCGATGAGGGACACAACTGTGATCAAACGAGAGCTGCTCATTGATTTTCAAAACCACACATTATGCTGCAAATATATATCAAAGGGAACTGCCTGCATGGCCTCTGTGATATGCTCAGCATGATTTAAACATGCTAAGGCCATGTTTAAGCCTCAAGCTAACACATTTTAACTCTGAATAACAAGGTGTTACTGCCTCCATGCCTGCACACGGGAGCCACAGAGGTGCAAAAAAAATCAGAATGGGTACAGAGGGAAAGAACAGAGAGTAATACAAGAAATTGTGCCACTGTGATTCGATGAATTATTAAACTCCTCTTTACAGATTTCTTAATTAGAAAGGGTAATCCAGTAATTAACATGAGCCAGCTGGCTGGTACAGTATATCACACTGAAACATATAATCCCGCTTCCAGTATTACTGTGAGCTCCAAGTTCCCCCTACTATAAACTCAGTAATAATCCCATTAGGTCTTACTACAGAAACTATGCTCTACTCATCTTTTAAGCGCCAGCCTCAACCGTGTAATTGCGGTGCATTTAAAGCAATTTGGACAGTGGCGACAGAAACCTGCTTACTGCTGAAAAGTTAATGACACTGAAAGTCAATACTATACCCTGGCCACTTAGCCTTACCGTTTGACAGAATTTGTCATTGCACAGTTCCTTTCTCAAAAAATGGTTTTGTATTTCTCATGTTTGTTTTTAACTTTATCAATGCAAGCATGGAAAAAAAAAAAACTTTAACCATCCGTGTCAGGTAGTCCTGGATTATTACAGCGCAAGAGACAAACACGGATTGCAGAGAAGGTAATACCATCGAGGGCTTGACAGTGAGTGGCAGCAAAGATGTGTTCAAATTGTGTTTAAAGAGAGATACAACGCATCAAAGTGATTGAATGGTCACAATAACAGATTTAGTTGTTTTTGTCCAATTTCAATCAGGCAGCCGGCTTGTTCCTGTCATGACAGAGTCCCCTAGCACATTGGAATTGTGTGACTGATATCTCATACACTAGATTTCTCACTTCAATGCACCCTAGAATCCAACCTACCCAACCCTGCCACCCACCCACATACACACTCACACACACACACCTCCTCCCACACACTCCTGCAACTCCATCCCCAACCCCCACCTCATCCATCCAAACTAAACCACCTTTATGGCCATATTTCTGTAAAGTCCGCTGCCTTGATTTGCTTTGGCATTCCTGTCCTTATTCATCCAGTGGGGCTGTGAGCTGGAATAATTAGGAGAACGCCATAAGGCTCCTGCCTCCTGACAAGTGATCAACAAACAATGATTTATGAGGCCATCTTGTATCAGGGGATGACCATTGATTTAAACACACAAAGAAAGCACGCACACATGCATGAACACACGCACACACACACACAACTTCTGACACAGATGACCATACGCATAAATCAGATTCAATGTCTTTACATTTTCAGGTGGCGTTGTTTTATGCTGACCTATCCTATTTACCTGTCGTTCACTTTAATAAACACCAAAACTCATAAGCCCGCAGCTTGATATGGATTTGACGAGTGATCTGACTGGGAATATTGTGCGGCGTTTAAAAAAAATCCCTTGAATGCTTGAATGGACCATCTGCAAATCAATTTTGTCGCTCTTTTACTCCACAGATGCTGATTCCACATATTTTCTGGCTGTTGTTTTAAGTATTGATTGTCACGGAGGCCTGGAAGACGCACAGCGACGATGCAGCATCTGTGTCTTGCTGCTCTTGGAAGGAGTCTAGCGTATCACTTTGGCCCGTCTGCTGTTGTGGTATGCCTAGGTAAGTTTTCTTGACAGACAACACGCATACTGTGTTTTATTACCCCGCCAGCTGCAGGGTCATTATACATCGCTCTTCCTGTGAAATCGTCGGATCATATTTCCATGTGTACTGGGAAGCGGCGGCCTCAGATACTGATTAATGAGTAATGAAATGGCTTTTAGTTATTACAGGATGAAAATATTAATATGAGAGATGCTGAGTGAGAAGAAGGGGCGCCTTTATTATGTTACCAGTCTGTTCCATCATCTCATAGATCTGTCATAGGTTCATGGCGTCAAAGAGATTAAGAAGCCATATTAGTCATCAAACGCTAAGTGATCCTGTTCCTATTAGAATGGGCGCGGGCTGTCATCATCGTATAAGACACCTTTTAGCACTCCATAAATCTAAGTGCATTCATTCTGTGCTTATGACATGCAGCCCTTGGCCAAATTTCCCAAATTGTTTTCTTTAAAGTCAATAACAAATACATTTAATTGATATTAATTCAATCATGCGGCATTACCAGGCATAACAGTGGGAAATGATTATTGTTTTCTACAAGTATGAGACATGTGTTAAGTGCCTTAGAGACAATATACAATGCGGGGATGAACTCGGCATTATTGTCTTTCCTCACCGCAGATTGATCGTCACTGCAGTCAGGTCGATATGCGTCTAAACATGATGTTAATAAGGTGACTGGACTGACTGTCTGTACCACAATACCACAGAGGATGATGATGCGGAAGTGAGCGTATACGTGCGAGAGAGAGAGATCACAAGAGAGGGAGAGATCTGCGGCCCGAAAGCATCCTTCCCGCGCCTCCTCTGGTGTGGGGCGATATGAATGGGCACCATTGTGGTCACTGCAATTATACTGTTGTTAGCGATTGTTGTTGGTCAGAGGCAGCAGATCAAAAGGAGTGGATCCATATTGATTAAGTGCCATTGCGAGGGAATGACCAAGTCGAGCTCTCACACAGCAGCGGAACCTGCGCTCTGCATGCAGTGATTGACTCCTCCTCTGCTTTAACTTGCATCGCGGGCAGCGGAATAATTGAGCATGCGGCACGAATCCGGTATTAGAGATTCATGCGTCTCACCACACCTCTTCCTCTCAGCGCTCACTTCAGCCGCCGGATGATTGAAAGGCCTCTGGTGTCTCCCCGCTCTACGTGGATAAGCAGTTGTCATAGGAAACATCAATACTTGAATGGAGAGACAGTTTTATTCATTGATTAAACACTGAACGAATGCACGAGTGCTCGCCCTCGCAAAGGCCGACGTTCGCGCCAGTAACCACCCCTCCTCCATTTTCGTGATTTAGGGTACATTTGAGCGGTGATCTCCAAGCGCGGTGTCATTCCCTCACCTCGCCATATTTGCACGGGCATAATCGATATCTTCACTTGAACCCCAACGTGCGGACCGAGAATCGTGGTAGTGGGGAAAGAAATGTTTCATATTGTTGCGTAAGGTCAAGCCCATGTTTCTCTTGCACAGAGAATTGGTTCGGAAATAGCCCCATCAACATTGATGAAGCAATGACAAATGGAAATTATGCTTTGACAGGTCAAAAATTGCCACTTGGAAAATTCTAATCAATCACAATTTCCCTCATTTTACAGTGCAGAGTCAACTGTTTTGTTGGTTGTGAGCTTTTCAGCAGTCTTAACAATACTGTGCTTTTTCACTGAATACGCTTACTTTTAATCCAATTTAATCTCAAGTCTTCAGATTGCGCCGGCTGTGTTCAGGCCGCATTTAAATTTCTAATAATATAAAGACAGAAGGACAGCGTCTGACTGACACTTGCAGCGGCTGGTCAAATAGGACTCTTACTATGGCAGGGATCTCATTCAGATGGTCATTAGACAATCAAGTGAGAATAATCTGCCTGGATCTCAATTACGAGGAAGCCAATTCTCCTGATGCGCCGATGGCCTTTCAGAGAAGCGCTGAGCCTTACCAGGTGTGTTGCTTTTACACTGATTGCTCATTTGTGCCCGGGAGATCTCAGTCTGTGTGAATGCCCTTTCTGATGGCAGAGGAAAATGCCAGGGGGAAAAGTATTGTGCATGAATATGGGGCGGAAAGGGTAAAACAAGCACAATTGTTTCCTGGATTTCATTCATGGCTTTCGTCATTAAGGGGGAACCAAGTAAACACTCATTACTTCACAAGCTGCTGTAAGTATCTGAACTTTTGTTTGCAGGCTGTGTTTGAACTCGTTTTCCGATATAATGCATGTTTGGTTTGTATGCATGTGCCCTGTTTGACATGCTCCTCGCCTAAGTTTATTTTTTTCATTGATATGCTATACATAGACCAGCTACTGTAAGGCAAAAGTGACTCAAATGCCCTCTAACACTCTGCAGCATGTTGTTTTCAAGGGCGTCCATTTGCTCGGTCCTAGGCCAAAACAGCAGTGGCCGTTGCCCTCAGCATTAACCCCTGCTGGCTCCTAGAGGTTAAAACCCCTCGCTTGATTTACAACAGCCAGTGGACACAGCGGCCATTAAAAAGATGTAAATTTGGGCTATTTGTAGAGAGAGAGGTGCATGAACCCAGTGACAGACCACCCACTCACTCTCGCTCAAACAACACTCCCTATGGCCGTGGCTCACAAATCAGGGGGAGGCTTTCATTTGGGGAAGGTCACAGACCTTGTTATCACCTCCTTAAGACACCCTTTGGAGCCATCTCTCATGTTGCACAACTGGACGCTGCACACCCCTGCGGTGCACAACTATTGGACAGTGTTTGTTGCCTCAAACCAGTGAGGACTGGCTTTTGCTAAATGGGGAAAAAACGGCTCTGGTAAAAAATGGTACAAAATATGATTATAAAAAGTAACACTCAGCACTGTCCTTTACTTATATTGAAATTCTGTCATGTCACTAATCAACTCAGTGTTTACATTTACCTCCCAAACAGTGCACACACGAGGTCTGAATATCTTTGACATCCGCCTTTGGCTCAAATATGACGGATGGATTAAATGTCACCCATGCCCTGGGTGTTTCCCTCAGTTTCTGCACGGGCGTCGTTGCGTATGCGCTTGCGTCGTTCGCTTCCGTCAGATGTTAGTGTTGTGTCTGTCAGTCTTGCCGGTGCCTCTGCCTCTCTTGTCCTGACGTGCTCTGCTGCGTCTTGCGGCATTTGGCACCCTCTCAGTTCCCCTCCTCCTTTGCTCCCAACACACACACAGACACACAAACACATCCACAATTAGCCAAGATAAGCTGGGATTCTGTGACTTCCTGCAGATTCCTCTTCAGATAAGGGAGAACAATTTAAAAGCCCTGCACAGACAGAGACATGAGTATAAAAGAGCCTCTCTGGAAGCCTTAGGAAAAGAAGCTACACATACAAAAGCCAGAGCTGCCAGACTCTTGTCTGACGACGTGATGATTGGCCTCAGCATCATCCTGTCATACTATATTACTTTTGGTTTTTGCACACCTCAATAGCACTCTTTGCTGAAACTCATTTATCACATAGCAGGGGATGGACAGCATCAGATCACAGGGGATTTTTCTGAAAGTCTGACAACCTACTGTTTTGGAAACGAGCAGACAGTGCCTATTTGAGTCTCTGCAGTAGAAATCATCACTGTAGGATATAGAAGCCGGTTGGAGGGTTTGACATATCAAATCCTCACAAAACTGTGTGTGATGTAGAATGACTTGAAAATTGTTCACACTGTTTGTCTCATCGAAAAGAAAGAAATTATGTGGCTGTATCGTTCCTTTATGACAGCTCACCTTAGCTGTGCTTATTTTTGATAAAATTGTTATACCAGGATATGTGTTGTTGAGTCCAGCCTTACAAAAGTTGTATTTTCTTCAAATTCTTTCAAATTCACACAGTAATTCGGGACAGTAATCATAAAAAAATCCATATAAAGGGCCTGACAATGTTTTTTGCTTGTTGTAGTTCAGGGTTGGTTTAAAGCAGCTATATTCAATCTCATATTCAATCAGTCACATGACTACAATGTGAAGATGGTTGCTCTTGTTGTTAAAGTCATAGAGAGTTGTTACCTCACTCTGGTCCCTTACAAATATGTTGAGCTTCATGAGTCTTTCAGCCCCTAGTGTTTTGGTTTTCTGGGGTAGGAATTTACTATTTAGGTTATTGCTCTTATTGCGGTCATTATTTGTTTTGGGGCTTTATAAAAAAAATGCAGTAGGTAACAAGCTGGCATCAACTTTATAAGGTCATGTGTTATGATGTCAGAGTTTACCTCGAATCGGTTATTGAGGGTTTATGGTGAGTTTTAGGTTTGGAGAACAATTCTGCAAAAGCATGCGAGAGCATCTTGACAAGAATACAAAGAATTCATGAAAAAAAATACGTGGGTAAAGGACTACATTCCCCGTCTTTTTTTTTTTTTTTTTGCTGACGTTGCAATATCTTGGGTGTGCGTGTGCATATGTGTGAAGGACTGAGAAGTCCACACCTGAGATAATAGCTGGATGAGATAAAGCAATAAAAAAAATTAATTCAATTAAGTGCCTCTCTCTCAGAAGAACTTAAAGCAGCTCTGATTCCAGTGAAGAGGAGTCTGTCCCTCTAGTGTGCATATTACTGCATCTCATCTTGCTTATTGCTGCCTAGAGTGTGATGACAACAGAAGTGAGAATAGATTTAATCTCTCCAGCCCTGCTAATAATACTATGTTACTGGCTGAGCGCCGAAACATGCACAAAGGGCTAATCATCTCTAGTACTAAGCGTTTTCTTACATATACACATTTTCTCCCTGCAGTTCTCAGAACTGTCAGGAGTAAAGAGATAAAGAATGGGCAGAAGGAAGAAAAGTCAGCCGTGGTGTGAGAAGTGTCTGCCACCACGGCGTCATTAACACCCAGTGGTGCTGGAGTAAGGGAGGAGGAGCAGACGGGGCCTCCAAGCACTAGGAGCGAAATTGCAAACCCAAGGTTCCTGATACAACCTGTTATTATTTTTGACACAAGCCATTTACAATAGCTATGAAGGTGGCAATGGAAAATGTAATATTGATTGTATGCCCTCAAGGCTTTGCTCCCCTGACTTCTAAACGTCACACGTCTCACATATGTTGGATGTGATGATATGTTTCTATATTTTTGTGGGGTTTTTTTATTTTGTTTTTCCCCACTTCCACAAATCCTGTATTAGAGGCTTTGTTGATAGTTCATTTGATGAGGTAATTACATTGGTAGATTGAGAGGGTAAGGTGATGTTTTGGGAGTCGAGGAAATAATAGAAAGCTGCGTAACTACGGCGTTTGCAATATGATATCGGCTTGATGTGACAGGTGTTAATATACCCAATGGCAATCTGTATTTCATCTCTTTTTCACGAGGGTGCTTACTGAATTACTTCCAAATGACGTTTATGAAACATTAAGCGACTGTTGCACCATGGGATGGCAGCGGCTCATTCCGGTGTTATTAAGATACACTCCAGCGTGCAGCACAACAAAGACACACGGGGAGAAAAATCGAGTTTTCCTTAAACGCAGACGTGTGATATCCTTGGACTCATTTAGCTGTGTTTGTACAGACATGCAGGCTCTGAGCCACAAATGTCGGCATTAGAAAGTAGAGGAAGCTATTAAGCCTCTAAAAGACAGTGACTAACTAAACAAACTGCGGAACAACTGGGAAAATAGCTGGCCTTTGGAGTAGCCTGTCTCTGTCTGTCTGTGACAGAAACCTGTCAAAACCCAAACAAACATGTTTAACAAGGCCCTCAAAGGACTGGAGACAATTGTGCGAGCCTGTGTGAGGTGCAGCGGAAGTCTCAGTATCTGGGGAGATTGCAGGGGTTATCTGCCAATGTGTTAATTACTGGAGGGCTTCTCTCTCTGGTAAGTGTGACAACTTTTCGCTTGTTTCTAAAATGAATGCATGACCCGCGCAGTGCCCCTCCATGTAGCAAGCCACTGATTGCTGTGTTAAAAGCTATCTTTATGAAAAAAAGTGCTGTCTAAGAGCTCTTTTTCTCTGGTGGTAGGCGCTTTGGAACGCGTCGTTATGGACTTGCATGATGATTTAGATGACCCCGTAAAATTTCCGTGAAAAAGAAAATATAGCAAGGGCAGCACCTTTGTGTTGTCAAGTATTCTTCATGTTTGATTTTGTGCTTAACTGTTTAAAAATTCACCCTTTTTAAAACGCATTACACATTCTCTGTTAAACCTCTGATGGTGGAATTTTTAAACTATATCATTCCCATTAACACACCACACATGTTAAAAGGAGACGAATCAAACTGTTGCTATCAGTTTGGCCATTAGAACATACAGTGTTGAGTCAGTTCACATTAGCACTGTCATTATTTGTCTGGTTAATAGTGCCTTTCATTCTCCCATGAACAGTTAGACCGACATGGTTTTATCTCTGTCATCACATTAGGTTGAGTGGAGGAAAATCACTCTTAATGACACAGAGATTATTGGCTTTGTGTTTTGGTTTACCAGCAAATGCTGGCCATACCAATGGGATTTCCCCACATAAGCCTTCACTATCAGTTTACAATAACTGTTGCATTCTGCTGTTATCCACAAGGATATCAGAGCACAACACTACAAGTCTGTGCTGCTTCACTCAGTGACTCTGTCAAGTAGTCCTGAAAAACTGTATCTCTGTAAAGTAGCACTGAGCTGTGTTTCTACTGCCGCAGAACAATGCAGTGAGTGTGGAGGAGTTAACACTGCTGTTCACTGTCAGCCATTTAGTCAACAATTAACTTCCTGTCGCAGCCGCTGGAAGGTTGCTTCATTTGTGCTACAAGGAGACATGTTGTCAGCAGCATTATAACCAGTGAAAAAAAAACCCTTCCAGGACATATCCTAGATCCAATAGCCTTTTTAACAGTGATGCTGTCTATCAGTGATGTAGCACAGCGGGATACCTGCAGACTTCACATTTTCCAGAATATTCCTCAAAATCAAAGGATGTGAATCCAGCAATAAAACTTGTGAAAGCCATCAACATGATTGGCTTTCAGGTCTCCAATTTAACCAGCTTTATGCTGACCTGATCCCCTCCTGTGCAGGTACTACATCTTTAACTGATGGGAGCTGTACTAACAGTAATCAAATCTGAGTGATGATGAACTATGAAATACAGAAATAAATATAGGTTTGTTTGGAAAATTCATTAACATGATACATTAAAGAAAAGAGACCACCAGTTGAGCCAGATAAGTTACCTAGTGACAAAACTAGCTTGCATGTGTGAAGCATTTAGTGTTTGATTGAATGCAGAGTTGCACCACAGGGTGCAGAGAACTGTGAGAACTGTAACCACGGTGACTATGGTGTGTACTACCTCAGTAGCATCTAGTCAGCAATAATTGGGTGTCTAGGTATTCCCTTAGGCCAGGTGAGCAAGAATTGTTATAGCAGAGCAGGTCACCAGTAACAAAAACAGGATCTTCATTAAAAAGGCGACAATGTCATAACTCCAACAGTCAGTGTTTCATTGATCGGTGACATACTGATTTGCTTGCTTCAAATACAGTCAGCAGCAATGAAGTGCATACATGATAAACTGTGTTTGACATGCTACATTATTATTTGATAGTCATTATAACTAGAGTATTTAAAAGCTACAGCAAAAACCGTAAACTAAATATGAAAAAAAATGTAACATTGATTATTTGTAATAATTAGAGGCCACTGTAAACTATGCCACAGATCTGTAATTCTTTGCATGCCAAAAGAGATTGATTAAATCCATAGATTATTTAATGCCCCCTTAAAATGATTGAACTCTTGCAAGGGCACGCAAATGATTCGTGCTGGTTGCTAAAATGAGGATGACTGTTGGGGAGGAACGGCTTTTAAATATTAGAAGAAGTGTTTGAAGTTTTGCAGAGTCCCAGCGCTTTCATGTGGCCGGGTTGACGCGAGGTTCAGCTCCCGTCCTCTCCAGTAGCCCCGTCCTCATCAGCGTCTCTGCTGTCACAGATGATGACTGTTTCACGGACACACTGAATCACATTTGTGCTTCCCGTGGCGAGCGGCCCAAGAAGTTTTGATGAAAACTCGAGAAAGGCTGTGAAAGAAGAGAAGATCAAATCAGCAGCTCTATCGGCCCTCGTAAGTGCTGATCCCCCCTGAGAGAGCTTGCGGGATCACAATACTTCCCATAAAACAGCGGGAGCCCGGCCAGCCGTCTGAAAGGGACCTGCCTCTCAGCGGAGTGAGGGAGTGCTGAACTGGAGAAGGGAAGGAGTGGAGGGAAAAGAAAGGTCTCTCGTATACACAGGTTGAATGAGGGTCTTAGTGGTCAAACCTATAGAACTGGAGCAGCAATGGTGGAGTGGGAGTTGGTATGTGGGGACTGAAGGAGAAGGAGGGGAGGGGGTTTGTTGGTCATTATATGAAGCCTTATTACAACACCAGCCGCTCTTTCTCCCACTGCTGAAGGTCCTCGTCCCTGCTGTGTTTACCACAGGCCCCCCTATGGATTCTCTTAAATCAGACAGGAATAAGAGGCAGGACTGTGTACTCCCACTGCCTCACATTTACCTGAGGCTTACCCTTTCGACCTCAGCTCTGCATGTCGCTCAAAGGAACAAATTATATTCCTGATTAAGTTTGTAAGTCTTTATCATAAACTTTTATATAAAAATGTTGTAGACTAATTTTTTTTTTTTTGGGGGGGGGGGAGAGAAAGCTGTTTATATGCTTCTTTTTACAGTGTATTACAAGGTTTAGTAAATTGCCCTACCAGAGGTGGGATATTTACCATACCATTTCACAGTGCATTTTTACAGCCTCTTTTTAAGCAGTGTGTATTTGGGTTTTTAAAGAATGTAGTTATGGGCAAAAGGCAATTCCCTGCTCATTCCCTGCAGTGAGATAAAAACATCAGGTAAAAACATTGTCGCACAATGCAGTATTCTGAAACTTGCACTTAAAACCCTGAACTAAACGGGGAAAACGACTGAGCAAATGAATCATTTCAAGCTGCAGAGCCCGTTACCTGGTTGAAGGGACATATGAGTATGAATGCATGGAATAAATATGTCGCTGCTTTATGAAGTGTGAAATGGACCGATGCAAAGTCTCCCCCTGTGTTGCTCTGTCTGTTGCTCATTGTGGAGGTGACTCCACATTTATGGGCATTTACACCCCCGAATTTCGACAGTTTGGAAACCCAAATTTATAGGCCCACTGGCACTTAAGCTTTTACTGGTAAAAAATATTTCAGTAGTTGGTTCATTCTGATAAATTGTTATTTAGCCAGCTCCTTGGGGTTAAAGCACAACTGAAATGCTATTTCCATCCAGATGATGGAATGGGATAATGATGAACACATTAACAAAGTGGCTGGGTTATTTACAGAGCTTGCGCCTGTGTCCAGGGGTTGCAATTAAAATGGCTCACACACACAACCCTGAGTCCTAATGACCAAACAATCCAAGACACTTATTTCTATTTTATATGCCACAATGCTAATTAACGAGCACTCTAAGTTCTGCATTTGTTGTTTCCTGTATGAAGAATGTCATAAAGGAGCGCCTGTCAAATACCCATTTACTTGTGTGAGTGTGTGTGTGTGTGTGTGTGTGTGTGTGCGCGCGTGTGTTTGTGTGTTGTATGATTTCTTATTCCCCTGCTATAATTTACAGACATTATCAGGCCTGGTGCATCAGAATCATTTACATTTATTCGACTTTTCTCATAAAATCGGGTGCACACGTTTTCATCTTCCTTTTAAATTTTGTTTTTTATTGCAAAAAGCAAGTTAGTTTGTCACTCTTAGGTGGTCAGTTCTTCTCTGATCCCTCCTCTTTAACATTTTTTCCAGTTGCTATACCCCATTAAGAGCATGTTTTCTAAAGGGCTTGACCTGTGTCTATTGATTGTGTAGGATCAAGTCACATCATCTGTAACCTTTGAACCTTTGAGACCACTCTGACTCTTGGCCTTAGTGTGCAGCTGTGGTGAGAGTTGGCATTCCTCCCCTTTAGGTCAGGACACCATTAGCCTCCACTGTAAAGAATGCAACAGCATTTCAGTGACTGAACAACTGTCAATAGCAGTCTACATGAGAAACAAGTAGCTGATGACCTCTTTCTGTGTTTCTTTTCTAAATGGCAATGCTTCAGTGGTCTGGAAAAAATGTCATTTTCTTCAGTCCCCACCAGTTAAATCTTCCCTTATTAATCTTAAAAGTTGCGCTACGCATTTTAAATCCCAAATTATGAAACTGATAAATTGTAGCAGAACCATTAAATGTCAAACAATGTGCATCTCTATGCGTGTAAATACATCATTCATGGTAAATTTGCATGATAAATGATTCCTAAAGTCTCAGAAAGACTTACGATCGCTGTTGTTGCACTATGTAATGGGATTTTAATGGCTCTGATAGCCAAAACACATGTCCCAACTAGGTTGCTGTGTATAGGTTCAAGCTTGGTCAGTGTGACCGGCGCACATATGGCACCCTTTCTCCACATCAACTGAGTCTTACTCTCCGGAGTTGGGCTGGAGTCCAAACCTTTGTTTTTTTTTGTTTTTTTTTTATCTAGGCTCCCATCTTTCTCTTTCTTTGCACAAGTCCTTTTTCTTTTTCTTCTCTGTTTGCCTCTAACTTTGTCAGTCTCTGCCTTGTATTGGGTGCAAAGGACTAGACTGATATACTGCTGTTTTCACCACGCTCTTATGAGTGGTGGTGAAAAGACATCTTTAAGCCTTCTGGGACTCCACAGCCACAAGTGTCTGCAGGGCTGTCTATGCTGGAGTCTGTTTTGTTAAAGTCTGGGAAAGAGAAAGACCTCATAGTTCCACAAACCCTTTGAAATGCTGTTTTTGTGATCGATCCACAGACCAATCCAGTGAACCCAGAGGAGCAAACCCCTGCTCATATGCTCCAGGGGAGATCATAGTTTTTGAAGCTGACGGTATTTGCGTTTTACGCAGGCAAACTGTGAAACTTGTTGATTTGTCCTGGGCATCCATCGCTCCACAGGCTTCGAGATGAAGACGTTTGCTTACTCTGAACTCCTTGCCAATTTGTCTCACCGAGGGACAGGCAGCCTTACTGTTTTCCCTCTCGTCTTCCTCCCCAATCCTCTGAGCTTGCCCCACCAGCCCTCCACCTCTCTCTGCTCCCCTCATCCTCTTGCCATTTTCATTTTCCCCCTCATTTTCTTTTAAACTTTCTACTGTCTTTTCTTCTTTTCCTTTCCTCTCAAACTATTTCTGCATATGCTTTTACCCTCCAAGTGAAGTGTAGCCTGCACAAATTTATCAGGCCTGACGTTGGGAGAAAACTTGGACCTCCTCTGCTATCAATGTCAAATGCTCGGCCCCGTCTTACCAGTGCAGATGGCTGTTAGGCGCTGCAATCCCAAACACTGTGTTCAGCTGGGGTATGTCTTTGATCTCTTTTGACTAATAGTAATGGCGTGTTTTTGTCTGGGGGGGATCTTGGCTAGCTATGTCAAACAGGGATTTCATCAGGGCAGGCGATGTCTTTTTCTTGTATTGTTTTAGATACAGAAACGGGCTTAGCGGAGCACCGAGAGGAAGAACATTGCAGAGGCAGTGACAAGACGCATGACCACTTTTTGTAGCTTATCAGTGATCAATGTTTGAGCTGCTAATCCCTTGTGCACTTACAACACTCATATCTCAGTGACTGACTTGTTGCATACACACAAGCCCGAGAACACTGCCACTTCATTGTAGTTAGTCTGAGAGAGAGAGCAGGAGTGGGTGCACAGAGTGCAGTAAACCATACACACTCTACCAGAGCTAAACTTTTTTTTAAAAAACAGTTCAAATGTTTTAAGTATTATTCCACGTTTTTGAAAGTCGATCACACATTTTACTGTTGGCACCGCTTTTAGAGTGCTTGAGCTGCATGCTACGCTGACTTTGCCGACGGCTCTTCTAAGCCATGAAAGCGAATGCACCTGTGATAAATACTCCCTGCTATTATCACTCATTGAATCAATTAATTAAATCTTCCTAAAACATTTATGCCACTCGTTACCACGCCGATCCCAGAACGGGGAGATGGATTACAGGTGCTTCCTGTAGGCAGAAAGAAAAAAAAAGAGACTAATTAAAGAGGAGTGTGAGGTGTTTTCTTCCAGTCCTCCGCCCCTCATCCCTCTGTTCTCATCCCCCTCCTGGAGGCTCCCACACCAGTTTGTTCGTACAACTGACAGACACTTTCCCAGGTTAAAGGGGCCACAGAGGGACATTCCCATGTACAACCTCTCAGCAGCGAATGTGAGATGATAGTGTGGGGTGCGGCGAAAAAAACAAATTCATGTTAAGTTATTTCTCCATGAAGGGAGCGGAGAGACAGCTGACGGGGACATGTTTAGACAGTTGTGCTCGGGCAGGGCATTCCTCACCCTCTACCAACGCACACACAACGTGTGCTGTAGTCCCTTTGGATACCATCACACGTTTAAACAAATATACAGACATAAAATATTGGGCAGGGCTCTTGACTCATCCGTTACCCCCCACAAACATGTGCACGCACACACATACCAAGTGACATTCCATCTCCTCTGCCAACATGCCAAGGCTTTCAGCTCTGAATACACACATGCGCATATGCACACACACACACACACACACACACAGGCTAACATACAAACACATGCAAGCTTGATTAGAAAGCTGTGGTTGGTTGACAAATGGCATGGTGTTCATATTTTGCCTCTGGCATGGCGGTGGTAATGATTCCATAATTGTCCTGAGCGCTCAACACTCACTTCCAATCAGCATCCAGAACAGCTCTGCAGCTGGCTACCCACGCTTCTGCAACCTGCAAAGACACACACTTTATACACACACACACACACACACACTCACTCTGGCAAAAAGATTCAGTTGCAACTGTGGTTAAAAGGAGTCACGAGAAGAATGCCGTTCATTTCAGTGTGTTCATAGTGTGCACTCATCTTTTGCTCTGGCATTTGCTATGTGATCCTATCTGTTATTACACCTAGAAAAATGTTGCTGAGGGTGAGATGGGTCTGATACATTGAACAAGGCAGCTGTGTGCCATTTCAGTCGTGCCTGCAGACTAGATTGGAATAGCAGGGAAAGATAGGGATCGATGAAGTTTGCTGTGTTTCTGCCGGTAACTTGTGATTCCCACTTTGGCACACTTGAACGTGTAATCAAGGGAGCTGACTCCGACTCTGTTATTCTTGGAATCAACTTGGACTCTGGGTGCTGTGAGCCTGAATGTGGGCAGTATGACACTTTCCATCCCTGTTGCATGTGCTGAACAGCCGTAAACTCACATGTTACATGTACGATCCGTTCCACGTGTACGGCAAGGACCTTATCTGGGTCACTGTGTGGAGACTGGTGCAGAATCTCTCTCTCTTTCTGTCTCTTTCCCTCTCTCTTTGCACTTAGAGGGAAGTAAACATTCAAACAAGCAATCCATTTGCCATGATATCACCCAGCGCCTGCTAGGGCAAAACATCTTGTCCAAATCATAGGGCTATTACTTTGGATAGAGGGGTTAGAGATTCTCCGAGAAGGATTCATCCCGGTGCCCCATGCAGACTTTAATTAGTGATGAATTAAGCCTCTGGTCTCGGCTTGCTGGAACATGGTCTGTCTTGAAGGTTAGCTCTGCTCGAATACTTTGGGACTGACCTCTCTGAAAGGCTGCCAAGAATGTCAGAAATCCTAGTTGCGTGGGAGCGCCTTGCCGAGTTCCTCCTGGGCTGGTTGGTTGCCTCCTCCACTCTGCGTTTCTGCTATTAGCAGTGCCCTCTGCAGGATGCTTGGACCGCTTGTGATGATGTAAGCACATTTCTCCTGTGCTGTGCAACTGCCTGTGGCTATGAAGCCATGCAGGGCAGACTGTCTTCTCTCTCTCTCTCTCTCTCTCTCTCTCTCTCAATCTCTCTCTCTTTCGTCTCCTGTCTTGCTGCAAATACAGAACCAGTGATTGCTTGAATCTTTATAAGGTTAAGAGTTATAAAAGCTACATCAGGTGTTGTCACCATAAAAGCTGATACATCTATAAAACACTGCTTGCTTGGGGACAGGGTAGGGTGGAGGGATGTTCACACTGTTGGATGCACTAAAATGTGCATAATCACTTAAAAGTCACTTGCTGTGGGAGAGGATGTGACATCATTGCCGGCTAAAGATGGTGTGTCACAGACAGACAGTCCAAGCAGCCCGTATCCATGTGTTATTGTGGCATTAAGCAGTAGGAAGCTGGCTCACAGTGAGCCGAAAGAACTGACAGCACATGTCACAGTGATTCTGAATGCACAGATTCTGTGCCTGTGTGTGAATACAAAATATGTCACTGACACCGAATGCAAAGCTGACATGTGGAGGATATTCCAGAGCCGTCCTCACATGTGTGCGTGCGCGTGTGACAGATGATGGCGTGGGCTGGTTAGCTGGTCTATCTATGCCGTACTGCTTAGTAAAGCCTTCAAGGTCTGCCGGTTGGTTTGGAGGAGGTCTATATAAGGCTGCTTAGGAAGGCCTTCAGGGTCCTCTATGTTAATTAACTAATTACTTTGCTAATTGGACATGTTCTATGTGCCCCCCACACCCTCAAACCCCCACCCTTCCCCCATAGCCAACCTCCCCTTTGCTATCTGTCGTGAAGCCTGGTTGCAGCCTTTGACAAATCAACACTGAGTTTCCCTCAAAGCCAGTATTTTCTGGTGGGGGCGGGGGTGTCAAATGTGGAACTATTTGAAAATTCGAAACATCGACGGCTGCAACAAACGCTTCACTTGTTCCGTTTATTGATAGGCAATCATGGGTTGATGCCCAAATTTCAGTTATTGATTTGAGTTGTAGTATCGACCCGTGCGACTTTAAAGCAAAGCAAACCAAACACTGTCTCAGCCTCAAGTGAAAGAATTGGTAGTTGTGACACAGTATGATGTTGGGGGTGTTTGATTTCCCAGACACAGATTAAGCTTAGTTGAAGACTAATGTGTTGTCTTCAATGGAGGCTCGCAGTCACAGGGAATATAGGCCAGAATTGAGTTTAATCTGTGCTTAACCTGTGGAAATTGTATGGTCAGTATTTGTAGTTGTTGGCATTGTATTTGTGCAGGACTTCAAAACTGATGTTTATCGATGGCTTTTTTCCTAGATGGGACTGAGTGTTGCGCTGGATGATTGTTTGAATTGTTAAATAGATTGTTTCCAATGCCAAACCTTTACTTATATGTGTGCTGTGGACTTGCACTGGAGGTGATAGTGGGTATTTTTTCACCTGTTAATAGGTGAGAGGATCTCGGTGTGTATTTGAGTGTGATCGCTTTGAGTGTTTCAGATATCTTCTCTCCCTTTAGACCGCTCCTCTTCTTGTGTTTTTTTTTCTTTTGCTCATTTTTCCCCCCCTCACTTCCATTACCTTCCTCCTTCCCATTTCTCACCTCTTCCTCATATCTTTCCAATTTATTTTGTCAGCTCTCTCTCCCATTCCATTTCTTCTACTCTTCCCACTTTTCCTCCACTCCTCCTTCTCCCTCCCCTCTCCCCTCTCTTTTCTTCCACCGACCCCCTCCCCTCTCACCCTCCTTTGGAACAGGGAGTTCTGGGTTAGGCGACAGCAGCAGCTGCAGAAGGAGCAGCTGCTCTATGTGTGTGTGTATGTGTGTGTGTGTGTGTGGGTGGGTGTACATGCCACAGCTTGTCCCCTCCACCAGGCTGCTTGGGCAGGGTTGGTCCCAGCAGGGTACCACAACCCTGCCAACACCCCACCAACCAACTCGGCGCATGTGTGCTGATACACACACACATCGCAAACACACGTGCACAAACACCATTTACAGACATAAGAACCATATGCACGGCCATACACAGGACAATTTCACACACACATTCATATTCAAATACACTCCTATTCAGTGAAAAAACCAGTGAATCACTCTGTTATGAGCCCCGGCAAAATGTATGGAAATATACGCTCACAACTTCTATGAGTCATCCCCTTATGGAGTTTGTGACAGACAGAATGCAATTTAGAAATATTCTGTTTACGATGTAAAGGGATGAGGAATGAGGCAGGTGTTTTTTATGAAAAAAAAAAAAAACAGCAGCAGTTTTTAACCGCACACTCTGGAGTCCTTTCACACTGCAGGCTCCAAGGTTTAGTGCCCAGGGCAATGTTAAGCTGAACTCTCTCTGTGTCTGAAGGTGAAGGGGGATCATCAAATTTCATAGTCAATGGATAGTCCTCAGAGGCTTTCATCCTGTACAGAGGCGATTTCCATTCGCCCCCCGCCTCCCTGCACGAGTGCGCAACCCCTCCACGCCCCCCCCCATACCCCTCCCTTCCCACACACCCCATCATCATATTATAGGCATTTTTAAAGCCTTCTCAAGTTGCTGTTGTCTTTGTTTGGCTGCTCTAATGAGAGATGGGCCTGAGGCGGTGATTTTTCACAGGTAAACAAACAAAGCTATAGGCTAATGTTTGCTCTAGATGGCCACTATGCTCTCTGTATAAGGGGCCTGGTCGGATATGACTTCCAGTGGAAGGGAGGAGGGTGGGTGAAGGAAGGTATGAAAACCAGAGGAAAATACAGCAAGCAAGCAAGAAGGAAAGGAAGAAAGAAAAAAAAAGAAAGAAATTAATGACAGTGAGACAGACACAGACAGAAAGCGAGAAGGGTAGCGAGAAGAGAGAGATTGGTGCTATCATCCAGTTAGCGGCTGGTGCTGAGGGAATACTGTCCTGTCATCGGAGCCAGCCATGCAGAAGGGGAAGCAAGCTCTTCTATTGCACCTTGGCGTCTGTCTGCGTCTGTGCTGCACCGTCTTATTGCCTTGTCGCTGCTTACTTCGTTTGACCGCGCTTCCCCACACTCCACACCGCCCTCGGCCTTATTATTTTTTTTTCTTCTCTTTTAACTCTCTCTTCACTCTTTTCATTTATCCCTCATATATCGCTTCTCTTTTTCCGATTTCCTACCCTATGTGAAGAACATCCATCTCCCATTCCTCCACTTCATTTATTTTTTTTCCCCCTTCCCCTCTCCGAAAAACCTGACCCTCACATACCCCGGTTAATTTTCCCGACTTTCTATCTTTCTCTCCTCTTCTCGCCATGCTCCATCGCTCATGTGGGAACTCCGGTATTATGCCTGTGGTGCTGTGGCCTTGGCCTGGGGGTCACTTCTTAGGCCCAGAGGGGTGCTGCTCCTCTTGCCTCCGCAAACTGGGGGTACTGGGCAGTGTTGCTGGGCTGGAAGGATGAACAGCTGGAGGGTTGGAGGCCAGTGGGGGCCAGCAGAGGCCACAGAGGTCACAGCCATTCAAAACCTTGGCTCCGAGCTCAAAGGTACGGGGTGAAAGAGGATCATGCTTCTGGAGCAGAAAAAGAGCTCTTGTTTCCCCCCGTGGCTCACAAAGGACACAGCCATGCAGCCAGCCAAGCAGACTCTCCCAAACAACAACCCCATCGTTCTCTTGTCATGTGATTACATTTTCTGTGTTCCTATGCACGGCAACAGGAATTATTACATTTGTGCTGCAGCATAGCAATAATATATGGTGTTTATTTTTAATAAACCAAGCTGTGTCTGTACACATCTCCAAAGCCGTTGCCAGTGATATATAATACTTGGCTGTGGAGTGTTCATCTTTCACATTTATGATGCTCATATAGGTAGGGGAAGAAGTCAATAACTTTCAGGGTCTAGTGCAGAGCCACTAAGCGATTCCCTGGTCTTGTGGTATCGAAAAAGCAACTTTTTTTGATTAGTAAACAGTGGAGCATGCCCTTCAGGGTACTTCCCGGGACTGGGAGGGACGTAAAGGTTAATCTTCAGTTTATTGCCACCAGCAGTCAGACTGATAGTATCTTTTAAAATTCCTCGTCAGGCGCTATTGATCCATTGACGTCAGAAGCCCCCGGACATGACATTTCTTGTTTCCCATGCTGCCTGGACCGCTACATGACTATCTACGTTCACTATTCAAGGAGACCCTTTAGCCTCATCCCGTGGCACCTGGCTAAAGACTCCGCAGCATTGCTAATGTATGAGCTTTTTCTCAAGTATCAGTAATGTCGGCGTCAGCTTAAATCCTCTCTTTACATTCAATTTGACTCTTCCTAGAAAACAAAAGCAGCCAAGTCAGTGATTGGAGCGATAAGACACCCTTCCCCGTTGCAATGAGCCGTCGCTCTGCGTTATCGGGCCTATTAATCTGAGTATGTATTTTATTTGAGGAAGACAATAGGGTCAGCGATCAGACCGGCGAATGCGCTGCTTCTCCTCTTCTCTCGCTCCCCACTCTGTGTCTTCTTTAGATGCTGGCCTGTGATGGGAAATCTATATGGTGCGAGAGGCCAATTTAGGTGGCTCCAACAGTGTTTGTTTGAAGAGTGAGCAGCCGGGGTAAACACAGTGAATAACGCCTCCACTCTCTAAATGATTTCAGCGTGAGGAGATGTGAGAGGATGGTATTTTTCATCAGCTGTTTTCCTCGAGACGTGTGTGATGTTGGGGAGCTGCGAGCTCAAGGAAGTTTTCCTCTGTTGCTTGCAGCTTGAGGCTCGTGCTGTTTACCAAAGACATTCGGCTATCCATGTACTTGTACCTGTGTGTCGATGAGTGTAAAGCCCTGCATGTACAACCTTGTGAACTTCTTCTTTTTCTTTTTTTTTTCTTTTTTAGAATCTGTCCGATGAGTAAAAACATTCCCAAAGTGTTTGTTTCTGTTTACTGTTCACAATTTGAACAAAATTCCCCTTTTAGGCCTTTTATGGTGTGGGCTAGAGCACTTCTGAGGCTGCAACTCATTCCTATTTAAGATATGGAGTATCAGGCTTAGTGGGCTGCAATTAATTCACTGCCTCCAGGGCCTCTCTGGCTTTGTATGAGGGGTCAGACTGGGTCAGGCCAGATTTTTTTTCTGAGAGTAAGCAGCACTAGGTTTGTGTTGGATCAGATGAGACTGGGCTAATTCTCTCCAGCAGCTGGTCCTTTTCACTCACTGTTTACCCTCCAATGCAAAATCTTCTGCTTTGCTCTGCCTGCCTATAAAAGAAATCTCTTTACACTTCGACTGACCAAATTTAGCAATCCTCTTAATTAAAAGCAGAACTGATGCTTTCTTTTTTTTTTCAGGGTGTATTGATTCAGTTGGGGGCATTGGGCCTGAAGTAAGCAAAAGCTCTGGATTGGATTGGGTCAAATCTAAATTGAGTTGTGTCATGTATCTTCAAGCCAAGCCACTTCTTTGGTTTCTAAGCCCCGTCATTATCTCTGGTGTCTCTTGTTTTGCCTCCCCCCTCGCTGGCAGATTTAGCTGAAGCTGAGCAGCATCTCTGGTCATTTGGTTACTTGCTTGGTGGGTCAGCCAGTTCTCTGTGCTTTCTGTGGCCACCACTTTTGCATCTGGGAGTTGTTTGCCGAATGCTGTGTCATCAGAGCTTTGCTGTCTTGCCCCAGAGCAAGCTAAGTCTAAACACAGCACTTTGTGGCTGAAAGGCCATCTGTCACGGGGAGGGAATCCAGCTTCTCCTCCAAAAAGCATAAACAGGGGCGGGCTGTTAAGCCGTGGCGCAGCTCACTGTCATGGAAATGCCCCATCTGAGTAAGGCTCAGGCCCTAATCCTGCACCCTCCCATCTTCGCAGCTGCTTTTTAGGGCTCCGCGGCTGCCTGTGCATACTCGCTGCCTGTTTAGTCGAGAGAGAGGGCCTTATGAATAACATTCAATCAGTGATGGCTGGTCGGCTTGTTAGCTGCTGGTTTACAATCATGCGTGTGCATGCTAAGCCCGTCATCATGCATACCCTACCCAGATTTAATGGGTTTACCCACAGAGAGATAAGCAAAATATCTAAATGTATATACAAAGATTTATGTGATGATATTCCCGAACAGGATCACCTTCTTATTACACGCACAGGTGCAAATGTAGAAGACAGAATGCATGTTTGCGTCCTCAACAAACCAAAAGCTTTGATGTCAACATCTGTTTTTCGGTAAACATACTCGAATCAATTCAATTTATTCTGTGCTCTGTGCAACACAGCTGTATTTTATTATAACAGATTAAGAAAATCATAATGTATTCTGTCTTTAAAATATGAATTATGATTTGATACTTTTCATTTATTTATTAATTTTTCCAAATCTGGACAATCTGCAGCCCCAGGGAGGCAGGCCTGGAGTGTTTATGATAAGTCACTTTCTGTTCTCCCAGCCCAGTCTGGCCTTTATCAGCCACAGGAAAAGTATCGTCTGAGCCCCAAAACAGCTACTGAGGAGGAGCAGCTGAGAGAGGGACTGGGCGCAGAAGATCCTGACATTTCATATGTGATTGCGGAGATTTACGTGAGGTAATTATTAGGCCTGTGTCTGCCAACCCAGAGAAGATCAATTCTTTCAATCAATTCCACTTTTAAGAGGATAGGCCAGATTACCAGGGCTGAGGGCCGATGTGGATGAGGGGCCCATAATGCTCTTAATAGGTCACTAAAATGTGTGTTAGAACCTCTGGTTGTAGCCAATGGAGGATTCCTCTGACGTCGGCCATGTTGGCCTCCCCTTCCCTCCCTCCTTTCTCCCTCCCTTGCTTCACCCCCTCACTGCCCCTTAGTTCCAAAATAAATTATTTGTTAAGACAGACTGCCCATTATTGAAAAATTAGAGGGTAATATTTGTCTTTAGTAACTTTATTGGCATTGGTTTGCACACAATCAATAATTTCTTTTACAATTCATTTTAAATCAATAACAGCACCGATGCAATTTTCCATTGTTTTGGTCAAGGCCAGATAATGGACTTGCATGTGATAAGAAACAAAAAATGCAATGCCTGTGTCCAGTTATCTGTACTTTAAGTAATTTGCAATAACATTTTTTATTGAATAACTGAATTACCCTGAATAGTTCTCTGGGGGTGATATCTGTTTTCCATTAGTCATGACTGTCTGGGGATTTAAAAGTCAAAGTGCAGCCTATTTTAACCTTTTTTAATTGTTTTCCAAAATGTCTCCCAAATATCCATCTGAGAATGTCACACAAACATTTTAGAAAATTACCTTAATTGTTGAGAGCTTTGTGCGTTGACGTGGAGAGGGGGGTGGGGGGATGTGTATAGTCCGGTCTCTGTGGCTTGCATCAGATAAGGGTTAGGAGTAGTGACAGGATAGATGGGAGGGCTAGCCTAAACCCAGCCACTGTTTATTTAGACATAGCAGCAGGCTGGAAAGTCAACAGTGCGGAGGACAGCAAATGCACACCAGCGCCGGAGAAACCCGAGACCAGAGGCCTGAGCCGGTGTCAAGCATCTCAGAGAGGGATTTCTGGCCCGAGATCAGCTTTGCGTGTCACCTCGCTCTGAGTGAACCTGCCAGGAATTGGAAGTGATTGCTGGTCCCGGATCTGCAGGCTCGCTCTGAAAGACATGTTAAACGCAGGCCCTGCCCATGGTGGCCTGTCCAGTGTTTCTAGCACTCGCTGGGGAGGAAGGTCACAGGGGCCCTGTCAACAGTGGGAGCCACAGTTCACCTCAAGCCTTGTGTGGGTAACAAAAGGAGGAAAGAAAACACAGCAAAAGGGGTGAACACAAGAGGCACCCCCCGAGCAAATAGTCCATCACGACGCTCCATGAACACAACCCTGCTTAGTGCTGTGGTCATTTAGAGATTATATTGATTGAACACCCATAATTGTTTTGGCATTAGAGTTGAACTATATAAATGACTGGCACTATATTTGTTATATTTCAGTGAGGGGTGACTGTGCCTTAGAGCTTTTTTTTTTTTTTTTTTTTTAGCTATGTGCTGTTAAACCCAGCATTAGTGTCTGAACTCATTAACCACCCCTTCTTTGGATGCAGAAAACAATGAAACATAATTATGTGTGGAAACTTTCTGTAAAGCGCTAAAGGAGCATTTCATTCATCTCTCAACAGCATTTAGCCTTTACCGTACCACCATACAATTAACTGGATCAGGATTTAGTGCCTGGCCCGAATGCTGCCGAGAGCACTTCCTTTAGCAGCGGTTATACTTTCAGACATGTTAATCACAGATCCTGATGAGTCTGCCATACATTTGGTATAGGACTTCTGTCTGGGTACCGCGCTGCATGGCTGTAAATAACTTCTGAGGCTTTCTGGCGATTTTCTGGAAAGTTCCAGTGATCGTGGAGCTGGCTGCCTGCCGTGCCAAGTAGGAACCACATTTAGGAAGGCCCCTCACCTCTTTTTCCTCGCCACATGAAGGGGGATTATTTTTCTCTCTTGGTTGATAATATATGAGCGATCGCAGCCAGGATGCTGCTGATGTTTCTGTGCATTTGATTCCTTATTTTTTTTATCCCTTTTTATTTTTACCCCCTCTCTGCCACTCTACAGTCACCGGCACATACCTCTGAGACATCTGCAGAAAGGTTGGCATTAGCATGTGAAAGGGTTCATGCAGACAATGCTATGCATTATGTATTCACAGCATTTGTATGAAATGCAGCCGCTGTCATTCTTGCTAGCCTGTAATCTAGTGGCAATATTTCAGGCAGAGCAGGGAGAACAATCGAAAGAAGACACAGGGGCTACTACTACACCTACTATACCATAACCAATGCACATGAAAAGCTCATCCTCCATCCCAAGAAAACATCAAATGCAAAGAAGTGTCAGATCTGTCAGAACCAGCTGAGCCAACTGTCTGGTAGCAAGACGCTCTACCAAGTGGCCTGTGTTAATGAGGAGGAGGTTGTTTTTCTTCTTTCCCAGAGGCAACACAGGCAAGCGGTAAACAGAGCATTTGATCCCGGAGACTTGTTGTGTAGTTGTCACTTTACAGACTCAGCCACACATATTTTTTTTTAGCACCATCCCCTATATGAGTGTGAGTAAAACCCAGATTGTTAGGTGGCCTTATAATGAATGTGGAAGATAAAGACACAAAAAGCCTCTCTTTGTGGGACAAACGGTGGACATTATTGGAAAAGTTACAGACATTTCAAAGATATTTCATCTCCTCATGACGTCGCTGAATAAAGACCTTACGCTGCTCCTCCATTTAGCATTACCTGACATATCTCCAGACACAAACTTGGACAGCGGAGTTTGTAAAGTTACGGCACATAGATCATCCTATTAGGATATTTATTGCTCTTGGATTGCCTAAACATTGGCACCAGCTCGTTAACTGAAGTGACTCTTCGTAAAGAATATGATTAATGAGCTGTTTTTATACTCTTACTGGGCTCACTGGTACAGTTTCCACTTCTCACTCAGTTATGGTATATCATATAAAATACTTGGCAACAGCAAACAAAATATCCCTCACAGTCACAGCTGGACATTTTGCCTGAATCATCCAGAGAATCACATGGACGGCTCTGCACAGCCTTGCAGATGGTTACACAGTCTTAAAGTCCCTGAGCTTGTCTGTGTGCGCTCTGGCTGCCTGTCATCAAACCATCACGCGTCACAGTAAACTTAGCTTTCAGTGGCGGCGGTGGCCGTGGGCCGCCACAGCTGCTGCTGCTGCTGCCGCTCGAGCCGAGCAACGGCGGTGTTTACCCAGACGCAGACAGAGACAGGGTGAGCCGAAGTGAAACACACAACCCCAAATTGCCATCTAGTTTTGTGCCTTTCCCACTCTATGACGCTTGCGCTAGTTTATCTGTTGCACCAGCTCCTTGGACTCCAAATAGATCTGTCAGCCCTCGCTCCGCTTCTTTCATTGTGTCTCCCTTTCTGTGCCTTTTCTGTTTGAGGCTTTTTCTTCTTAGAAGCAGTGATGGACGGTTTTGCGCCCTTGGATTTTAGTGTCACAGCTAAATGTGTGTTTGCATGGCTATTAGTGAGGCCCGCTGAGGGATGAGTTTCACACACTCCCGACCCCGACGCAGTCAGTGACAGAGCACTCTCTCTCTCTCTCTCTCTCTCTCTCTCTCTCCCTCTTTCCCTCTCTGTCTCTCTCTCTCTCTCTCTCTCTATTATGTGGTTTAAATTGTACTAAACTTACCGTCATGTTATTGACAGCTTTCCATTTTTGCATGCGATTTGTGTCCACACGATTGAAAACACAAGATTGAAAACACAAGATTGAAAACACCACAGAGCGCGCCATCAAGGCAAAACTATAATTACAAGCTGTGTGTTGATTGTGACTTAAGGAGGGAGAAACTTTCTGAAGTGCCAAACAGGAAGAGCGTCAGTTTTATCGCAGATGCTTAGTGGGCTGAACATGCACGTGAGACACATGGTGTGCAGGTCTAATGTCTCTCCGAGGACCCCCTTCCCCACCCTCATTACCAGAGAGCTGCTTAATGACAACGTCAATATTGATCACAGCTCAGCGAAGCACTGGAGGACGGTGTGGTTAGTGGGCCAAGCAGGGGGAGGGCGTCCAATGATTTTCTTTTTTTTTTAAATTCCTCTCATCCCTCATTCATTCCATTTTGCATCCCGGAAGAAAAGCCCGCACTCAGCAGTATTTGGCTCTTACTTTCCCGTGCTCCCATCTCCTTTACATCTCTTTCAATTTCTCCACAATCGCTTCCCTCCTGTCGCGCTGCGCTCTAGTTTTGCCATCTTTACCGACCGAGGTGCTTCAGCGCGGGCGCCAACGTGCCCTGTTTTGTCAGCCGGGTGCCTATGCAATCTTTAGTCAGCAGATAATTGCACAGTAGTGTGGAGTAAACACGGGTTAGAGAAGCGGAGAGAGGGAAGAGTTCAATATATAATCTGTTAGGAGGAAAGCGTCCCATACAGCAGCAAGTCAAACTGATTAAATTACCTCGCCTGTAGCTCTGCAGTGAGCGGGCTCCCCTCCTCACATGCACATAAGTCCACAAATGTGCTTCCACTCGCACCAAAGATAATGCACCTGCGTGTTGATCAACAAGTATTGATTATCTCTCTTGCTAATTGGGCCCAAGTTAATTACTAGCAATTAAAATCATGAATGATACATTAGCACAGATGCAGAAGACATTGCGGTGGGGTGCGCTCACATATGTAAACATCTATGCGTTCCAGCAGCACCTACACCACTCAAGCTGATAAAAACACCCACGCCGAAATAATTACATTTTAAGCCGCCAACGAAGTAACATCAAACTGTGTCAACTAGTGTCGGTCAGGTAATTTGATTTGCATGACTTTGAGCACAAGCCGTGCCAGCTAGAGGTTAAGAGACGACGACACAGGGAGGAAGAACAAAGAGAAGGGGTGACTCTTCTTCATTCCTGGGAAAAACGCGGTTTCACCTGAAGCTATCTGGTGCCTGGGATCTTCTCCTCCAAAGCCCTGCTGCTGGGCCGATAAGCTCCGCTGCCTCCCCAAGCCCAGGTCGCATTCCTTGTGATCAAGCCTGAAGTTCAGCCGAACGTGGCTCTCACCTTTTAGCCCCTGCTGTCCTTAAGCCGGTTGGTGGCTGCCTCCGCTCCCATCCTGCAACAACAAGAGGAAATGAAGGAAGTTTCGTCGACTGGCACCTTATCTGCTCAGGGTCAGTGCAGTGATCCCCGCAAATTAGCCCCGGACCTGGCTGAGTGTGTGTGTGTGTGTCTGCTTTCCTGCTGCTCCACAGCCTCCGACAGTTGACAAAACGGTCAGGACTTTGTGGTCAAACATCAAAGCCATCGGATGAAGAGTGAAGATGTTTTTTTTTTCTTCTTCTTCTTCTTCTCCTTTTGCGGCATATGCTTGCAGTTGGTTAAACAATTAACATTTTTTTGGGGAGGAGCGGGCCTGGAGTAAAGCATTAAAGTTCATGAACTCGAGGATCTGGAGATTGTGCGATTTGGAATCGCCGGTTTCGAGACTCATGGTTCACCGTCTTAAGTGCAGCCGTAGCGCTGCTGTGCATAGGAAATGCTTTAATGTCTGATGTTTCCAGGATTGCATCATTTGTCACTTTGCCTCGCAGTTAACAATAAAGCCAAAACCCAATGTTCAGACGGGATTCAGTGGCTTAGAATTGGTTCAAAAATGTACTCATTTCTTGCACAGCGTCAGACCAAGAAAATTCAATATAGGCCATGACAATATGAATGTCTGTCCCAGGATGTCTTTTAATGTGTCTATAGGTTCAAAAAGCTTCTAAGTATGGGGATCATGAATCTGCATTCCACAGCTACTAAATGACGCTGGTGCTGCTCGGGAAATTGGATTCATTACTCTGGCCACTGATAGAACGATTACCCATGACTGATACTCTTCCCCACTCCTTCATTCCTTTTCTCTTTGATGCCCAACATTTCTCTTTGTTCCCTCTGTTACTCTCTATTACTCCACTTCCTTAATGTGATTTCGGCCCAAAACAGGAGTGATAAACATATAGATTTTACAAAAAGTAATGTTTGCTTTCACAGATCTCCCACTCTCTTTTTTTTAATGTTTTCCTTTGTCACTGTTATTCTTCCTCCACAGACTCAATTATATATTCAGGAGTGGGAGAGAGCAGTTTTTATTTTGCCTGTGTTGATCAACGACTGTGGAAGACGAAGTGCTATGAAAAGAGTTGCGTCGGTCGCCTCTTCACGCGGCTTTTCTCGGGTAATTAAAGTTTCACGCAAAGCAGTGTGGCAACTTTGACAGATCAGTTGCAGACAGTCTGAGTAATGCTGTAATGCTTTCTAAAGCTCCCCTTGCTGGATTGTCTTGCAAGCCGGACTCTTAAAGAAAAAAAAAAAAAAAAAAAAAAAAAGGGGGAGCTCTGACCCCGACGAATAGAACTGAGTTAAAGATGATTGATGTGTCTCGGAAAAAATCCATCCCATAATTTCACCTTTTCACCTTGGAGACGCTTCCTCCTAAGACCCATATTAAAGCTTAATTCTGCCAACGAGGAGCAGGCGGTGTTTTAAAGAGGAGAACACATGTCTGTGAGGCCTGTTCCTCCTTATCTAGCAGCTTCAGCCTCAGCCAAAGATAGATGTCTGCCATGCCAGCATGTTTATTTTCCTTGCCGATTAGCTTCGATTAAAAGCAGACCATGTTGTCTCTCTCCTCCTATTTGTGCGTTTGTGTGTCTGCCTCTGTATGTGTGTGTGTGTGTGAGTGTAAGGAGTCCTCCAATCCTCCCTGCGCGGGTGTGTGGGTGTTCATGTGAGAGTCTCCGTTATTTCATCTCCACTAGGCTGCACATGATAATTAAGCCATGGGGGGCTGGGAGAGGGAAGGTGGGTTACAGCTTACAGCTTTGAGTAATTTTGTGTGGGGGGGGGGGGGGGGGGGGGGGGGGGGGGGGGGGGGGGGGGGGGGGGGGGGGGGGGGGGGGGGGGGG
>JBAJHX010000115.1:11093030-11103592 GCA_037176925.1 Amniataba percoides
TCACCTCCACGAGGTTGAAAAGGAGAATGAAGCCAGGGGGGGTTGGGGGAGGGAAGGGGGGTTAAAACTGACAATTTTGAGGAATTCTTTTTGCCCCCCCCCCCCCCCCTTCCACCCACCTCCCCCAAACCTTTCTCTGTCTCCTCACAGCCTACCTTAACCCTCCCCTCCTGCCTACCTCCCCACCACCATCCACCACCACCACCTCCACCTCAGCTCCAATCCCACCTCAGGCTGTGGGAATTTTCTTTAGTCACACTCGGCTTACCAGGTAAACAAGCCTGAATGGGGAGTCGCGAGCAGAGTCCATGGGAGCAAATAAAACAGGGGAGGATGTAAATGGATTTATCACTGAGCCCCCCCCCCCCCCCTCACCCGCCTGCAACACCCTCATCACCTGCCCCCCCCTCCACCCACCCACCGGTCCCCATATCCTTCACCCGCCCTCTTCCTCCCGAGCAAGGTGGCACTCTGCTAACTTGGCAGTCTCTTTAACGAGTCAATTGCAGACCTCTGGAACTCAGGTGCTCGGAGAGCTCCGAATCGGCGAGGTGGGGGCTTTTTTCTTTAAACATATTTTCCATTCACTCTTGTCCGCAAAGGATTTCTCTCTCTCATTGCCTCTCTCGGCGTCCCTCCATCGCTCTCCGTCTCTGCCACAGAAACAGCAGCGGTAATTCTCAGAGGCAGCTGTGTCAACTCTGTCTCCAGTTCGACTGTGAATGATAACAGTGCACTACCTGTAAGCCCTTCAGCTCGGGCAGACACACATTCCCCGCTCCTCTCCTCCCTAAATTATCTGCCGCTAATCCAGATCAGAAAGTTAAAAAGCGGGTCAAGCGTGAAAGCCTTATGCTGAGTAATGAGAGAGGGACCCATGTGAACTCAAGAGAGAGAGAGAGAGTGTGTGTGTGTGTGTGCGAGGGAGTGAGTGCTCGCAGGACAGAATCCCAGCAAAGCCATCCAAGGCCTCGTTTTCAAAGGAGCCTTTCAATCTGAGGGCAGGAAGAGCAGACTTAAACCAAGACCACCATAAACAGACTCTTCTGTTTTATAACAAGCCTGCTCTGCCAAAAACAGCTCCCGAATGTTTCCATGCACAGTGAAGGGGGAAATATGGATTCAATAGGGAAGACAGCATAAGGGTCATGAGGGAGGACAAAAAAGGGAAAAGACAGAGAACCAAATTTACGTCCCCCCGTTGACAGCATTCAGGTGTGTGCAAAAGCAGAAAATCTATTCCAATCGATCTGGAAGAGCAAGGCTGAGGCAGAGAGATTGGGTTGTACACAGCTCCTGCTCCTCAAGGGAGCCTTGATCACGGTTATAGCCCCCTGTGTTAATTAAGGTGCTTTGACATTTCAGCATTAGCCCAGTCTCTCGTCTTGGCACTCTGGCAAATCTTTTCCAGGCTCCTGAGGGTTTGTGTTGGGAGGGATGAAAGGGTGTTATGGTACAGTTGTTAGGAAGGGGATAGGGTGGATGTGCGGGCCTTGATGGTGCGCTACCCGCTGGGGGTGCTCCATCCAACTGTCTCTGGCTAATCCTGTGTGTGCGTCGCGCGCGCACCTCTGCAGTGTGTTGCGACTGCCGCTAATCGATTGATCTTCCGAGGCAGCCTTATCCGTCCTAATCCCAGGTTGTCATTAACACCCACAGTGTCATTTGTTATATATCGATCTATTGACCCATTGATCGGATGGTATACAAATGATAAGAAACACATTGAAAAGTAGAGAATGAAAGTCAAGGAGCGACAGGAATTAATGAGCTTTGACTTTTCCATCCTTAAGTAGTTTTTTTTTTTTTTTTTGCTTGGTGGAAAGGAATATACACAGTACTGCACTGTACCTTAAGTGGGCCGACAAATCAAAGAATCTGGACATGATTTGACCAAAACATTGCTCCCGCACATTTGTCTTCTTCACCTGCAAATATTTAATATTAAAGGTGGATATTAAAGTGTCTGCCAGCAGTCTGAGTGATGGTGCTCTCCCTCGCTTGCCCCCCTCCCTGTGTGCACCCCTCCTGACTCTGTGAGTCCATTCCTCTGTGCAGAGCTGGGTTTTGCCATGCTAAAGCAGCAGCAACATGCTGTTCAGAGTGCCAGATGCATTAAGGCTCTGTGCAGGGCGAGTGGAAAACAGACACCATTTCAGACATTGCCGCAAGCTCTGGATTTGCCAGCTATGCCTGTTTCCTCTCTCTAAACAACCACTGACATGCAGGATGAAGGAAAATACACTTCCCTCGCAGATGTTAAGTTCTGTGTACATTTAGCTGGATGTTAGGTCCGATGCACACATTTTTGAGCACTGTGCTTTAGAAAAATTTAAAAGAGAGTTTCAGCACATTTTTAGAGGGCGCACAATGAGTTAATGTCTTTGATTTTATTCAAGAAAACACTCTTGGTAGAGTACATTTTTCAAAAGTATATCTCCGATTTCCTCATGAGGGTTATATCAAGAGCCATTACCACAGTAAGTGGTTGTATTCAGAACTCACAGCGAGCTGTTACATGTGGAGCTCAGTAAGACGAGTTTAGCAAAAAACTTTAATGTTCTTAACAGACTAAAAGAGTCCATCTTGGTTCTTAAAGGCATATTGTAGGGCTTTGCCTGGAACTTATTCAGGAGCTTCTGCACCAGTTGTGAAATAATGCAGCACAGTAATGCGAATTTATCAGCATTGAATGGTGTGAAGGATTGCAACTCAATAATTACATTGCACTCTGTTTCTTTAACATTTCAGGGTCATGGCACATTTGCCACTGCAAAGTCTGTAGTCAGAACTCTAAGGACATTCACCATGCTGTGTAATGGCTGTAAAAGACTTTTTTTCTCTTGCCATTTCTCATGGATGCAGCTAGCTGTGTAGGAAGATGGTTCTTCCATTCTTTACCTATAAAGCTCTCATTGGGTGAGTGTTTCTTCAACCAAGGGATCAATTTCTGAACAAATAAAAGGTGCGGGTAGTGATTCAGAGGTCTGGAAACAGACTTAATACAGTACTCATCTTCACTGAGTTGAATCCCACACTCACCAACACAAAACATAGCTCAGTTGAAAAAATTCTTCATATAGACACATATAGATTTATTTGTCCAACAAACAAGCAGAGGTGGGCTATTTCAACAAAGAGGTTCCTCAAATATCAATACAATCCTAACCATCCGAAAATAACTCCTTTAGAACCTTGTTTCCACGGAGTGTATTTAACTGCAGCAGAATTGCACAATCAAAGTTTAATCAAGGCAGAGAGCTCAATAGAAAACAGCAAGCTGACGTTCAGCCACTGAAGGTTTAAACAGCTTAAAGTGGTGTTAAGATGTTGAAAACTCTGCGTGTTTCTGAGCGTGTTCCCCTCCATCCATGTGTGCATTTGCAGAATTTTGATCGTCTGACTCTGAAAGCACTTTGCCCTGATTGCTTCCCATTTGCTGCATGCGAGCGAAGCCGACGCTGGATGGGAGGTCAGGCCGCTGTGATGGACGGTCTCCCTCCAGACTAACAAGCCCTCAGTGGGTTAGTTGGTGCTCACATTCATCACTGATGAAGTCTCAACATAAGGCCCTTTCACACTTCCGCACTGCACAGTACCACGTCGTGCCAGCGTGGATAGACCAGCCTTTCCATCACTCCACAAAATCTCTGAAGGCAAGCCACGCTCGCTCCACAGAACGTCTGAAGCTATGTGGCTTAAAAGTGATCTTAGGAGTAAGCGGGGTCGAATAATTTATGAGGTAAGAAAAACAGTCAGGGCCCTAATCAAGGCTCACACAGCAGGAGTCCTGATTTAGGATCACCAACCACCGGCTCAGCACTCTTTTTCTTGACTCTTAGAATTCAGAGCCTGCAAAACATATAATGCAAGATTTAAAGTCACTGCCACACTAAACACAATATGGAGTCGTTTAAGTGTGTGAGTCACCAAATAGAAAGTGTATTTTGGTCTGTTCGATACTTGAGATCCTTGCTGACCGGCAAAGCTGCAGCTGGCCATTGAAATTGTCATGGCTTTCCTCTGGACTGTAGTGTTACATGTACACTGTAAGAAATAGCTTAAATGTATTCCCTTAAGAGTCTTGTGTAATCTTTTGAAATGAAAGAACACCAGAAGATTATTCACCACAGCAGACTGACGGAGCGGCTGTGGGATATCAGCTGCAGAAAAGATTTGAAACACAGTGAAGTATTTATTCCTGAGAAGCAGCAGCGAGCGCGGAGAGGAGAATGTGGAACACCGGGCGCAGTTAAGGACAAACCCCTCGTGCAGCGCGGTTTGTAAACTCACTAAGAGTTGCCCTCTCCTCCCTGGCCGCGACTGCGCCGCTTCCATGTATCCTTAGCTGAACGTATTTCATTCAGCGCGCATCGGTCGGCCCGAGGCAAGCCTTTCAACGGCACGACGGGAAAACACGGACGTGCTGCACGCTGTCAATCCCACATCTGCTCCTGCCACCAGTGAAGAGGCCTGGATGTCAGCCGATGTCCCTGCGTGGCCCCGAGACTCTCTCCCATGACTTTTCCTGCAACTGGAAAAGAGCAGAAACACCACACCGCAGCCGCGAGGTTTTTAGCACAAGTTTTACGAGTTTACACAGGTGGAGGTCCTGGACTCCCGTCCCATTTGTGTGCACAGGGTATTAAATATTTACACCAGTTTAGATACTCTGCCTTTGGAAAATCCCGTTCAGTAAGACATTTAGAGAAAGAGGATGAACATAGTAATAACTGTCATTAGTCAGCTATTTGCTTCCAGTTTGGAGGCGGCGAGTGGAGTGAGAGCTCTGCAAGGTATATGATCTGTTAAATTAGTGGAGAATGCTGAATGTCTATCTGTGTGGACTGAATACCCCAAGTGCCCTCCTGTGCTGAAATTAAAGCCACATCAAAATTGCTTTGACATGCATTCTTATGGTAATGACAGTTTTCCCCCCTTCTTCTCATTTAGATGGCCGTCTTAATGACTGTCAGGCCTGTAAGTGCGGCGGCAGCGTCCAATGAGGCTTCATTTAGAGCCCACCGCCATTCAGAGTGAATGAGGGGGAACAAGGGGCCCTAGATGAGGAGTGGAGCGCCGGTCTGATTCTTCATCAGCTCCGCGTGGCTGTTGGGACGGTAATTACACACATTATCAGTCATTACCGCAGTCTGCCACAGAGCCCGAGACAGGCAGGGAGGTAGGCCCCGGTGCAGGGGCAGACAGTTGATGGGGGGGTGGGGGTGTGTGTGCATTGGCGTTAGGGACATGGGGATGTATAGACATACATACAAAGATGATGAGGCTGCAGACAGTTGCAATACAGTACAAAATCACTGGCCCCAGCTGAGTAAAAGGTACGTTTTTAAATTGATGGCGGTTCCTCTCTCCTTTTCTCTGCATTTTCCCCTTGTTTTAATTTCTATATTGCCCAATCTTTCTTGTTTTTCCTCCCCCATCTCGCACCTTTATCTCTCCTGAGCTCACTCTCTCTGTCATATGGGTTCCCCTATGACAGTGTGTTTCTTCCCCCCCCTCTTTGCCACCCTTTCCTCTCCTATTCCTCAGCCTTTTTCTCTCCTCTAACTCTCTCTCTCTACATCAGACTCCGTAGTCTCTCTTTCTTCCTCTCTTCCCCCTTTCTCCCCGTCTCTCCCACTCGCTCTTTGTGTATATCTTCTGGGCTCGCCCAAGATGCAAATGACACAAGAAAGTGATAAAAGTTGCATGTTGGCACCACCATAATTAAATATTAAAGACTCTCATTTTTCCCTTCTTTTTTTTCCAAGAGAAGGGATGCCTGTGGATATTGCTTTCACATTACAGCACAGAGAGAGACAGAGAGACAGAGAGAGAGAGAGAGAGAGAGAGAAAGATATTTATGAGCGTCTTGATTTAGACTCCCAAGCTTTCTGAATGCCTTTTTACACATAGATTATATCATAAGAGATTATTTTTAAAAACTGTTTATGTGGAGGTTGTGTTAATTGTAAAGTGTTGATAAACTGTGTTGACAGGCGAAGCGTCATTATTCCTCTGTAGAAACTTTCTGGAGCAGAATCATTAACTCTTTAAACCACAGTATGTGAGAAAGTGAGTAGTAACATATGTCATATTTCTCACCAGGACTTTTGTTCTATCTCTTTTAAATATGCTGTATTTAAGCAATGTTTGAAAGTCTTGCCATTTGACTAATTCATCATATAGACCTGTTTTTTTTTTCAGTTGTTTTTGGCTTGTTACATCATCGTTACATACGTTATTCTAATGCAAAGTGTGACCCACTTTTCTGTGGTTGTATTGTTCCTGGGCTTAGTCCCACCAACCCTGTTTTCTATTGAATATGTCAAAATGAGGATAGAAAAAAATCATTGTGTGCGTGAGGGTTCGTCTCCTTGTGTCCCTCTCCTTTGCTCTTTTGCGCACACTCTGTGTATTTATGTGTCAGTGTGTGTTTGCATCATCTGTGGGCTTGGTAAGTGTGTGTCATGACTGCATCCCTACATGGGGTATAGGCTTTTCTGCTGTGCTCATCCAGGCACAGCTAAAAAAAGAGATGAGGAGGAGGAAGAGTAGGAGGAGGAGGCGGAGGAGGAGGAAGAGGAGAGGGAGGAGGAAGAAGGGGCTTGTTGCTTTTAATTGAATTGTAAATGTGAGTGGAGGGGGAACGGGGCTGCTTCTAGCTGGGACAGACAACAGATGGAAGGCAGGGCCTGCCCTGCAGGGCAAGAGGGGTGAGAGGGGAGATGGGTGGGTGGAGGGCAGATAGATGGATGGATGGGGGAAGGGAGAGGCAAAAGGGCCTGGTGCATGAAAATGACCAGGGTCTGTGGCCTCTGTGGAGTCCATGAGTCTTCTCTCCGCCTCTCTTTCCCCCTCTCAATCTGTCTTTTTATCTCTATTGCTTTTCCTTCTATCTCGGCGCCTCCGAGGAAACAAAGTTTGGCTGAAAATGTAAGACCTGATATCTAGCTACTAATCAATACTGGAAGCAGCAGAGGAGTCAGTTGAGTTAAATGAGCTCTACTTGCAATCCTACCGTGTTTGGCAAACACATAGATTACACTGAATCAGACATAAATAAATAAAACATTAAAAAGTTAACCCTTCACAGTGCCCCTCTCTGCTTATAATTTATAGTTGTTAATGGTATGAGGAAGCATTCTCACAGAGTGTTTCTCTGTTATATCTAAATAAGAAATCTCACTAGTCACATGAACGCAAATGGGCTTGCTGTGTAATATAAATGGAGATTTGCTCAGTGGGAAGAAGAAACAGAGATCCAGAGGAAATCCACCTCTCTCTCCCCCCCCCTCCCTCTCTCTCTCCCTCTCTTCACAGAGAGGAAAATTACCCCAGTCTGCCCTCCTCAGGTGAACAGGGCTTAGGGTTTCTGTCACTGCACCGAGCAGACTAGGTCAGACACTGAGACACACACACACACACATATGCACACACACACACAACACCACTAGGTCAATACAGGCTTTACCCCTTGACTAGATTAAGGGTATTTGGGTTGTTTGTGCATTTGTGATGATAATAACTCCACATGGGGTTGCTTCTCATTTTATTGAACTGATCAACACCCCCTGCTAGATTTGCCAGGTCTTATCCCTGCATTGATTTTACTTTGTTTGTTTGTTCTTTCACCAGTTCCAGGAAAGGTCGAAAACTGTAATGTAACTTCCGGTGTCAAAAAGTTACACCGCAATCACGCGCTCAGCTGGAAGTCATGATTTGCATGCGTTTGTCACAGGATTCATTTTGCTGAGGAAAACATTCTGAATGTGCGCACCCACAATTATAACATTGGGCTGAACAAGTACCTTCCATTCAAACGAACACTCGCTGCCATTCCCTTGCATATTTTATTTTTTATACATCATTTCGTGATATAATTCTGCTTTTTTCCCCCCCTCTTCTTCCATTTCTTGCAGACGATGCCTGTGATGGATAGTCCTCATAACTGTCTCTGCAGGCATGATGTCACCGAGCTGCCTTAGTTAATCTCTTTCCTCCCAGACAGCATATTCACAGCCTTGGGGCTAGACCCAGCTCCTACATCTATCTGAAGCCAGCACATGCACTGTTGCTCTCCAATAACTCCGCTCAATTGCCCATCATTCCTCCTCCTCCTCCCCCACCCCCCACTCACCCTCCAACACACACACACACACCTTTCAGAGCACCTCCGTCCACTGCTGCATTTTTATTCTGTTATTAATCTGCGGACGCGTCTGCCAAATAATTAACCTGGCCGAGTTATTTATTCCCCGGGTGATATTTCCCTACCTGTGTTTGGGAGGCAGAGGGGAGGACAATGCCATTGAAATGTCCTCTTGCAGCCAAAGGAGACTGAGGAAGGTGTGTGTGCATGTGTCTGGGGTGGGTGGGTGTGTGTGTGTGTGTGTGTGTGGGGGGTTTAGGAAAGGTTTGGGGCCTTACCACAACCACGGGCAGGCGGGGTATGGGCAATTCATGTGGGGTATTACAAATGCACCAGTAACCTTTTCAGTTAATGAAAAAAAGCGGACGTGCTAATAAAAGAGAATAAGCTGGAGGAGGGACTCTTATGAGGGGACACGTGGCCCTGGGTGCAATTCCCAGGGAATTTCCGCTGGCAGTCGCACACAGCGCACACATGCTGCACAGGTCCACGCGAGGAAAAACACGCACACACCCACTCGCTCTCATGCCCGCCATACAGACATGCAGATAAGTTAACACGCACATTTTTAGAAGCGCACCCTCTCTCGCTCACATGCAACGCAGCCAACCCTCGCTCCTCGCTGGGTGTGATTATATCCAGGAGAGAGGTAATGTGTTGCGCCTGAGGTGGGAGGTGGTAGATGGAGGAGACATGAGTGCTTTGGCCTTGAATTTCACCCAGGACTGCCTCCCCATCTCCCCGTGCCCATTTTTCACTCTTAGGGGAGAGTTCGCTGTGGGCTGCTGGAAGTGTGGGGCCATGGCACAGTGAGCTGAGTGTTTAGGGACCACCTTGTTTCCCTCCCGAAACCTCCCACCTCATAACGAATATCCAAGATGGAGATAGTCTCTCTCTCTCTCTCTCTCTCTCACTCTCTATCTCTCTTACATGTCAGCAGCAAGCCATTTGTGTCAGAGAGCTAGGCCTGATGAGTGAAAGTTTATAGAAGGTGAAAATGCGTCTGCTGGTGAAAGCCTGAGCGGGTATGAACGTAGTCTAATGAATACCAGCTTGTACCTTCATCCTTGAGACAGAAATAGCAACCCAACATATTAGAATTTCTCTGTCGTCTTTTTTTCCCCCCCCCGAGACATAAGTTTGAACTGAAACGTCAATTTTCTGAAAAAAATGCTCAATC
Source organism: Amniataba percoides (assembly GCA_037176925.1). Classification (NCBI taxonomy): domain Eukaryota; kingdom Metazoa; phylum Chordata; class Actinopteri; order Centrarchiformes; family Terapontidae; genus Amniataba; species Amniataba percoides. The sequence goes on from JBAJHX010000115.1 coordinate 11,102,363, forward strand.
AGTATGTCTGTAATTGATGTGCCAATTAAGCTTTTATTCTGAAAACTATTGGGCAAAAATATTCACTAGTATCTGAAAGGATTACATAATTATTTTAGCACTCATAATTTGAATAAATGAAGTTTTATCTCCTCATCCAAATGTGTCTTGTGCGGTTTCCCTAAGAGGCTTATAAGATAATAAGGGGGTGACACACATTATGGTTCCAATTTGGACCCTAATCTGAGATGCTGGGATGACAAACAATCCCAACACCTCTGTTGTTACTCTTCATTTGTTGCTTTTCCTCTGAGATAAAACTCCTGTATGTACATTGAAAAGCGTGGTTTCATCATTTCATCCCTTCGCACGTTCTCCTCAGTATGCAAGTTTTCCCACGTCACCACTGCATGAAAAAAACATTTCTTCCGAGATTTCTTCCAAGAGCAGTTTAAAGTGCGTGTAACAGGTGGATAGAAGAAATCTGCAGTCCGTTTCATTATGACCCATCCCTGTCCTGTCTCGAACAACGAGTGTGAGCCTCACTCGCAGAGGAGCATGCGGTTGCTTTAGGGTTTCTCGGAGCTGAACGAGGCCTTCATGTGCTATCATATGACAACATGAAAAACTCTCTCTGTGCGATGTGTGTGTGTTTTTTTTTTTACACTCAGCCAAGTCCAGACAGGAGAAGGAAAAATAGCCAGCAATGATCGGGCAGCTGTTGGAGCCTGTCGACCTTGGGTGTCAGCCTAAGTGTAATTATTTTTCACGCATGCCACGTTGACCAGATATACGCCGCTTGTGTTCTATTTATCAGGCTCCCCGTGCGAGGTGAAGGCATGGGATGTGCATGCATGTTCACACACACACACACAAGTCCACGTTACTTACTTACATATATCGACAGTGACCTGATTCCTCTGGGTTGGTGTGGGCATTGTAGATAAATAAAGAAAATCATCGCCCTCATTGAGGACCTGCTGGGACATAAATTCCAGCCCACATCGGATTTGGGTTTGAACGAGGTTGGCATTGATTAATTGGAATTTACAGCTCAGGGAATAACTCCCATAATTTACATCAGCGTTGGGTTTTGCTGTGTGCCAACTTGATCGTCCCTCGTGCCTCCGTTCTCCTCTCCTTCCTTCATTGATGGGTTAGGGTAGATCGATCGACTTCCGGCGCCGCGCGAGTGGCAGCCTGTAACAGCAGCTCCTGCTCACCGTTGAGCTTTTCTTTACTTTATACTAT
>JBAJHX010000115.1:11103692-11126074 GCA_037176925.1 Amniataba percoides
GCTGCTGTTACGCCGTAAATTTCCCCATTGTGGGACAAATAAAGGAAATCTTGAATCTTGAATCTTGAATCTTGAATTGGCTGCGTGTTTGCCAACGCTGCCAGTCTGCGCGCTTGTCACCCCTTTCTCTCTCTGTCTGTCTGTCTGTCCGTGTCAGGACGTCTGAGCGTCAGACGTCTACTGTCTTCACACCTGTCAAACACCATGATACAGCGCGGTATCTTATCAAATGTCTCTAAATGCCAGTCGAAGAGACGGGGGTAATATTAAAAAGAGTGTAATTAAAATGGAAAGGAGCGGGTCATGTTGGGTAAGACCTTCAGATAGAAAAAAAAAAAAGACCGCTGAGCAAGCCAAGCAGTTTTCACCCCTTCCCTCCTTATCCCCCCCCCTTCTTCCCTGCGTGCCTGCCCTCGCTCTCTCTCCTCCCTCGTTCACTCTCCTGTCACCCTGAACAGAGGATTGACATTCAGTCGAGGACACCCCTGGCTGGCGGTTAAAAGAAGTGGAATTAATGTGCGAGTTGAAGAGAGAGAGTGGGGGTGGTGGGGGGGCAGCATAGGGTGTGTGGGGTGGGGTTGATCGGTGGTAGTGAATGACTGACACAGTTTTTGATGGAGTGCAGACATGGCTGACTCACCCTCTCCCTTTCCTCCCCCCCACCGCCCCACCCCCCTCCTCTCGTTCTGTTCCTCTCCCTCTATCTCTCCATCTCTATCTTCTGCTCACTTGCCGGGGTCATCACCCCCACCCTCCCCACCCTCCCTTCCCTCTCTCCCTCCCTCCTCCTCTTCCTTTCCTCCCACCCTCCATTCCTCCCATCCTCTCTGGCCTTATTGTTTTACATCTCTTCATTCGGGCTTTTATGGCTGCTTCGTCCTCGCGCAGACCCATCTCACCATCGGATGATGGGTTCCTCCCCCAGTTATCGCGGCTATTTATTATCAGCGTCGATCCACATCGCATTTCTCTGACTTTGGGAAGATGGTTTTCACATTGGGCCGCTTTACTGACTCGCCGTATAACAAATCCGCCGAGGAGAACACGCGCGCACGTGCACACGAAGTGACACGGTTGGAAAGGAAACCTCACATCACTATTTTTACACCCGCAGCTTCAATAGGTGCTAAAATACGTACAGATTTAATGCTTCATAGTGAAAAGCTTTGACAGCTTTCCCACATACATCATTACAAAAAATGTCACACGCTGGGATTTTTTTGTTTGTTTTTTTTTTTATTTCATCCTGTTTTTAAGAGTCGCGCAAAAGACTCTCAGAGACTTTTACTGCTGGGTCAGTGATTATTTTAATGTGACGGAGGGTAAGCCATACCAAAGTGCTGACACATGGCTGCGCGCATGGGCAAATCATATTTTAGGCAGAATGAGTCAGTTGGTCTTGATGACATCACGTGAATTCCTGGAGATGGAGGGAGTCTGAGGTGAACGCGCTGTTATCAGGTCATGCTGTTTGAAGTCAGTGCGGGGAGATATTTCTCCCCATCAAAGATTTACTGCGAAACAGTTTCCAATGCAAATGAAATTGGTGAAATCTGCCAGCTTCAGATGTTCTACTCCTCGCTGCAGCAGCCTTCAAATTTTGACCTGATTAAAAAGAAAAGAAATGCCTGAGAAATAAAATGTTTTCAGATCATCACCTCTTTCAGCATTCCCTCTAAGCTGCCCTCTGACAAATGCAGAGTACTGTAAAGGTAACTAGAAATCCATTGGCGCTATACCTCTGTGAGTCATGTAATAGGGGGAACATGTTTTAGCACTTAACCTCCATAGTAGGAGCAGCTGTGGGGCCCAGAGGGACTGTGTATTCAACGGAGGAAGGCCGGATGTCTAATTAACTAGGCTGGCTTGACGATACAATAGCATCTTTTGAAATGGCCAATACATTTCTGGAACGGCGGCTGGGGCTGCAGTGGCGAGGAGGGCAAAGATACGGGGTCAGCTCCAGCAGCCTCTGTTCAAGCTGTACACACACACACACACACACACACACACACACACACACACACACACACACACACACACACACAAACCACAAACTATTTTTTGTGGTTGGAGAAAGACAAATTTGCACAGTTCAAAGCAAAGAACTTCAGCCGTCTCTTCAGTCTAAACAGCTTCATTTCATTGCTTGTCGTTTCATTCATGTCACTTATTACAAAACATTTCAGCACTTGGCATTTTAAGAGTTTTTTTCCCCCACTTTCACAATAATTGCAACAGTAAACCCTGCTTTTCCTGTTATCCCCATCGATCGGTGGCTATCACCTGCTTTGATTAGTTAGTTACAATTCAGTGTGTAACTGTGCTTTAAAGAAATTGAAAATAAATCACTGCAGTTCTGAAAGCAGCAGCTAAACTCTTCTTAACTAAATCAGCCTGAACAACATTTCCACAGAGAGTTTCTTTTTTTCTTCTTCTTCTTCTCCTTCCTCTTCTTTTTTGGACAAAATATACTTCAGCAAGTTGATGTAATCAGTGAATGTAGTGGGGATGGCGGATTTGCTGGATTTGAGGTAGCTGAGAAGAGATGCCTTGAGTGGAACCCCAGGTAGGGCTCCACTCATTATGGATCGATCCCTCCCGTCTCCTGTGTCAGGTCCTCTGCAGGCCTGATTGAAGTGTTTTCACCCAGGCTTCATGAAATTGTAAAAAAAAAAAAAAAAAAAAAAAACCATCTCCCTGCCTCCTATTGATTTCAAAATGTCAAAACCTAAACCTTAAGAGGAGCAGAACACACTCCAAAAGGCTTCAACTCGGGCTTAATGGCTGCCGAAGAAAAGCTGTTGGGAAAGTTTTTACCCAGTTTATTTTTTCTGTAATGGCTTCCCCTTTGTCTCACTCATCAGAATGGTTTTTCCTGAAAGGAAGGGGTAGGTGAAGCATATCACCCTGCCATAACGAGGCAGAGGCTGTCAGTTAGGATACCATCCCGTCTGGTTCGTTAAGGATTAGGCTGGTGGGGAAATGTTGGGAATTAATCCAGAGCGTCAGACATCACACTGAAGCCTTGCGCTGGATTAGTATTAGCTTTTGTTTGATTCGTTGTGAATTAACCGGCGTAATCCACCTGGTGTCAGACACAATAAAAACACACCAACTGACAGAGAAACAGGATTAGGTGTACAGAGGGGAGCAGCGGGCCTGACTGTCATCAGCCAGTTAACCCGGGATGCTGTCAAATTACATAAATGTTCTTATCCTCATCATAAATGGCATTTTGACATCTAATGAATTCTCTTTTCAGGCAGCTGCACAGTGCCGGCTGGACGCTGATTAGACTTAAGTGTGTTGCTATATTGGTTAGACTGTTTCCTATTACCTTACTTTACAATCACAGTAGGAGACCTTTTATTTTCTTTTTCTTAAAGTGTTAATTGAAGCTGTAAATTTGAAGGTGGCAGGTCTCGTTTTGCCCCATGGTTGGTTACTGGGTCTTTCAGTCACGGGTGTCGTCACCGCCCTGGCTGGGGCTGAGAACCTGCGGCGGAGGAGGCGGACATGCTGAGAACACCTGCTGGGTTGCCTGCCTGTGTTTCCCTCCTTGCTTCCATCTCGCCACCACCCCCCTCCCTCCCTCCCTCGCCACCTCTCTCCTGAATCTGTCACTGCCTTTTCTTTCATCTGCATCTACTTCCCCTCCCCTCTCCTCCTTTTGGCTGCACTGCTCCATCTCTCCATCCCTGCGTTGCCCAATCACAGGCGTGACAGTGGTAGGGCTCAGCAAGCACTCCCTCAGGTGCTGGTCTACCTTACATTCGGTAATGTGTCATCTCTGTATTACACAGGATGTGGCGAGAAAGACACCGCTGGGCTGGCATGTATCGCCAGAAGACATAATGTTTACACACCTTGTTTTCACTGGAAATAGACATCTCCGCCATGCTTCAGATTCTGAGAAGTTTTTATTCCCCAACAGCAACATGCATGAGTACTGCCTACCAAAAAGGCCCAGGTGATTATTACGCAAATGAGCATTTCTTTTATCTAGTACCTCTACATTTCAAAGGCAGATTTAAAGGTGATGTAAGGGCCAGGTTTTGACATGGAAGAATAATGATATGATTTTTAAAGAAATAATTTGAGATTTTTAGGAAATATGTGGGTTCACTGTTGTGCTGAGGGTTGAATGAATAAATTAGTATTTCTCTCATGCTTGTATGGTAAATATGAACCTGCAGCCAGCACCCCACTTGCTTAGCTTAGCATAAAGAAAGAGCTATCATGACTGCCTAACTATGCATTACTCATCAAAATAATTAGATTACTTTGACACATCCTCAACAGAAAAGGTCATTCTCACTAATCACTTTAGTTTAATCACTCACCCCATCAAAGGTACCTTTAAAGAATTTGAAAGCCTCCCCATGCACGTCACATATTCTGTATTTAACACACACATAAACAGAAAACATGGCATTGTTTTATGTTATCGGTGGAGCAATTGTTTAAGTTCTGGTACGGCAAACTTTTTGAGCAGACAGAGGAAGGATTGTGGTCATGCTCGAAAGACACCGATGCTGACTGTCAGGAAATGGGTGCAAACAACAACCTCTAGTGTCAGAAACTTTGACACCACCCCCAACCCCACCCCACCCTCATCTCGCTGGCAAAGGGGGTTTGCACTGAAGTTTATAATCTGAGGTCACTCATCTGGGAACTCACCAAAATATCAATAAGTCATTATAGCATTTAGAGAAATAAAAGAACAGAAGAGCGATTGCTGTAATCCAGTGTGGTTTTGTTGGAAAATGGTGAGGAAAAAAGAATGTCTTTTATTTCGCTCATATGCTCTAAAGCAGTGAAACAGGGCGCAGCGGAGAATAGCCGAGTGAGGTCACTTCTATTTGTAGGGTCACAGCCTGCAGATGCAGCCAAGACTCTGAGCACTCAGAATGAGCCCACTCAATGCCCGATCACTCAAAACGGGAGCTCGCTGTCTCCGCAGGATGACTGATACTTATTGCTGGTTTCACCATCATCATGTTTAGACAACCCCAATACATTATGCACGATCCAATGTTGTGCGTGCGTGCAATATGGTCATACATGTTGTAGACGGGAAGTAGATGCATCAGTCACAAAGGGCATGTGAAGGATGACTGGCTGTCTTCCCATGTGTTCCGAATGGAGGAACTGTCATGGATTTCTCAATTGATTACACGTCCTCACATCCAGCTCGTAATTGCATGAGAGTCGAGGCAAGCCGGGTTTCTGACCAGAACGTTCAATCACCTTTCATCTATTATGAAGCATATACTCAAAACTCAATATGGAAAGAGGCGCTTTATCAAGTCAGAGGTATCGTCGTGATGACCGTGATGAAAAATTGAGCACATTAATGACACACCACTTCACTTTGCTTCTGTTCATCTTCAGCTTAATACAAGTCTGATTCTCGCCGTCCAGACATTTTACCTTTTCTACACTGCGCAGTCTAGACCTCTTGAAGATGGCCTCATGTGCTCTCGCCTGTGCTCACATTCATTATGTCAAAATAAGGACATCTCTTTCAATGCTCCAGACTACTTGATGTCTGTGGCTTTCATACTGATAGAAGATGAAAGGAAAAATAAAATGTCTGCAAAATAGAATCCTAATACCGTTCTCAGTCTGCTCCGTTATCACATAGATCATAGGGAGACGCGCATAAAAGGGCCCAGCGCAAAAATAAAAGCTTTTTTTTTTCTTTTTCCAAACGGACCGTGGCACAAAATAAGTAAAGGCACTTTGAAATGCAGAGTGGGCAGTCAGTCAGTCAGTGTGTCCTCCCCTCTCACAAAGTGCACCAGGGGCCAGATAATGTCAGCCCCCACGTCGTTTTCTGACCCCTCCTCTGTGTTCTGTGGAGGCAGAAGGAGGCAGGTTGCCAGAAGCTTTCAGGGCTGGTAGAACAAAATGTCTCAGCGGGTCCTGTTTTATTTCCCTCAAGCAGCATTCAACACCTCCCCATCACATTCGCACAGACAACCTCCCATTACCATACGATTCAAATCTAACATCGCCTTTCATTCATTGTAAAAGGGCACCCAGAAACATGTAATTATTTTCTCTCTCCCCTCCCTGAGATCAAAGCCCAAACAGGAGTGATTACAGAGAGTCAGGTTGTCTTTGAAGACGCTCTTCGGTTCCTCTCTTTCTGTTTGGTTACTGTATAAACAGGGCTGGGAGACGCCACAGCGCTAACCTCTCCCCAGCACGCAGACACTTGCCGAGTGGCAGGTGTGCCTCTGTTTACAGGCGGCCGCTGTTAGCACGGTGCACTTCAACCCTGACCCATCTCAGGGTCTCTGATAGTTCTCTCTCCCGGCAGCTCACTTTCTCTCTCTGCCGTCGTAAAAAGAAGCAGCAGGCTCCGCCGCATCCCCACGCTCCTCTCCTTGAACCCGTGGCTGTAAAACACAGTTTTTACGTGATCTGTTTTTGGTTTGTTGGGTTAGACATGGCAAGAACGGGAGATGCGCTGATTGCAGTGTTTATAAAGGGAGGGCAAAGTGCGGGCAGAGATTGAGAGAGGAACCATGCGGAGGATACACTCTCTTGCGTGTCATAGGAACCCATGCTGTAAGATTTCTTTTTAATTTGGCAGTCCAAACATCACGGTTTGCCCAGCGCTTTGCCTCTTTCCAGCTGTGTATTTACAGTAAATGGATGACTGAATTACAGCGAGGAGCAGAGAATCAATTCCTGCCCTCCTCTCTCTCCCTCTCTTTCTCTCTCTCCCTCTTTTTTCTTTGTTATTTTTAGGTGGACAGCAAACAGTTTTCACAACTGAAAGTGAACACCATCCAACCTAGTTATGCCGAGATTTCCTAAGACCTTCCAGCTGCGAGAGCTACAGAGTAACGATAATAAGACAGGGTAATAATCTCTTTATAGCCTTGGATTTACATGTGTTTACCATGGGAGCACAAGATAAAATGGTAATTATTTGTGAACTGCACATAGCCCGGCACTTTTTTGTAAATTATAATAAAAAACTGATGTCTGACTTTTTTTTCCCTTTAATTGTATAGACACCACATGTTTTTTTAAACTTATCACCTTATCTTGTGGTTCACCATATAGACGTTTAAGTGTTGGATGCCAGAGCGCAGAATAAATCCCTCACTGACAGAAACTCTAGAAGAGCTGGCTCTCTCAGAATCTACTGATTCACAGTAATGGCTGATTTACTGCAGTTGCTACAAGTGCCAGGTTATGCTTACCATTAACTGAGAGCTTACGGCTGTCTCCAGTTCCTCAGCACAAAAGACTTCCATTTTTGCTGTTTTCTTATCTCCTATGGTGAACAAAAGTAAACAGAAGTAAGGTAAAAGCCCCTGAGTCTCATGCACTGATAAACTAAATAAGGCTTTGGTTGCAGATTATTGCCAAATATTGCAGTTCCTTAAAAAGAAATGTTGCAATGAACTGAACCTGTGTTATCTGACTCAATGAACAGAAATCAAAGCCATTTTTTTTTTACTCTCTCAGTCATTCATAAGGTCATTCACTGACCATTTTTCGAGAGGAAAAACAAAGTAGCACAAAGTTGCCGGATTGATCAAACTGAGGTTTGCTCCTCAGCAGTCTGGCAAGAAGCCAGCTTCTGCTCTCTGACCTTGCTCAGAAAACATGGTAACAGAGTGTTACCGCTCACAAACATGCAAACTGTAGTCAAGCTTAGGGCAAGACTGATGTGCGTGTCAGTGGCCCAGTGCAGCATCTGTACGTGTGTGCCGCGCCTGCTGTTGAACCTGTGTTCCTGCACTTGCACGTACTCATCTCCGGGCCACACTGGAAGCACAGAGATATTCCAAATATTCCCCCCACCTCTGCACTGACACACGTACGCCTCCATACGTCTGCAGGGGCACCTGATCACATCAGCTGAGCGCAGAAAGGCCTGTCACAGGAGGAGCAAGACGCTAACCATTAGCGAATTTACGTCAGCCCAAGCGCAAGGGTCAGCGCGGTCAGACAGACCACCCAACAGCTTGGTCATCAAGGACAAAGACAAACAGGAGGGAGAAGGAGAGAGAAAGAGGGACTGAGGGGGGAAAAAAGAGGGAGGGAGGGAAGGAGTGCAGCTATCTCCTTTCAGACAGTCCTGCTGAAATGTGCTGAGATGACACAAGCTTTTACATACGGTGTGCGCACTCAGTTGTGAAGCCACATGTACCGTCAGCACTGTTAAGGTATTGTCCATTGTTGCATATCTGAGTGGGTGACTTTAAGCATCTGACTCTATGAGGCGCACATACGAGTACATGTGTGTTCTTCTGTGCAAGTGCGCATCAAGGGGAGGCATTCTTCACGCGGGCGGGTTGGTTTTTTACTCCCTGCAGAGTGATGACAGTGTCCAGTCCGCTGCTCAAACACTGAGCTCACACCGCAGGCATCACAGGCATACTTTTAGCTTCATATTTTTCAGCAACCCCCCGACTTGGGTTATTTGGGTCGTCATGACATGACAGAGTAATTGGTTTGCACAGATCACTCCCTGTATTTGACAACCTGCCCCATTTACTGTCTGAGCTCTCTGGTCAAGCTGCTTATAAATCTTTCACTGACTTGATTAATTGTCTCAAAAGTGCCCCTCTGCCAGGTAAATAAATAATGAGCAAAGTGATGATTTCTATTGTTGTCCAGTCAGCAGGCTGACCCGCAAAGAGGTCGACTGTGAAAAACACCTCTCAGTGGAGGAGAAGAGAAAATAGAATACTTAAAGAATCGCATAAATTGGCCTCCAGAGGTGTCCAGTCTTTGTGGTGTGTTTGTTTTTTTTGCGAGTGTGCGTGCAAGCGAGCGGCGTATTTACGCACGCGCCCGCACGCGAGGATCATCTGTGTGGATCTCATTCTGCTTTTAATAGGAAATAAGTTTCTCAGGGAGGCCCTGCGCATACACTTAGGTCGGCCTCACATATAAAAGGTACAAGCATATCCTCTTGTTAAAGAATGACTTTCGTTTTAATTGAGACCGAAAGGTTCACCTTGCCTTTTCTTTGCAGTGACAAAGCTTTCAATTCAGTGCCCTATCATTTCTTGGAGTTAGGATTTAAGGGAAAGTAATGACAACCTGCCCCCTGGTCTGGCAGACCAGCAGGGGGCAGAGGTGTGTGTGTGTGTGTGTGTGTGTGTGTGTGTGTGTGTGTGTGTGTGTGTGTGTGTGTGTGTATGCGCGTGGGTGGGTGTCGGTGTGTGTGTGTGCTCTTGGAGGGTTTATTCCTCCTCCAACTCCACTTTAATGACATCAGAGGAGAGACAGTCGTTCACCGCTGGAGAGCATACCAAACAGGAAGGCTCTCCCTCTCCCTCATACAGTGTCTCCTTGGGTATTACAGCTCAATATGAGGTGTTCTGTTTGGCCTGGCTGGGTTTTAATAAAACCTGACAAGGATTTATCACCTGTTCATGGCTCTATGTGCTGCCACTCTGTCAGACAGGGGTGGTGGTGGCGGCGGCGGCTGGGGGTTGACTCTGGCATGCAGCAGTCATATTCACCTCATATTAATGTGTTTGCAGGAGAACTGAACTCGCCTGGAGGAACAAGGCAATGAGGTTGGCTGATGAAGTGAATGTATTAAGGAGCAGGCCATCACTTTCTTTCAATGAAGCTATTTTTGCGTGCACATCCCTCAAAAGCCCCTCCCTGATTGAGACACATTCAATTTTCATGCATATTACCACTCCTCATCATGTGGCGTATTAACAGATGAAAAAAAAAAAAACAGTCAAAGTTTATTAAAGCAATAACTAACATTCTCAGCGACGAAGGTTACACAAACACCTGTGGATATGTAGGACAGTGTATAAATAACACTGAATCTTCACGTGGACAGTGGCTGTCTCACGTCAACACGTCCTCTGGAAAGGTTTCATTATCCTCTTTCCATCCTCACCCCATCTCTCATCATCCTCTCTCCCTCCTCCCGCTCTCTCCATCCCTCACTCCATTTCATCGTCATTTCTGTGTGTGCCTCTCACCAGTCTTCCCCATTGAGGACTTCTTCAGGACCGTTGCTAGGTGATGGCCCCCTGATTAACGAAGGAGCAAAGGGGGGGGGGTGTGTGTGTGTCTTTCTCGGCAGTTATCACTAATTGACAGCTGCCGGCCCTCAGGGCTGTAGTCTAACCCTGCGCCCCCAGTGTAATCGGAGGGCAGGGCTCTGTCGCCCCCCATAGGAGAGTGAGGAGGCTGGGGGGTGGGAGGAGGGGGCAGTGTTGCTTTGGCTCCGGCCTTATGGTGGGGCAACACACTGCAAAACCTGTTTGGATAAGCAAAAAAATGAGGGGAGGTAAAGAGAGAGGGGAGGGCTCGACAGAGAGGGAGGAGCGGGGTGGGAGGCGAAAATGAGACGAGCAGCCAGAGACGGGGAGAAGGAAAATCAGAAGGGCAACGAGGGGCAGGAGCAGTGAGACTGGAAAGGAAGAAGGAAAATATGGTGGAGAGGAGAAGAAGAGCGAGCAGAGGGTGGAGGGGTGAGGGCATGGCATGCTGTCTGTGGGAGGGGGTCCCCAGCTTTTCCTCAGTGCCAGTCTGCCGGCTCAACACCATCTGGAATTATTCTCAAACACTGGCCAACTCTCCCCACTCCAACGAGGACAATCTGATTATTCAGCCCCCCTCCAGCCCCCCTTTTTGCAATATAACTCAAATTAAAATGAGATTATTGTGATCATACTTTGGGCTCAGAGGTTGATAATGAGTTAGGGGCACATGTGATTGTGGCTGTATATGAGGTCTGTGTGATATACACTGCAAATGTTTGCCAACTTTGGTCTCAAGTTTGCTTTAGTCTGAAAAGGCTTTCAAATATTTGCTCGGGGTGCTTTGAGTCAAAAATTGAAAAACTGTCAAAGCTATCGGAGAAAGTCGGGGTAATTTTGAGAAGTGGAAAAACTCAAACCACTCTGATAAAAAATCATCAGTCATCATTATTAAACAAAGGCATTCACGAAATTAGTATTTAATATTTATTCACTAACATTACAATCATTCTCTTATCATAAGTGCTTTGAACGCTGACTGAAATAAGTCGCACTTTCTTCATTACAGTTGCCAGAAAGTGGCAACGGAAATCAAACGGCAGATGCCTCCGCGCTGCAGTATTTTAAGCGCTCCCTTCCTTTTGAAAGGCAAGCAATTAAAAAGGCTCCTTGTCAAATGTTCACTGCACTTAAATGTATAGACAATATATAATATAGCAATATATCATAATAAATTCAATGTAATTAGCAAAAAGCTTTTGATGCATATATTCCGCTCACATCACGGCTTCTCTTGTGTGAAAATGCTTAATAATAGCACTCCAGACTGTTTGAATGTAATTAATATGCATAAAAGAAATTTCTGCTGAATCCTCAAACACATAGCATTGGTTTGGTGTGGTAAAATATAGAAGGCCCAGATTTAAGATCCATGCATCTTGTACAGAAGAACAAAACACAATTACAACTGTGTCATCTCCACTCTGTGTAATCGGAATGAGTGATTATTTTCACAGGAAGCATAAATTGAATTACTGTATAGGACATGTTTGTCTCATGATAAAGCTGCATTTCCTCCACTGTAATTATCTTCATATTACTGTAATTATTTCAAAGTGTGCAAAACGGATTATTCCCTTTTCCCTCCGCCTGGTTGCTCCGACTGCCGCGTTGATCCTCTTTCAGCCGCGGCCGAGGCCTGTCACACGCGGTCTGCCTCTACGTCTTCATGCAGACTTTGACATTGCCGAGCAATCAATAGATCCTCGGCGCAGAAATGCATCTCACCCTGATTATAATGAAGATAGCTGGTCATTTAAAATGCTAATGGCCAATTTCACCTAATAAGAGACATTCAGCCCAGCAGTTCATTAAAATTTAGAGGTGGAAAAGTCTATTCCAATTAAGTTTCACCCTCTTCCACCCCCCCTCTCCCCCCAAGCGCCGAACCCATTAGGATTTTAAGAAATGTCGAAATGTCCCATCTCGCAATCTTAACGCACCGCAAAGGAAGTGCGCTTAAAACTCGAGTGGAGGGTCACTGAACAAAGGCGCCATTGAGGAACATTAGTGGTAGTTAGCATATGACCTCATCTGCCACCACATTTAAGTCCCTGTGCATAACACAGATATCGGTTTTCAGGCCCGAGCCACGCTGCTCTCCCCAGCTGTTGGTCCATCTTTTATTTTCCGCCCTTTAAGAAGCCACGACAATTATTGCCTTAGATTAATTTACTCGCTATGCAGGTTGAACTCAATGATTTAGTCTTTCAGTCTTTCGGACCCTTTAAGGAATAGATAAGGCTCGAATGGAGAAAAGTGAATCCAACACGCACTTAATCGAGAATATGCTAAGAAGGAAATTAATCTTTGGCCTCCGCAAATACAGCGCTGCAAAAATTGTGTCAAAAAGATAAATGTGCACTTAATTGTGGCGCATTTAACAAATTCACACATTTACACGTTAGTTTTTGAACACCTGTAAGCTGTAGCACACTGTCTTTTACGTCACTTGGTATGTTAGTGGTTTCTCTCTCCATGTGTGTACTCATGGACGGAGATGAGGCACACTCACTTTTGAACATAAATTTCATCTGTGTCAGAAAAAAACAGGGTAATGCAGCAGGGCCTGGTCTACTTTCAAGAGGTAAACATCAGGATTTGTGTCTCTTTACCAATGCAGAGATCCTCAATCCACCCAGTGTCACAAGAGAAGTGCTTTACAGAAGAAAGACATAATCTGATCATCGTATACATTCGATTTAAGAAACACTTTAGTCCTGGTTGCAGCACTTCTACGCAGTTTCTATTTGGTTCTTCTGTGGCTTGTCACATTCTGCATGTGCGCATCAAACAGATTCACCATAAAGTTTATGTTTTTTTCTTTGTAATGTGTGATTTCCAACTAGATGCGTGCATGTAACATTTTCCCACATTTGGTTGAACCTGCATTTTTCATTCTGTAACATCTGACGTGAGACACGGCCTGAAAGATAACATGAATAAATCCAACAAAAGATATCTATTTTCCTGCAGTGTTTCATATTCAGTTCCCAGCAATCTTGCCAGCAAAAACAGGATGAACTTTTGCTCAAGCGCAGGGTGGGAGGCGTATGGAAGGTTGTGCTCAAACACAACTGGAGACCAATAGATCCACGAGGAGACAACCTTGAGCTTTGTCCAAAATGTCCTCGATGATACTGATCACTCCATTATACGTTCTGGTACATTTGTCTGCGGAGAAAACTGCTCTATTCTGTTAATTTTGGATGGAAGGTCAACCAACATGTACGGCAAAATGGTTCCATCTGCAACACGAGCAAACGAGAGGATGTGCGGGCTCGCTGTGGACCTCAGATCAGATAGCAGCGCAAAAAAGGGAAAGCATAAACACCAGATCTGAGCGAGTGAGTCAAATGCACATGGAAACTTGCTCTTTTTTCTTTTGTATTGAATTAAACATATCAACGCACATGCAGATTTGCTCAAACAACTTCCTGACGGCGTCTGAAGCACAACAGCTCAGCATTCTTACTTTTGTGTTTTCGGCTTAAAGGGCAATTGCAGCACGACTGAAGTTTTCCGTTCCTTTTACGCGGTCCCTTTCTCTTAAAAGAACATTTATCACTCCATCTGTGTGTTTACCTTGGTGATGTTGTATTCATGTGGCCCAACGAGACGCTGCTTTGCTGCTCGTTTAATGTGATAAATAATTTTTTTGTCGACTCGACGTGGCTCAGAAGTCTTTTTCCATACCTTTTGTAGTTGAGTGACTGAGCCTGCGAGATAAAACCCCTTGAAAATACATTTAATCACGGGAAACCTCATTTCACATTATTTGTCAGAATTTCATGACTTCAGTGGAATAAAAGGTGTGCAGGATAATGTCAAGAGAGAACGAATTCCTAAAAATGATGTAGAATAAACAAAAAAAAGACATTTATCCGTATTTTTAATTAAAAGCATCATTAAAAACAGTTTTTAATTCTGTCAGGGAAAGCATTGCCAAAAGCCATCTCATAGTATCTAATGTAACGCACACACTCGCACACGAGCGCACTCATAATCCAATCTTATTCATCCTTTTATTTTGACACCTAGAGCAAGTTTATTGGGAGAGGCAGATATGGCGCATGGGTTTGTGTGAAGTGCTTCAGTGCTCAGTGTGTAATCGGAGTGGAGTCTATATTAGCATAGTGAATCAAACAAAACAAAGGCTCTGCCAGTGATGTAAACACAGGGAATTAAACCTCCTGCAGTTCACTACCCGGTCATCTTCAGCTAATTTGACTGTGCAAGAAATCAAGTCTCTACTCAATTACAGCATCTGCTTTCCATGCAGAACTATGAGAGCGGATATCATTTACAAGAGAAGATTTTCAAGAGTGTAAGCACTGTCTTCAAAGGGGATTTAAATTAGAGAAGGTATGCCTTGAGAAAATATTCCCTTTTCTTTAAAAAGTATTAATATATGTGCATAATAGTGATACAAATGCCTGATGGGATTTCATTACAGATGCAAGATTTGTTCTTCCCAAACTCTTTTTTTCCCCTCCTTGTTGCAAGAGTTGTTTTTTTCCTGACCTTTACGGTCGGAACAAGACCTCATCCGTGCTCTCACAGTCAGAGTGCCATTGGCAGGCCTGTGGCTGGCAATTACGCCTCAAACTGCTCTCCTCCTTCTCTTCTTCCAAACTCTCAGACATGTTGGGCATCTACCACCCACTGCACTCACA
The DNA here is from genome assembly GCA_037176925.1 of Amniataba percoides. Lineage (NCBI taxonomy): Eukaryota > Metazoa > Chordata > Actinopteri > Centrarchiformes > Terapontidae > Amniataba > Amniataba percoides. The sequence goes on from JBAJHX010000115.1 coordinate 11,118,421, forward strand.
GTGAGGTCTCCAAGCCACCAGACAAAATTTTTAAAAAAAAACATCGGCTACTTAGTTTAGCCCAGCTGTTTACAGTGGACCGCTGAGCTACAGTTTAATCGACCTATTCAATTCATTATGTCTATGGGAACAAAAGGCTACTAAACAGGTCATTATGTTAGAAATACATGTTTGTCTCTGTGTCTTAATCATATACAGTATTCATTAGTATGCAATGGGAGATTGTGCAGATGAATTTAAAGCCTACCCATTACATTAGGATGTTTTTCTATCGCTTGAACAGCTTTTTTTTTTTTAACCGGCCGATTAAGCTGCTTTGAAGGTGAGTTGAAACAAGACAGAGTTTCAGAGCTTTTCCTACATCTGCACCGGCTGAGACTTGGCTGATCGAACCGTGAACTTCCCCTTAGCTCACCGCAGCAAATGGGCCAGTTGCGAGGAACCTTCCTCCGTCCCTAATGAGTCTGAGATCGATCACCGCTTGATAAAATCAGCATATTTCAACGGTGCAGCAGCAGATTCTCCAAGTGTAGTAAAAATGAAATGATGTATCATTATTCTCAGCAGCATTTAGTGAAATTGTCCTATTTGGTTAATCCTCTGGAACCGATTAAAATGACTCCTTAAAGCACAAACATATGACATGATTCAAGTAAAGCCATTTACAACATTTGATCCGCATTTTTCTTTGGGCAAAGCTGTGTATTAGCAGGGTGGGAGGAATTTGGGTTGTTCTCAGTTTTTTTTTTCTTTTTTTTTTGTTCTTCACACTCTGCAAGCAAAACTATGGAGAGGTGATAGATTCCCTGCTGTACTTTAATATAAAAGCCTGGCCGGGAGATATCCAGCTGTATTTGGATCCTGTGACTCAAACTCTCGAAAGAGGCTACCCTTGTCTCGCTGCAGCTGAATAGCACACAAGGAGGCAGTTAGTGACCCAGTGACCCCATCCACAGAGAAACAGAGCTGGGTGGGATTATATCAACGTTAGCTGGACCCCGGCCAATGCTTAGCCATAACATTCTGTCCAGAGATAACATACTTTTTAATTACATATGGACTACAGCTATGTTAAATTTCTCCAGTGAACCTTCTCCTGGGAGGTCGCCGTTAAACTTGACATAATACATCAAACACAAATTAATGTGATTACAATGTGCAGGGGTATGCAGTAAAGTCAAGAGCATGGGGGGAAGTCGCCAACCCTTTTGTCTTAGGAGAAGTTGTGCAAAGGTTCTTCTACTTACCTTTTCTAAGAACATTTTTTTTAATGAGACAAGTACCAAAGAATCAAATTGTTGCCTGATGCCTCAGGTTTGCAGTGCATGTTAATCTGCACTGGCAAATACATGCATAAACGTGAGGCTACCGCATCATTCAAATATGAAAAAATCTAAATCAAAGTGAGCTAAAAGATGCTCAAAAGCTCAGCAGATCTGAGCAGAGCTACAAAGTCAGGCAATCATTCTCCATAGGTTTGTCACCACAAACTTTCACAATATGACCCATCGATAACATGAAAATATTAATCGGAGCAGCTTTCAGTTTCCACCAAAATATATTTGGCAATTAGTAGTACAAAATGTACTTTATAGGAGTCAGGGTAGGTGGATCCACACGTATGTGCTTTCATATTTTCATAATTCAAGGTTGCATGAGGCTCCTCTTAATTCACTCTAAATCTGCATAATGACTATTTTGAACTGCTTAACATGCTCTCTCGTACTTTGCTAAAGAAGACAGTATGAATACTAACAACTTCAGGAAGAAGACAGAGGCAGACCGATACCCTTGATGTTGAAGTTGATGAACGGTGGTGAAGCAGCTAATCTTACAGGCTGTCTTGACATTTGAGACACATCGCGGCGCTCCCGCTTCCCCTAGCTGTCATTAATAAACCCGTTTTAGAATAAACAGATGCCGTTTGTGTTAGCATAATGCTCAAAATAGATTAATTACACCAATCCGGAGTGTGATTTGTTTTTGTCGAGCACCTGGCCCCATGCACTCTGTCTTTCCAACGTGGCAGTACATGGAAAAGTCATCTCGTCCATCAGGTTTTTGCCATTTCAAGGTAACCTCAAACGTCTGTGTCAGACAGTCAACACAGACAGCGGTCCGCCATGGCAGCGACGCGCTCTGAGCCATTGCTCCGAGGCCAAAGGTGTAACAGTGGGTGCATCAACACAGGGAGAAAAATGAAGCTACTGTAGGTACCTATTCAGCAGGATGTTGAAGCCACCTGAGTAAAACTTTTTTTTTTTATCGCTGCAGCAGGAGCGTTTTGTTTTATTGTTGCGTTGTTGTTCTCATCTCTCACTATATCTGTGCACAATATTCCCAAGCTGTATCACCATAGTAAACTGCAAAATGCAGCTGTTTATTCTTTCAGTCTGATAATTCAAATCTAAGACTCTACTGACTGCTACTCCATAAGATGAATATGTTCTTAAGTTTACCATCTCAGTAACATTTTATGAAATGCATAAAGCTGAACTTCAGCATAGTATTAAAGAAACCGAACCATGCCAACCCTCCAGATTATGTTACGGCAACACATTATGTCTTTATCTTGTGTAAGATTACAGTGTGCATGGATTCACATTAAAACTCTGCATATTGGTTCCGTAATACACACAAAAAAAAAACATTACAGGAATTCATAAATGGGCTGAGATGGCAGATTCCACTGATTACAGATGCACGCATAAAAAAATGTGTCAAATCAGTCAGTTGCATTTGCATTTATCTAACCAATTTGACTGCATGCGAATTAAATGATGTGGCCTCATAGAGAGTTGTTTGTGCTGTCTCAAATAACAACCCATTTAGTGCTAGCTGCAGTAATGGAGCCTGTTAAAACTGGTGCCATTTAGCCGACGATAACTTTTGCCTGCGTTTCCTCCTAAAAGCCAGTTTGGTTGTGGGGCTATTTTCGAGTTCTTCGAAGGGCAATTCACTAACAAGCTGCGATTAAGCCTTTGACAGACTGCTGGTTTCATTGTTATTTTACATATATTCATTTTTTTGTCTGTCATTAATTCCCTCCCCAAAAAAATATGTACATCTGAAATGTAACGACACAGAAGTTGAAAGCTGTCAACTATTTGCGCATCATCTGTTCCGAGCCACAACCTGCACACTGTTCACCTTTTTGAAAATGCATTAGTTATCCCTAAATTTCCATTTCAGGGCTGAGGTCCCCGGTATAATTCAGCTGATTTTTGATCACATGAATAAAGGGTGTTGGACAAGCAATTGGATTTGCATACGCACTTGTCTAAAGTTTGCATTTATGCCATACCTGTGCACCACACACTAATGAGGCAATTATTTAGACAGCAGCTCTGCGAGTCTATTGGGGGAGATGCCACGGAGTTCGCAGCTGTGGGATTAACATGGTTAGCTGGACCTCAGAGAGGCAGAGGCAGACAGGGAGGGATTTCACACTATCTAATGAAGAAGACTTTTCACATTTCATGGCAAATAATGAATTCTAAAACAAATTTGCTGGGGAAAAGAAATGAGCTTTGTGAGAGTTATGGAATGCATTTTAAACACGGGGCTGTCAATTTTAAAGGCGAGCGGCCGTCATTCACGCCTAATTCAGAGGATTTTGGTGTTTTCATATCAAGCCGACACAAAACACTTTAATGTGCCGCAATTAGCTCTACTTGTTGTAATCATACTGATCAATATGCTGTATAGAAAATAAACTCTGGCATTCTGATAATTACTGATGTGTGAATACCAGATTTGGGAACTTCAAAGAGCGGGGCCAGACGACTGCTGAAGTATCCTTTTAATGACCGCGCTGATCAATCGCTTTCCCGCTGCTCTAAGTTGAACTTAGCGAGGGTGATTAAGGGCTGCGGCGTGCTACACACACACACACACACACACACACACCCTCCTGCTAACACTACCACACACACATACATACACACACCTGCACACAAACAACCTCCAAATTCAGTAAGATTTGATGGCTCCCGCAATCACGGTTGAATAAATTACCGACATGAGGGAGCGAATGCCTAAGGTCTGCGCTGAGTGAGCTGTATGAACTGATTTATTTGACCGTGTGAAAAAAAAAGGTACATTACCTTGAGGAATATCATCTTTGTTACAGACAGTTAAATAGTATTTCTATAATAAGGAAATGTCTTCTGCACAGAATTGACACATTGTGTGTTTCTTTTTAATCATACAGTTGCTTGCCATGACTTTTTCCCCTATAATGGGTTTGTTTGTCTCCTGTTGCACCTGAGTATCATGTTGTCCCGCAGGTAGAAAAGCTGGGATGTATCTTTCTAACACAAGACCAAGTCAGTGACATCATCTGTGGCCTTGAAAAAATAAGGTATAATTTTCCATCTAGTTAGAGCAATTATATTCTTGACATCTTTGTTCCAACGGCCTCAACAGGTTAAAATCAATTTAGGGAACTTTAACCGATTGCACTGTTTATTGCAAGCGCCGTTTCTAGGCTGCATGTTGGTGAATAATGAGGAGCAGGGAAACATTTGGCGAGATCAATCTGAGGAAAACACATTTTACAAAAGCCTGACTAATTACGCTCAGGCCTTCGATTACTGTCTGGAGCAAAAACAAAAATATCAATGACTTATTTTGCCGTCATCTACTTTCAGAAAAGTCAGGGTTATCAGAAAATGACCCGTATAAACTTTCCATTGCATCCTGCAGGCATATTTATCCCTTTTCTGCAGCACACCGTGTCCCCCTGCTCATGAGAACGGAGGCTTTTCCTCATGCAGGTTCAGTTAAAGTTACACATTAATATCCACAGATGACCTTTTGGATGAGCTGCAGCATTAGTCTTGTGCGTTCTAACCTGTCCTGTGTGGACATAGAGTAATGTGCTGGTTGACCGCTGAGCTGACCCTTCCAGGCATTAGAATGTAGACCACATGTCTTGACTGTGTCTACCTCCACTGGAACACGCGATAAAGTCTAAAACAAATACAGAGCAAATGTGTTGTATGAAGTCTTATCTGCACTCTGCATGCTGTGCTGATGGAATGGGCTGTATCTGGTTTGCGCTCTTCCGCTTAATGTGCATGGGCAAGTACACAAACATGCACACACACGCACACACTCGCGGTCGCGCACCTAGGCACGCATACACACTTGAACACAAGCACGGCAGCACCTCAACTGTACGAAAATGCTTCAACCTTCAAATACCATTGAACTCTAGATTTGTTTTTGTGCACCTCCCACAACAATAAAAAAAAAGCTTGATTGACAAGTTCAAATGACTGGAAACATTAGCATCTTAATTCCAGGGACTGTCACATTTGGTTAGCATCTCCTCTTCAAGGATGCGACTAATAAAGGAAAGGTATTCATGTTACTGAACAAGCCCTCTTTTATAACCTAATTGCTTTTGGTTCAATAGCTTAAAAAGTCATTAATTACAGGGCCAGCTTGTAATGTAGGTTAAGGTGGCTTTTTCACCAAGGTAATGAGCCGGTATGCACAGCGGCCGGGCAGATTTTGATGCGATAATAGGAGGGGTGAATACCATTTTTCCACCTTTGCTCAATGACGGCACTGGCTGAGAGAAGAGAGAGGCCTTTTCATAGCGGCAGAATAAAAAAAAAAATCTAAAGAGGCAACAGATAATTGAATTCCAAACAGTGCTATTTGTATAGCTGGCAGCATATTACGCGTGAGGTGCAAATGGCCTTAGCCAAATGTGATGACATCAAAATGATATGTATTGTGGTTGCACAGAATGTAATGTGTTTGTATGTGCAAATGTGCATGTCCGTTCTCAGGGTTTTCATTATATTCTCAGTGGTGATGGTTGGATGGCTTTCTGTTTGTTTGCTGTTAGTCTGTTGCGTTGTTTTTCAATTCGCATCACAAGACATGCTATTTACCGCTCTCTTCTTGGCATAGTATTGATTACCTGCTGAGGGTTTCAAACATGAAAATACACACTCCACAATTGTTATTTCACAAATGTTGAGTGGTATGCCAATCTTCTGCGAGGTTAAACAATGTACATGCATGAAATCTATATAAGCAGTCTGTTTCGCACAAAGAAGCAAGTATTAAAAGGCATCACCGTCTGTTGAGGAATATGGATGAACCTTAAACAAAAGTGATTTGCTTGAACACAGGCGTGTTGCTGAACGCTTCCTGCTGGCTACCTTCCATCGATCAGGAGCAAAACAAAACGCGCGCCTCTCCTTTCACACTGCCACAGAGCACATTCAACAGAACATTTTTGTCCTACGACCTCTAACCCCCAAGAGATCTGATGGCATTTCATTGATGGCCTCCACCTCGTGAGGGGAGTGAGAATAGAGGGAGGAAGGAGAAAAAAAAGGGGGGGGGGGGTGATAGCCATGGTTGCTCAGTGACTTTGGAGGAGATTAGACGATTGAGTTCACCTTTAATGACGGTGGAGATAGTCTTTCAGTAAGGGGAAATGCCAGAGCTCAGCAGTTTGTTTTGTGTAGCTTTAAGAGCTTCCTGTGTCAGGTTCAGGTTGCCTGTCTCTCTCCCCAGCAGCGGCCCATTGTCTCCGAGCCACAAAAGGCAGCACAGAGTTGGGTGATCGACGGAGCGGCTCGGCCCGGCTCCTCTGCCACAGCAAACCTAACCTCCACAGGGGATTCTTCTGCGTGTGTGACTTCAAGGAATCTCATGACAACACGTCTGCGTGGGCGTGTCCTGTTGCAAAATAAATGAATTGCCACAATGAATCGGCACACACACGAAGTCACGTACAAATAAATCATCAAGAAAGGATTTGCAGCTCTTCTTCAAAGTGTGTTGGATGTTTTATCCCATCTTGCTGCATGCTTGTTTTGGAGTTGTGGACCATAGTCATGTCCCACCTACAGCGGTGTGGACATACTACAACATACTGCATATATGTAACTTATTTCATAGATTGCATCTTAAACATAAATGTGCACATATAAATGCTGGTATACACATGTTACACATAGAATATAAATTGCCTTACACAGATGCACGCACATACAGTAGACACCATACCTAGCATAATTAGGAATGAGTCTGTGTGAACTCGGTGAGTCATCATCACCGTCTCCCATCTCTCCTTGTTTCACCTCTTTGATTCAAAAATCTTTCACTCCCCACGCAGTTATGATATAATGAAATAAATTCCCCGTCTGCTGTAAAATTACATCTTCTTTTTTTTTCCAGCGTTGCTGTGTAGTTCGATTTTTGGCAAAGACCAAAAATATGTGTCGACTGTGATAGATTTTCTTTGGCTGCGAGAGGTCAGAGAGAGGATGAGGCATCGCCTTGCAGCAGCAGAGGGAAAAAAGGCTCCGCACACATGCTGCCCATCTCCAAAGAGGCGCGGCTGATTCAGACACAGGCCAAACAATCCCAAAGGCCTTTTCCTTTGCAGCCAAATTAAATTAAAACAACTTCACTCCGCTGCAAATGAAAAAAAAAAAAAGGAAGCGCTTGGGTGAGTAAGGTCCAGATAGGCCCGAAGTCCTGCTGCTGACCGGAAAGTCAGGCAGCCCTCCCCCTCTACGTTCAAGCTGAGCAGCACACACTTGTGCCGCTTTTCCACTAGTACCTGATAGTACCTACTCGGCTCGCCTCGACTCGGCTCGCCTCGGCACGGTTGTGTTTC
>JBAJHX010000115.1:11126174-11139772 GCA_037176925.1 Amniataba percoides
AAGCGTAGTGGAAACACGCGCAAACCGTGCCGAGTCGAGTAGAGTCGAGCTGAGTAGGTACTAGTGGAAAAGGGGCAATAGATGTACACAAGCCTCTTCCTCCTTCTGCTTCTCCCTCTTTCTCTCGCTCTTTTTCTCTCATTCCCCCTGGTTCTGAACCTGACATTCCTGCTGGCCCTGTCTCTTTGAAGTGGCTTGTTGGAGCGGGCTCCCGTTACAGGGGCCGGGACTGGCGAAAGCCGATCTGTCTGGCTCAGGAGAACGGCCCTGGCCCAGGGGTTAATCAGCAGACCCAGCACACTGCCCACTCTGTCCGCACAGCCACACACAGCCACACACACACAAACACACACACACACAGACACACATATGTACAAATGCAAACACTGCCCACTCTGTCCCCACAGCGCAGCTGTAACAAGACCAGCCAGATTTGGAGGTTAAGAAAGACAGCCACAGCCCAACCGCTTTGAAGTTGACTGGCAGCCACCAGGATTTGGACTCTTAAAGAAGAGAGTTGGCTGAGGTTCAAAAATATACAGGGTCATGCGGTGTAAAAGAGGGTGTGTGAGTGGGTGATTGTGTGCTTTGGGGCAGGAGACGGGAAGCTGACTAATCTCTTTTTTAACCCTGTACTGAATGGTGAGCTCAGGTTGTGAGCACCAGTCTAGCTGTATATGAAAATAAATGCCCTATCTGAACTGTGGTGATAGCGAGAATAAAAACCCAAACCTCAAAGGAAACTGAAGAGCATTTCTGTTGAGAGGCATATATGCAACAACAATTTGAGTAAATAGGCATTCTGAATATACATTAACCCTTTATTATGAAATAATGAAACCATTAGTTGGGTGCATTTAGCATAGCCATCATGCATGTTCATAGTTAGATTGCTTTTATCTTGACTTAATGCATCAGTGATGTTATTGTGAGGGAGTCATTCCACAAAATAATCAGTTGGCAATAAACCCTGATAAAGCACAGCAAACAGCGACTAGACCATCCAATCAAAAAAAGGTGTAAATTAACAATTTTCATTCCTTTTAAAATACTCATTATAAAGTCAAGTGCATCATTACTGTGATAAAAACAAGGACACACCAAAATCAGTATGCAAAACCTGATGGTAATTTTCAGGTTTTCCATCAAATGTATTGGTTTATGATTATGTAAAGCGCAACTTCTAGGGAAGGCACCCACATACGTGTTTTCTTAATGATGTCTCAGGAATCATTCCAGTTCCCATTTACTACAGTCTTCATGAGCTAAGCATTCAAATAGGTAGCTAATGTTACATTTTTCTGGCCTCTAAAAGCCATTGAAAGCATTTGATACTGCCAGCAGTTTTGCTTTGTTTCCAAGAAACATGCCTTCAGGCTGAGCCAAGTTGATGTCAGTATAAAACAATCCATAATAAAAGAGACTAAAAAAAACCCCAAACCCAATCTAAATCACTTCACTTTAAAAGCCTATTTGTGTTCTACCATCCACAGATTCAGGGCGAATATATGGGATCCCTGACAAGCCTGTTCTGTACAATCCACTTATCTCTCTTGTAGCATCTGGGCATGGATATGATGGAGTGGACGCCATCCAACATGGCACCATGACAAAGTCAACAGTATAGTGTGCTCCACACAAGGACAATTGGCCTGATCGTCTCTCGCTCCCTCTTTTCTCTTTCCACTCTGTCCATTAAACTGTGGGTGCAGTGATGACCCTAATGCCACCATAAACACAGACAATGACGAGTTGACAGTGCACAACCAGCTGAAGTTAATCTGAAACAAAAGGAAAGAAAAAACTTGCTGTGTTTGTTTGCATGTTCAGCTTATTTGCTGCAGACAGACATGATTGTTTTCCGACCTGAAGATCAACTTCTGAAGGAATTTTAATTTTTTATTGTTGAAAAAAATTTGTGACAGAATTAGTCCTGACCTTTCGAAAGCTGCAGACCAATTTTATAAATGATCTGCAGGTGTCGACAGCTTTCATGACCACAGCCAGTCATCTTGTTTCTAAGTGCATTGCCAGACTTGACCCCAGATGCACATTAAATGTTCCAGCATGTTTCACTCTTTGTTTATTCAACGCAGAGAGTGTGTGTGTGTGTGTGGTTGTGTGCGTGTGAATGAAGTCTGTGCAAACGTCATTGTGTAGATGCATGCCCAGAGACAAATTTTGTCCCAGAGTTGGATGTCGTCTGGTGAGTGTTAAGATCATCAGTGTTCTGTCCTGTTCCTCGGGGGACCGTCTTCATTTGTGTCTTTTGTTTATCAAGATGTTTGAATATTAACATGGGCCGTTTTACCGGTCATAATGAAGCGGCACTGCATATCCTCACATCTGCACATTTCCATACTGCTCTGTAATTCTGCCTCTCTCTGTCTTAATTTCCTGTTAGATGCATGCCATGAGAACTACCATTTGCATATGCGTAAAAGGTCTTCAGTCAGGGGAACCCCTCCTCCCCACTCTCTGTATTCAGATATTTGTTTGTTTACTCTTCATTTGCATTGGGTGTAAACAACATTAATATGATGGTCTGTTGCTGTCGCGCTGATTTAAATTTACATGTGTCGGATGACAAGTACCCAAAGACAAAGATGCTAATCGCTCCCACTAATCTGCATTCTTGCTCTTCAGCTCTGGCCGGTGTCACCGTTGGTGTCTCTACAGCCCTGCTCCCGCACTGCAAGCAACTCAACCACCTAATCGACTATCCACCACAGTCCCCGACAGGTGCTGGTGACAGTGGTGTTTATATCCTCAATCCCTCTAGCACGAAACTTTAATATTCATGTTGGCCGATAAAGGGAATTACTTCTTGATTGCTTGGAGGAACATTGATACATCTGGCAGATAGAGAAAGGCACTAGTTTGAGGATTCAGATCATGTTTTTTATTTATTTTCCTGCCTGCACTGAACTTTCTCTGGGAGCAAAGTCTATTAGCGGCAGTCATTTCTTATCTCGCTTGGCACACATTTGTTCCTCTACAAGCTCAAATGTATCTTACAATAAGCATGACCTGTGGGGGATTTTAGAAACACACGCTAGTGCCCACAGAAACATACACACCAGGCAGCTCCTGGGGATGAGGGCATTCCACAGGGCAATGAGGAGGGGAAAAAAGCAGGTATGCCACCAAATTTAACAAAGCTTTTATTGTGTTTCATTTACAATGTCCTCAGATTAAATAAACATGCTAGGGAAATAACAGTCACTCTTCCCACTGCTTGCACTTCTATGGCAAAACAATGCAGACAAAAGTGCCATTTCACAGATGTTGATTTGTTGACATCATACATAAACCACACACTTCTGCATCATCCAAGTCAGAAACTTTGACATACAGTAGTATCATGAAGCTGCCTGTGCGACTGTCTGACCTGGACCTGCGGGGCCTTTTCTTACTGACACTGGCATCTCTGGGTAAAGAATGACCCTCATTTCTGTGGACACGGCACTGTGTCCGCTCCCCCGGATCTGGGCGCCCATTCCATTTCATGGTGCATCGCCCCTGCGCGTGATTATGCCGCGCTTTCAGGTGCAGAGGAGGAAATGTTTCGTGAAACTGATGTCCCTGTCAGCGCTGTGCGGCTCTCCCTTCTTTTGCCGAGCATGTCACCTCACTGATTGGTGAATTACCATTCCAATGTGAGGAGCGGCCCCGCCCCTGTCCCCTGCTCACTGGCCCTGGCAGCAAATGAGGAGCTGCATATGTTACAGAGGCGACGCTCTCCCGGCCTCATTTGCATTGGCTGAATGGAAATCAAATGGTTTAATGTTGAGGCAAAGCTCGTAAATAGTGGCAGTGTCAACACATTAAACGCACACGCACGCACACCCACCACTAAATGCCATATGCCCGAAGGCTGACTGAGAAGCGGGAGGATAAAATATTTGCTACCGCATAAACGAAGGAAGTGATGATGGGAGATTTGTTGTTGTTCCTTTAAAATCCCAAAATGATGACATCATTTTATGTCTGAGAAATGTGCCTCTGCGCGGAGAGAAGTTGAACGACAGCCAAAGAGAATTTGCACGGCAAGGAGAAGCAGATGATTTGATGTGGATGTGTGTAGTAATTAATTAGTCATTAGTTGATTCTTTGGGCAGCTGAGACGACAAAATTAAATATTCTCAGCAGTTCTGTGAAATTAACACTCACACTCTTGCCCACTCGCTTGCAGAGTCCCTCACTGAGTCTCCAGATTTATTTTTAAAGCCCAAATCCCCCAAGTATTACCTAAAAGTAAAGCCAACACTAAGCTGATGTTTCTGCAATTATCCAGAGCTTCTTTCTACACTCAGTCCTTCATTTATGTGTGATGTCATTGCTGGCAAACACTTTTAATGCAATACAATCAGCTGGGGTATTAGGAATACAGATGCACAGACATAAAACATAGTGGATTATTCTAGTTACTTCATGCTTTTCTTTACGGTGCCGACTAAAAACACACACTACACAGTGGAGAGTGAGTGGGTGTGTGGTTGGGTTTATTTGTGTAATGCATGTTAGTGTGCAAGCTCTATGGCTAACGTGTGTGTGTGTGTGTGTGTGTGTGTGTGTGTGTGTATGTGTGTGCATCTTGGCAGGACAGTGCAGATCACTGGGATTCTCCTTCGGGTCTGTGTTGGTCTATTGTCAAGCGGAGACGCTGGCTCAGTAGACTGGAATCCTTCAAGGCACCAGGGACATCTGATTCCCCCTCTGCCTGAGCACTGAACTAAATGCTCCTGCATTATTCATGTGTATATCACTTTATTGCTGTGCAAGGTTTTCACTCAAAGTTTCTGCCGCACCATTTACTGTACCTACCCCTTAGACGTTAACTGATAAACTTTCCCCGATCTCTCTCCCCCTCTCTCTCTTTCTCTCTCTCTCTGTCTCTCTTACAGATCCACTTTTCCGTGATGGCTAAAGGATATTGTTTAAGGAGGTGGCGTCCAACGAGTTCAGGCTCTTGGTCCTAACCTCTGTAGTTGTCTTACTCCTTGCACAGCCTGTATTAAAATCCAATGAGATACAGTGTTGCAACAACAAAGTACAATTAGGGTTTAAAAATCAATTACATTAAAAGCACCGTTAAAGCTATTAGAACAAATTTACGCCTGAGTTTTTCAACTAGTAACATGTAAATGTGCAAAATAATACAGTGTGCAAGACAAAAAAAATGCTGCTCTGCTGAAAAGAACAAGGAAAAAAATCATTTTCAAGCCAGGTTTCAATCTAAGCCAGTTCTTTTTGTTGTATATGACATGGCACTACTATTTTTCGTCTCTGTTGGTTAACAAAAATATCTGTATTTGGATTTATAATACCTGGAAAGCCATTCAAAATTGATTCTGACACTCAAAATGAGAAGTTCTGCTGAGATGATTTAGGTGATAAAAATTCAAAATAAAGCAAACTTGATCTGAAATGTCTTTAAAAGAAAAGGAAATTCATTGCAAAAATTGGAAAAGCTCAGCTTTGCATACACTTTAAAGATGATCCTTAACTTCAACTCCTCATTTCCTTGAGGTCCAAATTCAACTGGGTGTTGCCAAGTCTAAAACTTCATTTGTAGACAGAAAAAAAGTAAAAAGTAAAAAAATAATAATTTCTTCTAAGAGTATAAATATTTTAAAAGGTGTATTAAAATCTGTTTTTGTTATCGCGTTATCTCACAATCAAACTCATGTTTCAAACAAACAATGAAACATGACTCCTAACATTTCTTTAATTGTATTGGCTGTCACAAACACTCAGCCCAATCACTGGTCAGGTGTGCAGGTTGAGGGGCGGGCCTTAGAGGTCACACCAGCAGGTGAAGCTCCAGGACAGTCTCAGGCAAAGTACAAGCAGCCATGTGAAAGCTGCTCATGTTGACAGAGAGGGAATATGCCCACAATGTGAGTTCATGCAGGGTTATACAAGTTGTGTACTTGTGTGTGTATTTGTTTTGTTTTTTTTTTTGTAGCGCACCAATTAGCATGTTTTATAGACGTTAGCATAGCTCCCATTGTGCTAACAGCCAATGTTACCGTATTTCTGTCCATGTGTGTCAGAGGTTTTAGCTAAGTTAAAGCAGGGGTTGACTTGGTATGAGATAGTATGTGAGCTTCTGGTTGACTAAAGCGGCTGCAGAGTTAATAAAAGTGACTGGGGATGTTGTCATTAGGCAGGAAACTGTCCTTGAATCCTGTGAGGAGGAGACGTCCCTGCGCTGAGCTGTGGCCGCCAACCAGAGCATCGCTACAGTGTCCGGCCTGAAATCCACTCCCATCCTCTTCGTCTCTATTCCTCACCCGTTTCTTCATCTTTCTCTTGATTCAGGTGACTTTGCAAGGACTTGTGAGTACCACAGAATATTGTTTCCATTACCCACATGTTAAGTACATTCTTGCTTATTTTGAGTCATTTAAGTTCGACCCATAGAGGTTTTAACTGCTTATGAAACAGTCTAAATTGAACACCAGAGGACGGAACAGCCCAAATCTAACGTTAAGTGAAACACTTCCGCCTTTGTCCAGAGTAACCGCCAAAATGAACACAAAAGAAAAAAAAGTTCCATTTAACTGCATTAAGCTAAAGATTTAAAAGGCCATAGTAAATGTAAAACCATCTAGTCTACAGCTCCACTATTTATCTATTTTTTGACATTTGTATATGTTTTAGCCAATCTGCTTCATGGAAAGTTATGGAACTGATGCTTCAGAAATAGTCTAATGATGATGGTTATGATATAAGATTTAGTGGCTGCCCTTGTGTGTGTTCTGCCATGTTGAAGAGCTAGCGACGTTCTCAGTCTCTTGTTCTTGCTCTCAGTCTTGGCAAGGTGAACCATTACACAGTGTTACGTGGCCATCAGAGGTTGCTGAAAATGCATTTGTTTTTGTTCTTGGTTTTTTTTTTGGTTTTGTTTGCCAGCTAGTTGCTTATCTACACCTGGCTATATCTCCAGTTATTCTGCTGCGTAGTTTGAAATAAAATAGCAAACCCAGAAAGTACACTAGATTTTTTTCTTTTGTTTTTTTTCTTTCTTTCCTATTTGAAAGTCCACACTCGGACTGGGGCCCACAACTTAAGACCAACCCGCCCATCTGCAGGGGCCCTGACTGATATGGGCTGGATTGCCATACGCTGAATGGAAAGGGGACCTGTGCAGAGAGTTAGAGCTAATGTTCTTCCTGTTGGAGCCTCACAATGTAAGGTCATTGCATAGATCAGGAGATCTACTTAATCCGCTCTTCGGTTCCCCCTGGTGCAAAACAATGAGCGTGGAGATTTTCCAGTCCTAGCAGCAGATAAACATCCAGGGAGGCGAGGGAAGAACCGAGCCGACTGGAGAGCTGTTGCCGTGGAGCAGTGTTGAAGATAATGTGGTATGACGTGCCGTTTTGATCTGGACTGCTTTAACACAAGACGCTTTAAGCCATACACAGTGAAAATGCACGTCTGTGCTAATTACCTGAGTGAGTCAGACAGGGAGGGTGCAAAAGAGGGAGACAAATGTTAAGCTCTGCCAGCAAACTTCCACACCTTCTGACCTGCATTACCGCAAAGCCGGCAGCTTTCTCCCCGGTCAACGCGGTGCAGCGCTGGCCTGCCCTCGTTGTGTTGTTGCTCCAATCTGACATGTTTGGTGGCAGTTCAGCTTTGATACGACAGCACTCATTTAGTCAGCTCGCCTGTGTGCTCTTCATTGTGTTCCCGCGGTCCTCAGACCGCTCGCTTTCATTTGGATCTGAGCGGGAAAAAGAAAAGAAGGGAAGTCCCACCGGGGACGTTTCCGAGTCATCTAAGTTGTCTGAAGAATTGCTGTACATGGCTGGCAAGCTAATTGGACCCTCACCAAACCAGAGCCTTCATCCATAGTGTGTTTCAGATTAACCGCTGATAAGGTATGACAGCAAGGCCTTTAAAATGTCAAAGCAAAATACCAGCCCAATGCTTAGCCCACCTTCTCTGAAACCCAGCATGTGAATTGTGAAATTATCACTGATAAATATAATGAACAAGACTCCCTACTTCGCTGAGCTACATCTGAACCTGCTCACTGTCTCTGCTGGGTGCGAAGGCCATAGCTCAAATTGCCTCAGTCTAGGCATCCATGTTCTTTGTGTGCAACAATAGAGGGTGACAAAATAGAAAAGACAGCTTTTCTAAAATGTCAGGCGGTTGGGGTCCCGCTGAAATATCTCCCCTCTCCCTCTCGGTCTATCTTGATCGATAAAGCTACCTTTGACAATGCTGCATGTTGTCACCATGACATTTGGTCACCCTTTTTTTTCCCCTCACCTGGTTCGCTGCTGAATAGGAATATAACAATGAGATTTAATACAGGATCAATAGCTACACTCCAATGATACATTCACTCGCATAATGAATACTGATGGGTGAAAACAAATACCTGCATGGGGAATTTGTATTCTGGACAGTGTGCCTGTAATAGCCGCACCGATGATGTTTCATTACGGTTTTTCGGCTTGTGTGTTTTTTCTCCCTCACCCATACAATCAAATAAAGGATATACGCATGATTTAATCAAGGATATGGCAGTAACGTCAACCCAACCTCTTGTGTATTTATGAAGAGTGCAGTGTGTGTGTGCGCTTGCATCTATGTGATCTCATGCCCATGAATATCGTGCCATTGTTTGCATTTCATTCAACAGATATAGGCTTAGTGCAATATGTATAATAAATACTGAAAATGAATTGATCTTTACCACATTGCCGTGTGTGTATATTGAGTTATGTTCCTGGGGTGTACATTTATAGTGTTTGTACAGCATGCATGGATTTGTGACTGGAATATACATGTGTGGTTTATCTGTACTTTTGTATTGAGTCCATATACATGAATTGTTTACTGTACATGTTGAGTGCACAGTAATAGTATGTTTATACTATGCATATGAGTCTGAATGCATGCCG
The DNA here is from genome assembly GCA_037176925.1 of Amniataba percoides. Lineage (NCBI taxonomy): Eukaryota > Metazoa > Chordata > Actinopteri > Centrarchiformes > Terapontidae > Amniataba > Amniataba percoides. Next base: position 11,135,105 of record JBAJHX010000115.1, read on the forward strand.
GTGTATATATGGATACATTTGCCTGTGTGTGTGTGTGTGTGTGTGTGTGTGTGTGTGTGTGTGTGTGTGTGTGTGTGTGTGTGTGTGTGTGTGTGTGTACTTATGTGTGTATCAGTTCTTGCTGAATGAATTAACTTCTATTAATTGGATGTGTGTGTGTGCATTACCCGGTGCATAACGTCCTGCATTTCTGTGACTGCCGGTCCAAAACACACCAGGTATCCTCCAGCCTGCTGTTGTTTGATAGTCAGCTCAGTGCATTGTGGTGTTTGGTGTTTGGGCTCTGGGCCCTGCATCTGGGCCCCTGCGTGACTGACGCTTCGAACGCCCACTGTTTAAACATCTCTCCACGTGTTTCCCTTTTGATCAGCGTCTGCCATTCTTACTGATTTTCCAAATCACTGATGCTTGTCAAAGAATTAATTACCTGGATCGTTGCTCCGCTGACTCCGGCACCAGCTGTGGGGTTCACCAGAGAGACCTCAGCATTCTCCCAGCATTCCCGGCTAATCACCCACGATCCATTTCAAAGTCAACCTGATTGGCCCACTACCCGGAGAATAATGTGGAATTAGACTGCATCCTGACAGTAACAGTTTCATATTTGCATACAGTATACGGCAGATTAGGTTGCGGGAGCCCGCCAGTGGGAGGTGAATATCAGCATCAGCGCCAGTACTAATGGCAGTTGCCTCCTACAGTTTATTAGATAAGTAATGGTGTAAAGCATTGTGCTAAGCGCACATCCTCACCGTGTTATTAGCTGATGTGTAGCACAATGCATTCATTAACTGTGGGAGATGAACATTCCAACATGCACACCTTTTCAGAGGGTGGGAAAGGGAGAACGCTTCACCTGAAGTGATCACAGACCTTCGGTGCCAAATGCTGTATCTGCATTTTTACACTGACGGCCACTTAAATGCTTGTACTTGTAGATTGCAGACTTGTGGATGACACACAATAAACACAACGCATAGTGGATGGGCTTCGGGGCGTAACTGGCCATGCATCTCGCTGTGAGAATGCATAGGCGGAGAGATGCTATAAATACACGCAGTCTTCTTGTTGGTTTGTCTGTCGGTCCGTCGGCCTGCCTGCCCGCTGGTGTGTCTGCGGGGTTGCAGCAGCATGACGTCAGCCGAGCTCGGAGCACTCGCTGACCTCTGTCACAGCGAGAGGAGTGCTGCGCGCTCCAGACGGCCGCATAACGGCGTAGACAATGCAGGCAGGGCATAAACACACAGACCTGAGTGCAGGGGGAGATGGGTTACAACATGTTGCAGTACAACCAGAGAGGGACGGCTGTAGAGGAGCGCAGACAGGCTGGATGGTGGAGAGCAGGGCTTTCAAAGATCTGTGCTGACAGGTTATACAAAAATGGAAATCAGTAAGTGAAGAGGAAGAAGAATATTCAGAGAGGGAGACATAAATACATCTCTGTGTTTGTCTGTATAATACACACAGTCACATTTAAACTGGAACACAACAGACTTTCCATTTGAAGTAAAAACAGCACCTTTTAATAAAGCTACAGACAGCGGCAGACATTTTCATAGTGACGCTTTGGTGACTCTAACCAGGTCTCTTTCTGTTAAAATTAGACCAGCAAGCTCTGGAGATGGAACTAACCAGCCGTTGTGACTTCTGTTTCATTGTGTGTGTGCGCGTGTGTGTCTGTGTGCTCGCATTTGTATCTGTCTGTGTGCGATCATTGCAGTCATTACCTAGTTTCCATTCCTAGCCTGAAGCAAAGTAAGAAGTGGCAGTCTTTCATTCTGACAAGTTGTCATTCAGGTAGTTTTCTCTCTCTCCCACCGCGCCCCCCTCCCCTCCTCTCTGGTTTCCTTCAAAGGCTGTCCGACTTTGCTTTCATAATACCTCAGAGGTTTCTGTCAGTTTTGTGGCTGACAGCAGATAGAGTTTGCATGTCAACAGGAAGTTAGCTTGTTAGATTCGTGTTAATGAATAAACATTACCTACCTCTAAAGGGCTCTCAGAACAACACAAAGTACACGTGTTCCCTCTTCATAAAGGATCCAGCTCGGATTTTCTGTGGCTTTGTAATTTAACACGGGATGAGGAAGTGATTTTAACTCAGGGCAATGTATGACCTTAAACTGGTTTCGGAGAGGTTTTTGACACCATTTTCAGCAAATAAGTTCTGTCAGGCTTTCGTGCAGTCTTCTTTTAACCTTTCATAATTTTAGCTTGCACATTTTATTTAATGTCTCATTCCATTATTCAATGCATCATTCCATAAAAAAAAAAAAAATCAGCAGGTCTCCTCAGACTTATTTTCCTTTCCAATCCTATTTCACAGAGACACAGCATTAAAAGTAAATGCATTTTCTAGCTCTTAAATATCCTCTTTTTTTATTTACAGTATCCCAGATGAGGAATGCATTTTGCCATATTTACCTGTGGTTGCCTCAGCACTCTGCATTCATTATCTGTAAATTTGGGCAACAGACAGCGTTTTCTCATCCAAATAAACTCATGCATGGAGGACATCCATAGAGCCTTAGGGCCAAGTGACAGGCCCAGAGTATGACATTTATTTGGATGCTGCAAGAGTTTGACCTCCAGTTTGGAAGGCCGTTTTAATGTTTGGCTGTCCTAATATTTGGTAATAGAGATCGTGGCTGTGTCAAATGGTGCACTTCGTATGTCCTTGAACTGTGTATTGTAGCATTTTTTGCTCCAAGTTAGCTGTCACTATTGATGGTCTTATTGCATGTCGGATCCATCTGTATCTTACAAATGACCTATTGTATGTCAAATAATCTTATATGTCTAAAGCTGAAAAGCATTTCTCTAATGTCTTATTTCTTTTAATGTGAGAGTTATTTGTGATGTGGTATATTCCACAGGATGAATAAAAACTGTCCTGTAGCATCCTTTTTTTTTCTCCATCTTTATTAAGTGGATTATTTTATGCAAAATGTTTTGTGCTCTTCATCACTTAATGTTTCAATTTGGTTATCAAATTTTTTAAATTTATCCTTCATTTTGCCAACATCAGTTTGTTTTAGCATTTCAAAGCATTGTCTGCCATAGCATGAACGCAATCAGGTGAAAACACATTGCTTGTGCCCAGGGCATTGCTGTTCGCAAACCTCATCTCAAGACAGAGATATGGTATAACACCTTTGGATCCATGAAGAAGCACCTTGCACTGAAGTGAGAAATTGGCTATGAGTCATTATGCACAAACACCAAATGCCTTGGCATTTTCTGTCCCTGCCAAACAATCATCTTCCTCTCCTCTGTCTATTTGCAATTAATGATTGAATTTCAGTCCCCCCCCAAAAATTCCATTTCTGCTTTGTGTATGTATCCCCAATACACACAGCTGCTACCAGTACACACGGCAGCATGCACAGCAAAGCTTATCTCCAGCCTTTAGATGGGGGCCTATGGAAACAGTCTTGATTATTTCCCTCCTTCTCCAAAGCACCGCTGTGTGCTTTGGGATTAGAGGCTTTCTGTGGCGGCTGCACATGCACACTCACTGGCTGCAGGCGAGAGGGAGGGAGAGAGAGAAAGAGAGGAGAGAGAGAGAGACAGAGAGAGAGAGAGAGAGAGAGAGAGTTCTTCTGCTCAATAAACCCCCCCCTTCCTCCCTCTTCCCTCACTCAGTGCTCAGCCCACCCACCCCTCCTCCCTTACTCCCTCCCCATGCCCGACACACTAGCCAGTCCTGGGAGTATTACATCACCCTGATGTAATGTCTAACCAATCACAATACAGCAGCGCTAAACCTTCCAGGATTATGGAAGTCCGTAGCTCAGACTGAGTAATGAGAGAGAGAGAGAGAGAGAGAGAGAGAGAGAGAGAGAGACTGAGAGAGTAGCAGCATCACTCATACATATTTTCAAGAATAGCCTCTGGATCAATTTTTTTTGCCCCTTATTCCTGAAGAACAGAAATAAAAATAAAAATGTCAACGTGCCTTCTAGACTTGTACTCGAGACTTGAGAGTTGGAGGAACTCATCTGTGTACCACCAACGCGCTGGAGGAGTCAGCCGGATAATTAGTCACAGGGTAGTACATACTTTTCAGGATATTATTCCATTGTATCTCATCGGGCATGTTTGAGATTTAAAAACGAATACTGTATTAATGCAATACAGGATTAAGTATTCAGATTGACACACTGTGACTGAATAACTGGATAAACATGCAGTAATTCATTGGTGTTGTTGATAATGATGGTGATGAACATGATGTGAATAGAGGTGACGACGATGCTGACAGTAGCTTCGGGCCATTTGGGTGTTAAGAGCAGAATTGGTGGCTCAGGGTTGCCAGCAAGGATTTAGACTAATTTACTATGCTTGGTTTTATTTTATTTAAGTTTTTTGAGCTATATAACTTGTTGCTGGGAAGGACTCATTTTACAGTTTGAAGCCATTCTTTGTCTTGTTTGTTTGATTAAAAAAAACACATACAAAAATTTTGGGCAAATAAATGATGTCTCCCTTTAAAAAAAATCTAATGTACTGGATAAATGCTTATTCAAAAATCACATTTCTACCATCATCATCATCACCATACACATCATGCCCTGTGAAATCATTCAGCCCCTACACTCTTAGAAATTTTCCTGTAAAATAACAGTAAAGTGCTGGCAGCTAAAGTTGCCAGCATGAAAATGTTATTCC
>JBAJHX010000115.1:11139872-11185420 GCA_037176925.1 Amniataba percoides
TATTCAACTATATTAGTGGAAAATGGTGCAGTACTGTTGAAAATACACCGTATTTTTACAGCAATTTCTAACAGTGTACTACAGTGTTATAGGACTTGCTGTTCTTTCTATTTTCATTTTGTGTGCATACACTTTGCATGCTATATTTAGTTGTAGCATTTTATTTTGTTTTCCTGTCCTCATACAATTCATAAAAAAACAAATGTTACATTTGAAGAATATCGTCCAGCCAAATAACGTATGTGAACAACAGCCCCCTTCAGTGAGGTGTAATATGAGTAAAATGAGCCAATTATCTTGTCGTAATAATGTGTGTGTCTGCTTCTGGATTTCCAGGTGAAGGTGGTCTTTAGTGTCCTCTGAGCCATGTCTGCCTATTAACTCAGCTCTTTGTTGTCCTCGCTCTCTATGGAAGATGAAGAGTGTCTATCACGGTGATTGGCACTGCATAGTATCACTTTTTCTTTTCTTAACGCGCACACTCCACACACACCCCCCCCACCCCCCCACCCCCCCTTCTCCTCCTCCTCCAACCATCACCTCTATTGCACCGCTCTCAGACACACACACTCATCCGCACACAGACCCTGCAGGCACAGACAGCATCAGTCAGAGTAGCAGCATCAGCTTGCAGTTTGCCATTTGCCGTGGTGTGCATGGAGTATGACTGCCACACCAGAACACTGAGTGTGCCATGCTGCTGCCTTGGGTGCCGGAGGGGGAAACTCACACGTCTGTGTGGTAAATGTATGTAGCTGCAATGGGAACACTACAGGGAAATTACTGCATTGTATAGGACAGCATGGGAATGCTCAGTTCTGCCAGGAAAGTCTTGCTCAGGGAATGATGAAGCACTGATGGGATAGCAATAGGCAGCATGCTGCAGAGAAACGCTCACTTCCAGAATCAATGTTCCATACCACCCATACTTATCTGCACTTAGGTTGTTTCACAGCGCAGTGGTAAAATTGCAGCTGTTTCCGCTATTTCTCGTACACTGTATGTAAGTGGAAGGTTCATACCAAAGTCGTCAAGGTAAACCAGTTTTGATCGGCATCAAGGGGCCTTACACTTTGCAATTTCTGAGCCCATTCCAAAGTCAAAAGCATACATAGCAGTTTTGCACAGGGGCTGACATCAGGTTTCATATTTAGCCCTGTGTGTGTGTGTGTGTGTGTGTATGAGTGTGTAAGCACAACTGAGGTAATTCTAACACTCTCATACTTGAAGCCTTGTGTGCGTTTGTGTGTGTGTGAGGGAGAAGCTGGTCGCGTCAGTGGTATCAGGTTTGCTTTTGCTTCAGGTCTCAGCGGGGGCGGACATTGAGAAAACTGCAGCTGGTTCACCTGACACACTCCTAATTCCTCCCCACCTCCTGGGAGCATCCACGCCCCACCTTTTTTTTTTGTTGTTGTTTGTTTTGCTTTCTCATTTGAACCTCCGCCAAATGGGACAAGGCCAGAGGAAACAGACATATTCCTACCCGAACGCCCGCTCCTGTGCTACCGCTGCCACAGCCGAGTCAGTACCTCTCGCTCTCTCATTCACTCCCTTGTTCTCGCTTTCTTACTCATTCTCTCTGTCTTTTCACTTTCAGATCAAGCAAACCCCCACGCTTGCCTCCCCACTCCCACTCCCACCCCCTTGTCTCATTCCCTCCTCTCGTAAGCACACTACCATATTCGCTGCGCAATATATGCAACTTTGGATTGCAAAACAGGTAGAAAAATGAGACATTCCGTAGCGCGGGCGTCTCATTAGAAATATATATTCAAGTCATTTCGAGCACAGCTTTCAAATTTCACACACAGAGACGTGGAGGAAGAGAGAGAGAGAAAGAGAGACAGACAGAAAGAGAGAGGAAAGATTAATGTAAATCTCAAAATAAGGAAGGCATTAATATTTCATTAGTGGCTCTTTTTTCTCTCTGAGTGACAGAGGAGAGGAGATAGTGGCTGATTTAATGATTTTAGAGTCTCTTCCTTTCATTCTTTCTCTCTCTCTCTCCCCCTCCAATGTCGCTGCCTCCCCCGGTCTCCCAGTCAGCAGATGGGCTTAGCCTCATTTTTTTTTATGAATTCCTCACAGACCCAGCTGCACATAATTACAGTCAATTCTGCCTTATCTCTCAAATTAAAAAGATTAGATTATTTGTGAAAGAAATGTATGCAGCCCCTCTCAACTGATAGTGGGCACTAGACTACATAGCCAGGTTATATGTATTATACCCCCCCGCCGCCCCCGCAAACCCTTCACACATATACACACACACTTTAACCAACAGTGTGCAGATATCGACTTCATTTCAGTACAGATACTGTGTCAATGTACATTATCTTCAATAAACTCTCTGTTTTGAAAGAATATCACACTCATGTTTTCACTTTTTTTTTTTTTCAAAAACGCACTGTGGTTATGGATAAGAACTGTCTGTATCAAAGAATATAGAGTCAGCTGAAGCACTGAAGATGCCCAACTTTGAAACCTTTGTGGGACTGATTCCATATCAGTGTTGTAGATTGCCTCTTGCTTTGCGCAGATAAGATACAGTAAGGTGTCCTGATACACGGCTCAGCACAGCTGTAGTGTTTTTGTACTCCACAGAGCGTATTTTTCCAGCCTGTGTTAAACATTTTTGTGCAAAAATAAGGAAAGCACAAGAGATGCGCAGTCACATGGACATAATTTAATACATCTGACAGCTCCATTTAAATGTTTTGGTACGGACAGGAGTATTGGATTAAGATTTACATGAAGGTAAGAATTGAGCTTTTAATGAAAATTTAAAACAGATAGGCAGGGATGTGGAACAATACATCAATTTGTCTGTCTATTGATCTTCTACTGTAATGTTGTTTGATTAGTCTGCTATGGCTTCCAGCAGAAACGGTCATTGCTGAGTGGGAATGCAATATAATCCAGATTTCCCTTGAGCCACCCAAGGGATTAGTTTTCTCACCATCACCCCCAGCGTTCCCAATTGATTGGCTGATTGAGAGCGCATTCATTCCAGGTCATGTACCGTATTCAGCTCACAAGCAGTGGAAATGTTCCTCAAATCTGCATAGATTCAGCTGTTTTGTTGTCACCCTAACACTGCTGGTATTGATTATTTTTCTTTAAAACATGTTTGATCCATGGTTGATGTTGTTGAGTTGCGCATCTTGCTCTGGCTTTTGCGAAACAAGAGTAATTGAATATAGGATATTAGAGAAAAAAAATGTTGGTCTTGGCATCACTTTTGCTGCACCTCAATGCTCAATGGCCCGCCTGTTGTACTGTACAATCCAGGTGGTATAGTTTATGTACTTTATAACTGTCATAATTTCAGTTTACCGCACAAGCATCGGTGTAGCAGAGAAATTTTATGCAAAAGAGTTCAATTTCCCCACACTTACATTAACGGCATTTGGCAGTGACTCTTACCGTAGGAACTTAACAATGCTGCTCAGTAATCCTGATTGAGACACCACCATCACGTCAAGTAGAGAGAGGCACTTGGCAGCAATCAGATCCTCCCGGTGATTAGCTGACCATCAGTGCAAGAGGTGCTACAGCGCGAAGGCTTGTATAATGAACTAACAACTCGGGCTCTAAATTAAATAGTACATGAGAGGAAATCATAGTTTTACACCACAGGACGATATCATGGGCTGAAATGTTCCACTAGGAAACTGCAGTCTAGCCAGCGTATATTGACCTTATAGCACTTACAGACTGTATTCTTTTCAGATCTGCCGTGGCCAGACACGCTCTGACCGGCAGAGCTTACGGTTCAGGAAGCTTCCGGCGGCACTTTTGTCACCCTTAATCACAGCGCGTGATTGGACAAAGACACTCATTAAGTAAAGCAGAGTAAAAACACATGTTTGTCCTTCAAATACACATCCACTGATCGATCTGCATCATTACGCACCGATTAAATCGCTGTCTAAGTGCTCCTGGATGTTTGATTGAACCCTTTTGATGGCTGCGTTTAGTGGACTGTTGATTAAACCCACATTACTTTTGAGATGTGTTACATTTAAGATGTATTTTGTGTTCAGCCTGCTTTATTACAGTATTTTGCTATTCTGGAGACATTGTTTTGTTATTGATCATTAGTCAGTTTCACGAGGGAAAGCACCGTCAATAGAGGTGACTTTGGCACTTAAACTGTCACTGGGGAAGTATAATGAAATAAGCTCTTTAATGGTTGAGACGTCGCCGAGGCCTCTGTGATCGGGAGCAGTCGGTTGCGTAGGATATGCTGCTTGTTGAAGAGCAGTATATTTCAAAATGACACCTTTCCTTTCTAACACAGCCGTTATACCAAACATAATAATCGTCGTCATTATCTTGCAATTAAAAATCAGTTGCCATTATGTTGTGCGTAAAACTTGAGTTGCTGTATGTGCTGCAACTAGTTGCGAATTGGAACTGATGGAACTGTTTTACTTGTCTCTAAGCCGAAGAGGACACAGACTCAGATGGAATTAATGTACATGCATGAAGGTTAGTTGAGGCTGCACTGTGCAAGTATTTGTTTCTTACTGGTTGATGTCTGTGAAGACAGTCATGCTGCGCTGTGTTTAGTCTAAGCAGACATTCATGTGGAGCTGGGGAGGGTTTCCCCTATTCAGGCAGTGAACAGTGAGTACACTTTACATTACTGAGTGTCTTTGTGAGTGTGTGTGTGTGTGTGTGTGTGTGTGTGTGTGTGTGTGTGTGTGTGTGTGTGTGTGTGTGTGTGTGTGTGTATGTGCACGCACAAGTGATGTTTTAGCTCAAACGACTAGACTCCCTTGCTGAGTGAAGTGAAGTCTTAAACTTCACATCAGGCCTCTGTCTCCGTGGAAGAACAGAAAAGCGTTTCCCGCAGACCCACATACACTCCCCCAAAACACTCACACAGTCGCACAAACACACGCTTCACATGCTCTGCGCTGTCTGTCCTGCCATCAGCTAAACAGATGTGCTCAGTCACAAGATTTCGCTGTTATCCCACTCAGAGCAAAATGTACATTGATTAGGGAAAAAAATCAAAGAAATAAACACATCCCGGCGGGGAGGAAATAGGCCAAACTGAGCATTTATGAGAATCATTTTCTTCAGTCGAGCAGGATGTTTGAGTTATCTGGGAGCCAATAAGTTGTTGTCATGACGGGACTGTCAGCCAAAAGCTATGAAAACATAAGAGAAGACGCTTCCCATGTGCACAGGAACATCAGCTTTATCAACGGAGGCTTTAAGAAAAATGTATTAAAAACTGTTTTCACAGCTGCAAAACAGCATGCACTGCTGCTAAAACACAGAGAATAAAGACCATTCTGTTTGACAGCGGGATTAATTAATGTCAGCTTGGCCATGTGTTAACAACATCACAATGTATATATAGCCTTTTGTCACTGCGTTTAACATGAAAACCCCAACAGTCATCTTCCTCGACTTTGCTTCGTCTTGGAAGCAGGAAAGAGGGCTTTTCAACAATAGAAGTCACATTTGTCGCCCTTTACAAAGGGCTTGTATAATGTTTGGACTGCAGCGCTCATCATACTCCCTTGAATTATGGGACGTATTGTAAATAGAAAATTCTTTTAATCAAATGTTTATTTCCGTTAATGAAATGTCTCAACCCATTATCTGCCTCCCTTATGATCCATATGTTAATGTCTAATATGGAACTATTTATCTGTTCAGTTTGCCCTCTCTCTCTCTCTCTCTCTCTCTCTTTCCATCTCTCTTATCTAAAATTGTGCTGTAAATTTGGCACTGTGAATGATTATGCTTATCGCCTGCCCGTAGACCTCATATTGAAATTTTGTGGCATGATTAGCCTATTTATCTATATAATTGGATTGGAGTGTGTGTATGTGTGAAAGCTGCAGATTTAAAGGACCAAGAGAAATAAATACCAGGAAATATGGCCAACACAATTGTGCCTTAGATTAATTCCATTTGCATACAATCAATAGTTTCACCCTTGAAATTTTTTGGAGTCTAATCAAGTTATACTTGCCTATGAGATTATTGAAAAGAAAACAACCTCGGGCATGGTGTAAAATGAGACAACATAGAATTTACTCTGCTAGGGATTAGTGTCATGAGACCAGGGAGATTTGCACAGGCAAAATGTGAACACTGCAACACAATGCATTACAATAGTTTCCGGCATGGTGTAATTCATGCAAACATCCCTGGGCTATTTATACCACTCCACTAGAATCTAATTGTGTCCAATATATAATCCAACTAAGAGTTACAGTGGCAGGGGTTCAAGTCCTGTCTAACATGAATATTTAAGACTTGCGGTGCTGAGGACAAGTATGACAATTTGTGTGTGCCACCGTTTCACCAACCACCACTCGAGATGCCGGGGGTTTGAAAGGAAACGCCAGAGCAAGTGTTGTTATGTGGAGTTAATTCGTGTTTTGCGAAAGACAGAACATATGATTTGCTGTTTAGAAAGAAAGAAATTCAGCCTAAATAGATGACATCATTGGCTTTCTGTGTATGTGTGTATTTATTTGTGTAGTGGGAAACCTCTGCACCCAAATAAGGTGTGGCCTGACAGGCATGCCTAACATGAAATTATGTTCTTAGCTTTTGAGTAGCGCAAACACACACATGCATGCGCACGCACTCTCTCTTTCACACACACACGCACTCATACTGTTTTGGAGCACAAAGTAAAGGAATTTCATTACCTCTCCAAAATTGATTGGGTAATGTTTTGCTGAAATCAATAGCGCCTCACTCAGTTTACTAATTGGATTACTTGTTTTTGCTCAAGGATGTCCAAATACCAAGGTAATGTGAATTGTTTATGAAATTATTACCTTGAAAGTAGAGGCTAATGTCAGTGACTAATGCACTCGTCTCTCAGCGAACGTAAGATGCTTTCACAAAACACTCACAATAATAATATAGTTTGAGCTACCGCTGGCTGTGAATGCCAACAGCTCGGATATTAATAGCCTTAATACTAATCATTAATGAAGCTGTCCTTATTGAGGCTGCTATAAGGACACGCTTACCGAGTGTTTATTAATCAGGGAATAATAAGTAATCCGTGAACATTAATGGAAATGGATGAGACTAATGGATGACGCCCGCTCTCTCCTACACTTAAGCCTCCGACTTCATTACTGACAGGCAGATTAGTGGAAAGGAGAAAGAGCATAACAGACTCCACCTGTGAATGTGCGGGGCCCACGCAAACGCCCGCTCTTTCTCCCCCTCTTGTGACAACGTGATGGAACACTGTCAAGCTCATTTGCTCTTCAGTAGACTATATGTAATTAACGCTATCCTCTCGGAGAGAAGCTGGGGAGAATAAAATGAATAGACATCAAATGAATTATCTGGCAAGGTTGGCTTCATCAGTGCTTCCAGTCTGCTTATGACGTTTTTCAGTCCTCAGAAGCTACCCTGGATGGATATGGGCTTTTTTTTATATTTTGCATCTGCTGTGTGGCAGGTAGAGAGTTTTTTTTTTCCTCGTCCTCTTTCACTAACCATGACAGCTGTAGTCGCTCACTTCGCGCTAGCTGTTAATGTCGCCCAGACCCTGAAATGTCCTTTAACCATACTCTGTGAGCACATACCCGAGCCTCATCATACATCATCTGGATCTAATGGAGATGGGGGGAAATTCTATAATCTATCCTGAACTGTTCAGATTGTGCTTTGCTATCACATCAACCAAAGGGTTAAGCACTTAGGAGAGACATGACAATACAAAGTTCTCCCTGCTGCACTATAACATGCTCTGTGAAAGTGATAAGAGTGTCTGATCATGCATCCCAGCATTCTATATCAGTCCCTCTATAATGGATCCCCCCAATGACTCCTTGTGGCTGCATTATTTAGATGGAATAAAACGCCGGAAGGAAGGGAGGAAAGGAAGCTGGGATTCTGTGTTTCATAAACCGGGGAGTGTGATCTTCTAAATGTTGACTGGAGCCTGTAACAGTGACTCCAGCTGCCTTTCTGTGCTACCTAGGGGGTTATCAGGGTGAAAGGCATCCAGGTTATTTATTTGTCTATGCTGTTAGCTTTTGTGGTCTGTGAGCGCGGGCGAAGGGGCGGAAGAGGTGACAGACGAGGCGAAGCCGTTCTGTTCCTCTTGTCTCGCTCGGGCCAAAGCAAAGAAGGGAGTCCACGCAGTAACAGTTTAAGTAAGAAAGTTATTTATTAAGGATGACTCAAAATCAGCAAAACATGATGTGTGAAGTCAGCCATCAGGGGTGACGGGTGGGTGTTTGGTGCTATGAAACTGTAGGTGCTAACGACCACAAATGGCACGAACACATTATAAACTAAACACAGTCAAACCAAACAAAATAAAGTTGGGTGTCTGAGAGGCACCAGCCTCCCAGGAGGAAGGGAGTCATGCTTGCTAAACAACTCAACATACATGATTATGAATAATAAAAAGCCTCATAAACGCTGTCAATTAACTGACCGATTAATTAATCCACTGTTTCAGCACTGGCTGACTTGCTTGACTCTACAACTGAACTTCAGACAGAAACACTTTATATTTTGAACACCCAGACAAAACACGGATGACTGAGGTGGTTAGCTTTGTTTTCGCCCATAAGCTGCAGAGACAGCAGAGGCCTGTACCGCCTGCGGGTATGACACACCACGGCTTCACCTGATGTGACACGCTTACAGTAAAAGTGACGTCCTACGTATCCCCGTCATTCAGCTGCCATACACTCGTGACAATATTGTAAAATGAACCAAAATGTACTGAATGCGTACAGTATTTGTTTTAGGTTAAAATAGGAGACGCTGAAATCACCCGACAGAGTGTCAGTCAGCTGATGTGATTGCGCCCAAGCTGAGGCAAACCCAGCCCTGGAAATTTCAGGGTGAACATAGGGACCTAATTTCTCTGTCAGTGAAGCGCAGGCAACAGGGCACAGACTGAGGGATCTCCAAGCCGTGTGAAAAATGCCACTGATCGTCACGCTCAAGCTTTTTTTTTCTTTCCTTTCTGTCATGGCTGTCGCCGGCGAGCAAAGCAGAGCCCAGAAGTCTCCATCATCAGCCGCAGACCCCGGGGACAGGAGAAATCACATTATATCTGCTGTCACACAAAGTCACTGTCAAGGTGTGGTGGAGAGAGCACACAGCAGCTCTGGTGTGATGCTGGAGACCCAGAAATACCTCAGACGCCTCATCTCAGCCCCCGGCTAGAACCAAGCTGCAATTCTAACAAGTGAGACACATTTCACAGTGATTTAAGGTAGAGAAACACCTCTCTCATCTCGTTTGTACTTACAAAACCCCTGTGTCTTAAAATTCTGTGTGCCGAGGTGATGGTGGAGTGTAAGGAGTTCAACAGAAGGGATATGCAATTTAGTTAACCTTGTGTTCACTTCAGGCACTTCATCACAATTTGATAAAGAGGGTTTCATTTTAACACTGGCTCGCCCCCTCCAGGTTTTCTAATAAGAGGAACTGCCTATCAAACCTGTGCCATGGATGATGAAACTGCAGTGCAATAGCGAACGGAGAGGTGTAGAGCAGAGCTATGTGCATCAGTGTGCTTGTTCAGCACACACAAGCGCACACTCCCTCTCGTGCACGCACACACATTCTGCTCTGCTGACCATGTTGTGTTGATGGACTTCCAGAGGGACGGCGTCTCGGGAGGTACGGTCGTTGCCCAGTGCAAGAACGCCAAAAAAAAAAAAGCTGTAGGATTGTGCTGCCATGCTGGAGATGGAATTAAACACAAGCAAACACACACAAACACACACACACATTGTAACACGCAAAGCTCTGGAGGAATGTGGTGTCACTTCACTCATTCAGCCATGTCTGTGAATCAATTTATCACTTTTTTTATCAGTCACTTCAAGCCGCTGTATGTGTAATCTCTGTTCAGTTGGTGTGGATTCGAATAATGCTTGCTTTTTTTTTTCTACGCCGGGTGCAGCGAGAGAGAAAAACAAGAGAGAAATGAGAGAAAAATAGAAGAGAGGAGGGGAATAGAAAAAAAAGAGGTGTTGTTGGTTTCACTGTGGTGCAGTTACTTTTCCTCTCAACTGCAAACTAAAGTGTATCCAGCAGTTAGGTTGAGTTTGTCATTGTTTAAGGCCCTTTAGGGATTGTATCTCATAAACCTTTCATAGAGTGTTTCCAACGAATGTGAGGCATTTTTTAATTCCAAAGTCTTTGATTCTCTGGAGAAAACCAAGACACTGGAACTTGCCACAGCGTGCTTATACTGCATCTATGCCCGCCATCTGAATTCCCAGGGAACTTAAAAGCACACGCTTTGTTATTCCTGATCACTGTAAGTTTCCATGGGTTGTTTGCCTTTCTCCTCCAATTTATGTGTTCAAGTCGTTAGTCATTCAGCACGGCGTGCTGGTTACAGATGTTAATGACAGATCGGTTTAGATTGTTATTCAGCGCATTAACATCCAACGGTGACTGACGGCCCGACACGCCCTAGACCTCTGGCACTCTCTCGCTCCCGCAACAGCAGCAGCCCACCCCTCAGCCCACCTTGCACTCCCTCACCACCAGAGTGGAATCAGCAAAAACAGACCCCCAATCCCTCAGAGAGGCCGACTCTGTTTCATGTCAAGAATAGCAAATGGACTGTGTATAGTAAAAAGTTTTGGTATGCACTTTTCGTCCCCGCTTTAAAGAGCTAGTCTGCAGACATGTACCAGCAAGGTGCATCTTATGCTGTTTACCACAGCTGATGATGGATACTGTCCGAGAATGGCTTTTGTTCAGCACATTATAAAGCATACATCCTTGTTCCTATGTCTAATAGGAAATATATACCCATTAACTAGGGGAAAAAAACTATTTGTGCTTCCATGCATTTGTTCTGCTTCAGTTCCTGGAAATGCATTTACATGCTGAAATATTATTAGAACCAGGACATACAAACAGTAATTGTAAGGTGATAGATTATCACCCAGGATAAAGAAGATGTAGCTTATTCTCTGTGTGTTAAAATGAGGTTGCATTGCATTATCCATCTAAGTTGAGTTAATTTAATCAGGGGCCACCATGCTTTAACATAGTCTTTAGTCACACTCGTAAACATGTATGTGGCAGCCACTTACATAGTTACCATAGGATGCTATTTGTAAAATTGAGCATAGACAAGGGAATACTGTGGGGTTTATAATATTGGTTGGCACTGTGGACAAATTTTTTTTCCTGTGCATGTGATGCTTTTCGCATCTTTGAGTAAATGGATGAGGTTGATTAGCCGCTGCTCATTATGACCTGGATGGCGGAGCGAGTCGAGCCTGGCAGATCTGGCCTCATTTCCCTTCATGTTGCCGCAAATTAAATGGATCCCATGTAGCACTGAAAGCTCAAAGCTTGGCCTTGGTCTTCATCTGATGAAATGGTACATCTGTTATGGGAAATAGGATGTGCGTGTGTGATGTGTGAATGTGTGTGTGTGGAAGAGAGTGAATGCGATGGAGTGAGAGGGAGACAGAAAAGAAAGAGAGAGGGAAACGGGGGGAAGGAGTAGGCAAATAGATCAATACAGTTCCTCTTCAACATGGGCCTACTGACAGAGTAAGTAAGAGAGAAGGTGAGAAATTATAAGATCATAGCACTGTAAATTCTTCTCCTTCTCTTCCCTGCCGCACCGCGTTTCTCTGCATGTGGAAGAGACCCGGAAAGGCAGTAGATCACAGGGATCAGTTCGGAAGACAGGACATTAATACAGTGATCCATTTGTGCACATTCAAGAGGAAGCAGGATCTCTTAGCTTTGACGCAAGGAGCCGAACACCTCTGGGTTCCACTGGGGGCAGATGATGTATGAAGGGGCTCCTCACTGTTTATGGGTGAACAGCAACAGAAGAGGGGAACAAAGAGGGAGACGGGGAAAGGACACAGAGCAAAGGGGGAAGAAGATGCTGAAAGAGTGGTGCTATGGCGTGGCATGAGTGAAAGTGAGGTGTTTATTTTCAGCCAGCGCACACCAGCCCCTATGTGGCAGTTTTCACACTACACGTACGATACGGTCTATTCTCCGACCGCCACCGACAGCTACAGCGTACGATGGCGTAGCAAGGCGCCGCGAGTAATGCAAATCCTATTTTGGACACCCAGTTTGGTGACGGGGCGCTCCTGTTCCGCCCTGTGCTGAACGTACTCTTTTTTTTTTTTTTTTTTTTTTCGAGGCACAGATTCTTTATCCCGCGTGTTGTCGGAAAGAACAGCCAACCCACCGGCTCTCCACAGAGGTGAAGTTACGTAGCACACTTACGTGAGAAGACAATGACAGACATTTATCAAGTGGAGTATTGGGTGTCACAGGGGAAGTGCTGATGTGGGATCACTGGTGATGTCCTTTTCACATCCTCATTCATAATAAAGAAGGCAAACGTTTTCTACCTCAGCACTCTCACTTTTGGTGAAGATGCGCTGACAGAGGCCACCGTGTGTTTCACAATTTTTGTGCCCAATAAAATCATCCAGTTATTTCTATTGGTTTATTGGAATGGACTACAGTTATATCAATATTTAGTACAGTGTTCATGTCAGTACAGTCAAATTTGAATGTTCTTAGTTTTAATGTAGTTTTCATCAAAGAGTTGTCTAAATTATGCAATACAAATTTTACAGTTTAATTTTTTTTTTTTACAATTTCTTCATTTTATATCTTTTAAGTATTTTGAGGCTGCAAGTCTTGCCTTCTTTGCTTTGTTTTGTCTAGTTACCACGGTTACGGCATTACCACAGCTACCTGCAGTGGTAATCTTCAGCAGCAAGTCATTCAGAAGCTGGATTCACTACAACACTGTTCTATATACAATACACCTGATAATAATGATATTTCTTTAGAAAACATCTGCAGGAAGATTTAGATGGTTGACTGCCAACATTAGTCCTTGAACAAATTCATTCCTTCTGATACCAACACAAAAGATAGCGACTCAGTGTAACTTTACATCCTTATCCACGGCACTGGATGATATAACCTTAGCTTACCTCTTTACAAATGGTGTGCTGGAATGCATGCTTTTGTAGTTTATCCCAGTTTTGTTGTCTGATTCTCAGTGGACTGTAGATTAATGTAGCCCAATTTCCAGCCAGTAAAAGCATCAGTCCAGCAGCAAAATCAACTCATGGAAAAAGAAATATATTAAGCATTATCCGTTTGTCACATATTTAATGTTTGTTAAAGAAAAATAATATGAGAATATCGTTCTCATTTTCAGTGGTCATTGACTATTCAGTTTTGATTTTGTTTTCATTGTGAAAAAGGATCTTTTTGACTAAATTTATTAATGTTGAATGTGAAAGAGAGAAAGAAATGTTAAGACTGATCGAAATCACTGTGTAGGTACACTTGACTAATTGGTTATCATGCAGATAGAAGCACATGAAAAAGACCTACACATTTAGACTAAATATATACTCTCTCTCTGTCTCTGCCAAACACACACACACAGTTCAAAGCCGAAATTAGCGAGCCCATAATGACTGGGCACTGGGAACTGTGGGGCAAGGAGAGATCCGGATTGAACTCCATTAGCACTGAACCGAGAGAACACCCAGCATGACTCTCACCTGCTCGCTTTGAGACTCCCCAAATAGGCCCACATCTCCAATTCCCTGATAAACATGCACACACACGCTCATACGGGCAAACGCACACACACGTGTACAGTAACCCTCAACTCTGACCCGACTAAGCTAACGGGGTGTGTTGTGCATCTATAAACATGAATTCCATCTAAAGAGAATAAACAGATACTCATGGAAATGCATGCGCAACGCAGGGTGTAGTTTTGAATGTTATGTTGAGATGCCGTCCTCTCAATCATGGCATTCAGGCCACGAATGAAGTGTTTTTACCCCAAATGGAGAGGAAATGAAAATAGATTTGTTTGGAAACTGGGGAGCTTTAGTTTCTTTCCTCTATCTCCGACTTACTGCCCTTGTCATTACAGAGCGGGCGATGTCACGACGATGTGTGACAGAGTTTGTGTGAGTGAGAGGGAGAGAGAGAGATGGGGAATGTGAGCGAAAGAAAGACAAGACAGTTGTGTGTGTGTGTGTGTGGCGTGATATGCACAACTGTAAGAACCAAATCAAGCAAGCAAACCAAATGAGTGGTACCGCGGTCTTCTGGGAGATCCAGTCATTTGCATGGCATTTAGCGGAGAGGCAACATGACAGCTAGCTGCTCCGCAAAATGCTGTCAGACCACCGAACCTGCATAAAAGCTGCTTATTAACAGCATTCAAACTTTTGTTGTGGAATTTATAATGGCGTCTCACAATCGGTGCAGACCACTCTTTGCTTTCCGGAACTCATTACATTAAGTGTGGCACTGAATGACCTGTAATGGCGGTAATGCATCGATCAGAAAACGGGATGCTTTGTGCCGTAATTAGATTTAAACTTGGATTCTTTTATTTTTGGGGCCACTTGGGGGCAGCACAACGAGCTGCACAACACAACACTGACATATTATCACTTGTGAGGTAAACTCGTTTGCAACAGTTTCCTATTTAATTAAACATCCAGCAGACGTGAAGCAACATTAGCATTTGTTTGCTGTGGTGTTTCTGCACACCTGGTTATGTCCAGTCTCCACTCTCCATTTGGCTCCGTGTTCACCAGCTAACTCTTTCAAACTGTTGTTTGATGCTGGTCAGGTAGCGTGTTCTGTTTATCAGAGCTTTTTTTTTTTTTTTCCTGCAGAAAACAGCTGCCTGCTGCTGATGAGAGCGGCGAGACTGAATCAAAACAGCAAAGTTGCGGGCCATAAAAGCTAAAAGATGTAAAACACTTCACAGAGCGGAGGGGAACTGCAGAGTGGAGTGATAATTCTCTGCAGGTTTGTCACTACAAGCGACTCCTTTCACATTACATGGTGTCTTTTGATCCGCTGTTAATAGAAAAATTGTGATTAGTGCAGCTTTAAATGTTTATATGGAGTCACCGAGACTCCATGCCAATACAAGACTCAGAAACAGAGGAACACTGAAGACAAACAACACATACTATATGTAGTAATAGAAGTCATTTTTTTAATTAGAATATTTATTAATTGCTTGTGCATATCGAATTTTTTCCCATAAAATTAGCATTATTTTGAAAGTTACTGTGTTATATCAGTTACTTTGCAGTCACAAACTAGAGCCTCTGTATCAAGTTTAGCTTTGGGGACCTGTTAATCTGTAGTTCTATTAATTGTTGAATACTTCGCCATACAGTACATGTATTCACTCAGACCCGATTCTCCCACGTTAATGACTGTCACTCTCAGGAGCCAGTCCATTTCCCAGCGCTTCCTATATGTCTCATCAGGCTGTTAGCGGTGATAAAGACAGAGTATCACTCAGCCCCCTTATCTCGAGTTCATCATCTTCTAATGCTTTGAATAAATCCAAAGTCATGAGGAGCGCTGGGCTCCATTTTGCAAGTTATTCAATTAGCTAATGAGAAACGTTGTCTTGTTAATAACTGATCGAGGATCGTCATTAAAGCGTAATCTAACAGCCACGTTACTCCCTCTCCACCCGCTCCCCTCAAACTGATCATTACGCACCAAGTGGCACAGTCATTGTGGTACAGTGGCTTCCCAAGTGTTTCATCAAGAATTTTCATCCGAAGCAAGATCAAATTGGAGGATTGTGATTGATGTCGTGGCGCGGGGAACAATCAAGGATCCCCGATTTGTTACAAACCTCAGTAAAGCAGTTTTAAAGTGTGCTTAATGATGTATACCCCTTTTGTTTTGCATATTTATTTGATATTCATGAAGTGTCCAAGCACACTGACTTGACATGCGTCTCCATGGTGATAAATTATTGAGAGGTCTTTTCTGCGAGGCAGTTGAAAAGCAACTCCATTAATAATGAACAAGTCTGTGTACTCTTATAATTGTGTTATTTTCCCTGGAAAGTTGCGCGCACAAGCCTTCAATCACGCCTTTGTTGGGTGGCTTTGATACGTGGACAGTGGCCAGCGCTTAGGAGTGTGTTCTTTAAATGGGGCCATTTGGTGTAACTTTCAAACATGATGGGGATTTATCAAGTTGCTGCTGTCGGCGTTTAGCGCAGTTGGTGCAAAACTATCACACTTTGCTCGAACAGATTTGGTTTTGTTTGTCGGTGGCGTGTTGGCCCCCTTTTTACTCATCTGTTTGGATGTGCTTATATTTCGCACAAAAGAATGGGAAATTCTTTCTTCATTTCTGTTCTGAAATTCTGGTCTTTTCTTCCCAACGAGATTTACCCTCCCCACCCCACTTCGATCACATGCCAGCCCTTGCCCTATTGTGGGGGTAAGCCCTAATGTTAAACCCTCGGAATAATTCTGTTGCCGAGAGACTTTGGATCACATTAGTCGTCTTCTGCCATGCTGCGCCACGCCGCCATGAAATGCTGGTAGTTTCGTCAGTCAAGAAGTGCGGGCCTGTTTTCGACAGGGCAGCTCCAGCGCTGGTTCTGTGAGAGGATTGGAGAGGACATGTGTAATGTGTGTGAAAGGATGTCCTGTTGAGTGAGAGCCAGCCTCATCTGTGCCAGCCCCCTACCTCTCCCTCGGCCCTCCCGCTCCCCCTTTCTCTCTCACTTTTTGCCACTCTTTCTCTCACTTTCCCCTCCCTATCTCATGTCTTTCTGTCTCTGCAATATCTCCCGATCTGTTTTTTCTTTCCCCATACACAGCCAAAGCAACTAAAACACACACTCCGTGCCCGATGTCTCACTCAAGTGCAAACACACACCCACGCAATCTGTCTCCCTGCTTCTGTCTCTTTTTCCATCCTTTTTCCCTTCTTTTCTCTCATCCGCAGTCAATTATACAGATGTCTAATGCTTTCTCCCTGCTGTAGGGAGCGGACAGAGCATCTATCATCCTCGGGGGGATGTGGTGATGGTGGGGGGTGCGAGCCCCACGCTCTGCTCTGCAGCAGAGCGCTCGTTCCTCTGGGCTGGAAGGACGCCAGTCGACTGGGGATCAAACCTTGGCCCTCGGCCCGGCAGCGGGCTTCCACAGCTCCCTCCCTTCACCACCAGATCTGGGCCATTTCCATGTGGGCCAGCAGCAGGCAGCTTTTTTTGCTGGTATCTAATCTGTTGTTTGTTCTTGCGAGTGTGCTGTCGATGAGCAGAGAAGGATGTTGGGGAGGAAATAGAGGGGAGAAACACGCCGGTATCAAAGATACCAGCAGAGCCTCTGTGGCCTAAAGGTGATGTTTGCCAATCAGATTTCTCAGGATTGAAACAGTAGGATAAGACACACAGGCCACTAAGCACAGTTGAGGGTGGGGGTGGGGTCGGGGTGGGCTGCATGTTCTACAGTTCTGTCAAACCAGGATACTACATTTTAACATGCTTCATTTAGCTAGTTGGGGTTTTCTATTATATCAATGAAACATATCAGAGCAGATCTCCCTAATGCAAAAAAGCAGAGAGCACATTGCGGGGTGAGTTTAGGCCAGCTAACAAGAGACTGGGAAACGTCCAATTTCTTAGCTGAAAACTAGAAATATGGCAGAGAAGCAAAATGTGAATAAAAAGCATCTCACCTCATCAATATCTCAGCCAAGTCACAGGAGGCAAGAGAGGTAAGGGTGAGTTCATAATCAAAACAGACTCAATATTTCATCACTTTTGCAGATACATTTCGGCCTGGCTTGGGCCATTTTGCTGACTGGAAATACAAGCATTAAGACTTTTGTAACACTCAGAAGCTAGATTCTCTCAGTCAAAACAGTGGTGGTCTCTGGGGGATGCTTTACAGTTATGTTGTTGGGTTACTGTTAAATTGTACAGCCTGCCTGGATTCAAATACGTACTGGAAAAATCTTATTAACTAATAAATAATGCAGGATAAAAAAAGCTTTGTGGGATGTATTAACTGTCAGACCGCATTAAGTTCACATCCAGCAGCAAAATTACTAAACACTGAACATCATGTAAAACATCCATGAAGCAAATTCGACTTCCTGCTTAGCAACAAAACTACCTATGGACCTAATGTACGGTATAATTTCTCATATCGCTGTACAGTGCAACTCTGATATAGTAAGTAGCCCACATTCCAAAAGGTCAGAGGTTAACAAGTGAAACTGGATGCTGCGCCTGTGTCTGTGTGGGTGAATAAAGGAGTGTGTAATCAATACACACGCTCACACAGTTACTATGGCCTGCTGGAAACATTCCTGCCTTAGGGTGAGTAAGAAAGCAAAACTACACAGTGTAAAGGTGGGAGAGGGGCTGTGTGGTCGATAGCGATATGTGATACTGGTGGTGGTGGTGGTGTTGAAAAAGACGGGGCTGGAGGTGGATACAACCCTGAAATGAGAGTGAAATAATGATCCTGGCATCCCTGTAGTTCAGGTACACCATAACCTCTGCCTACATGTGCTCAACCTCTGTGTGTGTGTGAGTGTGTGTGTGTGCGCTCACAGGCACTGCAGCAGCATTGAAAGTGCAGGGGGAAATGGCAATTCCCAGCTGTCAGCCTGACCCGCAGGTTAGCCGCTGTACTTCTGCCTGACCGGCTGTAAAATTAGGAGCAAACAAGGTGCTCTTTAAAAACAAGGGCTAGCATCCAAAGCCGTGTCTCTCTGGGGTAAATAATTCATATTAAAAACATCACTCACAAAAGCACTAAAAATATGCCCAGGGCTCTGAAGACCCAATGATGTGCCAAGCCAGGGAAGGCTTGTATAAAATGCAACACATTGTGGGGGGAGACACTGAATCTTCTCACTCGGAGGTGTGTTGGTTTAAGTAGATCATGAAGCCCAAAACCAATCTTCCTGTTCAAGAAATAAGTGCACATAGTAATGGAGCTGAATTTCCCACATGTTGTATTCCTTTTTTTATTATTTTATATTGGATATACTCTTGATATATACCAAACTAAAGCAGGTCACTGAGCTTGGAGTGACTCTATTACTCAATGAGTCACACTAAAATTAGCTTCTTCTTCTTCTTCTTCTTTTTTTCTTCTTTTTTCAGCAGCGTGCCTTTTCAATCTCATTTTAAACAGATGCCATGGGCTTTGCAGCGCACCCAAGAAAATAAAGCAGCTCTTATTTTCCCTCTGAAGAACATACTGAGAGTAATAGTAGACAGAGGGAAAATGTTGATCTCACAACAATCCCTCTTTGTGTATAATACAGCTTTACTACTTGCAAATGGATGAGGTTTGAATCAGCAAAAAATGCGCAGAGAACAATTGCAGCAAAGTAATGGGGCTTTGGTAAGTACAAATATGAATCATGCATAAAGACAGAAAATACACTTCAACCATTTATTCTAGTTAGAAGACATGAGTTAGTGTTATACTTTACAAATGCTATATGTAGCTATCAGTGCCCCAGTAAAGTAGGTCAATAGATTGTGTGTGCGTCTAATCTCTGATCAGATGGTGTTCTCATCCAGGGCTATTAATGTGCTGATCCACTAATTGGGAGAGCTTGCTCTCTTAATGCAATGGCCTTCTAAATGTGTCCGTCCCAGTAATTTAATAATGGCCATTTCATGCTACTCTGACTTTTCAAACAGCTTGCTCGGGGCAGCTACAGGGACTGGTTATTGATTGAAGCTCCTAGGCTGCCCGGGCTAGGCTGTGGGTGAGAGAGGCTGATCAGTCTGCTTCCCAGAGTCCAGATGCAACCACAGCACCCCCCCTCCTCCCTCCCATTCAACCCCCTCCTTCTCCTCACAGCCTTCCCCTCTTCGCCACATGCTACTCATAAACACACAAACACGAAGCAGAGGCACACAAAGGAACAAGTGCTTATTCCCTCATACATTTGCAGCTTCGGCTGAGGCCCCCGCGCGCCTGGCTTGTTCGGCAGAGCACAGATGAGAGCTTAAAATGAAAAAGAAAAAAAGAAACTCCAGTGGAAAAAAAAATGTCACAAGAAGTCTGAAATGAAGACGTGGGACCTCTTCAACAGCTCTCTCATTCGCCTATGGTCACCAGGGCCTGGTGCCTGTGTCGGAGGAGTAATGAGGAGAGGGCCGAGGAGGAGAGATAAGAGGAAGAGTGATGGGGGTCAGGCTGCAGCGTCGCTGGCAGCCCTCACGGACCTCACACACCACCCTCCTCCCCCTCCGACAAGCTGTCCAGGACACCGTTTGTTTGCACAAGGTGATAAATAATTTGGCCTGAGCTGACATGGATTAATGTAGCCCTTAGACCCCTTTTCCTCCCTCTGCGTTCGGTCACAGAAATGGCTGGCCCCTCATACTCGCTCTCCCTTAATGGCCAAAATGCATGAAATTCTTATCAGCTTTCAAAGCCAGGGACCATGAAGTGACCCCGCTGTTACTAAGGCTATCGTGCAACTTTACGGATGCTTTCTTATATTTAGAGCACTGCCCTGGACACGTTCCCCGAGGCATTTACAAGAATTCTAACCGAGTTTTGTTGCTCCCAGTGTGCACTTTGAAATGCTTTCCTCTCCAATTAGGAACGTTTGGAATACTTAGTTGAGAGGTTTTTTTTTGTTGTTTTTTTTTTTTTAAATAGCAGTGGAAATAATTAAAATAAAGAAAGTAATAATAAATGGGGGGAAAAAACAATACTCCATTAGAAACCCACAAAGGGAATACTGATTAATGTGATGAACATAAACTGTAGGGCTTTATAGTATTCTGCAGTTTATGGGAGTAAAACAAATTGCACATAATGTCCACAGTATGCACATGCAATCGGAGTCGGACTGATATTTTGCAGCCCGCAAACACACTAGCTACTGCACTGGCCATGCTGCAGTGCCAATGTGTGATTAAATGTTTGATGTATCGTAATCACACACCCTTAAACTAGTGATGACAGTAACCGGGGTGACAGTGGGACCGAGTTGTGAATGCTAATCACACTCTGTCATTATTACGGAATTATTAAGTACTTGAAATAATTGAACTGTGCACTCAGGGCCGCAGTAAAATTGTTTTTCGTGCAGTAAATCAGCCTCATTTGGAGAAAGTTCTTGCTTACTTTAGGGCAAGAAAAAAGGACAACTGCCTCACGTTGTAAAAGACCAACACACACATCCTCTGAACAAAGTCTCCTCCACCACTCAGCACATTTAAAAAGGTGTTTTCTTGTCTTCTCTCCAGTTTTTTTTTGTCTTCGCCGGGGTGTTTCTTTTCAAACTACATTATTAGAGGCTCTTTAAAATATCTAAGATGTTTCTTGTTTCAATAATTAAACAGTGTACAGCTAAGGGCTCTCGTTATAACTCTTAATGTGCATGCCCTATGGCCTTTATCTTTGATCTTTCATGCTACACAGTGTGCTTTTGCATAATTTTAACTATAACGAGAAACACTTGAGCTGCCGTATCCTTCCTCCCTCTCTCCCGCGCTTTCTCATACATGTTTCACCGTTCAGTTGTTGCAGATGTCGGATGCGGATGAGCTCATGTATGATGCACGGTGACGGACTGTAACACTGACTCCGCATCTGCATAAATGGTCCTATTTGCATACTTGAGTGGCTTGAGTGGGAAGGTGTCTGCGATTGTTGTTGAGGACAGTTTGTTCTTGTGCTTTGTGCGTTTAACTGCGTTGAGGACGGTGTGTCTGTCTTTGTGTGTGTGTCTGTCTGTCTGTCTGTGTGTGTGTGAGTGTGTGTGTGCTTATTTGTTTTCTTGGGGGTTCCAGCTCAGACCCTGCAGTGCTCCATCATTCTCAGCACAGGCCCCTGCAGGCAAGGGTCACAGCTCTCCACACCATGAAACACTCTTCACCATAGAGCCTGGCCACCACTGCCGCACAGGCAGCTCATCCCAACCCACATTCTTCATACACACACACACACACTCTTTCTTTGGGATAGGGGCTCATGCTCAAAGACCAGGGGCAAGATATATATAGAACTGTATAGGTTCAGTGTGAGGAACAGAACCATTGTGAATGCCAAAGCTCGATTTCCACTCCTTTAGATATTAACTGATAATGACATGGCCTTAATCAAATGTTTGCATGTAAGTACATCTGTTCCATCAGTCTATAAGCCTGGCAGTGAGGCGATGGCAAAGGAAAAGTGTAGTTTCTCCAAATGCGTCACATTAAGGTCCTTCAACAACGACAGATCATCTTTATGCACGTGAGCACAGCGGTGGCTTTTCATTACACCTATGATGTCCTTAATACATTCATTCATTACACATGCACCTGTGGACCGTCACCAGCCATATCAAACTTCAGAGAGGCAATCAGAAATGATTTAGTTTGTAGCGCACGTATCAAAACAGACCTGCAAAGTCTTTTACCATGAAGGATCAAATGAAATGAACATAAACACATGGAAATAAGATGATCAAACAATGGAAAACAATAAAGCAGACTGCATTAAAAGGATCATAAAATGGAGTACACAGAGGCAATTAAAGGCACATTTATAATATTAATTTAAATTAATCTTCCTAATTAGCATGCATACATATGATATGGTGTGAAGCGTGACCACATTCTTATTACACGTTCTTTCTGTATAAACTTTGCTTGGTTTTGTGCTTGCATATCATGCTGTTTTTAAGATCAGACAGATATGCTGAATGTTTGTGCAGTTTGGGATTTATTGAATTTGTTTAGCGTCTGTATTTCTCTTTTGAATCTTTGTCATTTGTCATTGTATTACCTGTTTTGCTGTTTAATACACAGGGAACATGTATTTTGTTCTCTAATGTCAGGTGTTGTTTTACAGCATTAGCCACAGTGCCCCATGACATCATTGTTAGCTTTCAGGATTAAGCACACTGTAATTAACATCAAGTAGCCCCCCTGTCTTCACCTTTTTTTCCCTAACCCCTGCCTCTGTCCGTCTGTGTCTGTATCTCTGTGCCTTTCTTTCTTCAATCTCATTCAATCTCTGTATATTGACTAGGAACTGGCTGTAGCTCCGAACAGCAGGCCCACACAGACCAAAGCACCAGCGATGGTGGATTAGTCTGTTGAATTATTCAAAGCCAAATTCCCCATTGAAATGTGTAAAAGGTCCCTTGCTGGGTTTAAAAACAGAGAGTACAGTTGGAGCTGACAACAAAAGGTTCAACTTCAAATAAAAGGCCCCCATCACTTTACCTCATTTGCATTGCAAGTTATTCATTTTAACATTAGACTTTTGTTCTGACTTTGCGGCAAACATTTTTAATCATGTTTAAAAAGCACTGATTTTCTGGGGGTCTTCTGTTGTTGACTAGTTTGACACACAAAGTAAAACAATTAACACCACGGGGTGCTTAGAAAAGTCTATTTTTGTTCACTTTTTCCCCCAAGTTTCTAACGAGCTGCTGATGGTAAAATCTTGTTAAAGTAAATGTGCAAGGCCTTGCTATGTTTCATGGCGTGATGTAAGACTGAGCCAATATTTCCTAAATAATTGTTCACTGTAGACAGTTTTCATTCAGCACAACAAAGCAGCCTAAAAATACTTTGTCCATAGATTGTTTATGTACTTGTATGTAGAAGATGTATGTAGAAGTAGTAAGCAGAGCAGTAAAATGAGGAAATGAGACAAGTTTGACAGCATCTTACACAATTTATATAAGTACGTGACTGTAGTTGCATGACATTATGTTCCTGCTTTATAATACAATCATGGAGTTTGAGGTGCCGTGCAGAAATCACCTTGAGAAATATTTGAAACATCAACCAAAACTGTCCACTTAAAAAAAGGTCCCACGTGATGCACACGATAGTAGGGTAGTGTCGCTGTCGTTGACAGATCTTCCCCTGTGTTTGAAAGAGTCTTTTCAGTTCATAGTCCACCAGTGTTTTAACAGCATTGTAGAGATTTCTTATTGTACCCTATACACTGGATCCAAATGACCCCACCATCCATTGTAAAATTCACTTGTCATTAACTAACATTAAAGTAGACTTACAAGTCATACAAGTCATGTGGAGAAAAAAGAAGAAAAACATGTCATGACTCAGTGATGTCTGACACAGTTTCTTTCTTAAATTTTATTATTTTTTTTCACCTGACACACCTTACAGTCCATTACGTAGCATTAACAATATAATGAGTGGTGTACAGCGAGTGAGCGAACGATTTAGGACACAGCCGTGTATGAACACCAGTCCCCAGGTGTAAATAGCTGGCATTCAAGGCTTTATATTGTGGAGTCAGACGCTGCTGAGGGCTTTATCCTCCATTATGAAGGGACAGTGCAGCACCTGCGAACACGCGTCCCCATAGGGAAACTAAATCCACTAAACCAACAGCACCACACAAACTACAGTATGCAATACTCTGTACCGCAGAGAGGTCCAAGTGTTTTTGCGTATGTGTGTGTGTTTGTGTACTACAGGGGTGTGGAGAAGGTGGTGTACCTCCATGAGGGAGAGAAGATGGAGGCAGTACTTCAAAGCAAACGGACTGAGCAGTGCAATTAATGTGTATCAATATATGTGGAGTTTCCCTGTTGAGCTTTCTTTAAAATACCTGCCCACTGGCCTATACATTTCTCTGTCTGCCTCTTTCTTTCGCCTGGTGTATATCACAGAGAGTGGGGGGGGGGAGACGGATAGAAAACACACACTTTAGCCTTCCTCTCTTGGGTAGGTGCATAACACTTCAGGTGCCTCCTGCATATCTAAGATACCGTGGTGCACCTTGAACAGACCGGTGCAATATGCAAGACTATACGTCCTATTATGCCCTAAGAATGGCAGACATTGCAAATCATTTGTTAGCATGGAAATATGTAAAGGGGGTAAATATGGATTTATGTCGAGGAGCGGCCGCACCATCAAAGCATCACACTCTGATGCCAGTGGTTGAGTTCAATAAGCTGGAGAGATGAAAGCTAATGAAAGGCAAACACGAGAAGGGTGTTGGTGGGGCAGGGGAAGGAGGGAACGGGTGGGTTGAGTGAGGGAGGGAGAGAGGCTGGGCGAGGGAGCGAGCGAAGGAGCGAGCGGGGAAGGAATACAGACGATGGGGAGATGTTGTCTGGTGTGGTCCAATCAAGCCACAGGATACAACAGTAGTCAATAGGGGGAGATGAAAGGGATCTCGATATGGAGGCTGTGTGGTCTCAGGGAGTACCCTGTGCATGTGTGAGCCTTTGTGTGTTTGTGAATGGGCGCATGTGTGCGTGTGTGTGGTTGTGTGAGATCATCAAGGAGCAAGCGATTGCCAATGCGTTACGCATTCGTGCCAAGCCAGCCCGTGCATTTCTATACCGTAGCAGTAAATGCATAGCCGCGAACACATGCACGCTGCCCTGGCTGTTGCACATTATAGATGCTTCCTGCAGAGTCCCAGGGGTGCAGTACACTATGTTCTAATCAAGCCGCCTTAGATCATACCTATCTAGTGTAGTGCAGCGACTGTATGGCACGACTGTGTTTGCAAATCAGCCAGACATGAGGGAACACATTGGAAGAACAGACTCATATGAACAATACGATTAGCATATAGCCATTACATCACTGTCTTTATTGAAGGCGGCATGCTGCGTGATTGCACACCTTCTTTAGAGACTTTCATCTGGCATATTAAACCTACAGCGCGGTATGAGTCATGTGCTGATTCCCGATAAGGACAGGCCCGAGGTATGAAGCGGTTTGCTGTTAAAGTTGTGGTGTTTCTTGCGAGTGAATAATGCATGGATTTTGAGTCTTGGCCGAGCTAATGGCACACAGGCACTCATTAGCTATTTCTGGCTAAGTTTCAGGCTTTGGCCCGTAAGCCCTTAAGTGTACATGTCATTGACAAGACGGATCCAGCCGCCAGCGCGCTGCTGAAAGAGCCCCACACCCTTCAGAAGCAAAATGCACAAATAACTGGCCACACACACACACCATCTCCATCACCATGTATTCTTTCTTTACCGTATGTCTCTACATAGTGTATCCAAAAGCCCAGTGAGTTAAAACGCAGATCACATTTGGCAACTCTTTAAGCCTGTGTTTCTCACACA
This sequence comes from Amniataba percoides, assembly GCA_037176925.1. Taxonomy (NCBI): domain Eukaryota; kingdom Metazoa; phylum Chordata; class Actinopteri; order Centrarchiformes; family Terapontidae; genus Amniataba; species Amniataba percoides. The sequence continues at coordinate 11,165,781 of JBAJHX010000115.1, forward strand.
CACAAATGAGGTAACTCCATACATCATCTGCACTACGCCTACCCTGTAGTAAACTGCTGATTGTGTAAAACATGCTCTGGGCATAAGGGAGCAGGGTTGAGAAAACACCTGTAGAGAAACAATGGTGTCTTGTTCAGAAAAAAAAGAAAGAAAAGAAAAGAATTTGAAGTTGAAGCAATAATTTTTCGTTTATTTCCATACATCCCTGCTCTATGCCCCACAGACCACACTTGGGAGGAGCTGTACGCTCCAGTGCTGACTTGTGCGGTGCACAGGCGCGGGCTTGGGTAATTGCTTTTCACTGAGCGGGCAGTTCCTAGAGATAAGATGACCATGCAGGCATACGTTTGGTTTGGTTAGGTTCGGTTTGACTCAGCTGCGTGGAAATGCTGACGCCTAAACGATCTCTGAGGGAAAATATAAAAGTTTAATTAGAGCGTTAGTTCTGTTTGTTAGTCCCTTTTCTTTTCCTCTGCGGCCCGCGTGTCATCAGTCGAGCGAAACTGAACCGGGATGTTTTGAGTATACAAGTTCAGTTCAGGTTGACTCGGTCGCCTCAGTTAGCGGTATAAAATTGACAGCCGAGTCCCTGTGAGTCATAGCGCTGCCGTTCCCTAATTGGGGAGATCAGATCATCTCTGCGTATTAATGTATAACTAATTACCTGACCAGAGGTATTACTGCTACAAGTTTGCAGGTAAGCTGTGCTGCCAGGGTCACTGCCTCCGCACGAGTCCTTCTCTCCACTCATTACTACAGTAATGAAGTTATGCTTTCCCTTTTTTTCTTCACTTCTATCTCATGTCCTGCTCGTCTGGAGCTGGGTCAGTGCACTGCCGTGTAGTTCTGTGAAATGTCTCTTGCCGCTAATGGCTTTTAGGATATAAGAGTTCGCTGTCATTCGTGATTCGAGTCATTGCAGTATTGTGCATTCTGCACACCTTAGAGACATTACACCCTTCCTAAATAAGGAAATGAGATCCAAAACAATAAAAGTGGCCCTTAATCAGCCATTGCACTCTGTATGTTTGATGTGAAATATAAAATACTTGCCCCCCCCCCCCTCCTCCCCCCTTGGGCACTGAAAAGTATTTCACTTATTTTATGACTGCGCAAGGCGGATGGCTCGGTCACATTGTAAAAAAGGTGGATCATTGACAACAAGGCTCATCAAAGGCAGCCACATAATTTACAGACAATGACATCATTTACACAGCAGTAACAGTTATTAGACTAAATGTTCATGGCAACACAGATTGCCTATTAACAGAAGAATTGTGTGCTTTATTGTTATGTTGCAGCATGTGCGAGCATTTGTGAGTTTGTTGGCTCAGGGCCAGGGAACCTGTTATTTGGGCTGCCTCTCGTTTTCTCTCTCTCGCGCGCTCGCTCGCTCTCTCCCTCAGCCGCCAGGCATTTGAGAACTGGGGTACTTTTACACATAGTTAAACCCTGAACAGAGCAAAACTCAGCCTGCAGGCGCGCGGGCTCACAGCACTGGATCAAGATAGCAGGACTGCCATCTGCTGGACGCGTAGGGGAGGGTGTTTTGTACACAAGCAAGGGAGCAGGGAGGAGGGGGTGATCTCACTTAACCAAATTTAAAGTCATCATTGCCGACATCTGAGGAGATTGGTGTTGGGGGTTGAAACTTTCCTGTCAATCAGCCAAACACTTTGTTCATCAGATCAGATGCCTGTATCATTTGAATATCACAAGGCTCCTCGCTCTCCTTGCAAAAAGCCTCAGAATCTAAAGCAAAGTTTTCTCCTCCACAGAAATGACTCAGAGAAATCACCGCCATCTCCGCCTGTCCGCCTGTTATCTTTCTTTCAAGACTTTTTTAAATAAAAATCTGTTTTCAAGTTTTTACTGTGAGCACCTCTATGGTTTGCAGTGCGCTCAGAGGATCTGATCTGGAAGACCAAGCACGCCTGTCCTTTTTTTTTCATCATTTCAGTTTCTCTACCATTTCTAAAAACAAGAAAGCAGTGCACCCCAGAGATAAAAAAAAGCCCCGGGGCAGAGGCTAGATGTTCCTCTCAGCTGAATATGCAACACTCCTCCAGCATTGTTAAAAACCACTGGACCAAGAATGGGTCTTTGCCCTCTTCGCAACCAACAAAAAAACGCCATCTTTGCCTCTTTGCTTATCCTTATTGGAGACTAACCAAAGAAAGGGTGATGACTGAACGGAGGGAGAGGAAGAGAGAGAGAGAGAATCGGGATGAGATGAGTGGGAGGTGGGTGGGGCAGCAGCTTTCGGACCCTCATTTACCCTGTCAGCCCTCCTGGCAGGGGATAGTGTTCAGGATCTATTGATCACAACTCAGTGGAGCAGTAATCCTACAGACTTGATTGATTCTGACTGTTGCCTAGGCCTCACTGCACTGCCCAATCCTCCCTCTATGCCTTCCCTGCCTCTGTACTTCTCCCAATCCCTTGTTCCCTCCCCTCCATCTCTCATAAAGCATTGATATGCATGACGGCCAAGGGGCCCTGCGAAGGAGGGATGCAGGGAGGATTGGAGGGACGGGAGTTGGGCCGTTAAGTGTGTGTACACTGCAACAGGAAATAGCTGGCAAGGTGACGGGTGCCTTGACACGAGACGGGGCCCCGAGGTGTCTATGAGCTGCCTGCCCTCCGATCGGTCTTGCTGTTTTCGTCTCGCCAAAACCGATGAGTCAACAATTTCACACTTGCTCTCCTATGGCTGGTCAAAGGGAGAGAATTTTTTTTTTTTATTATTACAAACAAGTGTAAGGAGGGACTGATGGATTTTGTAAGTTGTTTTCCTGTAGTCTCTCTCTCTTCTGTAGTTTTTGGAAGTAAGTTTTCGCACTGAACTCATTCAGAACACTGATTTAATGCAGGACCCCGAGGAACCATATGTTAAATAACACTTGACAGCTAACATTAAATATACACACCAGTGAGAAGTAAACCACATTCTGCAAGGATGGGAAATGTTCCTTGCCCTGTCAAATCCAAATACTAAATTAACAATGGTGAAAAAAAAGCATTTTGCGGTTGTTTCAAGGACTGATTTCTAGGATGTAGCCCTATTAGCTGGTTTGTGAAAGACAAAAAAAAGAAATAATGCAGCATTTAATGGTAATACTAATGGGACTATTGGCTTTTAACAGCTCCCTATGTCATCTAACTTGAGCGCACATTTCCTGAATGGGTGGACCAGGTGTATTTAAGCACATTATTATAAGTCTGCTGAATTTTCTTTAGTCTGCTTTGCTCCCCGATGACAATGCGTCTGTATTTATGTGTGCATGTGTAACGGTGGCCACGGGGCCGCCGTCGTGCAGCCCACAAGTGTTTCGGGACCCCTCTGAAGGTTTTTTCCGGGACCACTTTTCAGAGAGCTTGACAGCTGCAGAGGGAGCTGGCTCAGTCCCGCTATTCTCCCTGGCACTGGCCCGTGCCAGGATCGAGGCTGGCTCAGGCTGAGCTCTGCCACACACTACAGAGAGGGCACCAGCAATGGGAACTCATCCTCGCACCCCAACATACACAAAAACACAGACAAACATGGGCACAGAAACAACACACACACATACAGACATACAGAGAGAGAGAGAACACACACAAACATACACAAGAGAACAGGCGAGATTTAAATTCCGTGAAGCAGACAAGGTTGTAAAGACTTCACCGTCAACATTTGTAAGTGAATGCAGAACCTATATATTAAAAAGTGCTTATGAAAAAAATCATCCTTTTTCATTAGTGACACAAACATAAAAGTGAGCCAGCTAAATGGATCCGTTTCATGGAGCTGTTAGTGCCATGTTGACCTTGTCATGAGATGTTACAAAAGTATAATTGAACCTGGGTTTAGCTAATGTTCAGCGTAATTAAAATGTACACTCTGAAAAGAGGCAGTGCTTATGAAACCAGCTTTAAAGAGCTGGAATAAAACCTTAAAAGGCTTAATCATTCCATAGACATAATTCATATGGTTCAGCTGATGGTCCCATATGCTATAATGTTTTTGCGACATAGTTTCTGCATGTAATGACGTTCAATTAAAAAGCCATATGCAGTGACATTCTTGAATCATTAAGATCTTTTTGACATTTGAGCACCCTTTCTCTTCACCAACTAATCAGTAATGTCTTCTTATTCAAGTCTTAGAGCAGTCACTTCCCCCACTTTTTACTCAGTGAGTCAGCGGGGGTCACAGAGTCATTAGGAATCACAAAGGAAGACCGTGTGATGTTTATGTTTACAGATAGTAGTATGAGATATGTGCTCTTGTCTCACTACATAGAGATGCATCCCCATCCAAAGAAAAGATACTGCCAAGTTTTTCCTTGTACTGTCGTAACCCTAAGTTGTTTTCAGCCCTTTACTTCTCCACCTGACAGGCAGCTCTCTCCACAGACCCGTGCTAAGGTTGGCGCTGAGACCTGATGATATTGACAGCTGGGCCGAGTTACTAAATCCTCAAAATCTGTCTTATTTTTTCCTGCCTCCTCCTCCCTATATACATCTCCCAGTACGGTTTCCTCCGGGCAGCCTCCCTTTCTACCTCAATCCCACTGTTTTTACTCTCCTTACAATCATTCACTTTTGCTCTCCCTGTCTCCCCAGCCCTCTCAGAGGTTCTGGTATTAGGGGAATTCCTGTGGGGGATTTCCCCTGCTTTAGACTATCAGTATGGCCCTTAAAAAAACTGTCTGCTGCCAAAGACACTGTGCAGGGTATACAGGCCAACACATGTTACACTGTATAAGTGCTTTAGTGCAAATACAGCAGTTCAAAGAGCCCTGTTTCTGCTGATCTGACTACACTCTTTAAGTATGAAACATACTGCACCACTTTTTCACTATACTTCTTTGGGCTTCTTTTAACAGCATGAGACATTCGTTCCTGATGCACTCAAGTGAAAATTGAAAAAATGTTATGACTAAATCATCTAAATATCAAAACTGGATGCACTGACAATAATAGCCACCATAGAGGAGCAGGAAAAGAAAATAATGATAGCAGTATATTCAGTGATTTATATTTAATTCAGATAATATCATTTAATTTCTAAAACATAAGCACAATCATACCTCCAAAAAAAGTTTCACTCAAAACTTTTAATCTTATCAATTACATCACTCCGCTATGCAGCTTCATCTCAAACGCAATTAGTATTTAAGTATTAATCCAGAGTGCCCCGCAGTTAAAAGCTTCCCTGCGATAAGTATTGCTCTGGATTCCTCTTGCTCTCAGCAGCCTGCCCATCTGGAGGAAAAATACATCTACATGGCGTAATTCTGCACTACTGTAGTCTGGAGCCTGCCCAGATCTGGTCCACCGTGACGGGAACCAGGAGACACACAGCAACAAGTTTTTTACTTCTCCTCTGCCAATTTCTTCACGATAAATGGAACTACTGTGAGTTACAGTAGATTACATTGCAAGAGGAGTGGAGAAAAAAAAACGTGCCTCTTCTTGGTGCATATAAATCAAAATTCTGAAATAACAGACAGATATTTATCTCCACTAAGAAAATCCACGCTGCCACACAGAGAAGGCTGATTGATCGTTCTGCTGCATCACATCTCACCTTTTGAAAACTATCTCTTTTTTTTAGCGTTTTACCACCTTACACAACAGTTCAGCGAGAGAATTCAGCAAATATTTACTTCAATGCTGACTTCGAGGAACAAAGCTGGGAGTGTTTTTCTCATTCTGTCTGGTGTGTGCAGAGCAGAGCTTAAAATCTCCACTCAGGTAGCACATTTAGATGTTTCACAACACCTGCTTTAAAAAAGAAAAAACAGGCATTCACAGATTTCGGCTGATAAGGGGATCCATTGTCACCATTGTCGGCTGTGTAAGAAGCTTGATTGTTAGTCTATTACCAAAATATTTGCAAATGAATACAGACACTGAGAGAAAAGACCAAAGACTGACAGAGAGCCCTGAGGCAGCTGATTTTTATGGCTGACAGCTGATGGTCACTCGCTGGTGAATGCGCTAACGAGGTGAGAGAATTTTCCACAAAAGCAAAATAGCACTTCAGCCTTCTTCCAATACAATAGCTGACTCCTCTCTTTCCTTTACAAAACACTCCACAGATGGATAAGCAACAGTTTCGCAATTACCGGCGACCGGGTGTGGAAGGTTTGGATTGGCCTTCATAACAATGTCTACCACCGACATAGGCTCTCTTAAGTGCTGATTTATTGGAGTTCGGCATCTGCTCCATTTGCATGGGGTTAATCTCGAACAGTTAAAGTAGAGAACTCAACTCCCCTGTGGCCTGAAAAACAAGGTTTGATATGCAAATGACATCCCCTTAGCCCCCATAAATTCAAAACTCCTCTTCAATAAGGTAATTGTTACTGTTGCTGAAGCATGTAAAAATATATTTATATTTTTTAAAAAAAAGAGAGAGAAAGATAGTAAATGAGGGTGGGATGAGTCTTGCTGGTGTGGTAATTTTTAAAGGCTGCGCAAGGAGAAAAAAAAAAGTAGAGATTCCTCAGTTCAGTAGTCTCACTCTTTTTGAACAACAAGCAGAGCATTGTGCTTTTTTTAATGCTGTCTCAGTGGACTTAATACTTGTTATTTTCTACCTCTCCTTTCTCCCTCACTCTCTCCTTCCACCTCATATTCCCAACGCGCTGTCTGTGCTCTTGCATCTGTAATCACAACGTTACCTCATTGGGGGCCGCCTTTGTAGCCTGCGTGTGTAGCTGTGTGTGTGTAGGTGCCCGTGTGCGGTGTGGTGGTGTGTGTGCATTTTGAGGTTCTGCTGGGGGCTGTGAGGGGGCTTAGCAGCACATTGGGTTTCAATGGGAGCCCACACCACTGCTCTGCCAGTTCTTATCTCCTCCCATGCAGGAGAGCAGTGGCATCAAGCCGGTGGCTTATTAGAGAGGCAGGGAACGTATCCCAAATACCCCCCACTGCACCCACCCCTCCACATACACACACTCACAAAGAGAGAGACAGCGGTGTGCGGACCTACGTTTCTATCTGGGCCCGTGGCGGGGCCCACGAAGAGAAAGTATGTCTGGGCGCGCTGTGAGTGTTTATCGCTTTTGCTTTTGTGTTGATGATGCAAAAATAAATTGCGATTTGGAGAATGAACAGCAGCAGGAGAAGAAACCCTGCCACTTTATGTCGGCAATGGAGGCACTCTGTTCTGCTTTAGGGTTGTACTTATAGTGATCAAGCAGAGAGAAAGAGAGCGGGAGCAAGCGAGACAGAGTAATAAGAAATACATTGTTTTTATATTGTTTCCTCTGACAGACGAGATGGCATTAGCTGTGATTTTGCCGTTATTGCTGCTGCTGTGGGGCGAGGTGAAGTATTATTTGGGAGGTAAATGAGTGGAATCTGGACATTACAGTTGTTACTCTATTCTGCTGTTGGTAATGCCTTCATTACCAACAGCTGAGCCGTACCCCAGCCATTATGCCTTGGCAGAAGAATAGTAATCACAGAATGAAAGGCCAGCAGGTCCTTTCAGAAACAACATGAAAGGCCCTGAATACAAACATCCACCATTTACCTGCAATCAAACACAATCTTACTTCATCTATTTTTTTGCTTCTCCCCTCTCCACTTAGGCAGATAATTTCGGAGGCCTTTTTTATCCTAAACGGTACAGTAGCAACAGGAGATGAGATTTATTTTATTTCATCACTGTCCAGCAGGTTGAGGGCACTTTGTTTGTCAGACTGTGTGTGTGTGTGTGTGTGTATATGAAAGATGAGGAACACGTGTATAAATGCGGGGCCTTGAAACGTGTGTATTAATCTTCGGATTTGACTTCCTGTGAATATGTTGCCTTTGGTGGGTGCGTGTGTGCAGGTGCAAGTGTGGGAAGATAATATTATGCATTTGCATGCAGTGCTTCAATGTGGGAGAATGTCATTGATTTATAACCATGATGAAAGGTCAGTTCACCTTATTAAACAACACATAGGTATACTGCTGCATAGTATCGGATAACCATTAGAAGCCAATCTGTCCCTTCCCACTGTGACTGGTGGAGGCATTAAGGTCTCGGCTAAAAAACTGCATATAAATCAGCTTTAAATGAGTTTGTTTGGAAAACATATACCAGCGTTATCTTGGAAACTTGCCTGAAATGATAGTTTATTAAACTATTCAGGTTTTCCTTCTTATTCCTTTCCTGTTTTTCTCCTCTATGCGCATGCTTATTTCCTAGAATTGATTTCACAGCCTCCTGTATTAATAGCACAAAGCCAGCACTGAGTTTTAGTACGGTACTCATGGAGACATTTACACAGTTTATGAACAGAGGCATCTCCCATGTCCCCTAATTAACTTTATTACGTTAAGGCAGCCAGTGAAAAGTGGACTTAGAGGGCATCTGAGATTGGGTGTCAGTGAGTGTGGATGCAGCATTCGCTCAATCATCTGTCTGATGTTGGCTCACACGCAACCCTCTTCGCTCTCCATCTACCAATCCATCCATTTCTCACTCTCGCCGTGTCCCTCTCAGTTATTTTGTCTGATTACTCTTTGTTTAAACTAAAACCCTGCAGGCTGATTGCACGCGCATTCTGGTTTCAAGAGAGCACCGTCTCTCCTCATGATTTGCTTTTGTTGTCTTTAGGCATTAGCATGTGTGTGGAACGTTCTGGGGCCCACTTCTAATCGAGCGAATGGGGACGGACCTCACCGAGCTCAGATGTTGAGGATAGCTGGTGTGGGCGGGACGGTGTGAGGGAACAGATACAGTGAGTGTGTGCGGTGTGTTTACAGGATATGTGTGGGAGTGTTTCTCTATATCTCGGCAGCAGGTGTTTTTTATGCTTAAACATGCATATATGTTTGTATTTGCATATATGCACGTGATAATTGTGGATATGGTTGTGCATCTGCAAACATAAATACTTGTGACATGCGTGTACATGCTTGCCCCCCCCCCACCACAGCTTTTTCTGTGCGTCAAAACAAGGTGCACTCCCACCTGTACTGTCCCGACAGGTGCAAGCTAATGTTGAGGGCAGAGGGCAGAAAACAGATGCGAAGAAGCGAGACTTGGGCGGATGACAGACGGACAGACGGACGGACCAATATGAATGAAAACCATCTGGGCCTGCAGTTGCTCCCCTTCAGCCTTCAGAAGGCTTCAGAAACAGCGGCCGTGCCAGTCGCTGCTGGGGAGTGGCCTGGACCGCGAGATGGCATGGAGTGGATGACGAGACGGGGGATTCGGGTCCCGAGCCTGGAGACACTCTGGAAGGGGAGCAGAAGAAGAAGAGGCACCAGCAGGCCCTGGAGGCGGTCCAACAGGCGCTCTCATCCTCTCAACTGTTGCAAAAGGATTGGTGGTTAGTGGGATAATCCACCGGCGTGGACGCTTCAGATAGCTGCCTCCACATGTGAGGAAGGAACAGAAAAGAATAGTATACCCGACCAGCACAATGAGGGTCTTAGGCAGCGATGGTACAGTTGCTTAAAGAAAAGGCTGAACTCTGCCAAATTATGTAAACAATTAAAGCACAAGGCCTGGTTTTGAATATTTTTTTGTGTGGGTGATGTTATTTTTGATTGACTGCTGCATGTAGCCCAGCAAGCTGTCACTGCATGCACCTCTAACCTACATTTCATTTTACTGTTTTCTAGCATTTATCACACATAAATTGCTTTTTTCTAACTGCTTAGTTCCCAAAATAAATTGTCATACTGTCCTCCTGAAAAGTATTTATTATAGGTATGTGTTGTTTCTGTTAGTGTGTGCGTAGGGTGGCTGGATTATTGACATTCCTTTTCAAACCAAGGCCATTCATTCATCCACATCATTTCACCTGTTCCTTACCCTGCTTGTGAAAATATATACATAATTTTAAAATGCTGCATCTGAAACTCAGTTGAGCAGTATTTTTCAATTAAAATCAAATGAAAGGACTACTCATAATGTGAAATTGCTTCTACATGCAAATCTTCAGCTGTAAATCTGAACCGCTCAATGTAGCTTCGACTGCTTTCATATGTGTGTATCCCTGAAGTCTAACAAACCTGTTGAATGCATTTCTTACCTTTTATGAAACATTTGTGATGCTCTTTAATACTAGAAGATGTGCCTTTTGCACGCATGTTTGCTTATTTCTGCCTTTGTTGGCGTATCACTCTTGTTGTTGGTACACTACCGCCACAAACTGTCAATCAACAGAGGAACATGAAACCAACAGCAGGATGTGAACTGCGCCGCCTGTGTGCTTGTTCTTATGCATATGCATCCTTGTGTGTCTGCACAATACTAGAAGATGGGCACCCACCTGTGAAATCATTGCTCCATAGCGCTGCTAGTGGTAAAAAACCACAGAAGTGGTCTTTAAAAGACCAGAGATACAAACAAGAGAACAAACTCAGTTTGTTTTGGAGTTTCGCTGACCCCTGTTGGTTGAAAACGGTGTATTGCAGCTTTAAGGCGACGACGTTCATTTAAAACCTTTCATCCACCTTGTCAAACATGTTATCTTTGGCTTGCCTTCTTTAATCTCTCGGCTTATCCCCATGCTTGGTCGCAGAGTTTGTTTGAAGCCGTCTCTGCTCAAGGGCACCACTAGATAATGCTCCACACCCTGTACGCAGCAGATGGGAAAGATCCAGGGTGGCACCACGCCCGTTTCCACAGGGTCAACCCGACCATTAGACCACCAACATCAGGTGACTCCTGATGGGAAATCTCCAAGCGTTCAAGGAATGCAGGAGTGAGCCAAGACACTGCGGAGTGTGCCAGCACACTGGAATTGGCAGTGAAGGTGTTTTGAAAACTTGAGATGACGGATAGGTTTGACAAAGCGCAAGCGTAGTGTCGATATTTTAAAAACTTGCAGGATAAAATGTCAGGTTTGAGATGACACTACTGCGCCCTGCAGAGAAAATAATTAGGACCTGAATTATTCTGGCACCAGGGACCCACTTACTGTGGCGTTATATAAACATAAAAATTCCAGCTCTGATTCGTGGTCCTAACATTTAAATTACCACATGTTTCCAGGTTGACGCGTTTGAAGTCGAACTTTGGCAGTAAAGACCTTTCTCACAGCAGACATTTGGACTTGTCCTTGGAGGAGCACAGGTGCAACTAATAACATTAATATGGATGGCTCTGTTCCATTCAGACGCTCAAGTCGGCATGCACGACGACAGGACACCGACTCCCTTACACAGTGAACGGAGTGGCATCATCATGAAGTTACACCTGTGTGTGAAGAGTTAAACGTATTAGACGAGAGCTCTACCCTAAATTTTAAAAATGTTTCTCCATACAAACTGTGAAAACACGACCCTATTATTACCACACATTTTCATAAAATATTAACCCAAGCTATTATTATCCCCATTATTATTCTGTAATTGCATAGACTCTACACTGATATTACCCAATTATTGAGAAAAATATTGCCCTCTAACCTGATTAGTGGGTGCACATAAGATTAGCCAGTACTCCATCATTATTGTTTTATTCTGCCCCATTACATTATTAAGTCAAGGTTTTGTTGTTTCTCTGCTTTTTTTTTTTGGTTCATTTGTCCATTTGTACGTGACCTAGAACCTTGTGATTATTAAGTTAACCACAGTTTATTAAGTCTTGAAACACTGAAAGCCCACCATGTGTATCTTTCTACTGTACATGTGCAAGTGCGTTTCATTTTGCTAAACTCCCCTGAAATTTAGCAGAAAAATGACAGTGGACAGCTGAGTGTTTTCAGTGGTGGCTAAGGCTCCGATCAGGTTACAGATATTCAGTTAAATCAGCTGGACAGCGTTTGAAAAAAAGACACATTTTTGGACTGATGGCTTGGTAACTGTTGACTATGGCACCTTATATTGCTTTCATACGTCATTTACGGCTCAGTTGCACGTTTCCACAAAATATGTATGTCCTAAATAGATATGCCAATTACCCTAATGGAAACCAGGAAGCGTGACCGCTTCAATTAGCAGGCCTGTTCCTGTTTCATTTTTCCTGCAACACCTCACAGAGTTTGGTGATGAAACACAATGTATTGTGGCGCTTATGTGCTGCCCGTTCTGCAGCTGGAAATTGAATGCTCCTTTTGCCTCGAACTGATCTGACACCGCGACAGGATGATGTTACCAACAACGCATCCACTCCAGAGGCATCAAATTACAACACGGGCTGTTTGCAAATGCATGGTTCTTCTGTGTATCTCAAACATGTTGGTGCTGGTGTAATTGGAATCAACACCATGTGAATGAAACGTCGTATCCACCAGGGTTCTGCCTGAGTAAAAGTGGTCACAGTCTGGTGACTCCATATAAAATGCATCAAAGTTTCTGTTGTGCGCGATTGTGCGCTTGCATGGCACAGTGTGTACACGCAATCACACACACTAATAAGCACATATGTGGCGTTTCTAAACACGTTTTTAGAAGAAGCCAAGTTTAACACCACAAGAAGGAATCTGGCTGTACCTGAGAAATGTAGCCATGTGTGAGGGATGTACATTTGTCTTCATATTCAGCAACAACTCATGCGCCTATATGGTCCAGGATAGTATTTTCTCTTCTCTCCAACAAGCTCCAGTGATTTTCTTTCCCTCTTCGCTCTCAATCTCCTTGTCCTTGCGGCTAATTTACGGGCTTGTTAGCAGGGAGGCTCCTGCACTTCAAACAATTTCACTTAGGGCAACCAAAACATATTTCTTTTTTTTCTTTAACTCTGGACATGTAGCAATTATGGACAGGAAATGCTCCCAGTTTTTCCACATTATGAGCTGTGCTAAACTGAAATCAGCTGGTCCGGTGCTCTTTGCTTTTTTTATTTTCTGTGAGTCTGTGTTTTTTTTTTTTTTTTTGCAAGAAAACTAGATTTGGCTCCCTGCCCGTTTCCATTCTCCTCTTCCTGTGAGTCGACCGGCTATTATGACTGTCAGTCATTTTCAAACATAAAGGGGCTCATTTGAAAAGGCTCAATGCAAATCTCATATCTTACATGAAACAGTCTTGATTTATTTTCCCTGAGCTTTTCTTCCTAAGTCTTCAAACAACCTCCCAACGCACTCCCCGCACCCCCTCAACGAACCCCCCCTCCACCCACCCTCCCCTGGCTGGAATCACGCCTTTCAACATCCAGTCAAAGGAATTGGGAAGTGCTCTGTGGACGGTTGCCACGATCCTCCAGCACCTAACCCCCCCTACACACACACACACACACACACAAACACCCACGTCTTCCTTTTCCTCCAGTCGATATCTGCCCACAGCAGGTGCCGCGCAGAGCCCAAAGATAGCAGTGATATTGAAAGAGGAGTATTGGGAACTTCATTTACACTCTGCTCACATAACTGTCATTCGTCTTATTCTGGGCAAAGCGGGATGACACACCTTATTATCAGCAGCTGCTGTGGCTGTGTTTGTGGATGCCTATTCCTCTTTTCTGTGGACGCCTGAAAGATCTCACGGCAGCCCGCGTTTGTCCCGAAATCTATTACTCCACAAACGCTGTGACTGAATAAACAGATCAGGTCTTTAAATGTGTCTGTCTCGCTGATGTGTAGGATACAGCTCTATGCCGCAGGTCCAGTTCTTCACCTTTGCTTGTAATCCCCCCACCCCACCCCCCACTGGCACAGAGTTGCCCCCTCAGTGGAATGACTGTGTGCTGGGTTGATGACATGTGCTAACACGCTGTCTGAAAACTGCCATCGCAAGGAAGTTGGGATGCTTCGCCTCCTGCAAGACGGCAGCGGAGGACGCGCGCCGCATCGGTGCCAGACGAGGCAGTGGGAGCCACCGATGAGGCAGCTGTGACCTTGCAAACAGAAGCTCAGAGTCTGAGCCAAAACCTCACCCTCCTTCCCCGCGGTGAGGTCCAGCGTGCCAGCAACACCAGGTGCCCCTCCAGAAGTGTTTGCGGAGGCCAGGATGGAGCTGTGGGCTGCCATCCTGGGGCTGTTTTACATTAGAATTGAGAGTGCAGGAAATACAATATTGACTGATTTTCTGGTTGATAGTTCAGTGATTTGCAGATTTTCCGTAGACGTCTGTTGATTCAACAATACTTCTGGCAAAACAAGTTTGGCTCAGACGATAAAGCGTGCACATCAGGCATTCTGTTTTGATATTCAAATGTCAAAAGTAGATTCATTTCCTTCCCTGTAAACAATTTTCTGTACGTTCATCCTCCCTCACTCCATTTTTGATCAATTTACCTGATAGTTGTGGTTTAGTGTTCGGCAACTCCAACTCCAACTTTCACAAACTTTAAACCAAAATATAAAATCAAGAACATCATTATAAAGCTCACATTCAGAACTTATTTTCCCACAAGCCAGTTGGGTATTGTCTTTAAGCCAATTCTACAGTGGCTGGATGATGCTTATTTGGAGCTTATATCCCACAGCTTCAGCCTCGAGATCTCCATAATCACCAAACCTCCCACTGAGAAAAGATTATCAAAGAACGCATGTAGCAAGTCATCTCTCACCAGAGTCCTCGAGGCTAAGAGGCAAAAAACATGCATACATCAAGTAAAACATTGCTGAACATAATTAGCTACCTTATCCCAGTGGTCACTGGAACCTTAAAATCAATAATAACATTAGTAAAGCAACAGAGAACACAACGCGCCGGTGCCTCGGTGCATGCTTATAAAAACAGGTCTCTAACACAAAGCTGTGTGATTGTTTATTTGATTCTTGCCTCTTCTCTTGAATTATAAATCACGTTGCTGTGAATGAAAGCTGCAGATTTTGTTAATGTGGGTCCACAGCTGCTCTATTTGGGGAGCTTTTCTCCAGGCAGGGAGGCAAACTGGGTCCCCAAGCTGCAATTGTGGTTTCAGAGGTAATGCTGCACAGACTCCCACCCAATAAAAATTTGGTTTCAGAAAACTTTGGAACGTAGAGTTCCTCAGCACTCACATGTTTATTACATGATTTATGCAGCATGGTGAGCTTCTCCAGTTCTAACTTTTCTAGCTTGTCAGCATCGCTCCTTTTGCATCATGTTACAATTAGCTTTGGTTAAACGCTGTGTGGGAGAACGCGAAATACTAACTGAGGAGGCATGCAAAGGTTGATAAATACACTATTGTGATCTTGAGGTCTTTTTTTTTTTGCTCTGTTTTCAATTTCCTTTTCCACATTCTCCCACATGAAATGGAATAACCTTCACTGCTTATATAACCTTCTGCATTTGATTACCATATTAACGTCCTTAACAGCATGAAGCTAATTTGTGAGCTATGGATGTCTTTGGAGAAGGTCACAGTAATGAAGTGTACACCAAGAACATGATTTCAGCTTCACTTATTAAACATTTGCTAATTGTTTATATTTGCGTGATTAGAAATTTTAATAAGAAAAGAATGCTTTGCGCCATTACCTGTGGCTGTCGTCTCGTCTTTCCGCCGTCCGTCCCAGTCCTTCTCTCCGCCACTGGTGTTTCTAATTATCTCCCATGATACAAGATACTCTGACAATTTCTCTCTGTTATATATAAGAGATGGTTGGATGGTAGAATCGTGGCTTTTGGGGTGGTCCCTCCACAAATTGTCAGGCTAAGTGGCCTGAACAGAGGACGTCTGTACTGAGATGATCTTGGAAAACCAGCACAAACTTAGAATGGGATTTTGTTTGAATACTTACAGTGCACCGGTTCAATAGAAATCATTTGAGAAACATCTCACCTTCCAACGAGTTTAACAGGACCATCTAGATATAAAAAATTGAAAAAAAATCTCTATATTTTATTCAGTCTTATACGACTACAATAAATCCTGCCTTCATAAAAGTTGTATCTTAAAACTGGTTTAGGTGCTGTTGAATCAACTTTTTAGTCATTTTGAAGACTAGACTATGAGTTTGTGGTGCCTCTGAAATTGGATTGTGTTAGAGGTGATAATATTTTTTGTGCCTTTATTTCAATAAATGGTGTTGAAAAAATATGAGAAACACCTCTCAGAATAATGGAAAACCCCAAAATGGGAAGTAGAGTTGAATCATTATTGTGTGGCTGTACCTAATAAACTAGCTACTGCTTTTTTTACTCTATTGTTATAAAATACTCATTCATCAGTGTAAGTATTTCTTCTCTTTGTAGCCAAGATGTCAACATATTCCCCTGTAAATTTAGCATCATGAGTAATCAGCTATTGTGTTACCAAGGTAAGATCACACAAGTTGATTTAACAAGCTTAAAAATGTCAGCGTACATAGACAGAGGTGACGCAATCAAACGTCAATGGGCTTCAACAAGAGGCAGGAAATGCAGACTAATTACTAATGCAGACTAATTACTGAGTCCCCACTTAATGTTGTGGTAAATGTGAGAAAGACAGACTAGGGGGGAAAAAACATCCCCTTCTTTCAAAGATAAATAGTAGAGAGACAGACAATGTCACAAAGTGAGACGAGAGCTCACGGAGTCAGAGGGGACGAGAGAGAGGATGTCCTTAAAGAGAGAGTGTTTTCTTTTTAAATTAAATACATCTTCAAAAGGAAACCCCACAATGTCTTGGTGGAGCCACCTGCACTCAGAGGGCAGGCTGCCACTGTTTCAATGGGCGCTGCATGCACACCCCAGCGGGCTTCCAGATAGCGGCTAAAGAGCTTATTTCCCAAATCTCTTTATCCTTTCTAGAACTGTGAGACGTTGACAGAAAGTCAGTTAACTCTAGCCAGTGGCAGCTGCATGGGTTTTGCATAATTAATTATTTATACGGAGCCAGACATAGTAATTACCATCCAGATGAATATGATATTCTAATCAGGCAGGCTTTAATTTTAATTGCCCTCCAGCATCTAACTGTCAGTGCTGGCCTGGCTTGATAAAGTGGAGAGTCTCTAAACACCATTAGACATCTGCTCTGAGAGCATTGCCTCCACTACCCACCAGCCCCACCATCCGCCATAAAAATCAATACAGGACCAGGCTGTGTGCGTGCGTGTGATCCTGCTCATTTTTCTATGGAAAGCCATTTTTCGTCAATGACAAAACCAGAGCAGGGCTTCAAGCTATGGAGCCCCCTCCCTGATGATTGATGAGGCCTCTAGGATTTTGTGTTTCTTTTCTTTCTTTTCTTTCTTTTTTTTTTTTTTTTTTAAGAATTTGGAGTCTCATCTCAATATATTGTACTGAAGAGCCTATCGTGCATCTCTTTTGTCCTCCTATAAATAGACTATTTTCTCACCTTTACATTGAAAAGGTGGAAAGAGTGATTGACAATATTTGTTTCCAGGCAAACCATCCTTTGAATACATTAGCAATATAAACAAAAAAAACTCTGATGTAGCGTGATGATTACTGTGACAGTGAAAGTGACTGTTTAGTTATTCTATGATGAAATAAAAATCTACAATCCCTCTCTGTGATGGATGCGCGTTTGTAAGATTTACTGATTGTGTGACAGTTATGTGATGATTTACACTTGTGGCTCACCAATTTCTCCGATTTGGGAATTTCACGTCTACTGATGCCCAGCTTTCTGAGACCCCTTGACAGATCTCGATGCAGCAGGCACCATAATCCCAACAGCTGTTACCATGGCAAGATTTTTTCTGTGCAGCTTCCAACCACAATTCCAATAGAAAAATATTATCACACATTTCACACAGGTCTTACAGTTAGAGCCTGGGCCAGCTGTAGGGATTGAATTGCTTCCTCTAATTGTAGATGCTTAGGGGGTGCGGTGAAATATGAATCTGAAATGATTATATGTTACTATTAAAAGGAATTCTTTGCTGTATATCAGTGACTAACAGCACTTGCTTCTCCTAAACATATTTACCATCATTAAAAACAAGCGTCTTAACTCATTAAGAAGTGCTGTTCTATGCCAGGTGTCTTCTTCTATGCATCTCCGATCATCAGTTAGAGTAAACAAACCATTGGCAGAGTGTGTGTGTGTGTGTATGAACAGCTGATTGGGGAAATAGCACCAGTTTGGGATATGACTTTCTTATATGCTGCACGCTGTGCTGCACGCTGTGCTGCTTTCTGCGCGTGCCTTGTGTTGAGTTAAGCCTGCACCTGCAAGTGTTACACGGAGATGAACTGTGTGGAAATGAAAACACTTAAACTTCCTTGACACAATCTGGAAAGGCGAGGAAACATATGGAATCCACAGTTATTATGGCTCCGCACCTCAAGTGAGAAGATGGATGGCTTCACAGATGTGCCTGACAGACTGATAAACCCAGTGGCCTCAGCCAGTTTGGTACATTTTCCCAAAGCACTAAATGAAAATGAGAGATGTTAACTTACATTTTGTGCGAGGACTTATTCTATCCCCTTCGCATCTTATTTTATTTCAACTTTCTCAGCCTAACTGTTCGTTGTTTTTAGCTCACCGGCTGCCATCAGCAAGAGAAAATGGAGCGGTAATTGACAGCACTTGGCAGGATAATATTTGAGTCCTTCAAAAACCCTTGGTTCTCACCTAAACCTCCCATTGTTTCTCATCATCATTGTGCATTCACAGAGTGGAGCAACATTCCTCTGTGCAGCTTGGCTCAAGGTTTTTTGATCTCCACACATTGCGACTGAGGTGAGGGGAAGTAAGGTCCTCAGATGTCTATGGCTCCTCATGCCCAAAGTTTGAATTTCATTAAAGACCCTCTCTGCTCCCTCGGCTACCAGGAACAAAGCCTGAGCCGGACTCAATGGTAATCCTGCCTGCAAGGCGCCAGTGTCAAAGGTCACTCGTCGCCAGCAGATGAATCCTGTGGTTGGGGTGGCAGAGGCTATGATGGAGAGGAGAAGAAGACAGAGGAACGCTTTTTCTCAGGTTATCCAGGGAGAATCTAATGAGGAGGATTGGAGGAGAGAGAAGCCATGCGGCTGCTTGGGTGGAGGCAAGAGGCGAGCTGCGGGAAAACTTCAATACAGGAAGCAACAGAGAGGAGGGTGAGGTAGAGAGGGAGAAAACTCTAATGCGTGACATGAAAAAAAGAAAAGAAAAGGGAGAGTGAGACATAAGGCACAATCAGAGGTTGCATTCTGTGGTGTTGCGTGAGAGCCACTTAGTGCCTGAGGACAAGCCCAAGGCTAATAAAGCTGAAAGTTGGTAGACGCTCTGACCTTGCTTTGGAAAGAAAAGCCCTAATAAGGACACAGTCTAAAGAGAGAGAGAGAGAAAAAAAAACTTTGCTGTTTCTCTCCAGAGCAAACAGTCTTTCCATCCCTATTTCATACACTCTCCTTTCATTATAGCATAGAGAGGAAGAGGAACCTATAGGCACCCTAATGAAGGGGACCGTTGGATCGGATACATTAAAAGGAGGGATTAGACAGTGTCTGACATGGAAACTGACTTTGAACATGTTCGCAGTGCATGATTAGTAATAGACTGTGAAATTTCTAACTCAATTATAAGAGGCTTTCATAGTAATAGGATTTTAGAATGTGAGAGCATCAGTAATTTTAGTTTCATCTGTCAAACACTGCTTTGGAGCATGTTACACTTAGTTATATGGTAAAAGAAAAAAATTAAACGTGTAATGTTTAAGTGGTTTCATGACTTTTACTCTGACTTTAACACTGATATCTCTTTTGAAACTGTGAAAGCACTACTGAAGGCCTTTAGATCCTCACAGGTTTTTTTTTTTTTTTTTTTTTTTTTTTTTTTTTTTTTTTTTTTTTTTTTTTTTTTTTTTTTTTTTTTTTTTTTT
>JBAJHX010000115.1:11185520-11200592 GCA_037176925.1 Amniataba percoides
CCTTTGGTTTGAAAACGGGGCTCTTTTTGGAAGTGGGGAAAAAGCGCTGGGGGGTTTTTGGCTCCCCCCGTTTTTTTTTTTTTTTTTTTTTTTTTTTTTTTTTTTTTTTTTTTTTTTAGTTTTGGTTTGGTTTGGTGTGACTGTTTTTTTATAAAGTAGATCAGATGTAGACCCGGCATGTTTGGATTAACAGTGTTTCTTGCCCTCTGACTTGCTTTGGTTTTACATTAAAACTGTGGTAAATATACAGGCAGTCAGTAAAGGGTTTGAATGCTGCTTCTTAAGAGCGGAGTTTATCACAAGTTGCCATTTCTCTTCATTTCATTAAATGAATAATTATCTCTCTATACATTGACTGGCTGAAGTCTAATATGCCTTATGTATGTGGAAGCAAGAAAATCCCACAAAGATGATGAAATTGCATCCTCATGTGGAAGTCTTTATAATGCCAAGTGAGGAAATTAACGTGTAGTCCACCAAATCAGGGAATATCCATTCATTTTTCATCCAACGATGAGCCGGGGGGGGGGGGGGGTTATCATATTTGTGATGTGACTTCTTCCCATTTTGCTTGATCCTCTTCAGTCATCTGTGGGAGGTAAAAAGATTTTCTCCATGCTGTATTGGTTCTTCACAGCAGAAGGCGGATGATAAGGTAGAGGTGCTTGCATCAGAGCAGCCGGCCAAGAGCTGGCTGCACTAAGAAACTTTGACAAGTAGTCAATGTGAGTCCTCCCGGGGTGTGTGTTTTTCTACTCAGGCTCAGTCAGTCAGAGCACTTTTTGGACCCCTGGAGATAAAAAGAACTTGCACCATGCCCTAATACTGTAGATAATTTGTGCCATGATGTTTTTATAACGAGGCAGGGGATTAGGGTTTTCGTTCAAGCTTTCCTTCATGAATTCGAGATTAACAACAGGGTCTGCCTGCACAACCAATTTGAAGGAGGAGAGATTTCGAGCCTGCGAGATACATGTGAGGATAACTTGGAGTCTAATATTAAAGTGTTATCGGAAGGGACGGACAGGGTGAGAGAAAGTCAAGCCAGTGACCACTAGCCTGTTCATGCAAGTGAATCCAGTTGTATAACCATTACATGCGTGTCAGAGTTTGTTTCTCCAAGACCTTTAACACAGCCTACTGAACATGCCAGAGCAAATCCCTGTGAATTGGCCCAGCGCTCCAACATTAATCTGAGACAGGGGTGACCATCCACAGTCTAAATTGAGCCCTCAGAGACCATTCACCCAGAGAGAAAACGTTGTTAGAGAGCTGGAGGGACCGGGAAGGTACAGTGTGCCCCCCCAGTCCAACAGCTCGTGCTGCTGGAGATGAGATAAGGGCTATCAGCTGCCTGGCTCCACTGAGAGGAAGTGCTGCATTTCGATGCTAAGGGCAGCAGCAGCCACCGCCGACAGGCACAGAGACCTAAATACGAGCTCAGGCAGGCTTCAAAGGCCATTCTGGAGCCAATATAAGTGGAATGCCAATAGAAAATGGTCCAGAGATGCATGGCGCTGATGCAGTCATCTGTGCCAAAAAAAATATCCATTGTCTTGCAGTCCCCGCTGTGGAGATAGTTTATCACTCTGTGGTTATTTCTGTTGGATTCGCAGTAAGTGAATTTTTCAGCTGTGTTGTTCCGCATCGTGTTAAGCTTTGCTCTCTTTTGTTCCAATTTACCTAACAAGTTATAAATCAGCAGGGATACTAACATTAGCATTTGATTGACTGTACCTCCTAGTTAAAAACATAACTAATTTCTCTCCAGTAGTTAACATTATTGTTTCGACCTCAGTAAGTTTCTTTATTTGCCGCTGTTGCTTTCAGGGGAACCAGTGATTGCTAATCATTTTCATTTGCATACGAAGATAAGTCTAATATGGTTGCTGGCTAATCCCCTCCCTCTAAGTGCTGGATAACAGACCATTTTTAGCTTTTAATCCATTAATGAAATTTGTTTGCTCATTGACTTGAATCATCACCATAATTATAGGGATGAATTTATCATTTCAAGCTATTTGAAATGATGGGTATTGTACATGGCATTTGCATATATGAATTAATGACAGTGATGTGTCATTAATTGATATGATTTTTCATAGTCATTACAGTGCAAACCACATACTCACGGGTGCCTTAATGACACGTGAAGAGCTAAGGTGAAAATCTCAACAAAATAAAAGTCACCCAGTATTTGCATGCAAGTTTTTATAATTTCCACCTTCGTGCAGTATTTTAGATTGTGAACATTTTAAGAACTTACTTACGTATATTCTGTTCTACACTGTACTTTTAGTGATTTGCACGTAATGTAAAAGGGAGAGCTATCTCATAATTTATGTATATGGTGACCCATTACTCCGACATGAATGCATCTCACACACTCACGGAGAGGGGAAGGTGCATGAGTGTAACCGTTCAAAATTACAGTGGCTAGACCTTCATCTGCCAGACTTAAATGCATGCAATGTTATGGGTCAGCATTTTAAAATCATTAACCATTGTTTAGTGTCTAATGCACATTTTAATTATGCATGCTGGTTAAGATGTACGTACCTTGCTATAGCCCTTTAAATAACCCCTTAAATTGATTGCTCACAGCATGTCCACTACATTCACAACTGACAATTTGCAGATGCAACATTTTGGAGGCTTGCGTGTTTGTTTGGTACAGCGCACCGTCCCCTGAGTCTTGATTTAGACAAAGAAAGTACTCGCTCTGTGATTCAGAAAGATCTTTTGGCTCATGTTGTCAGCGGTGGATGCTGGAGGTTTGTGAAGACTGTTGCCCAGTAGCCGTGGATCACAAACACTGAAGTAGTCATTGCACACAAACCACTGTCAGCTCTCATCCTTCCCAAAGACCCTGAGGGGCCGGGGTGCACATGTGAGTGAGGTGCTTACTTTGTGTTCCTCAGTCCTGATAGCCACCCTTGAGGCACCTTTCAGCCGGAGATGTGCTCTCTGCTATTTCCAGCCCCTCTATATGTGAGCACTGGAACCATCAAGAAACACTAGATTGGAAAACCTGTGAGTGGCATCAAATAAATCTAAGGTTCCACAGGCATTTCCCCCCACCTATTACAGAGCTCCAACTGACCAGCCAACACAGCATCTAGTTAATAAATAGTTTCCACTGTGATGACTCCTGGGAAAGAGGCAGGGAAAACAAAACATCTCATCCTGTTCCACAGTCTGCATTTAGATTTTTATGTCAAAACCACAGGGAAAAGGAAAATACAGTTTTTGCTGCATACTTGATGAGAGCAAAATACATGATGTGATTTTTTTTTCTTTTTTTCTTTTCTTGTATGTTGGTGTGGAGGGACACACTAAAGGCTATTATTTTCTCACAATAATCAGTTCAGTAGTATAGGACATGTTTACTAAAGCCACTATCTCTTTATGCAGTCATATTTTGTTTCTCTCCCTTCTTTCCTCCCATCATTCACCCACTGGGATGATAATCCTGCTGAATGATTAACATTCTGAGCCCCTCTGTTTGAGTTCAAAGCTATCAGGTGTTGCTAATGTGTTTCCAATTTCCTCCCATCCTCTTAGCGCAACCCGCTGAAAAACGGCATCAATATTACAGCGAGCGGTGCTTTTCGCTACAATGCTGCCTGTAAGCGTACAAGACAGCTTTCACATCTGATTATGACCCCTCATAAGCAGCGACTGGCGCATCTCTCTAACTCCTGCCCCTAAACATCGCTTAGGGCCACAGAGGCGTTCATATGGCCCCAATCTCCCCATGTCAGAGTGGCAGGAGGGTAATCGTTGGTGACAGAACTGCCCGTCTGAGTGGCTTTCTCGGCTGTGAGCGTGTGTATACATTTTTGTGTGTGTTACACCCTGCCTGTCTGAGCGGCCACTGTGGCAGATGTGGATATTTCTCCATGTCCACAATGGGCCTCGGGTTTATTGCCTCTCCTCCGCTCCTTCCTCCACAATACAGCATGACCCCCCCTTCCACAGACCCCCCCACACCCCCCCACCCTGCCATTCACCTGGGAATGCTAGGAGTGATGATGAGCTCCTTGTCCCAAGGCTGCCTGCGGGGATCCTGAGATACTGTGACGGTGTCACGCAACCCATCCAGGCCTCTGGGAGAATCAAGCCACTGACATGCAGACAAAGCAGTAGCCAGGCTCTTTGTTATACGGGGATGTGTGTCCATGCATTTTTGTGTGTGTGTTTGCAATCATGTCATATATGAAACATGAATGACAGAGGTGACCAGTGTCACAGGGGAGGCCCTCTCATTCTTCCACCTTTTTGAAATCACACACAAACACACGGTTCACGCGCGCACACTCTCCAACACACTGGCATAGAGAAGCACCTCGAGGATAAGAATCCTTATCCGTTCCCTCTCCTCTTCTCCATCCAATCTCACCACTGCACATGCTGTTTTGGATTCACTACGGACCTTCCTTTTATTCAGGACAAAATCTCTCTGTGTCACTCTTTTCAATCTCTCTTTGGATCTCACAGTGGCATCGGTTAATAACTGAACCCTGAACAAAAGCCCTGTCTGCCTGTCTGAGGCTCTTTTACACTCTCTTTGCTCTCACTTCCACCGAGCATGGATTTATAACTGGAATGTAAACTATAACCGTAGGCCTGTTATTTCATTGACTTGCAATGAAAACATTGTAAAAATTTAGGAGGCTGCTTCAAAAACAAATATTCCTGTGGTAAATCTTTTCCCAGAAAACACACAAATCTTCCATTAGGATCATATTTGGGCTGGAATCAAACTATCTCAGTGTCTTTACAGCCGTGAAACTATCAGCAGCATGTCTGTTAGTGCTGGTGATACTGTAACTAAAAGGATACAGTCGCTGCCTTCAGAATTCCTCCTCATCTGCATAACAATAGCAGGATACAATGAGCAAATGTAGGACCATGTCTGACAGTTTTTAGCCATGAATGCAGTACCACATACAGAAGAGTGAAAAAGAAAGGGGTGGGGTGGGGTGTGGGGGGGGTTGGTAGTCAAAACCGAAAGAAAAAACAGATGGACAGAAAGAGAGAGGAATGGAGATTGCGTCTGCACAAGGGGGAAGGGATGGTCGGATGTGCTTCATTATTTTGCTGCTCAGTTTATTCTTAGCTTGTATGACAACTGCCAGGTTTGCGTAAAATCCAAATTTCAAACACTGAGCAACCACATAGCCTTGGGCAAACACGCTAAAATCCCCTCCTCATACTGTCTACCTCATAAATAGTTAACGTTCAGAACCCTGAGACAGCCCTACAAACTTTCTCCCAATATTCATATGCTGCTTGTCATACTCCTGTCACACTCTTTAGACAGATGAATGTAATATTAATCCGCCCACTACCCCTCCTCTGTCTTCCCCCTTAACGCCATCTACTCTCACCGCTGCCATGACTCCTGTATTTTCCTCCTTGGCCCTGGTCCAACCGAGCTGTCAGACCAAGGCCTCATCTTAGCCCCGTCCATTGACGTCAAGCCGGTGCGAGGCATTTGTGCGTGGCATCTGCCAAACAGCGATGGCCTGTCAGGCTCCCCTATCTGTCTGTCAGTGAGTAATTGGCGCACATACAGTATGAGCAGACACATGCAGGTGGTACCTTCCCTCCCCACCTCAGGACCCCCAAGGGGCCCGTTTAAGCAGTGGTCCTGTGGCGGCAGCCTGCTTGTGTATATATTATGGGCAATATCCTGCAATCCTCCACAAACTTTAAGTGCCAAAATAAAACATAATTGGCCGTCTGGAGTTGAGGCGTAATGGCATGCATTCATTCTAGGGATTGAAAAGTTTTTCTCCAGCATGGAAAATGATTGTGGGATATTTTGTGTTTGTTTGTTTAACAGATGGCATTTGTTCTCTGGTCTTACTAACCCTGTACCTCCTGCAGTACGCCAGACTTAAAATTCAGCAGCATATGTGGTACAGCAGGGGTGTTAGTCACGGTGCAATAGCCAAATCCCAAACAGGTTGTAAATGCAGGTCTGCCTTTCTAGTCCCTCTGTCTACATCCCCATTGCCCCGCTAAAACCTGAGTTCCCAGTGTTCACTGATTTGCTAGAGGCAGCTCTGAGGGCTGCTTACCTGCCAAACATGAGGCAGAGTTAGTCACTGTAACACTGGGATTGTCAAATAAAGTGTCCAAGAGTGTTAGACACCGTTCGGGTAAAGCTCTTCCTTGGCCCTTGACTGGTCACCGTTTTCAAACCTTGTATCAACCAGGCAGCGCTTTATTTAAGAAATATGCATGACCTGTATACGCAAAGCATGAAATTGGTAGCTGGATTTTTATTGGATTTTTTTTTTTCATGTATCCGCACATTACCTGTGTGCATTGGACTGAAGAAGTGAACACACATACCTTAAGTGACATGAATTTCTATTTCTATTTTCAATTTATCCTATGTGTAATTGCCAAAACATCTGAGAAATGTGTCTGATCCAGTCTTGATGGGCACGATTATGAATTGCCAGTGAACACGTTAAAGATATGAACTTGGGGTTAGACACCTAAATCGCTTGATTAAGTTTATGGAGTGATTGTGGTTATGGCCAGTTAACATTAATAGCAGGTCTGTGATGGGACACAAACTCTGGTCAGATGAGATACATGCTCATATCCTCCACCCCGACCCCCACAACCTTACTTTTTTGCTTCGCTACATAAAAAGGCACACTACATTTGCACTGGGTATAAATCATCAGACGGAGAATCGTCAATAGTCAGGTGTCAAATAATGGCAAATGCAAGTTACCAATACACACTACACACTCTGCAGTGCTTTTCACCACACTCCTGAGTGCTCCTTGAAATTTTACTGTTTATATGTCCAGTATTATTTTTGCAGTGTAGTTTTAATCATAAATATCTGCCAACATGCAACATGGTCAAAAAACAAACACTATTAGAGATGCAAATGTGGAGTTCACACCTCGGGCTAGTATCCAACAAAACTTGGCCACGACCCAAAACACTGGAAAATGATGCCCACGTGCTTTATAAGTTTTTTAATGTTTCATAATATCCCTGAAAATTCTAAAAGTTCACAGATGTTGAGTCAAAATGAGGTGGATGCATTGATTTTAGAGATAAGTACTGTGTGACAGTTCCTTCTAGCTCACCAGCATAACTCCAAACAAGCAGCTGAAGTCTATTGATTTGCCTCAACTTTACCCTGTTGCATCCATAAACATGTTCCAGTGTTGATAATTTGAGATTCACAATATGCAGCCCGTGTTCAAATTGCTGTGTTTTTATGGATTACTGTACGTGCGATCCAACTCCTGGGCAAGTGAAGGGGAAACGCTCATACTGTTCAGCCCCTATGAAGAGTAAATCTCTCATTAGTATGTAAACAGGACTGTAGTGGGTCAAAACAACAAGACCCGATGGACTTCCACTCAGAATAATGTGGCCTCGAGTCTTTCCACTGACAGACATTCAGAGCCCAGGAGCAGTGAAAGCCAGACCACCAGCCTCCCTGCTGACTCCAGTCGGCAATCAACAGCATTTTGAGGCCACTGAGAGGTCAATACATGATCCAGACACTTATCAACCGCCTCCCAGTAGCCTTCAGACCGTTAACATCTCCTTAAGTAAATTGTGTGTGCAAGTCACCCAGCGTTCTTCCACCCTGACACTCCGGTGACCTCTGTAGGCTTCGCTGAGTTTTGCCCACCCTCCCTTTCTCTGTCTGTTCATTTCATCATGGTATCTATTTTGTTTGCATCTCATTTTGTAGAGAAAAGCTCCCAGATATTCCCGCCTTATTCCTCTTCACCACCTCCCCCTTTCTCTTTTGTTTACCTGTTTCTTTATTCCATCCCAATTCAGCTGACTGTTTCTCATCCTGTCTGTTCCTCTATCTGTTCTCTGTAAAGGTGAGGTTGTGTGCGGGCTCCTTTCAGTTGCTGTATTTTTTACATAACACTGCAAATGTGATCTGAGGACAGGCGAATACGAATGATTCCTGATGTGGAACACATTGGTGGACTGGCGGTAGTGGCAGAACCACCACCCCCTCACCCCCGCCAATAGTTATTTTCATCTTCGACGACAAGGGAGATGGCTTTTGTACTGCCGTATGGTATAGTGCACCATAGTGGAACTAAAAGACTGAATCAAGTGGCCTGATCCAACTCTCTCTAGGGGTTCAACGCTACAGAGACGGGAGATTATAGACTCACAATTCCTGTCCGTCAGAAGACCCCGCTGTGACATTCCACCATGCACAAACCATTCTCAAACACATTCCCACAATGCAAAACAGGGCCGGCACCATGAGATTTTTGTGATGGTGGAGAAAAGATACAGGAATCTATAAGGCACGGTCTGTGCTAAAGCGCGCCACATTGACTATATATTGAAAATGTTGTATACATGAGAAGAATGGGAAAAGGAAGATAACATTCTAAGGGGAAAAAATCCCATCATCCACACACGAGTGCTTTCCAGAATACGACTGTCTGGCATTCAAAATTGATGCCAGTCTGTTTTTATTCAGCTTTCCGTGGATCTGCAGGTGCTGCTGCCATGGCGCCTTTAAATATTTCATGCCCCTCCAACTTTTATGCGCCAGCCAATGATTCCGAGGTATCGATTCATTTCACCAATCAAAACACCATGTCGTTGCCCTCACATGTCGAGGCTCCAGCTCCTGATATGCTCCCCTCGTTTTTCTGCTTGATTAATCAATAAATGCCCCTGCAATTTTGCCCAATTAGTTTCACACTCTTCCCATCGATTAAACGGGGAGGAAAAACATATTCCATTTTGATGCACATCAGAGGAAACTCAGACACCTCATCAGGTGGTATTGATCACAGCCAGCCGCCCTTACAGAGCTGTATGCCAATGACCTCCATCATTAGGCCCCACGGCTGCTGGCTTATGCACTCCAGACAAGTGCTGCTGTCATCACCCCCCCCCCACCCCCCACTCCGCTCCCACCCCCAGCATCTCCAACCACCCCCCTTCATCATCTTACTGCTTTGCTCTCCCCCTTTCCTGTCCTCCCTCTCTGCTTTTCTTCATCACCTATGTCCATCTCCCTGCCCTTTCTCCGCCACCCCTTCCTCCCTCCTTACCTCCCCTCTTGTTTCCCTACGTTTCTGCTCCTTATTCATTCCCTCCTGTAATCAGATCATGGCGACCCCCTGCTGGTGTTAATGGAGGTGAGAATCAGCCCTGGGTGTCAGGATGCATCTCATCTCTCAGGTGCTCGCCTGCCAGTAATGAGGACGGGCACTGTCAAAACCCTGCATCCCGCTGGGCCAGACACACATGAGGGCATAATGAGCAGTGCGTATAAATAAAGGAAAAAGGAATAATAATAAAAAAAGTTAAACTCTCGCCTTGTTCCACCACCTGTTATGAGCTGAGCTTTTCTGCACGAGGCTGTGTCGTCTCATGCCTCGTAACTCCTTCTTACGTACCCCAGAGATTGATATGATCAAGTGCAAAGTGCAGTGGACAATTTCAGTGCAAATATATGCACTCAAAGTGTCCAGTGGCATTTATTAATGAATGTTGAGGACTGTGTTCAACAAGGCTCATCAAAAGTGTCAAGTGCTGTTCAAGAGAGACTGCTCAGAAAATCAAGATGCTCTACACAGCAGTCATCACAGTGAATATCTAAACACAGCAGCCGCCTATAAAATTAATGCATGTATTATTCTCAATATATTCAGGGGCAATGTGTATTACATCTATGTGATGTAAATGTACCAAATGTAGCCAAATGGTCGATTTTCATTTGTGGTCTCTGGGGCAGGTTGACGTTAAATGTTAAAAAAAATGGAGAAACGCAAGCCAAAGGATAAAAAGATAATACTTAAATACATACAGACACATAAAGCACATAAAGAGTTCAAAGAATCAATTTTGAAGCAAGCAATTTTGAAGACTAAGCATTGTGGTGCAAGTTCACATCTCATAGAAAAAAATACACATGTAAAGACAGTTGACAGTCTTGCATTTCACATGTGGCATTTCTATAAACTTAATGATCATTGAAAGAAAGATTGGGATAAGAGTTTGCCTGTCTACCATGGAATTTTAACAGTGGTATTTTGGTATTATTATCTTTTAGAAAATGTTCCCAAGCTTCCAAGATGATAAAATATCACTTTTGAGATCAAATTTGGTCTTTTGGTTTCAGGTCTCAAAAGATTTGAGGATGTTTTACTTGTTTTACATAACGCATGACAGACTCTTTTCAAGAAAATTTGCAAATTACACATGGGCACAAATTACTGCATCATCAGCATAGAGAGTAAATCAACAGCAGAGATAAATTTATGTTAGGTCAAAGCATTAACAAATTAACATCAGTGGACCAAAAATTGACACCTCCGGTACCCTGACATCTTTAACACATCTTAATGATTAAATCAAGTTTGACCAAGAACCTGCTTCCTTCAGCCAAAAGGGATGTAGACAAATAGAGGCTGAGTTTTTAAAAGGTGTAAAATGTTCTACTTCCCATTTATAATACTCTTTGATTATGACAGTGAGAATCCTGATTGATATGTAGTTCCTGTTGTTTTTTATTTATTTTCTGATTCATGGATAGGACTTTTACACAGTGGGAAAACTCTCTGGGTAGTGGACAGATTAATAACCTTGGTTAAAGGACAGATTAGCAATTCTTTATGGCTCTTAAGAAACAGAATGTCTTCTCTGTATTTGATTTTGGCCCTGTAGCTCTTAAGAGAACTGATAATCCTGTCAACTCTTGGACTCTTAAGAGAGAATGTGGTTAAATCAGTATAAACTGGTCCTATAACAAAAAACTCTGTGTGAGCTGAGACTTTGTGAGACTTTTTATTGTATCCACAAAATGATTATCAAAAGCTTCTCCTTCTACACAGAGGTCTTTATTGTAGTTTCCTTTTAAGTTTGTTTCCTCACAGATTTATTATTCTTCCATTAGTTCCTCCAAATTACTTTTACATTTTGCCTTCCTAATAATGCTGATAAAAAAAAGTTTGTTTTAGCTTTTGAAATTCACTTATCACTTTGTTCTGAGCGAGTTAAAGGTGTGCCTATCATGCTCCATTCTGCATTTGAGGTATCATTTAAGAGCTTGGTCTCTTTGTTTCAAAGAGGCCATATATTTTCATTCAGCCAAGGAAGAGAGTTCTGCCAGCCAGCTTTATTTTTCACTTACCTCATAAAGCTGTTCAGAGTACTAAGAACTACATTATTTTTACACAGTCCTGAAGGAGACACTCTGTCCAGTTTGGTTCATTTTGTGCATTCATTCACATTTACTTACATTTGCTGAAGATCAGAAGAGCTTGTATTTTTATCTCTGGTAAGCTTTGTGTGACCATAAGTAAGTTGTGGCAATTTTTTTTTTTTTTTTAACTTTTTCTCTGTTTAATTCACTGACGTAATTAATGCCCAAATCATTTAAATATGATGACCTTTTAACCAAACCCTTGAGCATATTTAAGTTTATCATGAAATGCATTATTGTAAAACACTTGGAGATAACACTCCAATTATTGCAGGCATTTGTGGTAAAAAAAAAAAAAGGAATTCAGTCTCACTTCATTGCACAGAGATGAATTTTTAAATGCCTATCCAGTTGTGTCCCTAGATAACTCTAAAATCAACTGTTGCCATTTCAAGTGCTGCCCTTTAATTATTGCCAGATTCACTCTGTTATTTAGTCTGAGATAATAAGCAATGTAAATAATGCTGTGTCCATATAACCATAGAGATATTCCATTACTTACAACACCGCAGTGTCAGAGAAATATATACCCAAAGTGTAAACAACTTGAGAGGAGGACGGAGCAATTCCCAATGCCCAAAAGGAAAGTTTCATCCAGAAAGGCCCAAAACTGGGCAGCACATCTCCTTACAGTGGGAGGTCAAGGGCAGGTCAGCAGATATATTCCAGTAAACTCAAGACAGCTTTGAAACACTTTTTATCGACAAAAGTGCTGGCAGGAATGTTTACCCGTCCGTAAGATAAGATGCTGTTGTAGATTGTACACTGGGACATTCAGCCATGTACAGAGTTTGAGAAAATGTATTTTCACTTCATTTCAGGTAAAGTACTTTTAGGCTCGTTTCCCTAGGATGACTAAACTGATATGCAAGAAGCACCACAATCTATTTAATTATCAAAGTCATTACCTGGTAATGAGTCAAGTGTAAAATGTAGTCCTCTTTGGTGTTGAAGAATTCTTGCAGTGAAGAGATTGGTAAGACAAATAAAGAGGCAGCACCTCACATGTTGCACAGCACGCACACCTCCACCTTCACCAGTATGGAGGAGCAACCACTTAACTAAGAGCAACTTACTTTTGCAACAGGGGACGACACTGACGGTTCTGAAGGGTTTTATGATCCCGATGGTCCTATATATATAAGCAACATTCATTTTTCAGTTGTGTTCTGTAATCACAAGCAAATGTGCCTCTCTGTCTAAATAAATGTCTTTACCATGTGGAAAAGCGTAGCCGGGAGCAGCGTTGGTCAATACAGACAGACAGATCAATATGTGAATGGTCCTTTCATTATTCAACTAATGCATGTTGGCTTTAAATGCAGGACGGAAAGCTAGGGAACATAAAAACAGTATAATGCATAACATCAGTATGTGTTTGTTACTTGCACCGCTCTCATTATACATGTATGAGAAATTAACCACAGAAAGCAATAGACCATGCATTTAAAATGTTCCATTAATAAGTTGGTAAAACTCAGATGGTGTAATTCCTCAATATAAATCGTATTTAAAAGATAAATCATGTATGTGTATGTTTCACAGCTAGATCAAACGCCCCCACCAATATTCAAGTGCTGCGCTACTAGTACACATTTTTATTTTTTCCTCTCTTGACCTATTGCCGTAAAATCATCCCGGGCTTTGAGCTTGTTGATGTGTGAAAACTTTCAACAAAAAGCTTCTTGAGACCTCTTTAGTTTGCATTGCTACTACCTTTTGATGGGAACTACATAAATTATGCATGGGCTGAGCATTAGGGCTGAATTTAAACCCCAGTGTTATACACCAGCGCCTCAAGATATCTGAACACACAATCAATAATTCTCCATCAGCCAGGGAGGCTTCCGAGAGGCCCACACAGTCTTCTTTGAAGCCGCCTGACAAGTTAAACCCGGTCCAGTTTCTTTTCTACTAATGGCCAGCCTCTTAGGAGAATATGACATGTGCTGTTGTAAAGTCTTATTTTTTGTGTGGCTCAATTGTATGACGTGGAAGGTAGCGCAGGGCCAGTTTTGGATTTAGTTAAGGCGGTGCATGTGGTTTTGGCAAAACAGGAAAGAAGGAATCATCGTGAGCATGTGTGAAACAAAATCCATTTGAGATCTGCGCAGTTTTAAAAAAGATGACAGTGAGTGTCTGTAGAAATTCACTTTAAATCTTTAAATGTTTCAATCATGAAGTTTTCTTCTGGTTTCTCTTCCCTTTTTCTTGTTTTTTTCTTTCTTTTTTTTTTTTATATTTTGGGTGGGGTGGGGGGATTTCGCCCTTTGACGATATCCGCCGAAAGGAGCTGGAGTTAGAGATTTAAAACATTTGCGCTAATGAAGCAAGCCTCCTCTTTTTAATTCCTTGAACAAGCCATCGATCAATTAGCAACACGGCTACGTTTGCATCCCTCTGTGTCTCATTTAGACTTTGCTTTGATTGATACACTGATTCTACCTACAACAAAAGTCCATTCCCATGAGAAGTGAGCCAAAGACTTGCAACACAAGCCTAGAAACATGAAAAGGATTTTATTCTCAATTTTTTTCTCTCTGTGTGTCAATCTATCTGTCTGTCTCGGTTGCTTTCTTTCTAAACTTAAGGTAGTTGTCACATGTGGGGGGGTTGGGGAGGGGAGTTACTCATGTGGTGCAACTTGGAGGCAATCTACTCGACGGCTGCCTCGGAGACACAGAGTTAGGAGCGTGAAGATTTGTTTCTCTTTCTACTGTGCCCAACTTGAAACTGCATGTGAGTGTGTGTATGCGTGTGTGAAAGAGAGAAAGAGAGAGGGCATACATGAGCACGCAACAGTGAGGGTACTACAGATAAGTGTTTTTATTCAATTGAGGCACAAAGGTCCACTTTACAGGAAGAAATGTTCCACACACCGTTCTAAGGTCTTTCCGGGACACGATGGCCGAAAATCAATAAATTAATCCAAAAAGACGAGAAGGCAGGTAACAAAACTGCAGGTAATAGAAAAGAGACAATTTAGAGGAATACTGGGATTGAAACGCAGAGGCCGAGTCAAGAATGAGCTTAGCCTGCTATCCATCAATTGGCCATTTAACTCAAACCCCCTCTAAGAGGACAACAAGTTTCTTTGATGGATTGCAGCGGCGAGCCCTCCTTTTCCTGTAACCACACATTGTGACATTTTACTTCGGCTTCCTTACATGAACAAATTGCCCGGAGCTTTGAGGCCTCGATAATGTGGCTCTCAAAAGGACGCGTCGGCGTACAGAACATTTGTCCCGTTGTCTCCTCCGCAGTCAGAAGCAGACCCGCCAAGGACAGAACACCACCAGGCCGGCCAGACAATGTCATACCTGCATGATGCAAGAATTTGACAGAACGCTCAAACCGCGTGACAAAGGTCCCCTTCGGACACCTTTCAGCACCTCTGTTGCAACAGCGAAAGCATCAGGGACAGCTCGCCGGAGGAGGCAATTGGTGCTCTCTGGATTGGAACCTCCACTGTCTGTCAGTTGCTGGGCAGAGTGTTTTTTTACTCCTCAAACAGTGATCTTACACGTGTGTGAGGAGAGATTAGCAGATTACTAATGGCGGCCCCCTTCCTGTACGCCATGTCGAGATCTTTTACTTTTGTCGCGGCGTGAAAGAGTTTGCACTCAGGTTGTGTCAGTTTATATTCAGACTGTTTACGTTCCGCTGGATTTTGTTCTGCTCCCGAGAAAGCGAAGGAGATTGTCGGGGTGATTTCTGTGAGTTAGGTTGAAATTCATGCCCTGTCTTGTCCTGTTGTGTCCTCTCCTCCAGATTCGCATTTCAGCTGTGCATCTAAACAGTATTGACCACAAGGGCACCCGCTG
>JBAJHX010000115.1:11200692-11235428 GCA_037176925.1 Amniataba percoides
GTCCTGTTGTGTCCTCTCCTCCAGATTCGCATTTCAGCTGTGCATCTAAACAGTATTGACCACAAGGGCACCCGCTGACAAACATACAATGAATTGCGGTCAAAAGGAATAGGTTGCGAGGCTGGGTTTTCCCTCTTAACAACCATCGCCACGGAGACCGTGAAGTGAAACAGTCAAGTAACTGTCAGCCGAGACAGTGGAGCGAGAAGAGAGGCATGGAGGGAGAGAGGCAGAGAGAGAGAGAAAGAGGAGTATATAAACAGACTCCCTGTAACAAGTTTGTTTTTTCAAGGTGTCAGGTTCCATAGCCAGGTTTACGGTTATCTGTGAGGTCTATCCTGTTTGGTTTGGCATGTGCCCGGGCTGCGGCAATAAATTTCACTGAATGCTA
Organism: Amniataba percoides; assembly: GCA_037176925.1. Classification (NCBI taxonomy): domain Eukaryota; kingdom Metazoa; phylum Chordata; class Actinopteri; order Centrarchiformes; family Terapontidae; genus Amniataba; species Amniataba percoides. The sequence goes on from JBAJHX010000115.1 coordinate 11,201,084, forward strand.
TGAACCGTTAATTAGGCTGGCAAATGGAGCTTGTAATTTGGCAGAGGCAAAACCCACAGCACTTTGAATTGCAGATCCACCGCTACAGACGCTGAAAGAAACTGCAACTGCTCTGACGAGGCTTTGATTGAAGTTTCTGTGAATGTGTGTGACGATCTGATTGTGCGACCGTGCGGGCATGCATTTATACAGAAGTGTGTGCGGGCGCGTGTGTGCGTGTGAGTGGATTTGGCCATGCATGTAGATATGGAGTGGGTGTGAGAATATGTGTGTGTGTGTTTCTTTGGAGGATCTGAAAGCTTCCTGGCAGCTGCTAATCTTCCACCAAAAGCAAGACTGAAGCTTTTTGCTTGGCACACCCTTCTTTTCTCTGTCTGTCTCAAATTGGATGGAAGTGAAATGGGCTCTTTTATAGTGAGCGGGTCGCTCGAAATGGCTAGACAATCGAGCGTGGCAGAGCATTGAAACAACTTGGAGGAGCTGTGATTTACTTTCATCTACATAAAATCACAGGGCTATTTGATCACCAGACGAACTCGCGCCGCAGCCTGAATGAAACCTGACCGAAAGGAGAGGGGGTTTCATCAGGCGTCGGGTAAGTGCTGCGGACTGTATAGAAAAAAATAAATAAGAGAAGAGCGAGGCGCCAAAGAGGGGTGAAAATAGGTGCATGTAAGTACAGGCTTAGCTCTCTGCCCATCGCTATGGCCTTTGGATACATTCTGAATGCAATGGAGAGGTTAGCGAGTGCGCTGCTAGGAGTCCAGCCAGAAGAAGACGTAGAAGATACACACACACACACACACACACTCACACATACATGTAGAGTCGACGTATCATGGGAATCCACAACAGTACTACAGGATCAATTACTGGCTGGTTGCTAGAGGGGTCATGCTGCATCGAGTGTCCAGGGAGGGAGGCAGGTCGATCAATGCTGACTGCAGAGGGGTCCAACATACCAAACACCCACTGTATACATGGTGGGAGCAGGACTTGCCACTCATGTACCTACATACCCCTTATATGTTATTTTCTATTTTGTAACAAGCCCCCCTGTACAGCGCAGATAACAAGACTGACCACCCATACATGTAACTACACAGCCTTGTGCTGATCTGTGAGAGCTGTACTTGTGTGAAACTAAGATACAGGTCAAAGATGCGCGCCGCCCACCCGCCGCAGCATCCACACCGTACCTCCAGGTGATGAACCCCACACTAATTATGAATGCTTAGAGGACCATAAAACAATCCAGCAGACAGAAATCAGAGTCAGTTCCTGCATTATATATTTAGTTTATGAGAAAAAAAAAGTACAGAACATAATGGCAATTCTCCAACAAAGGCAGGCTTTGCTATGATCATTGGTTCAGAAACCACCAATATGAACCAGCACAGCCAGATGTGACCAAAACATGATTTATAATCTAGTAATAAAAACTAAAGAATATAAAATTGGGCAAAGAGCAGCCAGGTTTCTTTTTTGAGCAGTGTTGTTGGTAAGACAGTCAATCTGTCAAGTACACGCTTTCATGATCATTAATGACCCAGACTTGAACATAATTACCACCATAAGGTTGACATTTTGGGTTCCTTTAGGAAAATCTCCAACAGTGATCACAGTGTTTTGGATTTCCATGAAATCTGGTACAAACACACGATGCATGATCTATTTTTTTCCTCTAGCTCCACCAGCAGGTTGACAGGTTGCAGTTCAGAGTGTGTATTGACATCTATTGAATGAATTACCATGGATATCAATGCAGGTTCTCATGGTCTTTGTGAACCTGCGACTCGTTTGAAGTTTGGTTTTCAGCCTCACCGAGACGCCGGCGTTTCTGTAGACTCTGTCTCGTTTTGCTATGAAACAGCTGGAAGTCGGAAGTGTTCAAGTGTTCAGCAGCTTAAGAAATCAAAAAAGGCACGGACCTTGCTTTTGTTTGACATAGCACAGTGACATAAAGCGGATGAAAAACGCTGTGATGTTGCTCTCACAGATCAATAGTAGGAAGAGAAATGTTGGACCGCATCTCGATTTCAAACAAACGTGTCTGACTGCTTTGTTTCACAGACGCAACAAGTCTTTTTAAGTCTCCTGAACCATAACATCAGCACAGTTGATTGCTTTGGGCTTTTGGACCAATGGAGAAATTTTCTGTTCACGTTTTCTTGTTCTGTCACCTTCGGTATCTTGCGTGGAGCCCGTAAGACAACACCTGACAAAGCGTAGAATAAAAGCAGGAAAATGATTGAGAAAGCCAAGAAAGCCTGCCTCTCAGTAGTAATTTGATCGAGAGCACATACCCAGATTGATGGGCATGATTCTGAAGAGGGGAGAGGCGTGCTTGGAGAGTGGTGTTATCACATATTGGACCCTGTAACACTTCAAGGCCCCTGCACCTCTAATGAGCTTGAGCTGAGGTGGAAAGATTGAAGATAAAGCCCGACAGAACGGCAGCATGTAAATACCTCAGACGGTGATTCAAGTCAGTGTTTTTGCATTTTGCAGGCTTCCAGTAAAGCCAAAGTTTAGAATTTTATGGATACAGATTTCTTTTTATAATACTGAAGTTTAAGAAATCCAAATATTTATGGTAAGCTAAAGATGATATGCCTTCAGCTGGATCATTAATTATTAGATATTTGATCCTTGAATGTGTGTGGACTGTGCAAGCTAATCCCCCTCAAACTCTGCAGCCACTCCTCCCCACATTAGTCCATACCATCACCTTCCCTACGGCACATCCTTGTCATTTCTCATCCTTCCCAGCCCCTCTGTTTTAAATGGCCTCCATTCACTTTCTTTAATTGGAGAGTGCGAGTTTTGTCACCATCTCATTAATGTCCAAGTCTCCGCACGCTCAGGCAGTTCTGCTCCAGTGGGCACATCTGTCCATGCTCATCCATGCAGCCACAGAGGTGTCAGACGCAAAAAGACACACACACACTCACCCATATGCACATGCAAGGTATTGTCACTTTGGCTATTAAAAGCAAAGCTGGGCCGATTATGATCCCATTCAGAGAGAGAATAGCTCTCTCGAGGTGAATGATGGCACATCATATGGTGCACGGTGGAGTGGGAGCTTCTGTGGAGATGGAGGGAAAAGAGAATTGACTAAAGGAGATGGAAAGAGGCGTGAGGGCATAGAAAGATGTGAGAAGAGGAGTGGAAAAGAGCAGGTAATGAATGATGATGGTGCCTATGTGTCCTGACTCACCAATCAGAATAGACTGAGAAAGAAAAGTACAGTCTGAGCACAGGCTTTTCAACACAAGGTGGTGTGGAAAGATGCCTGAGAGCCAACAAATGTGCACACACACACACACAGAGTCCGGATTAGAATAACAATGACAAGGTTAGCATAAATTCTTTTGTCTAGCTCTGTTATAGTCTCACATTTAAAGCTGTATAGAATATGGTATGGTTATAAAAGATATGAAAGATAAATATAAATAAAAGCTTTTTATTTCAGAAAACTTCTACTCCTTTGAAATAAAGTTAAGTTCAATTTTTTGTTTAAAAATAGGATATGCATTGTAGATTGTTTATAGGTAATGTAAAAGACACATTTTATTTATTTATTTATTTACTATATATTCATTAATATTAGAACACACATGTATTCACTCGTATGGCAGCCTGTATCTCCAACCTAGATGATTCCCACATATTGTGTTGGTGCTTGATGAATAACCAACCAGAGGAGGCCCTTTGGAACATCTGAGTGATTTTTAAAATGCATGAAAAAGCATTAACATCACATCTGCTCATTTCATTGAGTCAGATTCTTGTTAGTACTGAGTTGTAAAGGACATGGGAGTGGATGAATAATAATGATATATTATTATATTGTAAAATCTCATTAACAAGACCATTTTGTAAGTGTATATATGTGATCATTAATGTGACTAGGCTGACCTTGTTGCTCCATTTTGGTCCCCACCAGTTCCTGTGGGAAACATCTGGCTCCTTGGTTGATGAATGCTCAACTAGGTTCACCAGCTTTCCCCCCCTAACGTTCTGTCTGCTGTTTGATGCCGGGCGGGAAGTGCACAGTGGATTAATCGAGGCTTGTTCAATGAAAACAGCTGCCTTTTGCATCTGGGAATGAAGCTGATGACAGTGGCGAGACTTAACCAAAACAGTGAACAGTGATTGCAGGCCATGAAACCAAAACAATAAGCTGAAAGATGCTTGATTGAGCTTAGCTGCACTTCAGAGTCGGGTGGTGATGGATGTGTCACTACGGGTGCCCCATTTGACGTCACAGCAGGTAATTTGACAAACTGTTCATAGTGCAGCTTTAAACATGTGGCTCCTCACAGACTTACAGGAACTGAAAGGGCAGCTTCACAAAGGGTTTAGTTTTGCTCTGTATGGAAAGCGTGCCATTTGTCAGATAGAATGATTACTTGAACTCGTGCCTACTGTTTACACATATTAAATCTGATATTGTCAAAATAGTTGACTCAAATTTTTGATGGGTTTCAATGATGCTACCTCCACCATGGAGCTATTGTGTAGTAAAACACAAAAATCACATCATAGACTTTACAAGCAGAATGTAAAAATCCCTTTCTCGCCCCACTATCACAGTGACTTGCATCACCGTCACTGATGCCATCCTATATTGATCACTTAACAACAAGTGCCCCAGTGAAATGCATTTGTGCTCATAAATGTCAGTGTTTTTCAATGTGCTACAGAGCAGAGAATTCACATATTAAAACCGCCCTTCAAGACTTTGGGACAGCACATGTAATAAAGGATCCAAATAAAGCATTCCTGGTGGAAATCACAGGCATCCGGAGAGAGAGAGAGAGAAAGGCAGAGTGGAACTTTGAACATGTCAGCTGTTTTTTTTTCTGGCCTGTCTCAGAGGAGAGGTTTATGTAAGTGGTTTATTGCGTGCCTGCATCATGGGGGGACAAAGGAGGGGAGACGCAGGGCATTTATGAGATTAGCACAAAGTAAACTTCTTCCTAGAGTGATTTCCCCTGCAGAGGACATCAGCAGTCAGCAAGACGGAGAGAATAGAAAGAACAGGGTGGGGCGGTGGGTTCACAATCAGTTCAGGAATCGGAGAAAATGGCAACATCCAGAGCGCCATCCAGGAATATAGTCAGAAGGTATTAAATGTTTCCAGGGAAAATGAGGAGAAAGAGCAGGCGACAGACAAAATGTCTCGTGTCTCCATTACCTTAAGTGCATGGTGACGCCGGAGGCAGAGCAGGTGACAGCCTCATGTCACATGTATGACTCTCATCCGTGATGTTGGCACCCGCTCATTGACTTGCAGTACAAGTGTAGGGTTATTGCGACAGGGTTTTTCAAGGGTACAGAGGTGAATTAAAGAAAAAGACATAAGTCAGTTCACTGTCTGTCCTCTGTCTTACAGATTTTGTCCAGACACACCATCATTTGAGGCGAGTGTACCGTGTATATTAAAGCTCACTAGAAAATATGAATAAAGTCATTTTTAGTTGTCCATTACATGCAACAGATGTGGATTTATATCAGAAAATGTGTAAATCTTGATTGGTGGGGAGGGTTACATGGTGTTTTCTCATCTAGGATATAAGGCCAAGAACATCCTAGAACTAAAAACATCTCATCTCACTTACTTTGATAACATGCTGGACATGTGCTAGTTTTGCACACATAACAGAGCTTGTCACCTGCAGTTCATCATCTAACCACCTTACTCTGGCTTTTTCACCTTTTGCTTTCCCTCCTATTTTATTAAAATTTCTTAAAAACTCTGTAACTGCTATCCCTTTAAGTCTGTCCCACATGAAACCTATTAAAGTTTCATGGCTTCACTCTCAGGACACCCCCAGTGTTACACGTAGGATGGACCACTGATTTTTGTACAAAATAATTGTGACTGTTATAGTTGGTGGAAGAAATATTCAGATCCTTTACTGAAGTGAAAATAGCAATACAACAGTGCTGAAATGCTTTCACAAATAAAACTCCTGCATTAAGTAAAATTGCAAAATTATTAACATCAAAATATACTTATGTAAGAGTAAAAGTATTCATGCAGAATGGTACATCTAAATCTGTAAAGGGAGCACCAATTAAACAGTCAAATAAATGAAAAGTACAATGTTTGCTTCCAGAATGTATTGGATTAGAGGTATAAAGTACCAAAAAAATGGAAATAGTAAAAGTGCAAGTCTCTCAAATTTGTACTTGAGTAAATGTACTTAGTTATATTCTCCATAGCACTTATGTTAAGCTGACGTGTTCCTTCTGTTCTAAATTCCAAAGACCTTCTGTGCACTGACCTTTTTATGAGTATCTACTCTGGCAGTGTGCAAGGACACATCAACCCTTTTACACAAATCCATAAAGTTAGCTTTGTCAGTCAGGAGCAAAACACTGCCGGTGCTAACATGCTAGTCCTTGGCTTAAAACCCAGCTCTGTAATTTATAGCAAAATTCCATTGTTTTAAATAGTGTAACAACATCGGCATGGTCAGAGAGTGTGTGTGTGTATTCTCTGCCTCAGGGAAAACCGGCGAGTCTGTGTCTCACGAGGGGTCGCAGAAGTCAAAATCCATCCTCTGGATTGTTTTGGGAGAAAGGCAAGCAGTGTATCAGTGTAACAAACATCTGACCTGGTGATAAAGTATCAGGTGGGAAGTGGCACTACATCACTCAGGGGGAGACAAACCCAATCTGCCACTTCAGGTCCACTGCTCCGAGTGAGGAAGGGGAGGGCAGACGATACACCCGGGGAAGGAGTCTCAGCCTCTGCCGGCTCTGTCGCCAGTTAGCCATGCACAGCAACAGCTGGGCACTTTGATTAATTTGTCCGAAGGCAGTGATTTATTCATTTGTAAGGGACCTGGGTGAACTCCACAATGGCTTTTACACGGTGTGCATACAAAGGCAACATGCATTCCCACTCTGACTCACTTAATATTTATACAAGTTTTTTTCTCCCTCATACTCTTCTCCTCTTTCCTCTTTCTTTTGCATTAATCAGTTTTGACAGCTACCAAGAGGAGTGTGTTTAATGTGAATTTTTATCATGATTAATTTTGTTTGAAGGAGGTATCTCTGATACATTTTAATGTGGTATCGGCTTTGATTTTTTTTTTCCTTACACAGACTCCAGTGCTGGTTATTCCGCCCCGGCACCCCAAAAAAAGAAATTAAATACTCTCTCCAAAGCCAGACCAGTACATCGAAACAAAACCTGATGAATTACGAATTCACTTTGTAACCCCACTTCCCCCCCTTAGAAAACCAGAGTAAAATGCACAGATATTATATGTCTGTAAGGAGATAATCCCTTCAGTTGGAAGATCAAATCGCTGCATTTAGTGACAAAAAGTGTTCCCAGTAGATTAGTAGTGCCACTCTGAGGGAGTATAAATCTTACTCCCAGCTGGTGCCAGAGATGCAGAATGTGTGGATGACAGGAGTTGTTTTACTGTGGACTCTATGTATACCACCTGTCAGAGGCAGTGCAAAAGAGCATGTGAATAGCGTCCATTAACCCTAAAACTAATCCTGTTATGGATAAACTGTCTCTGAAAGGATACACATTAAAGCGCAGAGGCCGCGTGGATCGTAGTGAAGCAGACAGTTTCACTGCCGCAGCACCATCTATAGACAAAAGCACACCCAACAGATCTTAACTGTGCCATTTCCTCCTGCAGCCTCTCTCTCTCTCTTTTTCTCCTCTTCCCCGCACTCTCAGAAGCACACACATGCAGAGCCTCACACACATACACACGCACGCAAAGTGCTGACGCCGGCGTTTCGTGCTCTGTGTTTTCACTCTCGGCTCTTATAATCTGTTTTATCTCAGGTGCTGCCAATAGCAGGTTTAATTAATGAGAGGATATTCCTAATGTAATTTAGCCAGCGCAGGATTATAAAATGACACATCACTCTGCAGCCTGCAAGGCAATGAGGAAAAGATACAGTTGATAGGGGATGGAGGGGTGGGAGGGGTAGATAGAAAAAGAGAGAAGGAAGTGTGTATAATTTTTAAAGCATTATCGGGACCACATCGGGGCTCAGAGGGCAATGAAAAGTGAAAATTACCTTTGGCGATGCATCTAGATACTGAATGTGTGTGCTTTCGATCTGTTTGTGTGCATCATGTTTGAATATTTGTGTTTGCACGTGTGTCAGCAGCCTTACTTTCAGGGGGTTACGATTTATCTTTCCATACAAGGGGAGTCCCATACTAATTAAGTCTAGGCCTATTAGAGTGAGCTCCTCAGCCTAAAGCGTTTTAAAGTGTCACTCTCCCATTCATCCTGAGACCTGGAGAAGCAGCAGGCAGGCATCCGAGAAACACGGGGTTGCTATTAAAATCCAGATTGCTGGTGTCCTACCGCTCAATGGACGGATGCGTTTATGAATGGATAGATGCAGTTGGCTGCCTACTGGACCATCCACTGACTTACCTATGGGGAAGCGCTCTCCTGTAGCTTTACAGTAATGCTCCTCCAAGGCCATTTTTTTATGGACTCACTTGAGATGGTGCATTACCATTAACTATAAATAAAGAGCTTAATCCATAGGTCAATAGCACAAGAGGGTGTTTTTGTGTCCTGCGCTGTGCACCGTTGCTAATTCCATGTGATTCATTCATCAGGTGCATTTTAAAATGTAGGTATTTGTTTAATAAGCACAAAGAGACAGTTTTGTATGGGTTTCTCGTGTATTTAACCTCATGGAGATTAATGAAATGTATGTAGTAGTTGATTTTTTTTTTTTTTAAATGCTCGTTGTTCATAGTTTGTTTAGCATGTTGGTTTGAAATTTGAATTATATGTTGAAAATTTTGTGTGCACACGTGGTATTTCATTTCTGGAGACTTGGTGAAGGACAGGAAAGTCACACATCCTAATAGGGAAACGCATAATGCAAGAGTTCTGGCCACCAAGCCCTCCAAATGAAAAGAGTCGGATTTCTACCAGCCCGAACAAGTGATTACATTAGCCCAGCATGTATTCCATTTATCACGATCTGTGACATTGTTCAAGAACAGAGGGACTTACTGTACTATCAAAGTTGACATAAATTTAATTAAGTGTCTGGAAATGGACCTCAATTTGCATTTCATAGATTATATGTTCCATAATGCATTTGGAGGGACCAAAAGAGGCAAAGATAAAAGATAATTACCAAAGTAGTATTCAGAGTGTAAAAATAGGCAAAACAGATCATTAAGTCATGGATTAAGTCATGAGATATAAATGAAAATATGTGGATTACTTTGATTTACATGGATTTGCATGGGTATTTCTGCTTAAATACATTAAATTTAGACTCCCTCACATCAGCTGCTTTTGCAACAAATGATGTTGTTTTGTCTTTTTCTATTTCCTCTCCAAAGTTATTGATAGCTACATATGCCAATGGTATAACCTGTTGTTACAAATATTTAGAATAAGCTGAGAGGGGAAATTTTCTCTTTCTCTGAAAGCATCTTTCACCCTGTGAGATGATATGTTGATCATATACTCTATGCATTAATGATAGTGAATTTCAATTTGCACAGCCAAGTGAAGTGGCCATATAAGCATGACCAAGCCATTTATTAGATCACCACACTGTGGTCACAGCTACAGGTATGTTTTTTTATTTCAGAATGATGAGAAAGTGTTTTTAGTTCACTTGAACTGTTGTTTAGAAATGACAAATGAAGGCAAATGTTTTGTAGTGTTTTTTGCACCTGCTCTCATTTACGCATGTATTTATCAAACCTGCATTTTGGCCACACTGCAGCTAAGCAGAAATATTGTATCAGCTGAACTAATGAGCCCTCCAATACCAGTTGGCATGAAACACTGGAGATTATAGGCCACCCTTTAGCTGACACACCTGCAGTTTTGGACACAAATTGGACTATTTGGGGCATTCGAGTTGTGTTGTGCTGCTTTGAAAACTCATAAAAGTGGTTAATATTAGACCTCTTTGAAGGCTGAGATATGTTTTACTGGTAAGTACAGATTGAAATGAATTCATTCTTCTTATGTTGCTGCCTTTGTATCTGAATTTTAGTTAATAAAATGTGTCTAAAAGTTTTTAAAGTAAACTTGATAATGGTATTATACAAGTGTAACATCTGCTTTCCAAGATCATCAAACAGATTTGAAATCTGAAATCCAAAATACCCCAAATATGGTTACATTGTGCTTATAAAACTTGGACCAATATAAAAAGATAATATCTTACAGCTTTTTTTCTTTCTGTTCTTTCTTTTTTTCAGGGATACTACAATCAAAACCATTAGGTTTAAATTTAGCATCCAAGCTGAGCTGCTAACATTTGGCAGTTTTGTGGTGTAACTATGTCTCACACACTATGAGAAATCTCCTTTCAGAGAGCTTGATTTGTTTTCCAGATGATTTGTAAAAGCTGCAGCACATTCATTTCAAGCCACTTAAACATTAAAGGCTATAAAATGCCGCACACATTTGGAACATCATTTGAAGAATTTGGAGCGGCAGAGAATTTTGTAATTGGCAAGATTAATAATATTTACAGCGTTGAGATGCAAATCTCCCTTCGCCGGGGCCCCATGAATAATTGAGTACGAACAATCACTCTGAATAATTCATTTCTAAATATTCTTCAGTGTGTTTTTTTATGACCAGAGGGCAAGCTGAGTTTTGTGACAGCAGCAATGTGCGGCGGTAATTACGCTGAGCGTCTGTGGCCCCTCTTAATTGCTGGGAGAAGTTCCTTCGCGCCAGCAGGCTTCTTCAGAGAGGAGAAGAGATGGAGGAAAAAAAAAAAAAAGGACGGTAAAACAGAGACAGAGAATGGTGAAAGTAAACAATCCTTCTCTCCCTCTCTCTTGCTATCTTCCCACTCATATCCTCTTACTAGGCTTTCCATCACCGAGATTTCCTGTACCAGTTCTCCCTGCCCGTGTTTGCCGCTCATGAGTAGAATATTGATGCTAATGGAATTAATTACTTGTGGTGTGTTGTATTTTTTTCCCCCCCAATATGTACATCCACTAGCGAGGTCTGCTGGGGAGGAGAGGAGGATGGAAAGTGAGCGCCGGGAGAGCGGGGAAGACTTTGACGGCAGTGGGAAATTAGAGAAGGGGGGCTTTAAGAAAAGAGATAAGTTGATGTGTGCAGTGAGGCCTCCAGACCTCCAGGACCTACTAGGAATACTGCGCTCCTGATTAAAATCACAGCTATCATTAAAGCAGCGCCCAACTCGCCGCTTTTAATTGAGGGGTTTTATACAGACACTGTGACTCGACTACAAAACACAGAAAGCGGAGGCTGAACCCGACGGCGCTCTCTCCGTGCTTCCAGCTGCTCAGGCCACTGGTGTTAATGATGGATCCTCCCGCTGTTAAGGCCACTGGTGTTAATGATAAATACACCAATTAATTTTTCAAGAAAGGAAACGTGTGACAAATACCCCGTGAGTTTTGCGCACAAACATCTCATCAAAGTTGTTTTATTTACTTCCTGGTGCTCTTTCTGCAGGTGTTGCTCCCAGTCCGCAAATGCTCTGATTTATCATTGTTGTATTGTTGCTTCTTTCTCCTCTTTTTTTTTTTTTTGCCCCCTCTTCTCCTATTTTACATCACACGAATGCAATCACTGCACAACCAAAATCCCCCATAATAACTCAAGCCTGTTTTTCTTCGCTCAGATCCCCTGAGACGTTGCCAGTGAGACATACGAGATGGTCTCTTTCATTGGTCGAGGCATAAACTGAAACAGAATGTCAGGAGTATTGCAGACAAGAAAGCACTTTGTAAAATTTTATTATGCCTTGATAGATGATTTGCACCTGTTCTGATTACAACCATAAAACACAGTTCCAAGCTTCATCATCCATCTCTTGAAGCGGAATATGCTTGGCGCTTAACTCAAATCCCCTATTGTGAGATAATAACACAACAAAAGATTTTGTGCTTTGGAGCTTTGGCAGGATTTAAAGTTTTTTTTTTTTCTGTTGTTTTTTTGGCGAGGTAGATTACCTGTTTTCTGCTGTCTTCTCTTGTTAATTACCTCTAACAACAGCACAGTTGTACTTTGTCAGGCATCCAAAGCCATTCTAACACCCTGTGGCCTCTCTCATCCTCTTGTCTTGTCTCTCCCCTCCTTTACTCTGCTCTCTCGCACTTTTGCAGTGTAGCCAGAAACTTAACCAGAGGCCTCGCTGCCCGCTATCGATCTGCGTGTCGTAATGATGGCTGAGAGATTGCCTGCACCAGGGAGTGATCTGGGAGCTAGTGCAGGATTAAGGAAGGCATGGATTGCTATCGATTTCTATCTGATACAATCATTTCATTTGGGCTCAAATCTCCTTCCTGCTGCATTGTGAGCCAATCCGCAGCAGCGATCTTTTAATTCTCCCCCCTCCTCAGCTCCCTTCAGAGGAGCCTAATGCTATAACATGCCTCTCTACTAACAGGGTTAACACCTCCTGTTGTTCTCGCCATTACTACAAAACTTATTAATTAAGGCCAACCCTGTGTCTAAGATCTCAGGGCCCCACCTCCCATGAGAGACCTGGGATGGAATGAGGTCTCGGGGAAGAGCTCAACTTGACCAGCCGATAGGTCCGATGGTTAATACAGCAATGCTCAGCTGTGACAGATTTGTGAATAGCAGGGTCATTTACTCTGATTGATTGTTTTGTGTTGAGAATGCCCCATTTTCCCCCTGAAAATAAGGCCAATTTATTGAACAGCCGTGTCTCATGGGTGAGTGTTTTTAATTTGTTGTCTCTGCTGATGAGATGTATCACTGTCACTGGATTTATGTCCTCAGCTCAGCATGCACGGGGCCCTTTTAACACCCACACGCACTGTACAGTGTGAAAACATAGATCATCGATGCTGCTCTGTGATAGATAAATGAAGGGGAATGCGCTTGATACATAACGCCATGAAACACATCCTCTTCCGCGACTTGGAAAATGAAAATGTGAGCTATAATTCCACAACTCGAGCCGAGTGGTTGCACTGTCGACGCACGCCCACGCTTATCACCTAAATGAGCGCGGACTGATGTTATCAGCTCAAATGCAGCTAATATTGTGTTTACCCCTTCTACTCTTCTTTTCAGGCTTATGGCAGCTTATTATCTCAGGCCCTGCACTTCTGGATTGATGAAATTCACACAAAGTATCATGCTGATACAGACGTGCTTCGTAAGGGGCTTGTTGCCTAGCATGCTCTTCAATTAGTCCAATTTATGTAGCAAGGCCCGGATTCACCTTCAAAGCAGGGGAGCAAACAGCCAGGCTTCTATTGATTTGGCCCTGCTTTTCCTCACGGCCATTGATTAAATCTCCGGCATTATTTGCTATACAGACCAGGGGGATGGCGTTATTGCTCTGCTCTGCCGTTACCTGTCAGTTTCCAGGCCTACCAGACAGAGAATTAAGGCCACCGGAGGTAGAAAAGAGAATGATGTGATGAAAAAGAAGAGCAACCCCCACTTTTCTCTTCACCCCTTCTCTGTGTGTTTTAACCACGGGAACAGATTTGTCCCTTAATGAAGGTCTCACCGCGGAAACGAGAGTGGTCGAGGGGATCAGAGGGGCTCCGGGAAACGCCCCCTTATCCCAGGCCGGCTTACCCCCACAGCCACTGGAGATGACAGTGCCCCAGTCCAAGTGTTTGACCCCTCAGATTGATTTATCGTAATCAACTGTGGACCAGGAAGAATCCGGAGGATGCCTGTGTAGTGAGGAAAGGCACCTTGGGACCGTGCAGACAATCACTAGACCCTCCATCAATTTAAACATGACAGGAAGCAAAGACAGAGAGCTGCCGCTGGTGAGGTTGAGAGAGGAGGAGGCTCGAGCGGGTGAGCAAGGTGGGGATGGATAGATGCGTGTACGTGTGTGTGTGTGTGTGCGTGGATGGGTGGTGATAGTGGGATATAGGACGGAGGGTCCCTAAGGCCAAGACAGTTAATTAGCTTTGTGAGAAAACAATCACACTAACAAGCCAAACAAACTTATTAGACTACTCCCATTATCCCTCCTGCTCTCCCAGGGCCGCCGCCAAAGTGGCAGTTTGAGAGACAGCTTTTCTTCTGCCACGATTTGTGGATTTGCACCTCTGCATGCTGATTCCGGCCAGACCCAGAATACACGCACCAAACAAACCGCGCGCACACGTTTGACAGACAGATGACCGGCCGCGTGTGGAATGACACTCGCTCATCGGAGCGTTCTTCTTGCTCTTTCGTGGAACATTTTTTTAATCGGCAGTGAAATGCAGCCTCTGTATTTGCTTTGGCAGGAAATGAGACCGGCTCAATTATGTGTGAGATACAAAGGGAAATGATTCCACAAGCAACCCCTTCTCACTTTCTTCAGGCATGACTGCACCGCTAGCTTTATGTCACTGGTGTATAGTACAAGCCAGTGATAAAAACGAGCTCGGCGCATAAAGCGGCATCTGCCCACGCAATCTGCAGTGACCGGTCTTGAGCAGCCACTGGAAGCACAAACACACACACCCAGTTCCTGCCAGCGCTTCAACAAATTAAATAATGCTCGACATAAATTCCGAAAGAAGGGAGGGGATCACCAAATTTGGACTCTCGGCGGACAGCGATTTTAGCATTTATATGCTGACCCATAAATTGTGACAAAAAGAAAATAAAAACAGGGGCCTCTCCATGCATAAGCATCTCCCACGTCCATCTATCACACACAAGCAAACACACGCAAAGTCACAATAAACTGTGATGCACATCATCTGAGATGTATTTGTCTGAGTTTATCACCAGCGTGGAGCACCGTGGTCTTGTGTCAGAGCACGTGTAGTCTGGCACCGCTGGCATATGGGCGCATGGGACGACATGTCACGCTGAACATAAAGGGGCCAGGGTGTAGAGTGAGAGCAGATGCAGTCCTCCAGGGGTGTGGCTGGCACCGGGCTGTTTTCCTTGGCCACTGTCCATGCACTCCCACTGGTGCAGGACCGTAGGAGATGCCTTTAATATGGCTTTAAGTCCCATTGAACAGTGGGGAACCCAGGGATCCAATTTAATACCGGCCAGCTGCCCAACTCTCCGGCTCGCAGTCTGCCATATGTAGGTTTCAGTGCGAGCGAGTTGTGTGACTGCATGCGAGCGCGAGTTTCCACATTTTAATGGCGCATGCAGGACTGTGCATGGAGTTGATGTGCACACGAGTGTCTGGATTTGCTCTCAGGCCGTGGGTTTACAGCGCAAAACCTTTACAAACGAGCTGAACATCTTGTAACAGAGAAATGTGATCATCAAATGTTTGGACATAGAGCAAAAACATCTGCCAACCTGATGAGTTTCCTCAAAAACTAAAAAATCTGGCGACACTATCTGACCTAAGAGCAAAAAGCATGATCTAAGACATGAAACTTCAGTAATTCAAGACAGAGGTTCTGAAAAGTATTGTATCTATTGCTCGGTTTAGCAGTTAGTAGGATCAATGCTTGAGACAAAAAGTCTTCTGCCAATCAAGTTGTCAGGTTAAATATCAAATATCTATAATATAAGAAGAATCAAATTATCTTTAAAAAAGCACTCGAAAAAATAATAACTATAATAATAGTTCTAATGAATTTGCTGAGTTGCCCTTTTTGCAGTGTAAAAGATAATGAGGAGGCCAGTAGTGGGTACAAGCCATGGTAAAAAAAGAATTTTAAAAAAGGATGAAGTCACGCTCAAAGTATGCTCATTTAATCCAGCACAGTTTCTCTCTGATCCGGAGGGTGCGGCGTAAAGAGCGTCCAAAAAAAAAAAAAAGTGGCATTCCAAGAACGGAAGGGCCCCACAGTGCTCTCGCTCCTCGGGCGAAAAGCCAGACTCGGCTGCCCAGCTCCTCTTCCGTGAGCAACAAGACGCCGCGAGAGCTGAGGTTTGACACGGGGCCACTGGAGACCAGCTACCCTAACCTCAACCCTGACCCCCAAACCGCTGCAGGACTCCTGAGGCC
This sequence comes from Amniataba percoides, assembly GCA_037176925.1. Taxonomy (NCBI): domain Eukaryota; kingdom Metazoa; phylum Chordata; class Actinopteri; order Centrarchiformes; family Terapontidae; genus Amniataba; species Amniataba percoides. The sequence goes on from JBAJHX010000115.1 coordinate 11,217,041, forward strand.
ACCCTCGCTCGGAACACGTGGATGACATTTATTGTGCCGTGGAATTCACAGCCCCCTCAGTGATCTCATAAGCTGCATCGGACAAATGTGTGTGTGTGTGTGTAGTTTCAGGTCACCGTTTTTACAGCTAGCCTTTTGCTACATGCTTCATTACTGAAAGAGAAGTCTGGCTCACAAAGGCCCTTTTGAACAGAGCTGTGCCATCGTTAAAGTTTGCTGACTTTCACAAGCTCCACTGTGAGCGGCTGATTCTCCCTCACTGATATAAATAAACAGTGTGTGAGTTGATGAAAGAAAGCCAGCTATTGCAGATAGATGATGTTTTTTTTTTTTTGGTGTGTGTTTGTGTGTCTGTCTGTGCCGTTGCATGTGTGTTTGCAGAGTAATGACGCTCCATGTCTGACCAAACAGTCACATCTTAATGATGGATGGTCGATTATAGAGAGATCTTCCTGCTCTTCCCGGGCCCGATGTGCTCCTGTTATTAGCATGCATATAAATGGATCATACCCAGCAGCCTCTTCACTCTCACTCGCTAACATCATTAGATATGCAGCCCCGTCTCTCCATCAATAAAGCATAGTCATACTGGGAATTAGTGTGTGTCTCTGCATTATGTGTGCGCACGTGCCACTGTGACAGACAACAGCTCTCGGTTCACATTAACTCCTTCAGACCTGACCAAGTGTCGCTAACATCTCTCTCCCCTCTCAGGTGTCGTGAGGGCTTCTTTCCCAGGACCGTGCGCTCACGTGCATGTGAGGAATGAGTGTTTTTCCAGATTGCGGTTCCAAACCTTTATTTTTAGTGACATCACAGGCCCTTAAAAACAGAGCGAAACCCTGTGTTGTTAAAAGACTGAGAACTCATTTCACAAGAGAGGCACATGTTGTGGTTGAGGGTGGAGGCTAGAGAGTCTGGTTTCTTTAACATTAGTTCGTACGTGCATTTCAGTGTGTGTGTGTATTCATACATGTGTCTTATGTGTGTATTCATGTGTGTATATCATATATTGGCAACAGTGCTGCTCAACTCTCTGACAAAACAAAGTGGTAAGCATACAATTCATCGTGTGTGTGTGTGTGTGAGTATGTTACTGTGCGTATCAGTAGAGGGTACACTCTTTGCCAAAAGGCATTTCCTAATTTACTACCTGGCAATCCTCACTATGGAGGAAGCACGCCATCCAGGGATGCATAAATCTTGGTAACATACAGGTTATTGCTCTTTTTATGTTGAAATTCTGCTTGCCTTCGAATGTTACAAACAGTGTTTGCTTTAACAACACAATCTGTTCTACACAACCGCCATTTGTTTTATGGACTATATACGTTTCAGAGTTACACTCACGAGCAACAGACAGACAGCGAGAGATATAGCTGAGCATAATGAACTGCCTCCCTCCCCAATAATCTACAAAGTGACATCAGCACCATATTTAAGAGGAAAAAAGTGAATTATGTAAAATGTCTGGCAGTATTTCCCACCTCATATTGCTGTGGTAAATCATTAGAGGGCATCATTGAGATTGCTGCAACAAACAAGAATGTTTCATAAATCTGTGTGTCTGTAATTGTGTATACGAATGTGCATTATGCCTGTGTGTGTGTGTGAGTATGCTTGCATCATTAGTCTGTAATGATGCTTATGTGTCTTCCTACTGGACCACTGTCTGCCAATTTGGGACAAGTTGCACATAATTCCTCTAACAAAAGTGTTATCATTAGCTTTCTTCTGTGACCTTTTGTTTGTCTCACCAGCAATTTCTTCCTGTGAGCTTCGATTGAAGCATCTCACAATGACTTTTTTTTTTCCCCGCTGCTTCATGAAAGTGTTTCCCAGAATGCTCTCTAGAAATAACTGCAGAAAAATAAAACAGGGCTACAGATGCAGCATAAAGGAGACGACAAAACCGGAGCACTTGACAGCACTTCAACTTTCCCTCACCTTAGGTATGAGTACAATATCTGCAGGCCTCCTAACGTGTGAGTGAAACGTCCACGACATGTAGCTGAAACTTTGACGCCGCTCTCAGCCGGACAGATATGTGAAATGGGAGATAGCAAAGGGTAAGTCACTGCCAACTTTTTTTTTTCTTTTTCTTTTTTTTTTTTACCCTTTCAGACATAATGTTGAGCCATATCGTAAGCTTGAGGCCTCTCTGCTTTAGCAGAGAGGGAAGGACCTCTGATTGGCAAACATGTCAAGTTAAATATGTGCTCTGCCTCCTGCCTCTTCAACCCGACGGTTCATATGTGTGGCGAGGCAGCCGCTGTTAGGGCAGGTTTCTCCGCGTCTGTGTGCGGTGGTAGGACATAGGAGAGGAGCTTGTAGAACAGAGGGATAAGGGGCGGCGAGGAAGGCGAAGGGAGGCTGAGGTGAAGGGCAGTAATGGGATCACCCTCAAAGGTGAGGGCTATAATCCATCAGTAGCCTTTCCTCCCACACACACGCACCATGCAGCCATGTGCAGAGTATGCATCCGTACATGTAAGCCCACATAAACACGCTCACGCTGACATACACACTCTGTTGTATCCGCAGCATCAAACCCCAGCGCAGCCCCTGTTGTTTGATGAAAACCAGAATGCCCCCACCAGATCACACAAATCCCCCCCCCTTTAACTTTCCAACAACTTTAGCATTACAGCCCAAACTGTGTCTGTGTTGACAATATTTAATGCCCGGGGATTATCCTTAGAGTTCAACAAAGAATTTGGACCGCTGCTGTCTCACTGTGGGTTTACACAAGCTTTTGATGGATACTCCTGAATCTATTAAGCAGCTGTGTACTGTAGGTGAAGCTGTACCCTGCGGAGTGCTGCATCACTCTTTAGTGCTCTGTAGTTTCATGTTAATTGTACCAGCCTCCATCTAGGTGCCAGCTGGAAAGGATGGAATATCCCAAGCTGTCTTCAGCAGCTTGTTCTTAAGCTCCCCTGGAAAAAAAAAAGAAAAAAAACAGAGCATTCATATTCAGTCTGCACTTTATTGCTAAGATGAAAATGCTAAAATATTTGCTCCTCTTTTCTTCAGTCACCAAACGAGATGTTCAACAAGTAGACCCCACTGAGATCTGTGAAGTAACGATGGGGATGCCAGAAACAGTGGGACACCTCACGAACCGCAAGCTGAAAGTTGAAAAGTAATTTTTAACACGGTATCCGAATTGATCCTCTCTTTCCTTTTAACGGCAAATTAAGGAGAATAACCCAAGATCGTGCGATGCTGTCGGAATAATTCATTTTTTTTGCGGCTGCCACTTTGCTTGAAGGGTGCATAGGCATTGAAACTTGGCTGGCCTCACAAGTGAGAGGAAGAGAGCTTTAAACCTCCGGCCAGGTTCTGCCTGGAACAAGGCAATCTCCTTCGCTCACAGAGCCTGCATTTTTAATGAGAACATCTGCTCCGGTGGCCCTCTGGTGGAACTGAGGCTTGCTTAATCACACAGTCGAGCCCCTCAAGTCCCTCGCAGTGGGATCTGCTCAGCCCAGTGATCAGACAGAGCTGGCCACTTCGCACTAGAGCAGAGTGGGCATAGCGGATGTATTATATTTGATGCAAAAAAAAAAAGAGAGAGAAACTATGTAGAGGAAGTTAGAGTGAGACAGTGAGAGAATCTGACTGAAACGAGACAAAGACAGCGGGGGAGACACAGACAGAAGTCTATTAGTGCAATATGTGCAGTCTCTTTCCCACAGGTGGGAGTGTGGCTCAGAGGCCAGACTAGCCTCAGTATCCTTTTTTCACATGCTGCAGCGGCAGCAATAAGAACCCGCTTTTATTGCTGCGCCTATTGTAATATGATTCCGCTAGCATGAAATGGGGATAAAACCCCTTGTTCTGGCAGTCCAGGAATGAACGTTAGCCTCGGTCAGCAAGCACAGTGGATTTTTATCGCCCTCAATCAAAGCGCTATTTTGAACCAATGCTGACAAAGGAAATAACGAGTGATGTTGATGAAAACATTCGTGTTTTTTCATCAGTCATATTTTAATGCAAAGTTAGCAAATTCTGATCAAAGGGGGTATCCAGTCAGCTATTCATGTCACAAAAAGGGCTGTAATGGACATTTCTAGAGGAAGAGTAAAAGAAGAGACTTAATCACTTTTTTATCATTTTGAGGCATAATTGCAGACAGAGAGCCCTTTTTAAAATCACGTTAACTGTTAACTCACGTTTATGTTCCCAGCAGTGTTTTTGGATGCTAAAAGTGCTTTAAATCTCTATAGGGAGATAGATTTTACTGGAGGAGATCATCACCGTGACCACCCTGAATCCCCCTCAGGCTGCAGCTGAGCTGTGATAGCACAGGATCTGTGAGAAGTGCAGCATCAGTTCATGATAATCCAATCAAATCAGTCACTGTTGTTCAAGAGGCAATATAATTCAAATGAACAAACAACTGCAGAACATCGCATGGTAATAAAATACTGTCTCTCGTTCCATTTTTAACTGCAGAATGTAATTGAAAAAGTATAAGGCGGAGAAAGTTTTGCGTTCCAAAATTATACATCATTGAGCTCCCATATTCAAAATTAAATCTCTGCTGTAACATGTAAGGCTTTTGCTCCAAATCTGCTTATTGAAACTACTTTTTTTAACTCCTGAATGCAGTCTTACATCTTATACATTGTCAGCTAATAACAAAGTCCAGAGGAGATTTTGAGCAGGCAAACTTAATGTGTGCATTTTAACCACATTACAAATATACTGTACTTCAATAGACTAAAATATAAAACACAAACATCCATATTATCAAAATCCCATTGTTTCTATTTGCTCTGTAGGTCCCTTCGTGTTTTTTGCTGAGGGTGAGACTTTCCAACTCTACAGTAAAGAACACTGATTAAAGTTTGTTAACTGAGAAAGTAACACGATTAAAAAGAGATTGACTTGCTCATCTTCTTAATTAAGAAAAGCACTTTACTGGCATTGGATCACTAAAGTGCTTACAATGGAAGGAATTTGGGAGTTTTAAGTGTACGTGTGTGCATGTGTGTGTGCGTGTTGCTGTGCCTGCATGTGTATATCGGCACACACACAACACATCTGTGTGACTTTGTTTGTGTGTGGGTCCCTGCACATCCATTATAAAGTGAACTTCGCATGTGTGCAGGTACATTCACTCATACGTACGTACACATGCACACATTTCCCTGTGTGTGACTTTATAGATGTGTGTGTATAATAGCGACAGACAGACTGACCCTCTTAGCGCACTGAGCGCAGTGAAATACGAGCTGCTGAGATGCCATGAGACTGCTAGCCTCTGGTTGAACCTCCAATGAGGCCCACCTCTGCCTCCACCACCACCACCAATTAGATAGCACCCATAATGCAACCTGAAAGATGCACTGAGCCTGGTGGCTTTATAAACATCCTCCCTGTCTACGGTGGACGCTCGCAGCCTCGGCTGTTCAGCTCAACTTTGTGTGTGGGTGTGGTGTGGGTTTAAGTGTGTGTGTAGAGCGCGTCAGGCGTGACTGTGTGTGTGAGTTTGAGTGTTGAGATAGATAGATCCTCCCTTCCAGGGATGCACTCCCATCCTGACAGTGAGTGTTATAGTCATTGCTCTCTCTCTCTCTCCCCCCTTCTCTCTCTTCCTCTCTCTCCTGACTACATTATCTTATCTGATTACTCTCTCAGCCGGGATGCGCAGACATACTGGAGACTGCAGTGTAATATAACATGCCTATATGACTTGTGGTTGCTACATGAGATATGCCACCACACACATCATACCACCGGTAACATCAGACCTGTCTGCTTGCCTCTGAGGCCTGACAGCTTCATTGTTATTAACCATACACGAGAACTGAGGCACACAGACGGACCGGCATATCAATGCTGCAGCAAAACTCTGTAATTATGCCGTAAATCAAAGCAATCTCCGGCCAAGCTCTGACCAATTTATCTGCAGACCCAGATTTAATGTGTGCAGGGAGGTTGCCTTGCCCCGTGACTTGTGTACACCTCAGAACGGAATAAGGAACTAGCTATGGTGTGTAAAGCCCACTGTACAGCAATGAATGATGCCTCCTCTAGTGCGTTCTCCATCTTTTTTTCACCTGAAAGATAGCTTTCCCAGCTCCGGATCATAAAGTGGCTGTGAAACTGTAGCCTACCGTCAGTATACAGCGCTATTAAATAATCCACTGTGTTTTCAGTGGCCTGTGGGGACGACGCAGAGGATGGTATAAACATTAGAGTCAGGAACAGCCCTCCAGTAAGCCTTTTTATGCCATGTGAACAGGTGTGAACTCTGCCGCTCTGCTTTCAAACAATTGTTAGAAGGAATAAGAGACATCCAGCTTAGGATTCTGCTACAGGGTGCAACAACACATTCCCCTTGAAGTATATCCAAATGATGGTCTTCTTAAAGCTGTGTAATAACAGCTTGCGAATATCGTCGCGTAAATACTGTCTGAATTTTAAATAAACCCGACAGCTTCGAGTCCTGTCGCGTGCATGCAGCTGACACACTTGCATACTGCAAGGCAGAGCGCTTCATTGCATCAGACGCGCTGCAAAGTAGAGGACTTAACTTTAAATGGGCCACCGTGTTGCACCAATCCATCATTCACGGAGCAGTCTGACTAGTTTGAGGTCAGAGGAAAGGATCAGTCGTTTAGGAGGGCAGAAAATTGAGGTCAGAGGGAAAGAGGAAAGGGAGTGTGGGAGGATCGGAGTGAAAGCGATAGAAAGGCACGTACCTAGCACCCACATATACACACACAGCGGTGGTCTTCCTTGCAGATGCTCAATACAGTTCTTCTGTAATGATGAGATAAACTGGTGTGAGATTTTGATACATGAAGGTAGACTGAAGGTCAGTTTCAAGTGAGGGGTCTCATATCGGACTTAAATAAAGACAACTTAACCGCGAACGCTCTGAAACATCTGTCTCCTTTGCCGCACTTTGCGTCTCCATCACTCGTCGGCCATAACGTGGCGTCAGTTACAGTGAGGCATCTTCAGACTTTGTGCAGCACAGATTGTTTTCCATCTCGCTTACCACCGTTTGCTCTCACCTCTCTTCATTCCTCCGCTTCTCTCCGCTCCTCTCTCCCTCCGATCGCACCAAAGCATGCAGTAAATCTATTGCTTTTTGGCTGCTTCTCTCCCTGTTGATACTTTCATGAGGTCTTGTACAGCGAGTCAGGAAAGGCAGGGAAGATGAGACGGGGAATGGGGGAGTGTGGTGGAGCAGGGGTAGAGAGAGAGAGAGAGAGAGAGACGGAGAAAGGGTTTAGAAACAGTGAGAGATTAAAGAAAAACAAGTGAGGAGTCAGAGGGACAGGCAGAGAGTGTTTTTTGGCCAAATAACATGGTGTCAGATTCTCCTGGAGAGCGGTGTGGGTGTCTCTGGGCTGACATGGCTGTAACAGAGAAATCCAATGGACCGGTGACTTTTCAAATTAAAATGTTGCACTGCGCATATTAATCACACCAAGATAGACGACTATTACACCCCAAGGGTGTGTCAGTTACTGGCCTATTGGTGAGTATCCATTAACTACCTCGGTGTAGGAGTGTTGATCTGGAATTGGTTTTGCTTACATATTAAAAGCAGTTTGATGGTCAGTTATCGTACGGTAGATTATTACTCCCAGCACTTTATTTTATACCGTTTTGCATCTGCACTCATCTACTTCAGAGTGAAATGGCTGTCAGAGGCATTCCCTCCCCTGTTATGAATGTGTGTGTTCATGTGGGTGTGTCTGAGGGGTAGGGGTGGGGGTGGGGCAGTGCATGCATCTGTAAGATAGACCTAACCTTGTAATAGTATCTCTGCCTTTTGTTGATGGGCTTCCTCCGGGGGTAATCCAGAGGTCAGTCTTTGTCAGGTGGTTTTGAGATTTACCAGTGTTACATTTGCCTTTAACTGTTTTGGGAAAGATGACTCAATTGCTTTTGAACTAATACTGCTGGTCTGGTACTCTTTTGGAACGCAGGGCCATTGTGATAGAAAACATCACGGTGGCTTTATTTGCTCTGTGAGTTAACTTTATATCAGTCTTTAAAACTATCGCAACTGTTGTCACAATGTAGGTGTTCAGTACAAACAAAGTTACAAACCAACCTCAAGTAACTTTCTTGCTAAACAGCAAAACCAAGAATGCAGTAATTACAGTGCAAATGCCCCTGAGATACTGGAATTTGGAAAAAAAATCCAAGCTCTCCTACCTAAATATTTCACTTGCTCCTATATGTGCATACGGAGGAGAATATGCTGAAAAAATGCATAGTACATGCAAATATGTAAGATTCCTGTCTTCCGGCAAGATCTACACTATTTTAAATTAGCTGACTCCTCCACAGATCCCCTGAAAACATTACAGAAAATGATTTTTTAAAGACAACAACAAGTCATTAAAATGAAAGATCATTTTAAATTCACTGTTTATTCTTCTCCATTGCTGTGCTTTGAGAGCACTTAAATTAGGTGGAGAAGTGAATACCTTCAGGGGCACAACTGTGCATATGCGGCTGTGTGTGTGTGTGTGTGTGTGTGTGTATTCATGACTGTCTGTCCCTCTTTCAAATTAGTGTTAATGATGCATCTGTCAAAACTCCTACACAACTTGACAGCATAGTGAATATTTGATAAGTCTATACTGTTGTTTCTATATATTCCCATTAATAATAATGACTCTATACAGGATATAAGCAAGATAACATTAATGCACAATGAAGTACATGCACAAACTTAAAGCTTGCAAAAGATATTTACTGCTAAACAAACTGTAGAATGAAATCCATTGCATCTATCGTTTGAAAAGGAACATGACCATGTTAGTGTGTCATAGTGCATGTGTTTAATTAACATAACCCACCAATGTCACCATTTTATTCCCATACTCATGCTCTGAATTTCTAATGTTATATTTTGTTTTGGGGTTATTTTGCATTTTTTTTAGGTGAGAATGATGTAAATAATGTCAAATTAATATCTAAATCAGCTGAATCACTAAATGAACCCTGTCCTTGTTGTAGCATGCGCAATTAAGCTTGGATGTTCATCACGCGCACCAAGTGACAGTTGTTTCCCCCATACAGTATTTCTAACAACACAACTCTCTGCAGTAGCATGATATCCACTTCAGTCTGATAAAAAACAGTCTACCCTAACTCAAACATGATGGTGCATCCAATAGGCAGGATTAATCATCTCCCTGCTACAGTGCTGTAGAGGGCTGCTCCATCTTGGCCCGGAGGAGACATCAAACGCACTCTCCCTGCCCGCCTGCCTACTGTTTCCCCTGGAGAGACAGAGATGGGTTAGAGAGTGGAGACTGGCCTCTGGTAGTGCAACTCTCTGTGGAGTCCATATTGATTACACCTGCCACTGGCGGCTAGCTGGAGCTGTGTACTCTGACAGCTGGCAGCACAGGGCGAGATGGATAACTGCTCCAGCTCGGCTTTGGCCAGCTACATCATCACTTGGCTTTGTAGAGGGTGTTTGGAAGGCAAGATGTTGTTTCTTCTCTTTTCTTTTCTTCTTCGTCTTCTTTTTTTTGTCACCAGTGCGGTTTTACTTTACCTCTTTGACAGTGTGGTTTCCCCGGTCTTGATTTCTTTTCTTATCTCTTCGCTTTTCATCGCACCCGACACCATCGGAGAATGTACTTTTTTTTTTACTGCAAATTATCTAGAAAACACTAAACACTGAAAGAATCGTATGGTAGTTATTTTACAATAATATCCATTGTACACATGGTCGGCCACAGGCTTGACTATTAAAGTTTTCTCACCGGAGATGGACAGCGCAGGAAGTGCTTCAAAGTGAGTGAGTCTGAGACTTGTGAAAACATACTCTTATTATCATCCCCCCGACGACTGCTCGCTAAACTCGCCAAAGCTTGGAAGTCAGGAAGAGAGACTTGTGGGAAGAGTTGGGAGGTAAAGCCAGTGTGAATCCTTTTCCCCTGTTAGCTCGCGGTCCCTCCTGTAGGCTGCTGGGTGTACGGTGTTTATTATGGAGATGAGCGGCTATAAACTCAATATTTTCCAAGGTGCAGTGAGGAGACTGTAAAGTAGGCAAATGCCTCGGCTCTCACACAGGAGAGCCATAGAGTGAGCAAGCTAAATGGGTGTAGAGGGATTCAGATGGCTTAGTCAGGATAAGGGACTGGGATCTAGTGGTATGTTTCTCTCATTTGTGCCTCTCTCTCTCTCTCTCTCCCTCTCTCTCTCTCTATCACTATCTGTTTTCACACCCCAAAGGCCTTATTTACAATCCTTTACTTCTCACACTGCAGTCGGTGACAACGGCAGTGGGTAACAGAAATTGAAACGTAAGCCTCACCAAATCCCCCGGTCATCTGGTTTTTCGAAAATGCACTCATGAATTCGCAATACGCACTCAACTTAAGCAAGCGCTTGGTACACTGAGTTAACAGCATTATAATTAAAAAGTAATCTGATATATGACAGTGTGTGCGGCGCTTTTACAGAGTTGTCCCACTGAAGTTGAGCAAACATTTGCTCTGCTTAATGATTCATATTCCTCAGTATTATTCTTACTTTCTTTGTCAGTCTGTGCATTGTAATTCCTCCTTTCCCTTTGAGCGCAGCATCCCCCAACCGCGATGCATCTGTCTTTGCTAGTGTTCATCAAAGACCAGTGGCTCCCCTGACACCGTTACAAGAATCCAGGATCAAGTTGCTCTACTTTTATTTATGTGTAGTGCTGTGTGTTTAAATATGTGCCTGCGATCCGAGAGCTTAGTCTGTTTCGACCCAGCCATTATTTCTGTGGTAGGGACCACCAAAAAAAAAGAAAAGAAAAACAGACCTCTGTGTCTCATGAGAGATCTAATCAAACAGTAAGACCAGAGATGGAGAGAGGGAGTCAGTCGGTTTAGGTATTTTGAGAGTCAGTCAGCCACTTGCCTGACAAGCAAGTCGCTTCTCAGCTGTCTACTGATGCCTGATGAAGTAGGAGACATGCCTAAGCATTAATGGAACTGAAACAAAAATAAACCATTTTCAAGTATAAAAAGGGATGCACATACACAGCTGCGTAGAACTCGGCAGTGTTGCCTTTGATTTATTCCTCTGGGGGAAGGAGGACGGTATTTTTATGTTTGGAAGAGGGGGGAAAAAAAGACTAAAAAAAAAAAAAAAAACATGGCACACAAGGAACATTCCAAGTTCGCCACAGGAAATCAATTTATTTGAGAGGGCAGCCAGGCTAAAAATAGGGAAGCCCCAAACAATAGAGTTGGAATTAATTGCCCAGATTTTGTGAGAAGGCAAGAAGACTCCAGAGAGCCAAAGTTTGTTCTCTGTCTTGTTTTCATATGTGTGTTATGGAAATATTAGTCTGGTCTAGTTGTCATGTTATTTTGTTTTTGGCATATTTCTGCTTGTTTGCAGCTGTCAAAACAGAGCTGAATCTCAATCATTTTCCTCCCCGATACGACGACTTACCACTTGTCAACACCACTGCCAGCTGCCTTATTTGACAGGATATGATGATTTATCACAAGTTCTCCACAGTAAATAGACAATAACTGTTTTGTCACACTCCACTGAGTTCTAACTGGGTTTTCGGGAGTGTGTGAGGGAGTGCTGTAGGGGCCTTATGGGGGCTGATGTGCCGTTTTTAATGAGATCTCACAGCAGTGTTTAAATATTTAACCGTTCCTGGTGAAGCCTCCCCAACAGCCGCCAGGCAAAACTGGTGAGGTTTCATGCAATCATCACAGACTATACAGCACCTATCCCCTGAAAACATCAGAAAATAAGCACAACCTGAATATATAATGGCATCCTGAATACACAGCCTGCTGTGCCTAATACCCGCACCTATCGACAGAGATGCTGTCTTTACCCCCAACCCACCCCCACAAAATAAGTATTCAGACACCATGACAAAGGGTGAGCATGATGATGAAAAGCTGTTGAATTATACATCTGTTTTTTGATGGGATATTTTCAAAACTTTTTTTTTATTTTTTGCCTCCCGACAAAGTAATTCCCCAATCTCTGCCTCGCTTTTGCCTTTTTCCACCTCATTTTGAGCTCTGCTGTATGTTTTTGACAAACATTTCACCACCAATCAGTTCAACTCCTGCACCCTTCATGTTTTTACTTCCCACCACCCGTCATTCACGGAGAGCGGCGCTGGGGTGTCTGCCACCACCTGCTGTGTTCAGAGGGAAAGGGTAGTGCTGTGTATGCGTGTGCTGCGTTTATGTGTGCAGCCATGGAAGCGCGTGAGAGGGTGGGGCTGCATGCTGGAGGAAAGGTTATGGTGGAGGAGGTTTGGCTGGTTAGGCGAAATGTTGGTTGGATGTGTGGGTCAAGCAGTTCAAAAGTAAGCTGAGAAATTGTAATGACGATCATGTGCTTAAATTTAATCTACGGAATAACTCAAACACAGTGATATAATCTGATTAATTTCCCTGTCCTGTTTTAAAGTCTTTAAATCTGAGGTTACTTGATTAGTCTATGTTAATCTTGAGTTTTTAAAGACCTCTTAAGTGTACTTTGGAATTTAGTTTTTTCATTCGCTCTGTTTCATTCAGATTCTTCTAATCCAATTTTGGTGTAATGCCTTTACATGGTAACCCCGGCAGTTGTTGGGATGTTTAGGAGGTTGAGGTTGGCGAATATTTAGGAAAAGACTCTCGGATGGCATCTGTAGCCGCTCAGGGAAGGCTGGGTACTGCATTTGCGGGTGAGGATGGTATTTGGGAAATACGCCGTACCTGCCAGCTGGAGGGATCTGGAGGGGACTTGAGCCCACAGATGACAACATCCGCAGCATCTCCTTTCACTCCTGCCTGCCCCCCTTCTCCCTCCCTCTCCCACCCCATCCACCATCCTCCCCTCCTTTTCCAGTCTTCCCCTCGGCTCCTCTTCCCTCTTTTATCCCCCCCCTCCCCTCCCCCATCGCAGACAGCCCATCCCCGCCTGTCTACCAAGCAAACTCAGCTCTCCCAAAATCCACCGTCGCACCCAGCCGCCGCTCTGAGGGCCCCGCTGATTGAAAGAAGCATTATTAGCCCCTGCTAACCTGCTCGTTCACTGTGTAAAATGTTGTTTATTTGACAAGGGATGTATATAGACATTGCTGTAGGGTCTTTAGAGTTTGGCAGCCACTTGGTGCCAAATCATATGCATGACTCCTCTTGCCATGCCGCTTCATGTGGCTGCCAAGTGAGGCCCACTGGGGTCTTTGCCAGGGGACCCAGACTACTATTCGCCCGTCCCCCACCCGACCACACTCCGAACGCACACACATAAAAACACCTCATGCTACCCGGTGCCCTCTCTCCCTCCCCCAACCTGTACCAGCCCTATGCCCTCCCATTCCCCTCCCACCCCTACCCCTCAGTCTCCATACCGCACTCATTATTAATGATCTGAGGGACAGCTTTCATTTGATCTATTACTTAGGATGGGACGGCGGCTGCTGTGCTGATGCATCCCTGTTGGATCTTTAATTATTTCATGGAGGGCTTTCCTCTCTCTCCGCTGCTCCTTCTCTGTTGTGCAGATGAAATATTGAAGTTGAGGAGTGTAGTGCAAAGTGGCCCCATACCGTGTGAGGTGTGTGCGTGTGTGTGTGTGTGCAGCTTTACTGTATATTTGTGTGCATTGGAGATGTGCGTTTAAGTCTAAGCTCCTCCTGCATTTCTCAGACGGATGTTGGTTTTGTTTTTTGGTTTTTTTTTTTCCATAAATGTGGTTTGGACTTTTATCTTGCAACTTCAGGAGTGAGGTCACAGATTGGAAGCAGATTGCATTAGTTATTAACTCCCCCCACCACCACCACCACCACCACCACAGTTCAACTTTGAAACACAGGCATCCAGTGTGTGAATGTGTGAGTTGTTGTTATTGTTGAGACCTCTGAGTGTACCCTGGCTTTCTGACAAAAACAACTCAGCAAATCCTTAATGTTTCAATGAGGAAAAACACTATTAACAAATGTAAAGAGAATTATTTCAGTGCATGTGTAATGTACTGTGATTATGGGCCATTAATGTCGTATTACAGCCGTGTTGAGGGGCAGTAATGGCGTGATATCACCACTCACTTTTTGCTGCCAAGAATAACAAAGCATAACATTTGACATGGAAATATGGCTCACACCACAGGCGCGCACAACTTTGCATTCAGGTATGATGTATGGCACAATGCCTAATTGCTTTGCTCTCCTACTTCATAAATTTTGGACTCTCTTGAGACAGAGGCTACTGTGTTAATGGCAATCAAAATTCCACGCAGGCCTGTGCTACATTCGTTTTCTGTCATTCTGCGCATCCACAGCGTCACAAGGCAGCTGAGGGCTTATGAATCCAATAAAGTGCTCTGAGATACTTACCTCATGTTGGAATCCATAGTCCATAAACATAATGACACCTTATTTTAGTTTATTTGATTACATGTGATGGTATGATTTGCATCCACGGCACCTCTCCACTCAGTAAAACATTGGATTGCTGTAATTGGTAGTAGGAGTAATCCATGCGCTTATGAGGGGGAGCACTGGAATGACATTGATATACAGCGCTCCATTAATTGCCATATGAATAGGGTCTGCAGTGGTTGGCGCTCTGCTGATGCATCACAGTAAAAGAGATGGGTCACTCTGTCTTCTCCAGCCCGAAGCTTTGCCAAGCTCATAATTACTAAAACCTCCAATTAATCTTCCCATCACATAGGCCAAATATACACTTCCTCCATATATAAATGAGTTACAGTATATGCTCTTAGTAAATGTGCAGGCCCGTGTGTGCATGTGCAAGCCTGTGTTTACACAAGTAGGGCTGCGTGTGTGTGTGTGCATTTATGCGTGCGTGTTTGTGAGGGCCTGCGCCCATGAGAACATCAAGTACAAACAGCACTATATGTTCTGAGTATACTCTATAGCTCCACTGTGAGCCACACAGGTTATCAATACAAGTGGCATCAATTGTGTCAATATCACACAGTTGAACTGAAGGGAATTGCCATCTGCAGTGTACTGCAAGAAGGACACAGACGGCTGAAACATGCAGGAACATACAGTTTATAACAGTCTTCTCTGACGGGCTCATGTAAGACATAATCACTCCAAACAGGGAGGAGAGACCCCGACACATATTTAGTACAACAGATTTTTAATTTGAAACATATTTGTTATTAATTAAAAGTATTTTATTTAAACATAAAATTAGATAGAGTCAATGTTTTTAATGGTGCGTGTCTTTTCTTTTTTTGGGGGCTTAAATTAAATCAAACTGACTTGTACACACATGAATGTTTCTATCCATTTCCTCAGTGTCAGCCAAAATACAAGTGGTCGTCAATAAGTGCAGCTTCTCTGTGTCTGATTTCTGAGAGGTCACAGCAGCAGTTAAATGCACACTTCTTGACAATACTTGTGCATGTGTGTGTGTGTCAGAATCTGGGTAGGCTTGTGTGTGTCTACATGAATATGTATTTCTGATTGTAGGATGCAATTCTGTCCCCTGGCCATTCAACCTTTACTCGTTCTGAATAGAATCTCTTCTCCCCACTCCAATCTGGCCACCGTTGCACCCACTATCGCATTCACAACACCTCACTGGCACCCAGTGGTGTGAGAGAGTACTACATCCACTTGATGCTCGGCTGACAGCAGGGGAGATGGAGAACTGTTTACAAGTGGCATTTGCCCCTAATTAAAAGCCGCACTTGTTGGAGTACTTGGTCTGCAGAAGGACTAGCATCCACGGTGACGCAAGCTGGGCCGCTGATCCTCCGGTAAGCCTCCTCCACTCTGCAGAAACAAACACGCACACATTGGTGAAAAAGTGCAAAAAATAACCCATAAATGTGGCAGCTGACACTTTACATGACACTGAATAATCTGTTTTCAGGACAACTTTGAGTATGTTGATGGCTCGCAGCGAGGAGAGCGATAAAAATGCACAACATCTGAGAAATTTAGCACAAGAAACAACACAGATGGTCCCCGAGTCGAGCCATTTCCAGAGGACGAATGAAGAATAGTCCTTGTTATAGTGATTGACCAAGTCTGCAGGATCCCTCACTCTCTCAGCAGCAGACAGTCCGCTCCCTCCATTTTCTAATTCCGCCAGCCCAACATCTGGCTGTCCCGTGTGGAAAGGCCATTATGTCAGGACGGAGGATGAATGAAAGTAGCCATCGACCTGTCTGCGGAGCGACTAACTGGCCCGGCGGTGCCTCCGAGTTTTGACCAGCTTAATGGAGCACAACAGCTCAGCAACTAATCACCTGTTCTTTCTCATCAGCTGCTTCCCCCACGGGACAGTAAGT
Source organism: Amniataba percoides (assembly GCA_037176925.1). Taxonomy (NCBI): domain Eukaryota; kingdom Metazoa; phylum Chordata; class Actinopteri; order Centrarchiformes; family Terapontidae; genus Amniataba; species Amniataba percoides. The sequence goes on from JBAJHX010000115.1 coordinate 11,233,325, forward strand.
GATTGTTAAGTGTTTGATGGATCAGACTAAGACGGAGCTGACCTGACTCAGTAAAACGTGCCGTACAGTTTGCGCCCCATCTGTGGTTCCATGTTTTCACACTCAGGGAACTTTTTTTTTCTCATCCCAGACTGGGGAACATTTGTCCACACATGTCAGAGAGTTAAGTGTGTCTACTGTGTGTCCTTTTTTTTCCATTTCTCTCTCTTTTTTGCCATTAACCACATACAGTATTACAGTCACACTGGACCTCAGACACCAATATTATGGGAACAATATTTACGTGACACGTGCTACTGATAAAACATGTCCATCTTATTCAATTATGTAAGTCTTCAAACTTTATTTTTCTGTTGGAAACAGCAATGTCTTGGCCCTAGTTCATCTGCACTGGAAACAATTCCAATGAAAGCCCTCACTTTAGGAAAAGTAATCACAGTATTTGTGCCAAGACGAGAAGTCAATTCATCGATCTTGGGAAAATTAAATGCCAACTATTTTGATAGTTAATTAGTTGTTAAAGACATTGAACAAAAATGTGTTCCTGTCTCCAATTTGAGTGTGAAGTGTTGCTTTCCTGTGTTTTGTGTGACTGTGAACTGAATATGGACTGTTGGATGTAAATATGAAGACACTTTGGGTTACTTAGAGATTTTAACATTTTTCACAATTTCCTGACATTTTACAGAATAAACCATAAATCAGTTTATCAAAGAGGCTATCAGCAGACTGACTGCTATGAAAATAAGTATGCCTGGCCAGTATTTCAAATTCCTAAACTCATTATAATTCCTGAAAACTTGCATGTATCCCACATTACACACATATAATCCAAATATCTCACCGGCATCTGAAAAGCTGGTTGTGGTCCAGCTCTTGCTCCTCCTCAGTCTTTCCTTGACCTCTGTCCCGCAGCCTCCTCTTCCTCTCTTTGGGGTCCAGAGTGAGTACGACCACCAGGCTGGGCTGGAGCAGGTCACTGGGCCAGCGGTACACCTCCGAACCCTCTGCTGGAAGGTTGCACACTGGACCGCTCACTGCTGTGGCGATGGCATAGGCTGCTGTACTGTGCCAGAATCTGGGGGAAGATAATGGATGGCGGATTGAAAGGTGAATGACAGGTGGATGGACGAGCGGGTAACCAGCCTCACAGGCGCAGGAGATGTTAAATATCGAGTTGTGGCTCCAGGTCCCGGTGGGACGCGTCTATTGTCCCCCCATCTTTCACAAAACAGGTCACAACACAGGCAAACTTCACAACACCTGCGACACCTCAGCCGTCTCTACCTGTCAACGATGACAGGTGTCTTCGTGGCTTCCTGGCCTATTTGCTCCGCTGTGATGTAGTTCCCCAGAGCGTAGAAGGCCCTGCGGATGAGGGGCGGCTCCTGATCAAAGCGGGCCCTCAGGGGGGACAGGCACTGGGGAGGGGACCGCAGAAGAGAGGCCCCGAGACTATCCCTCAGAGACTCAGTCAGAGTGGTCTTACCTGCGACGGCAAAGAAGAAGCGGGGGAGAAAAGGTTCAGCTTGCAAACAAAGAAAAGAGACCGGGTAAGTTTTCAGAGAGCAAAAGGTGGAATTTGTTGTTCTTCTTAAACTTAATAAGGAACCGAAGCAGTTCTTGAGAGGCCGGCCTGACCTAAAACTCCCATCCCACCTACATGGTCGAGTTTTCATGAGGTTTGCAGTCGAGTATTAGATGAGCGAGCTCCTCAATAAACCATTTTCACAGTGATGTAACTTTCCTGAGGTCATGATACATGATATTCCATTAGGCGAGGCTCGCTTGGCAGATAATGGCTTTAGCAGAGAACGACTGGCCATCACTTCAGCGAGACATCTATACATCAAACCGATCCCGTATTTATTTATGAGGTAATGGCATTAACCTGTGGCATCCAGGCCCTCTACGACAATAACAGGGAAGTCTGGTTTGCCTCTGGCCTCCGCTCTGCTGGGCAGCAGCTCCACAACAGACGTTGCCTCTGGGATGATGTCACCGCACTGCAGAACAGACACAATCAGTTTGCTGCAAACAGAGACGAGGCAGGAGGGAGTTGTAGACTGCGGCTCACGTGAGCCCACACAAACACACACACACA
>JBAJHX010000115.1:11242020-11259344 GCA_037176925.1 Amniataba percoides
CTCCTCCGCCTGACTGCCTGGTTGGCCGCCTCTTCGTTAATCCAATTCGGGAGCTCATCTTCTCAAGCTTTTCCGGAGAGGTTACACCATCAAGACGGCGTTATCTCAGAAAGCCAAGTAAGATGTTTGTGCTGTTTTGTTTTGTTTTCTCTCCGTTATTCGCCGTTGGAGCCGCAGCGCAGCCTCTCAACCGTCACTTATGAACCGCTGTCGCATTTTAGTTTCCTCGGCATTGTTTTGGTTTTTCTTTACAGCGAAATTAGCCGCACCTGACCCGTTCATTGGTGTCAGCGGTGCCTCCCGTTTTTTTAAACACCATAACACAGCCTTTTAACTCCTTCATTTGAGTCTGTGTGTTTTGGTGGGGGACTATTTTTTGGAGTTAACAGCTGTAGTGCATATGTGACAAAGCGATGGCTGCAGGTAGCTTGACTCTAAATAAAATCTGGAAGTCTCTCTTTCTCTGTGTGTTGACACTAAAGATTTGCAGGTAGTGGTTTTGCCTCTCCCTCCGTGCAGCAGCTGCAGAAATGTTGCATCCGAGCTCATCGCGGCTCTCAAAGGTCACTCCGTGCCCTGCTATTTCCATTTTAAGCAGCAGGTCCTCCCCTCCTCCTCTGTGTCCCTCAGGGTGCAGTCAGATTAGAGGCACAGCTATGAAACCAGGCTACCAGACAAACGAAGCACCCCCCCACCCACCATCATCACCACCTCCACCTCCCTTTGCAGCCAGCTCTGGGCTCTGTGAGGTGTGTGTCTACTGTCTGTCCTACCTGTACGCCGTGTTCTCATCTCTCAGGTTGCTTTATCTCCCTTCAGGTAGACTGAGGTGTAACCTTTTTCAGGAGACAGACAGAATATGTCTAGCGTCCTGTTAAGACCTGATCATGTCCATTGTATATTGTTGGTGGTGCCTTTTTTTTAAAGTGTTGATCTCGTGCAATACGTTTAAAATGTGTGGACACATACATGTGGTCCATCCTGTTGTAAAACCGCGGCTTTTAAGATCCCTCTCGCTCTGTGCTATTGATTCCCTCTCTAGTGGCATGCTTCTTTTTACACAGTGAAACACACACTCCGTCTCTTTCTTCCTCTGTCACACACACACACACACAAAGGGACACACATTTAGGGAATGTTGTATATTCCACCAGGAATTTCTCAGGCGATGTTGTGAACACTAGCTGCCCTCTCCTCCATCTCTTCAGAAAGAGCCTGTTCCCATCAGGGGGAATAAATGCATCAAGGCCCTGCTCGCCGCAGCAGATTTGTTCAAAACAAGAAAAAGATGGTCTGTACAAAACAGCAACGCATTCCTCAGAGTGACCAGCAGCAGTCCGCCCCACTCCCTGGAGGAAGTGGGGCTGAGTTTACTTAACAGTGAGAAGGAATGAGGTCAAGATGCCCAGAACTCGATGTGCTGTTTCAGCCCAGAATCAGAAATACACACACATGCGCGCGTACACACACACACACACACACACACACACACACACAGATGAATGTACATGAAAACATGCATACACAGGCGTGCACATATGAAGCACACTTTATGGCGCACTTTGGTGTGCCGTGTGCTTTGCACAGCACAGGCGTAGTCTCACAGTAGAGACTCAATGTTTATCTATCTTTCATGGGTCTGCCTGACCTTGGTACAGGCGCATACTGAAAAACCTTACTGCTTTGCTTTGAGAAAAGCATCTGCTGAACATGTTATTGAGATGGCAATGATAAGGCACTTTGGTTTCCCGATTGCAGAAAAGTCTGCCTCTGGATTTGTTTCACGTTGACTCACCTTTGACATGGGCCATTTCAAGTGATGACCAAACTTTGTTCTGCAAAATAAAGCATCTAACATATTTGTAGTTTTAAGCCTTGGTGATGGATTTAGCACTGTGTGGATGAAAAAGCAATCAGGGTGGGAACTGCAACATGTTTGCCTCGTCCGCTCTATATACTGTTCAGTCATTTGGCATTCTGCTGCAATCACACAAGTGTGTCTGGGGAATAAACAAGGAAGCGCTTTGGTTTTCTAAATCAGTCTGAGAGAAATTTTCCAGGTCCTGAAGAAGTCCTGCTCAGCAAAAGTTAAGGAGATTAGTCTGCCTGAGACGGAGTTGATCTAGAAATGTGACACCAATTTTGTTGAAATGCACTTAACCAGTGATTAAAACTGAATTACTGTCACTTCCTCGTTACCTAAGTCTTGTTTAAGTAGTTCCTCTGGAGTGAGGAAGGTCTGCAAGGGCAAGAAGTAAGATGCGGTTAGGTAACTGGCATTTCTAAATACTTGTGGCTGTCTCAAATATACAGCACATTACTGCACTTTAAATATGTTGAATCACCCCTTTTATTCTGTTAACATTTACATGTCTAGAGAAGTCATTTTGGTGTAATCTGACTCCAGGGGTTGTAGTCTGCCTTTGTGCAGTCAGGTTGCCAAGGATTATGCAACAGCTTAAATGCCATTTCAGCAGGGTGTTTCAGCGAGTGTTCAGGGTGGTGCTGGCTTCCAGGTGCACTGTGTGTGCGTGTGCGTGTATGTGTGTGTGCCTGGGGGGCTTGGGTTGAGGGGAGGTTAGTGCTCACACCAAACAGTCAACTGTGCAGCCACTCAAGTTCTAAATAGCACCTGTAAATGATGTTCATTGTTCAGAGAGCGCTTTAGTGCTGTGTGTTATGGCTTGTATCCAGCCAGTTAGGATTGCGCTGGGATGAGATGGGGATTGTTATGAGAGCATTATGCGATGCTCGTGCGCGCTATGCTTCTTCCAGACTGTCTGCTTGGCATGTTGAACTGTTCTCAAGGGCTTCATTTTCTCAAGACAGGTAGGGCGAGTTAAGTGAGACACCATTATGTAATAAACACACCATAGATTCTGCTGACCGTCTGACAGTTTCCAAGATTTAGAATATCTGGATTGTGTAAATGACCCTCGGGGTCGAGAGAGTCCATGATAGACATGGGTTGGAAAAAACAAAACAAAACAAACTTCATGTGAGCATCTTTGCTTTTCTGTGAGCTCACAATTATATGTTCATTTTTGTTGGGAGACGAAAGCAATAAGCCGGTTCCATTTCTAAAAGAAACACAAGCTCTGTATGCGTCATACTGACTGTCACGCAGCTTTAGAGCTGTGCCACTGTAGCACCATCCATCCATGCATAGACGCTGACTGCCTAATGAGGGCCGCAAATGTTTGGAGAAACAGATGTCAATGCAACTCCAGATACATTTTTATTTGCCGGTAGATTTTTTTTTTTTTTTTTACTGACTCCTACAGAAAGTGGCCTCAGTATGGATGATGTAACGTCATTATGTTAAGATATTTCCATTGCAGTTATAATGGAGTTTTACAGAAGGGAGAATAATGTAGAAAACCTCTCAAAAAAATTTGTAGCTCTGAATTTGGTGTCTGTCCCACGCATTCACACTACATGGCCTTCTTTCTAAAGTTGCTAATTTGGAAAAAAGTCAGGAAGAAGTATTTTGCCGGAGGCGATGGTAGTTTTTCCCACCCACAGTCGCCCCAATAGACTGAAGTCCAACAACAAATCATGTTTCGTGTTCATTAAACGGGTACAACTCACACTTCAACTCGACTGGGACCAAGCCAACACTTTGCTCTTACTATGTCTGTCTCCATCACTGATGCTCCCCACCTACACAGAAAAACAGCCCAACACAACACGCTCAGGCACGCACTCTGCTGAAAGTCATTCTCGGAAATGTTGGAAATCACTAACTGAAGTAGAAAAAGATGAGTCAGGAAGTAGGCCGGGATCTGGGAGTGCCAGTGATGAGCCAAAAGCTGGTGCAACCTGGCGTGGCATAAAGCACAAGCTAATACCACGGGGGAAGACAACAGATGAACAGTAAACAGGCTATGTACGCATCTTATTACATTACAACTTATTATACTGGTCATATGCTCTAAACTTCTTGCTAGTGCTTTGTCTCCCTTTGGAAGGGCCTAACTAATGTTGAACACAGGAACGACATAAGTACTTTACTTAAACTAAATAAAAAGATTTAAAGTTTTATTCCTCAAGATTCCAGTCCTGGTTTATTTGGCTAAACCAGTAGTTACCTTGGTAACAACAAGTGTGGTTAACTCAACAGCAAACACTCCAAGGGCAGCTACTTTATCAAGAATACAATAAAAGAGCAAGTTGTGTTTCCTGTGGCTGTCTTAGGTGGGCAATCTATGTAAGCGAACTTGGCCGCTCAATAAAACCTACTATGCAGAGAGATCATATCTGAATGTAAATCAGTGAAAAATAAGGTTTGATTTTATGATAATCATTTTATGATTATAACTTTAACTGGTGTGAAAATGTTTTGGCTTGGCTTTGTTTATCCTGCTGTGATGTTACATGTATATTTCTGAACTGCAGTAGTAGTCCCAGCTGTTAACAACTCTTAACAGAAGACATGAGGCAGTGCAAACTATTTGATCACCTTGCCTGTAGCACTGCTAGATTTTCGAGTTTGGCCTACAGTGTCAGGGCACTGGGTAGGATCATAAAACTGCAAAAAGGTTATCTGAAAGTAATAATCTTATCAGTAATTCTGATTCTGAACAATTTCCTCCCATGCTTATTACTGTCTGATATCGCTGAAATATAATCCATTATGTCCCAACCCAGATAGCAAGTGCCTCACTTATGGGAGCTCTACGTGCATCCTTAAACATGAAGCCCTTGAAAAAAGAATAGAACATGTCTAAATATGGACTATAAAGTCTTTTAATAAAGCCAGAAAAGTGCATGCACTGTAATTTCAAGTCCAATTCCAAGTGCAAAAGATGAATCTGTGAATGCAGAGCCCCTTTTTAAATGCATCACCATGGTGTTGGAATTTCACTTTTTCTCTCTCTTTTGATACTCTTTTGATCACATGGAGACATCTGCCTTTTGAAATGTTTTCTCTCCTAACTTTCAGCGGGTTTACATCCTCCGTGTATCTGCAACACACCCAACAACAGGACGTCGGTGCATTTCCTAATGTAGTTTTTGGCTTCCTCCCTCCCAGTCTCCTGCAGTGGGACTCGAGACTGAGTTCGCTTCCGGCTGGAGGGCGTAATGACAGGCAGAATGTGCTGTTGTCGTGAGGAGTGGAATATGTGAGAGGGCCGTCTTGTGGAGGATGATACATTGTGAGTGTCTCGGCTGTGAAGAGACTGAAGGAACAAAGAGGCAAAATTTCAGTCTATCAGATCCTGTGATGACACACTGAAAATTCTTGAGTCTGTACCTTTTTTTGTTTTTGTCTTTGTTTTGTCTACAGTACCCAAACTCGCCGATTACTGAAATTGCTTGTGAAATTGCTTGAAATTGCTTGTGAATTGTTTAGCCTGCCTGTGAGAGTGTCACAGCACCCTGCAGATTAGGCTCCGAGTGCCTCTCTGTTGGAGTGGCTCTCTCCTCCTGTGACCATGAAAACACTATTGTCCAGTGGAGTGACAGCGGCCCTCACTGAGCAGCCGTCACAGTCGTTAGTTTAGTACGAGCTATGTAGTGTTCTCATCACAGTCATTGCAGTGAAAGGATAAAACTGCTGCTATGACTCCATTCAAGTGTCTCAATCAGTACTGTGCAATCACTTTTAAAGTGGGGGGAAATGACAAGTCTTTTTTTTTTTGTTGTTTTTATTTTATTTTTTATTTACTTGTGTATTGCAGATCCTGTTATGACCTGCTCAGTCCCTTTTAGCCTCCATGTGTGACAAACAAGTTAGCATTGCACTGTGGCGTACTGGATTTGTCCCCAGGATGTTTGTGTGTGTGCATGCGTGATAAAGCTGATGTACTCTCCAAGAATCTGTGAGAGCTTGTACATTATAAGCAAAGCTATGCCAGTCACTCGTTTGCTGTTCATCCTCCTCATGGCGTGTTAAAGAAATGAATGGCATGTGCTCTTTCCTGGGAGCCTTAACACACTGCTTCAAGTGTGTGCATGTGTGTTTTTCACATCACTCACGGTAAGACTAACTGTGTGTTGATTGGAGAATGCTTTATCTATATATATGTGTGTGTGTGTGTGTTTGTATATGTATGTATATTCATCTTGGATATATCAAAATAATTAACCAATACTAACAACTATTGTATCGATAGTTTCGCAAACCTTTGGCCTCCATTGTCTTGTTTTTTTTTTATTAACAATGAACTCATGAAAGAGTCATACTATTGTATTTGGTGACACATTCCTTCTTTATTCAAACATAGACCGCATTGTTCATTTGTTTGTCTCAGCTTGTCAAACTTACTGACGTGTGTAAACACAGAACAGTTTCAAGCACACTGGCAGTATTCATGTCTTAAACATCTTGATCAGGTTCTACTTGACATTAATTAAACAATTTCCTATATGGGAAATACTCCAAATCGCCAACACTGTGTTCATATAAGCGTTTATTGGCTTGCAGCCATAAGGCGTTTCGGAAACACTGCCAGAAATGTGCAGCCAGTTACGTCACTGTCAGTAATGAAATGTCTGAAATACAGGCCTTATTTGTTGGTTTTCAACCGCTGCCCTTGGGGGTGTGATCTTGTTTGTTTGCTGTGTGGATGAAAAATTTAGGGGCTTTTTTGTGGGGGGAGAAAAGAACTGTCCATTTAGTAAATCTATTCATCCACCATTAATAAAGAACCAAATGTGGTTTCACTGCAGTATTTTCCTCACATTTCGCTTTGGATGGAAATTCACAAAGAATTCTAATGAGGCTCACTTCATGGATGAAACTGAAAGTTTAAAAAAAAAAAAAAAAGCAAACTGGCAGGAAAACCACAATGAATTCATCAAAATTAAGCCAACAACATTAACCAACAAAATTGATTGAGATCCGATAACAGCACTTTCTGCCAGTTTTTTTTTTTTTTTGGATTCTGTTTTGGCTGGAAGTACAAAAGGAATTCTGGATGGATAGATGCATAGATCTAACTCTCTTTAAGGACAAACTGAGAGTAACTCCCCATGATACCTCAAATACAGAAAGCAGCTCAGTCCAGATATGTTTAAAGGCTCCCCGGCCTTTCAGGACACATTTCAATTGAGATTTCGCTGCTATAAATACGGTTCAGGTAACATACAAGATTGTCAGAACATCCACAATAATGACCTGAGAGCCTAATCTGATTATTCACTGTAATCTGGTTATAGTGGACATGTAAGCATAATGACTGAGGCTTGAGATCACTGAGTGACAACAGATTGCCAGCAAAGTCGACCCTTTGCTCGGGCTCTCTGCATCTGTCAATAGAAATAGGCTCGATGTGGCATGCCTGTCGTCTTCACTTAGGAATCCGAGGCACTAATGTGAGCCAAGATGGCTTTTTTGGAGGAGCCCACTGCCGCTGCTCGGAGCCTTGTTTTAAGCACTTGTGGAGCTGCAGAGATATGATGTCACATGTCTCAAATAAGAACACTCTTCTAGCTGTCTTATCTTGTTTTTTGTTTGTTTTTTGTTCTTTATTCTTTGTGTTGTAAAGAACTGTATGGTGTCACCCTTGTTCAGCACAGTCTGGCTATGTTGTCCTGGACAATAAGACCTTGTGGGCAAGAATTGCCTCTCGCCTCAGCCACTAGTCTGAACGTTTTTTTGCTCTGTGCACGTTGCTCACCAGTATGTCATCAAGCCTGACTGCGCTTTCTTTCTTGTGAAATCAGAACAGCAGGGTGTGTTATTTGTCGTCTCTTCTCTTCCAGGTACTGAGGAAGTTACCTTGGGTGTGTGGAAATGTACCCATTCAAGCACGAGTAGAAAAACTAAATCTTTCTGACATTTCAAATCTTACCTCCAGTTGGAAGAAGAAATTAAAAGTCAATGAGTGTCACCCACGTTAGGCAAGCGTTGAATTTTTCTTCAGTGTAGACTCTTTAGAACTTCAAGGAACAAACAGAGAACGTTTTAAAATGCTGCTGAGCCTCATGAATATTTACAGTTAGTCATTAAATACTGCCAAAGCCTCGGCTCGTTTGCCTAATGGTCTACTTAGGAGGCTCACAGCGTTGTGGAAAAGAGCCCTTTTTTTATTACAATTTCACATCATTTCTTGCCTTTCCTCTCATCTTCTTAACTGACTGTTGTCTGTCTGTTTTTCCTTTTTCGCCCCATTTCACTCACTTTTTTTGTGTGACGCTGATGCTTCCTTCCCCATCTTCCTTCCTCTTTCTGTTTTTGTCCCCCACTCACTGATGTGTTTTGTTCTGCTTTGGTTCTGTCTCATTGTCTTAAGGGCAACTTTATAGTTTCCGTAGCAGGCTGGCATTAAGACAGTGAGGTTATTGTCTCTGCTGACTGACACAGGTTTCTGGTAAATGTGGTCCAGCGTTGCACAGTCGCTTCTACCAACTGATACTTTCGCAACCTCTTTTTTGTTGCTGCTTTTGATCATCTTCACGGCTGCACACAGGAATGCTGTGTTCGTCATAGAGACTGTCTGCACAATGCTGATGAGAATTTAAACTGATCCTTGAGGCCACAATATAGTTCTCTGCCCCAGTCTTCCAGTGCTGTAGATCTCTGCCATATATGGAGTGATGTTTATAATTGAATGCACGATTTATTTCATTATTGTAACACTGCAGCAGCAGTGTCATGCACTCACTTATTGACAGAGAGTAGTCGCAGTAGCTGTGAGGAGAAGGAAACAATGTTTGCTAGATCAGAAGGAACAAATTTAGCATTGCTGGGGGTGAGGGTGGGGGGGCTTGGCCATTCTTCAGCCCATGCTGGGTTGTCGTCACTATCAACAAACCCAACTCAACTGGCAAGTTAAGTAAATACAAACCAGATCGAGCAGACCTACAGTTCCTGTAGTAGCTGCTGTAAGAGAGAATATTTAGCTTGTGTTGCACAGAAGAATGCCAAGAGACTAAGTAAATGTGAGACTATGGGGTATTTAATTTCACCCTACGTACAGAGGCAGGACCACTGTCAGTGTCTGGTCCAAACTGCAAAACAGACTCGCAGGGCACCAACACAGACACACACACACACACACACACACACACATCTGGGTGATTGTGTAACTCCTCAGGGCATGGAAAAACTAGGCCTATCACCACTCTTAGCTACCCCCTTAGCGGTCCCCCTCCATGTCAAGGACAGACGGAGACTGTCCCCGACCGCTGTTCCTCCACACAGGCATGTCACCTTTCACATTCAGCGATCGGGCCATCCAAAAATAAAGTCCCCATGCGTGTGCTTTGGTTTATGAATGTGGGTTAGTAGTTGATCACACTCTGGCATCTTGGGAGCGTTAGGGTTGTGGCCGATCACAGTATTGACCTCAGCGTGGGTTTGAACACTTTATGATCTGAATCCACCTATGGCCTACATACACCCGCGACCTACATACTGCCTACAATAAATGTGCTCAAAATAGACACTGGAATTAATCAATGTTGTTTATTCATTGGGTGATGTTAACAGCGACAAGTCTTGCATTGATTTTAATCTAATAGTGCAAGTAGCATAGTGCAAGTTGTAATTCAGATGGAGATAAACCGCATGGATAAAATTAGGTAAATATACTGTAAATATACTGGCAGGTGATTCCTTTAGTTATTTATTGTGACTCAATTGTCCCCTTTAAATGTACTGCTTGGTTTCGTATATGCACAACCATTTGGGAGGAGTCATTTATTACAGTATGTATAATGCAGAGGATGCCGATTGTTATCCAGGCAACGGCAGAATTTGCACCTCAGATATTGTTGCATATTTGACTATAGGTGATGTGCTGTACACCCATCTTGAAAAGCTGTAACATGGGTGTATGTGAGAGAGGAGTCCAAGTTGATTTCCATCTTTTATTCTCCAGGTATACATCAGGAGAGAAAGTGTCTTCTTGCAAGGCTTAGAATCAGCAGGTTCTTCTCTCACCGCAGTGCTCACTGTCAGATGCAGAAGACTTAGTAATAATAGTGTTATGTAGTAATTTGTGCTCTACGCTGGTCACAGTGTGTTTTCTTTTTTCCAACCATGCTTTCACACTCTCACCAGGATCTGAGCACAGGAGCTTTTGAAATATAATACATCAAGAGACACTTTACAGTAATATTAGAAATGTATAAACCAAGAGACAAAATAATAGCAGCACCTTTTTAAATTGAATTCACTACAGCACTGGCATTCTGTGAGCATAAGAATAGGTTAGACTGTAAGTTGTACAAATCATGTAGAAAAGTGAAAGTTTGTTCAGCCATTTGATGAAAAGCAAGCAGAATGGATCTAGACTGTTGTGGCTAACTTGTTAAAGAAAACCTTCTTGCAGGATTGTATATAGTCTACAACGCCCAATTTCAACATGCACTTCTGGTGGTTAAGGATTCCCATTCAGTTGAGTATCCAATTATGACAGACAAAGGTTAGCTAGTGAAATGTTTATTCCACAGACATGTGGACACCAAAAATAAAATGAAACAAAAATGCATGGGTATGCAGTAATGTATCAGAACTAACCTCATGCTGAAATTTACCTTCCTTGATGATAAGAATATAGTCTACAGCTTACGGTCAGAAAAATGCATGCACCTCATTAACTTGCACAAACTGCACTTAGTCAAATAGCGGGAGACACAAGTGGAGCTTTAATTGTAAGTTTTAGTAACATTTTATCCAGTAAAACGTACTTCAAAGCACACACTAAATTAACGAGCAATTACGTTAATTATATTATGTATATTAATTTTTTAAATGACATAATAGAATTTACATCCGCCATCATTATGAAGTACAAAAACTGTGCACACTACTCTGTGTTACAAGGAGTTTACATTTTCTCTGATTGGAGCTGTTTAATCTTATTTAAAGATTGCAACAATTAACTGGGTTGGGTTGGCTATACAAATAGTCAGTCAATAGTGATTTTTTTTTTTTTATTAAGTTACCATAGACAAAAAGATCTGAGTTTTGTATTTCATCTACTTTTTGGAGATATGTTTATTGTTTTGGCTGACATGGTTGACAATCGAAAAGAAATTGCATCCTCCAAATGGAAAGCCTGCAGTCTGATGTCGACAGGGGGATTACTTGCTCCAGTCCGCAGTATGCTTCTGTCCATCTACAGTACTATTTTTAAGAAGATGACCACACATGCATGCAGACAAACGTGCTCGACTCTGCGTGTCTTTATTTGTGTTTTCTCTGCAGTCTTCTGTGTCAGTTTGTTCCGTTGCCCAGTGGGAGCTCTCACAACAAGGTGACAAGAAGTAATCACAGAAAGTAAAGGTGAGCTGAGGGAGTCTGAAAAATGGACGAAATTGACGCATTGCCACCATCCCATCTATCTCTCTCTCTCACACACAGACAGACATGCACCCTTTCTTACTTTTTTCTTTCCTCCTTTTCACTCTGCCTCGCTCCTTTTCTGTGCAGCGGTGGACACTGAGAGGACATGGCAGAAATGAAACTTAAAGGCCTCACTAATTGGCCTTGAAGAGAGGAGGGCTAGCCTGTTGAGGGAGGGAAGCAGGAAGGGACGGGGAAAGGAGGAGCAGACGGCAGGATCACAAAGTGCTTATTACAAACCCATAGCTCGCTCAGATCTCAGTGCAGACCGGCCAATCTGGATTTCCATTTTTTGCAAATTTCAGGGGACTTCAGGTGACTCACGGTGTGTGGACTTGAAATGACTTAAATCACGTGCCTTGCGTAATGTACACATGTGTTTCCGTGCCAGACAGAAATGTTGACAAGAGTAAACTTGAGGTAAGATTATGTTTCGCTGATGAGGCCAGTCGGAGCAAAGTTTGCACCAGTCAGCTCGTATCATATCATGCCTCTCACTACATTAATTCTGCTGCAGCAAATAATGACACAATTGAACATCCGCTGCATTGGCTTGTCCCCAGTCTTCAGGTAGAATATCGTCAGCATGTCCTTAGTCCTTCGTCTCTCGCCTAACACAGCCTGGCCTTCAGCTCTGCTCTTCCATTGCACTCTCTCCAACTTGTCTAATTGGTTGACAGCACATTCTTGCAAATCAGCTGAAGGATAGCTTTGTGTATGTGCCATGCCAAATGAACCGTCATCTTTGTGTGTGACAAAGAATGAGTGAGAAAAATGTGTGGGCTGCTCCTACTCCCCAATCACCTAACAGTTGTTAGCAGCTTTCTTTCACATTAGCCATAGGTGAGGTGTATAAATAGAGTCTTATGCAATGCTTTGATGTGACATTATATAATTACACACACTAAAAGCCGTCAACCCAGGTGAAAATGGAGAGCTGAAAAGCTTGTTTTCCCCTTTTTTTCACCCACTCTTTCTCACACTTGTTCCAGGGTTCTCTCTCTCTGCCCCCCTCCTATAGCGAATGGTGAGGTAGATTGCACACACTGGTGCATGGAGAACACTTGAGGTTAGCTCATGAATTTAAAGCCTGCATCACTATGCAGAGTGAGGCTTCATGTTGCAGCATATGAAAGTGTGCTCTCACTCTGCATCTCTGTCTCGGTCTATTCAGGTGAGAATTAGCATTTTATTGTTTCCTTTACACACAAGGAAGCAGCATTAGTTTGAATGCAGAGTGGGGCCGGTCTCTTGTATGGATACCGACAGGGGAACAGGAAAGACCCTGAAGTTGCTGGATTAAATCTCATTGTCATGTCAGCCTCATTAAGGTTTAACTTTTTTGCTTGATAAATGACAATTAATTTAAATAGCTGAGCCTTAATATTTTGTTTGTATAATAATAAAATTGTAAGTTTCACTTGCAGCAAATCAGAACTTGAAAGTCGCTCTCTTGTGCAAACAGCATGAAATGAACTTGCGGTATTATGCAATATCTGCACTTTACCCATCGGGGGCATGTGTTGACAAGCAGTGTTTGAGGTCTGCTATTTGAGACATCTCTGCAAATGAGGATATATATGGAAGCCATAATGTGCAGTCTCTCTCAGAATACAATAAGGAGACAGAAAAAATGCTTATATACTGTCTGTGTCTGGTCTTATGGCCATTTTAAGAAGCAGTTAAAGGTTGATATCACTGGAGTGAATAATGATTAGAGGTTTGTTTTAGGGCTAAAGCTAAATTTGTTCTTACTGTTGGTCCTGTGTGTGTATGCATGTGAGTGTTTTGGTATATCTGGACTTGTTTAGTGGACTGTAAGTGACCTTTACGTCACACAACAAGTTATGTAGATGTGGAAAAAGGCGTTAGTGGATGGTATCATGCATGCTGCAGCAAGAAAGCTCTTTCTATTCCATCTCCCCCGAGAAGCCCTCCTCAATTGCTCCTCAGTGACCATTTCCACCCCTGTTATGCAATAGATTCTAATGCAGCATGTTCCTATGCGTGTGTGTGACTGCATGCGAGTGCGTGTTTTTCTCGGATAAGGAGTCATTATCGCATGAATGCTGCTGTAGCCAGCTAAGCTATGAGTGGAGCCCCTTCAGACCTCGATGAGTGACACATAGTGACCACTGCACAGGATGGATGTTTGACTCTTGACTCACTTCTGACTCTCGCTTTATTGATTTTTAGCTCTTCAACCTGACCTTTTCAGACTTATAGTATTCGGGAAGGCTATATTTGAAATGAGCAAAAACGCAGAATACACTCCTATTGCTTGGAATGTACTGTGTATAAGTGCGTGTGTATGTGTGTTTCTTGGGGATAATGGACCATCTAGTTAATAATGCAGCAGAGGGATGGCACTGCACCACCTTTTCTCATGAAAACTCATTTTCCCTTTGTGGCTCTTTCACTCTCTCCCTCTCTCTTTCTCTCTCTCTTCTCCTCAGGCCATCCTTACAAAACAATTTCATTTGTCCCCATCGACCCAGTCTGTCAGCATTTGCACAGCCAATATAAAGTCTGGGAGGAAACAGATTCAAATGTATCAGCGAGTCGTGCTCTGCGTGGTGTGAATTACTTCTTACCATCAGGTCGTTTTTTTCCACCACAGGGCTAATGGAGTTCAGTAGCTCGGACTAGGAGACAGATAAAGAAACAGACTAATTTCAGTCCTCCTGGAACTGCTGTCATTCAAGTCTACAGTTCTGAACCTCGACCACAGAACTGTTGAGGTCCTTTTTAGTGGGATGCGCCTCTGTCTGAGTGCTGCAATTGAACTTTAATTTGCAATGTCGTCCTCTGTGCCTGTGAAATTCGTCCGTGTTGGCAGAATGATATTGTTCAAATTTGCGAGACCGTTTCTTCTGCTACTTTAAATCATTTTGAAGTGCTTATGACTAATGCCCTTGCAACCTGTATTCTCGCCTCCTTGGAACTCGTGCTTCATGTTGCCGTGACTGTCAAGACCTGCTTGGAAGCAGTCACCCGCCACTCATTTGCACTCCACTGTGCAGCCGCATCTCCATTTGTGATTTAATTACCTCAGAAGGAAAGTCCCTTACCGTGATCACTAAAGGCCATGCTGTCCCACCATCCCTACCTCCATCCTGACAACAAATTGCCATTCAAGCTTTCGTATACGAGTTCAGCAGCAGCATAATAGAGCTCCATCACTGTTCAGATATCTGGTCAGCGTGATGGATGGTGGATAGATGGATGAATGCCAGGTGATTTGAGTGAGTCAGACATGAGGTGCATCACATTTTATTTTCTCATTTGTTCTCTTCAGTTTTTCCCACCTTGCCATTTCCTCCTCGTTCCTCCTACTTGAGACACGATGAGAAAGATGCGAAGGAGGAAGAGTTGAGGCAGTTGGATTCTTATCAAATGGCTTTTTTCCTAGTCGAGCATCATCTCAATGGACATCATTTACTGATAACAGATGAGCAACTAGAATGGGCTCGTAGCTGCTCTGTACCGCCTTTTTGTCTTAAGAATTTACAAAATATTTAACTAAAATGTATCTGCCCTTTTTGACAAGCATTTTCATCCATGTTAATTGGCCTTTTTATATATTCGTTATATCTGCATCTGGAAGTCCTTGAATTCACTCATTATGTGAAAATGGTTGAAATGGTTCAGTAATCTCTCTAGAGAACGAATGAAATGATGACGTGCCTGCCTAATATGACTGATTACTCTCCGATTAAACAGGAAACTACACTCACAGACAATCAAAATGGGTTTTTTGCTCAAAGACATGTCCTCCATTGTGTCAGGTTGCAAGTTGTGAAACAATGATGCCATCTGGCTTCTGAATCTCTCACTTAATGTGTATCCAGTAGATTTCTCTATATCATGAATAAGAAAGAAAACATTGACACCTACATTTCTGCTGCTGTTTCTTCTATCTAGCTTGATAAAACTACAGCAAAGCATTGTGATGCACTGCATGGTGTCAGCCATAGCTTCCAATCACTCATAGATTTCATAGATTTTAATAGACTTCCACACGGGATGCTCTCGTGAATCCTAACTGAGGTCTCCTTTGGGGAATCTTCCTCTTTCCTCACACCTCTGAGGAGCTTTACGAGAACTCAGATATCTTTACTCGATGGCAAATACAATATTTTTTCATGTTACTTGGGGACAAACAAAGTATGAGAGGTATATTAAAAGAAGTAGTTTTAACATCTGTTTCGTTCTTGACACATGACCTGGTTTCACATCAACCACAACAGATTAGTCTTGGTTTCATTTTTGTTTTGTTTCTCTTATCATCTGTGGATTGCCTCCACCTCGCACCCTAATGAAATTTGAAGGTAATGCATTTTTCCTCTACCTTTAAAAGAAATGTGTTGTTAACATAGGGAGGTGTGACGCAATATCATATCTCTGCTAAATGAGAACACACTGTCTTTCTCCACTCCTCTCGCTGGGTAGCACATGCAGACAGCGAAAGAGTCCTCAGAGCGCTCGTGAACTCTTCAACCCCTCTCCACCCACTCGCCGTCTTCTCCCCGAATGTCTGTGAATAGGCAGCTGCACAACGAAGCAGACTGTACCATGACCGGTGAAAGCAAGCTGCCATCTCTTCCCCCCTCCACCATGTTTCCTCCTCCCCCCCAATTCGTGCCCCCTCCACCTCCAAAATCTTCCTTCAGCAGGTTGCTAAGCAGCACAGGGAGAGCTTGACAGTGTTGACGTTGTGTGCGCGCTACCACTTCCTGTAAACAGTCGAGTGGGTACTCTTTGCTCTCAGCTGCAGAGGGAAGGAGAGAGTGAGACGAGACGGCCTAAAATAACCCTCTCTGACTCGCACAAAAGAGACGGCGATGACGTGAAGGCAAAAAAAAAAAAAAAAAAGGTGTTATTTCATCCCAAGTGAAAATTTCTCAAGCAGCTGAGATGGCTGATGGCTCCAGGAGTTTCAGGAGCTTTTGAACTGTATTTTCTTTTTCTCCATTTCTGCCAGAAAGCATGAGGCCTGGAATAAAAATGAGCAGAGCTGACAAGGGCCATTTATGCAGAGAGCTGGTGCCATTCTGCATACAGCAGGCCTGTGTGTGTGTGTGCCCTGAAAATGCATTTCCAGTCTGTGCTCATACCATCATGCTGATCGTGAGCACATAAAGCACATATTGGCCTCTGGATTTATTATGTAGACGAGTATAAACAAAACTGAGCCACGTATATTCTCAGTTTAAGGATTTCCTTTGACATGAGCAGGATTATGAGCACGATTACTTCCACTTTTTATTTACAGATGTGTTTGGCTTCAAGGCGGCACAGTGGCTTCATTAACCGTAGCTCCCACTATCCTCCTCTTGTGTTTCAGCTCGGTGGCGGTGAAGATGACCACGGCACGGTACCGTCCCACCTGGGAGCTGGCCGTGGACCCCCTGGTCTCGTGTAAGCTGTGCCTTGGAGAGTTCCCTCTGGAGCAGATGACCACCATCACACAGTGCCAATGTGTCTTCTGTACACTGGTGAGCAGGAAACTCTGCAAACATCAACATGGTTGTCAACAGAATGATGTGGAAAATGAAAATATGTCAGTAATCTCAATATCTCAAATTTTTTTTCCTCGGGTAATTTTCAAAGGTGGTGCAGAGGAAAAAAAGTCAGGGTTCATTAGCGGTGCACTTCAAAGACCAGAAGTCCGTGTTTTGTGCTGTGTAAGCATTTTCATATGATCTGTCTCTATATCAAAGGGATATCCAGATTTTAAGTTAATAAGAGATATGCAGGAGTTTCACAGCAAACTGTTCATCATCTCAGATCCCACATCCCCAGAGGAATGGTGACACCCATCGGTTACCGGATCTTGACCGATCTAATTCAAATATGAGGAAACAATGCCCAAGAATGGCCGCTAAAAATAGAAGCGGCTTCCTAGAACAGAGTCTGGGTGTCGGCAGTAATGACCAGTTACTTCAGTTAGTGCACTTTATTTCACAAAGGTCAACCACAATGTAAACACAAAGACTACCTGATTTCTAATTTAAGCAATTTT
>JBAJHX010000115.1:11281122-11323408 GCA_037176925.1 Amniataba percoides
AGAGAGAGAGAGAGAGAGAGAGAGAGAGAGAGAGAGAGAGAGAGAGAGAGAGAGAGAGAGAGAGAGAGAGAGAGACTGTGTCCGTATGTCACTGTCTTTGCCCACAAGCACTCCACGAGCATCTTTCCATTCCTCAATATGTCAGAATTGAATATGAAAACAGGCAACTTTTTCATCACTCAACCACCATGTGCACATATGGCCACAAAGCTGATGGTGAATGTCAAAGTTGACTGGAAAGGCCAAGGAGCAGTGACAAAGCGACAAAGCACCACAGACTATAAATCCAAGCCACACTGTGGTGACAGACGCAGATCACAGTCCAGTTTCAGAGTTTTTAGTCCAATGCTAAACGTGACCACTTTACAGATGTAATTTCAGCAAAAAGCTTGATTTTACTGAAATACTGTGTCAAAATGTGGAAGGTGCAAAGGAAGAAAAGTTGAAAGCCCTGTCTTAGTTCACTGCAACTTTTATTTTCAAAGTTTTTGCCATCACTACGTCAATCAACTTGACATTTTGGGAAATCCACTTAATTGCTTTCTTGCCAAGAGTTAGATAAAAAGAACAGTACACAGTCTCATGTCTGTACCATGAAAATGAGAGAACCATCAGCAGCCATTTAGCTTAAAGAAACAGCACAAGTAAAGCTCATTTTTATTACTCTCTCTGAATTTATCTATAAAAAAAAAACAATAGTTAAGCTAATTTACAACCTGTCCTCATTCCCAGATCTCTGAAACGACTTTGATTAGTACATTTTTAGTATAACTAACAGAAATAATGGCCAACACATTAAATGTAAGGCAAAGATGTAATAAACCAAAATTGTCCTTTAAGTGATATTAATGATATGGCCTGTGGGTTGACAGAGTGGGTATGCCTGCTCCTGAGTGGGTAACTTCGATCAGGAGTTGTTGGGGATGGTCAATGATGTATTGTTGTAATTTATGAAACATTATCAGCCGGTATGGTGGCCTCAGGCCTTCTGGATAAATTGTTTCAAAGTCATTGACCCACAAAGTTCTAAGTTTCTCCCAGTCTAGCGCTCTTGGATCCATGCAAACAGCGGTGAGCGGTGCGCCGTGATTGATGGGATAGGCCGGGCCGGTAAGGTGGGATGCCTGCATGCAGGCTGTACAGCAGCTGTTTTCTCCAAGCTCGAGGAGAGCAGAGACAGAGAAGGAGTGTGTGAAAGGGAGGGAGAGAAAGAACGAGAGAGAGAGGTCGAATAGAAAGCGATGGGAGGGCAGAAGGAGGACGAGGAGAAAAAGCAAGTCTACCTTCCTCTTGCCCTTCAGGCAGACCAGGTGTCTGTAGCTCCACGCTGAGTCGTACCACAGAACCTGGCACGCCTGCTCTCAAACAGGTCCTCCTCATCGTTCTCCCCTTCCCCAAGGATGGCCACAATTAACACACACACACAAACACGGAGTGCACAGTGTATAGAAAACATGCCGAAAATGACAACGCCCCAGGCCACCGCACATGGAAAAGAAAGAAAGAGAGAGGGGGAGAGAGAGAGAGGGTGAGAGAGGGAGGGAGAAAGAGAGAGAAATGAGGGAAACAAAAAGAAAGAGAGGGAGCCAGAGAGGCACACCGGAGAGCTTGTTTTATAAAGGTGCAGGTGCAGGATTTGAGTGACTGCCAGGTTGCACTCTCCTTTTGGTTCCATATTAACGTTGTCAGCTTTTTACCTCCCCTCTCCTCACCTGCGCTGCTCCATTCCTCACCATGTTCTGCTGTTCGCTCATTTTCAAGTGCTCCCCCCTCACCCAGACTCTACAGGAAGCGCAGCGGTAGAAGAAAGTTTGGCAGAAACTTTCAGCCTTGAAGCCATGCTTTTTCAATTTTTCTTTTTAATTTCCGATATTACGGATGGAAACAACTAACAAGCTGCTATCAAATCAAAGCAACTGTGATAGCAACAGCACATTTCCACACATTTACCGCTGCTGGTAAAAGTCAGAGATGCACGCAGTATCTGACAGGATGTCACTCATTTGGGGTGAGTCAGCTGAGGGATGGGGGTGGGGAGGGTGTTGTGACATTGTGAATAATTAGGCACCTGTGTGATTTAACAGCTGTCGAGACACTAAGTCATGAAGGAGTCATGTGGGAGTCAGATGTTGAATGTCATGGGGATGATATAACAGACAGCACTGCAACTCAGTGTGGTTTCAGTCAACTCTGTCAACAGTTATCTTTCTAATCCTAAAATACTTTTTACTGCTGCAACATTAGAAAATGTTTTGGTGAATATACAAGGTTGATGCAGAACATGCATCAGTATTCACACAGCTAACTGCAGTTTTGGTCATTTAAAGGGGTAATCTGGCAATTTAGTAATCCCCCATGAAGTTGGGGAGCCGTTGGTCTCCACCAACCCCAGCGAGGAATATTTAGCACTTGAGAGGCCAAATGCTCAGTTATGTTCATTATTCATCGATAACTTTGTTTGTCAAAAGCAACTGAAATTTAACGCTGTGAGTTGTAAAAGCAAGAGAAACAACAAGGTACAACACTGTCAGAACTGCGGGGGCTTCGATGTAAAAATACAGATTACAGCCACTTTAACGTCACTTGCATGAATCCTTTGTTGACCAAGACAGTCATCCGTCAAAGCAAAAATGCAGGGTGGTCAAGCTAAAAAACAGGCTGTTCATAGAAAAAAAATTATACACACAGCACCTGTTTGCACCCTCACTGAAGAAGAGCTGGCAGTACAGAGACACCTAACCATGGGCCCTTTGAAAACATCACTGCACTGGCCAAATCACGCTGAATAGGTCTGTGTGTGTCAGTGTGTGTGTGTGTGTGTGTGTGTGTGTGTAACATCTCCAATCCCCAGTTTCTACACCTCTGCACAAGCTGCTATTAGAACCTCAATACTTATCTGTGTAATTAAGCTTTCATGTCATCGTTTTATCCTGTCATTTATTTATTTTTGTCCCTACAGATGTTTGCCTTCACACTGAGAGCTATTTCTAATCAGCGAGACAGATGTCTCACACGACAAAAGCAAACTTCGAAATTCAGGGAAAGGCACCCACATACTGTACATATGCACGCAGGCAAACAGTCGTCTCATTTTGACATTTGAATGCTACAGTTTCTAACATTAAATAAATTCATGTTTAGTGCACTCTTGCATTTTGAGATGGAAAGTGCCGGGATCATACTATCACAACCTACTGACAAAATCTAAATTCATGTACACTTTTAATATATTAACAGCATTTATTTGGAAAATGTTACATTAATGTAATTTCATAATTTTACTGAATTAATCTTATTTGATTCATATCTGATTAGTTGCATATTAATATAATAATCATCAGATCTCTGCTCAGATCAGCATAGATGTAGAGGTGGAAATAGCTTTTTGTCACTGATGTATAGCGTTCTAATTTTTCGCGCTGATGAAAAGTATTCCAGCCTTCCACGAGCTGCGAGGC
The DNA here is from genome assembly GCA_037176925.1 of Amniataba percoides. NCBI lineage: Eukaryota > Metazoa > Chordata > Actinopteri > Centrarchiformes > Terapontidae > Amniataba > Amniataba percoides. The sequence goes on from JBAJHX010000115.1 coordinate 11,284,581, forward strand.
CGTGCTTGACAGAAGCCGAGCTTGGAGAGGAAAAAGTTTCACAAATGGCCAAATGTCACTAATTAGTTTGAACTCTGCATTTTTGATGAAGCCAGTTGGTGTGGTGGGGTGGTGGTGTTGGCAGGGGGCAGCGGGAAGAGGGGGAATTGATGGGCTGTGCCTCAAAATGTAAATTAAACAAAAGGCGGGAGTTCACATGACAGCTTTGGAGGGGCAGGGCTGGAGCCTTCTGATTTTCTGTGTGAGAAGGAGAACAAGTGGAGCACAGTGCACCAAACATTGGCACATGGCGAACAGCTCGGAGGCAGCGGAAGCAAAATAACTTCTGTTCTAGGGAACAACAAAGGAGGAACAAACAGCGTGGCCCACAACTTTTTTGGTCCTTATTATTCTGTGATTTCGTAATCAAGAGGATGGGATCTGATCTACAAACCATGGACAGCTGGTTCATTTCCACCGCCGGGCCTTGTGGGAGATGTAGTTTCTTCTCTCAACGACATATGCAAATCCCAACTGTCCCTCCCCTCTCTCTCCATAATTGCCGACTTTTCAGTAACAGAAGGAGGCCCATTTGAGTGTGTGTATATATGCGTGTGTGAGAGAGAGTGTCTGCGTGTGCAGCCTCTGCTCTCGTCAGGGTCCAGCCTTATTTCAAGGGATAAATAAAAGATGCAGAGTTCTTCTAAAGGAGCCCGGCAGAAGGTAGACACAGACAGGCAGGATACAGAGGGATTCTTCAGAGAATCTGGGCCACGCATGGCGTTGCATCGATTCTCCATTTGGGTTTTTCGCAAGGTTCAAACACACTGCATTGTGGGCCGCAGATTGTGTTGCCTGGGCGTCCCTCAAGTGACATGTAAAAAGCCGGCCCCCCATCTGCCTGACAGATTTGTGCGGGCAGTCCCTGAAAGCCTTGGCAGAGAGAGACAGGTGGGGATGGACAGACAGACAGACAGACTGAAGGACGAGTGCCACTCATCACCCCTCAGCTGTCACCAGAGAGGAGGAACGGAAGCTAACTTTACTGGTGACAAGCTGTGGCAGACAACAAAGAAAACTTCGCCAAGCCGAGGAAGGATCCGAACCTGCGCAGAGCCTCGCAGAGTGACTGCGGAGCGCCACACCTGTCTATACGCTCCTGGAAGCTCCATAGGGCAGGAAACAGACCTGCTGATGATACACCCTGACAGCCTGCATTAGGGTAAATTATGGTAATGGCATGCAGTCATCTGCCTGGTGCCATTTGACTCGACAAAAACACTTAAACACTCCATCTATTTCTCTAAGTGGGAAGCAGAGAGGCCATCTTGGATGGGTGGGCCTGTGGGTTTTTTGACAGGAACAGAGCAGAAGAAACCTTGTGACGCTACAGTGACATCCCGCAGTCTGTTCAACACAGAGGCAGGCGGACATGCCTCCTCAAAACCTGCCAGGATAGACGGATGTGTTGCCATTTATTTAATATGAGAGCACTGACATGAAAGGATGTTTACTTGGAGCATGAACTAAAAGTGGAAATGCAGCAATTTGTGGCAGCGCTGTGGTTATTTTATCTCTCTCTCTCTCAGTCCTAGTTAACATTTTGTTTCAGAAATGTCTTTTTCATGTTGGCCAGTAAATGTCATTCCATATTTGCAAATATACATGTTTGTAATCGTTCTGAGACTTGGATGAGAAGAGCAGTGCTTCCCTCGTGTCTGTGTGTAATGTATGGAGCTACAGGCGGGAGGAAAAGCTTGGCCTAGTTTTACGACAAACTTATATTTTATATCATGTTTGTTTACATCCATTCACAAACATAAATGAAAAAAAACATGCTGTGGTCTTTGGGAAGATACATACATCTTAGCAAGCAGGGGTCAGTTGCTGTGACCTCCCCAAATGTCCACTGGTTGCAACCTTATAGTGATGGCAAGTCACTGTTCCTGGACACTGCCCACCAAGAAATATCATGTCTTATTTGAGGTTTAGAAGTGCTGTTAGGGTTGTTTTTTAACGATGACCAAAGCCAGGCTAGTGGTTTCCCCCTGCTTACAGTATTTATGCTAAGCTAAGGTATCTTAGAGGTAGATTTAATGCCACATTCAATGCAAAGAAATGACAGAAGTAGCAGCTTTCTCATCAAACTCTCGTGAGAAAGTAAGCGTGTATTTCCCAAAATGTCGACGTACTCTAAAGTAGAGTATTTTTCAGCATGCATACTTCCCTGGGTAGATAACATTAGACATGCTTTTAGTCTGATCACATTAGGGTTGTTAAGGGGCAGCATGTAATGACTGTTCAATCAAATCAATGCTCCCATTCAAACTTAGAATCAATAGCAATATGTTCTCATTATGAAATGTATCTTCTTGTGCTGCTGAGCAGCTGCTCTCCCTCTGGGAGCTTTCTCTTCTCTCTCTATATTTGTCCCTCCATCTCCTTCTCTCTCTCTCTCTCGCCGCTGAAACTCTAGACAAGGCTATCTGAATGTCAGACAGACAGAATCGATACAAAACATGTCAGCGGCAGGTCTCTGCTCTGAGTGTGTTGTCAGACTCTATATAAAGAATCTGATTCAGTGGATTGATGGGCAGAGTCAGACCACTATATCTCATTTTCTGGACCCCACGAGATACACTATTTTACACTGAACCACAAAGAGAATCACGTTATTACGTTCCAGGACATTTAGTGCCACACAGAAATTGCATTAAAGTAAGAGAAAATAATATCAATTTCCAATACAGCAATACAAACATAAGATATGTTCATTACCAACGCTTATAAGTAAAACTCACACATCAATCAAAAGATAGTATTTTAATTCTGTCAAGTTGACTTCTGTTTCCTGAAGAAACTCCATTTTCTACTCTGACAAAATAAATCACAAAGATCACAAAACAACTCTCAATGCTGCATACCTGCATAGTGCTGACAATAACACCAATGTGCCTGAAAACGTCAAAAGACCCTTTAAAACACATAAACAGAACAAAACTTCACCGATGACTCCGGTAGACGTTTGAATGAAATAATAAAAAGGTGACAGTGGACTTCATTTCATCTGCACCGTGAACCGCACAGTGTACAATATTTCAGAAGGCGTCTTCAAACTAACCAATCAGAGAGGGTCTTCAAACCAACCAATCCGAGAGCGTCTTCAATCCAACCAATCAGAGAACGTCTTTAAACCAACCAATCAGAGAGCGTCTTTAAACAAACCAATCAGAGAACGTCTTTAAACCAACCAATCAGAGAGCGTCTTTAAACAAACCAATCAGAGAGGGTCTTTAAACCAACCAATCAGAGAGGGTCTTCAAACGAACCAATCAGAGAGGGTCTTTAAACCAACCAATCAGAGAGGGTCTTTAAACCAACCAGGGAGCATCTTTAAACCAACCAATCAGGGAGGGTCTAAAAACCAACCAATCAGAGAGGGTCTTTAAACCAAACAATTAGAGAGCGTCTTCAAACCAACCAATCAGAGAGGGTCCTTAAACGAACCAATCAGAGATGGTCTTTAAACCAACCAATCAGAGAGGGTCTTCAAATGAACCAATCAGAGATGGTCTTTAAACGAACCAATCAGAGAGCGTCTTCAAACCAACCAATCAGGGACGGTCTTTAAACCAACCAATCAGAGAGCGTCTTCAAACCAACCAATGAGAGAGGGTCTTTACACGAACCAATCAGAGAGCGTCTTTAAACGAACCAATCAGAGAGGGTCTTTAAACCAACCAATCAGAGAGGGTCTTTAAACCAACCAATCAGAGAGGGTCTTTAAACGAACAAATCAGAGAGAATCTTTAAACGAACCAATCAGAGAGCGTCTTCAAACCAACCAATCAGGGAGGGTCTTTAAACCAACAAATCAGAGAGCGTCTTTAAACCAACCAATCAGAGAGCGTCTTTAAACCAACCAATCAGAGAGGCTCTTTAAACGACCCAATCAGAGATGGTCTTTAAACGAACCAATCAGAGAGCGTCTTCAATCCAACCAATGAGAGAGCGTCTTTAAACGAACCAATCAGAGAGGGTCTTTAAACCAACCAATCAGAGAGGGTCTTTAAACCAACCAATCAGAGAGGGTCTTTAAACGAACCAATGAGAGAGCGTCTTGAAACCAACCAATCAGAGAGGGTCTTTAAACGAACCAATGAGAGAGCGTCTTCAAACCAGCCAATCAGAGAGGGTCTTTAAACCAACCAATCAGAGAGCGTCTTCAAACCAACAAATCAGAGAGGGCCTTTAAACGAACCAATCAGAGAGCGTCTTCAAACCAACCAATCAGAGAGCGTCTTTAAACCAACCAATCAGAGAGGGTCTTAAAACCAACCAATCAGAGAGGGTCTTCAAACCAACCAATCAGAGAGGGTCTTAAAACCAACCAATCAGAGAGCGTCTTCAAACCAACCAATCAGAGAGCGTCTTTAAACGAACCAATCAGAGAGCGTCTTTCAACCAACCAATCAGAGAGGGTCTTTAAACGAACCAATCAGAGTGCGTCTTCAAACCAACCAATCAGGGAGGGTCTTTAAACCAACCAATCAGAGAGCGTCTTCAAACCAACCAATGAGAGAGTGTCTTTAAACTAACCAATCAGAGAGCGTCTTCAAACCAACCAATGAGAGAGGGTCTTTAAACGAACCAATCAGACAGCGTCTTCAAACCAACCAAACAGAGAGGGTCTTTAAACGAACCAATCAGACAGCATCTTCAAACCAGCCAATCAGAGAGGGTCTTTAAACCAACCAATCAGAGAGCATCTTCAAACTAACCAATCAGAGAGGGCCTTTAAACGAACCAATCAGAGAGCGTCTTCAAACCAACCAATCAGAGAGCGTCTTCAAACCAACCAATCAGAGAGCGTCTTCAAACCTTTCCATATACATGTATATTTATGCTTTTCCTTCTGCATTATGCTGAATGCTGGGTAGAGAAATAGAGCCACTGGGCCTAATTAAACAGCCTATCTTTCTTGTGCAGGGTGACTGGCTGACGTCTAGAGGAGGTGTGCGCTAACTATTTTCAGCCACACACACATGCACGGCAGTTATTAGAAAGGAATAAAACTACAAAAAAAAAAGTCTGCGAAGGTTATAGAGACTAAATTTGAGCGAAACAGAGCAGGAGGAGGAGACAGAGAAAGAGTCCATCAGGCCATGGCTAGGTCTGAGGCTCAATGTGAAGATAAATGTCACTTCTAACCCTCCGTTGGCCTATACAGCACAAATGGTGCGACTGCTCTCCTCTTATCATCAACTGCACACACGCACACATACACACACCGCTCTCCCTCACGCTCTAGAACAATTAGCTTTATGGAGGCTCAGAGCCTGTGAAATGTCATTCTGCCAGGTAAACTAGCTATTATATCACAAAGGCTGCAGCTGAGTCAATTATACAGCATAGGGAAGAGGGGTAAAGAGCAGGAGAGGAAGAGAAGGGCCCGAGAACCAGGGCAATGAATTCATGAGTTCATCAAAGGGGAGGGCAGAGGGGTCAGCGGTGAGAGAGGCTGGGAGGCAGAGAGGAAGCGGGAGAAGGAGGGAAGGAGATGGAGAGCAGTCGGGTAGGTTGTCAATGGTATGCTAATATGACATTTACATCAGACGAGGCGACATCAACAAATCAAATAAGACATTAATTTGGTTTAAAGGCTCCATTTAAGTTTTTTGCTTTTTGATTCATTATCAGTCATTGTACTAGATATTAGCTCAGCTGGCTTAAATTGAAGGTCAAGAGTATTTTTCTTGTTTTGGCCTTTGGTTATTTTGCATAGAAGTGGTCTATTGTCTATTGTCTGTCCATCCTGCAGGATGTGTGTTTTTCCAGAGACTTTTGTCCATTTTAAAGTCTTGTTTTTTGTGAAAATTATTCTGAAAATACAACTTCACAAACTCACAGGACATATAATTATCTTACATAAATGTATCTGACATAGGCACAGTGAGCTCTCTGATATTTAATTATTGGCTCATTATAATTTATGCAATAATGAGTCACAATGAGTGTTTCATTGCTGCAGCTCGAATGTACTGCCGGATAGTTTAAAGATAATTATACGATATATATACTGTCCTTTTCTTGTGAGATTTCTGTAGAACATCGAGACACATTGGAGTGAGAATATGAGGGAGATGTAGACAGAGCGAATCAAAAAGTATGAGGCGACTCTGTTTTCCAAAAGCAGGCTTGTCACAAACACTGTCCTCTCTGCAGAGTGACCAGATGGAGCTTGATGCTCAGGGCACACAAAGGTGGCCCCTGGGGGCCTCCCATCCTCACCCCCTCACCCCTCCTCACCCCTGAACTGGAGCTCTGGCTGGGCAAAGGGACCAGTTCTCTGCCTCTTGCCTGCTGTGGAGGCCACTCTCTACCCCACCAAGCCCCCCCCTCCCATCTACCCCTTCCCTCCTGCAGCGGACAGTGCCCAAATGCCAGCACGTCCCACCTGGGCCTAGCCAAGCCTGTCCCTACTGTCGGGGGGCAGGCGTGACACGCAGCGTCGAGAGCACTCACCCCTGACGGGAACACAATGGCCCAAGGACTGGCTGGCTGACTGGGCTAGGTACAGATAATACTGTTAATCGTGCAGAGTGGCAAACAGCTTCCCAGAACAATGAGAAACTGGCAGAGCGGTGATTGGAAAATATCTCCCACCACTACCATACACACACCCACACAGACATACATGAACAATCGCACGTATGTACACTCCCACAGATGTGTTCAAGAGCATGCACAAGCATGCGTGCACACACACGTTAACATGGAAAATTTCATTTGAGCTTGTAGCTACCTCTGAGCTCCTATCGGCCCAAGGTGTTCCAGCCTGATAGAGATGAGAAGAAAAGGAGATTCCTACCTTTTTTTTATACACAGAGGAGTGTAAATCACCAGAAATCCTCCAGCCTTTTCTTTCTTATAATCTAAGTTGTGGAACAATGAACGCACACGGCTCTGAAATCCTTTCTGTTTTCACTCCGTCTGGCTGTTGAAAGATATTATACACCAATATGTTGTATTAAAAAAAAAAAGATAAACTTCTTCAAACATTTCATGACCATAATTAATATGAAATGAGTGCTCTGCTTAGGAAATGCAGCACATTCTCTTTTATGTTTAACGTACCAGACCAGTGAGAATATAAGATATATATAATCTAAAAGTTGCGACTTGCGATGTTGAGAAACTATGTGGCGCTAAAGCATAACTATGAAATTTAACATAAATTATAAAGTGATTTAAAAAGTAAGAAATGCAAATGCTTTTGAGCACTAATTCTACTACACAGTTTATGAATTAGATTTACTAATACATTCTTTATAGAGACTATTAAACGACCCATAGTGACTCGCAGTATATGTTGTCATTAGGCTGCATTAAATTCAGGACAGATTACAAGAATTTGATTTGTTATCTATACTGCTGTATTTCTAGAGATTACTTGTGTTATGGCATTACATGTGCAGATTGTGGGATTTGCCCTCTACTGTAATAGGCCACTCACAGAAAGTCTCTGGGACTGATTATCCCAAGAGTTCATGATCCCAGATCGGCCTCTGCCCAAGTAGGAGCTGGCTATAGTTAGTTGGAAGGTTTTCTGACCCCATTTCTGCCTGATAACAGCCTAGGCTCCAAGAAATGTTGATTTCCAAGACGTACTTCAGCCCTCTGGTCTTTAAACTCCCCTTTTTTCGAGATACAAAACGTATGCACAAGCGTTTAAGAACATTTGAGATCAAGTATTTGTTATGTGGTTAAACTAGACTAGAGAGATACTGATTCTATTTAAGGAGCTCCATACTTGTGTTTCATCCACACAGACTGGGAGAAATTTACTATATATCTGTAGGAAGTTTATATTCAAGCAAACAACACTTCACAGAACAGTGATATACAGTAATTGTGCGTGTGTGCTGTGTATCTCATTTCTGTAATTTTAAAAGTTTTCTGTGAGACATGCAATGCAGTCAGGCCTTTGTAGCCAATTACTGCTGCTAGCTGCTCAGATGTCGTCAAATTGAGTGGCAGCCTCCCCAGCTCGCCTACATCTGGGGTGTGAGGGGTACGTGTCGCAAACAGTCACACGTCCCAGAAATCCACTCTGTTTATCACCTGCTGACATTCATATTCATGTCACTATGCCTCTCTGGCCTGAGACAGGCTTCAGTTAGTGCGCTGACCGGCGAGGCTTTATTCTGCTGAAAAGCTGCTGAAAGTATCCGACAGCTTTTACCGGAAAGGTGCCGAAAGTGATCTTTGCCTGCTCATCAAAATGCTTCAAGAGATGTCTGCAGAGGTATCAAAACATGTGACGACACAGCGGAGGTGCATCTTTTCATGAATATAGAAACAGATTTTACTGTAAACAAGAACAAATGTTCTTATAAAAAAACAGAAGACAGCTATGCATTCCCTTAAACCAGACAAGATGGAAAGTAAAACTGCATAAATTAATGATATCTTGTACATTATGCACCGTACTTTATATAAAAAAACAACTATTTTGATAATTGATCATAGTTTTTAATCCATTTTATATGATATGAAGCAACGTACACAGCCTCCATTTCCATGTAAGTTAACCTTCGTGATGGGATTTGGCCAATGTCTGTGTGTGTGTGTGTTTACTCGTGTCTGTGTTTTGGTGTGTGTGTGTGTGTGCGTGTGCGTGTGTGTCTCTTCCCTGTTTGGCTCAGATTTTGGCAGCCCTCCGTACTCTGCCATGCATACGGAAACATGCAGGAGTGGGCCTGGAATCAAGGTCAGGCCTGGAAAACAATGTAGCAACACTCCTAAGACCTGACTTTCTGCTGAGTTTGGCATTGCGCTGCCCATCCCCCGAGGCCACCGCCAGGAGTCACCCATCATGCTTATCCAGACCAACCTGTAATGAGCTGCTGGAAGACAGTCCTACTTAGGGACAGCGTTTGGAGACTCTTGGCATGCTGGTTTTGTTGAAGAGACTACATGGTCTTTTGGCACAGACGTACGGCCTACTTCAACCTCCCGTAGATTAAATGTTACTTAGCAGAAGCCTCCATTCTTGAAAGAACTCGCACAAAACCTGCACACACACGCAAGTTGGTCAAAAAACTTTACAAGAAGTGTGCCTTCTTAGGAGAACCTAATAAGTCAAGAAATCCACTAAAAGTGATTTACATCATTAAAATAAAATAGTTGCGGTGTGAAATAGAGCGCATTGAGCTTTGCGACATCACAATCGCATCACAATCATCCGATCCACATTTGAAAATTCCCATTTTACTTCCTCAAAATGTCAAGAGGCATAAGGGCACAGGCTGGAAGTACAAAGAGACGGAGATCAGAGAGCCCCCATACCACTTTTGCGCTGACCTTAAAAGGAGCGGCGCACTGTGCAAACATCTGGTCCATCAGCTGGATCCTATGCATCAGCGGGCACAGGGACACAGTGGGACAGGTTGGCGGCTGCCTTTGACAGCAACAGTTAATTTCCAACATAATCAATTTATGTGCAGCTCCATAATAACCATCTGTGTTCTGCACGAGGAGGACAGTCCTGAGGAACAGAACGGCGCTGGCTGCTCCTCCTCTCCATGAGCTACGCCAGGAGCAAAAGGGAGGAGAAGGAAGTGGAGGAGGTGGAAGAGAGGGAGAGGAGAAGTTAGTGAGATGGATGGATGGATGGAAGGATGGATGGATGGGGGAGGGGAAGATGATGTGAGGAGGGATGATGAGGAGAGGGGCAGCGGTAGGGATGACCCACAGGAGTCAAAGTTAAAGAGAAAGGAGGGGAGAAGTAAGAGGAGGGAGTGGCAAGAAGGTAGAGGTGGAAAAGAAAGCGTGGAAAAGAGAAGCTGATGAAATTGGATGACCTTTTTTTAAACATAGTCAGGAACAAGGACAAGTATTAGCTGAGGTTAATAAGGTTATAAGAATGAGAAAAAATAGCCTCTTTTCATTTTTCCCTTTTCATTGTATGATGCAAGCACACTGAATGAAGTGGGTCTCCTCCACATTTCCCTGCTGTAAATTTGGTTGTCCTACAAGGTTAGCTCCCTTGGCACTTGAAGCCCACCGCATCCTCATCCACCTCCAGTGTCAAAATTTGCCAGGGGAGGTGTCACTCAGGCGATTACTGAATCACCTTAGTGAGCCAATTACACTGCGCGCTGTCAAGGCCAATAGCAAACAGTGCCTCACACACAGACACCCACAGCTTGGCTAGTGTGAAACAAAACATGAAAACGGAATTAAGCCCCGGTGACCCCTCACCCCACTACATGCAATTTTCATAAGAGTAATCAGCATAATGTGCTAGCTTCTGCAGATAACTTCTGAGTTGCTTTGACCTTAAAAGGATTTTTTTGTTTTTGTAAGGGGAAGAAACTTTGCATTTGAGCAAGACGACAAGACAATTTGGGCGTGCAAGCATACAATAGTGGCATAAAGATTCATGAATGTTAAAAATGAACATTTTTTTTGTATGGAATCTTGTGATTTTGGTGGGTAATTTTCCTTTCTTGCTTGGCCAAGGATGAAAATGATTTCTCTGCTGAGTGAAGTTCTTTTATAACCCAGTCCTCCACTGCAGACTGAACACTAAACCACGGAAATTGTTTCGGTTCAGGTGAGAATGGAAATGAGGGTTGATTCTGGGGAATTAATGGCTGTCACAACAATTTCCCTTCTTCTTTTTTCTGCGGCAGCCTCTTTGAGCAATGCACGCCTTTCCCCCTCCATTTTATTTTGTGCAAATGCGACACAAGAAGCTTGACTTACATACATACACTCACCAAAAAAAAAAAAACACTCATGCACACACATACACACAAACAGAGCTCATAACACATCACAGGCCAACTGACATTAAATCATCCTGCCAGTGAGAACCTCAGGTGTGTGGTCCTGTCAGAAATATATATATATATATATATATATATATATATTTTTTATACATCACTACTGCTGGATCCAATCTACTGGTAGACTTCAATACAGTCCAACCAACCTGTCATGCATTATACATGTGCTGTGTGAATGTCCATGTGTCCCTGTACATCCTCTGCCGTCCTAATTGACATGCAGCGGGCCCTAGCAGCTGTGAAGCTTTCTGTGCATGCACGTGTGTGTGTGTGTGTGAGAGAGAGAGAGAGAGAGAGAGAGAGTGTGTGTGTGTGTGTGTGTGTGTATAGTGTGTATAGCTCTCAGTAAAGCCCCTGCATCCTCTAGGCCACCTGGACATAATGGCCTTCAGCTGCCACCATCACCACCAATACAAGCAGCAGCAAGAGCCGAGTCAGAGACGCACACACGCGTTTTCTTTCTGTCATGCACGGACACACACTATTGCTCCTATAGGGGTGCAGGGGTACAAGAGCAAAACATATAATCATAAAAGTACACATACACACAAATATAGTACACAAATATCTTTAAAAAGAACGGTTTTCTGTGTACAAAAAGGCATCATGACTATAAAATTAATGTGGATCGTACTTACTGAAACACTGTGGTATCTATAGCAAAGGTTAGTCGTTTGAGATTAACACTGTGAGTGTGGCCGGGTCTTACTGTGCTTTATGCTGTAGAGCTGCAGAGATATCATATTTCTTTAAACCGTAGGTTTCATGTGGAGGCCTTTGTGGCACTGAGATATAGAAGTTGTCTTTGCAACTTCAGATATGTCCTTTGTTCGCAGCGTATATGTGATCTAGTGTGTATATGTGCGAGGGGGTGGGGGCTTTTTTTTTTTCAATCTTCCCTTTTCCCTCATCTCCAAGTCTTAATTCTATATTTTTTTCTTCTTTTCCTATATCAGAAGCCTTTGATTCTGTCCTGCTTCTCAATTCTTCATGGAACTCCAGCATTTCAAAGAGTTCTTCTTCTCTCCCCTCCTCCTTCCCAGGCGGAGTGCTGGCCAAGTCTGGGAGAGGGACTGCCCATCAGAGGTTGGCTGCTATCAGCAGGGGGCCGCATGTCTCCAATTCAGGTCAGCCTTGGCTACAGACAGGGACTTTAAAGCAAGCCACAACGCGTCCTGTGATCCCAGTAAGCACGCTTGTTAGTGGAATTGATAACGGACCCATACACCTGGGTCCTCTGAAGTTGGCATGGCATTTTAAAGGGGAAGACAGGGAGCCAGGGCAGCCAGATACCGCATGCAAACGTGTCAAACCGAGGATGGGAGGGATGGGGGGAAAAAGGTCTTTTTGGCATGTGACGAAACAGAATATGTTTGGGGGAGCGACCTAGAACATTGTGGAATTATGTACAAATACAGGGCATATGGCATGGAATCATTCTGAGAATCCTAAATATGTTTTGGCTCTATCATGTTACCCCCTGTAATTTTCTTGCGCAAAGTTTGAGTAATATGTCAGTGAATACAAAAGAAAAAAACATGCGCATCCTTAAATCCTGTATGTTGTATGTAAACCTGTGCGTTTCAGATTCTGCATGTCCCAGCGTCTGCCTTCCAAACGACCAACCAACACACACGCCATGCTCAGATGCCACATTTATGATAATCAGAGTATAATTCATTTATTGGGTCTACCTTTGCCATGTGTTGACCCCACGGCCATGTTGCCAGCTCACATCTGGCTGCATGGTGCGGCGCTCAGTCCTGAATGGGATTTGCCCCTGGTGATGGGGCATCTGGGAGGCCAGATGAAGCTGAGGCTTGATGAGTGCTTTGTCTATTATGGATATGGGGCTTTATGGAGACATTGACAGCTGCACATTGACAGTCTCCTGAGCAGGAGGCCTACTTCAGCAGTTGTGCTCTTTCTGCTGCCTAGAACACAGAACAAACACAAAGCTCTGAATATTAGCTGGATTCTCTGTTAGCTACCGCACGTTTGAAGGAAAATCTAAATCTGAATGGAAAACAGGATTGATCAAAACGTTAAGTATGCAGTCAGGGGAAGCCTCCAGACCACACGCAGGGAAAAAAAATCTTTTTAGTAATTGCAGCCTACCTAACGTCAGGCATCCTGCACATATTTAGTGCTGCACGGATAGGACGCACCCACCAGCATCAATACATGTTTCTAAAAATTACACCAACAGTCAAAATGCTGCAGCTGAATGAACCTATCAGCACATCCTGCTGTACGGCGACACTCGTAAGTGATGGGTTCTGGGTCGGGGCGGTGGATGGAGAGAGCTTGACGGCGAACGCGAATGAAAGATCATCCACCAACAAGAGACATGTAGCTACAGACCAGCCGAGCTGACGTTCTCCAACCTTCCCTCCTGCCCGCCATTTGTGAAGGATTTGGGGATTTCATAATTTCCTGTTCTTTCTGAAAGGGGGATGGCAGCACCTGGTCCACACAGCTGTACTTCATTTAGAGAGCAATTTGAAAAGAGCGAGGGGGAGAGGAGAGGAGCGGAGCAGCCTTGTCATTAAGGGCTCCAGAATGGCCTCCGTTTGTTAGACACATGGCACAGAGTTAATGCCGCTGAATGGGGAATAGGCGCTGTTGATGCTGTCACAAATTTCTCATAAGTGCTACGACATCTGAAAAAGCCACTCCAAGTGCAGGGAAAGGGTGGGGGGGGATTCAAATTTTCCTTATCAAAGAGGGGTTTTTTTGTAGGTAATTGACAGCTGCGGCTAGGATGTAAGCATGTGTTTTTGTCTGTTAAGATGGATATTCTATTTGTGTACCATTTCATCTTTCACACACCTTGAAGTTTGTTGTGCACGCAGGTGATGGCAGCGCCGGAGTTTGTATCTATCAGTTGACAATGAGAATAATAACCAGATTGTTGGTAAACTAAGGTGATGCAAAGGTTTGTTGTGCGGATGCGCAGCTGCCTCGCCTCTTCAGAGTTGATCTAATTGATTTTGACGTGCACATGTGCAGGGGAGAAAAAAAATGGTGAGGCGGGATCAAAGGCAAACGCTTTATTGCCACATCACAGGCCCCTGCTGCATTTTGAATTCTACCAATCTGTCCAAACAGTCAGATAAAATCCTGCGATGAAGAGACGAGCTCCTCTCGCTCGCTCTCTCGCCCCCCCCCTCCCCTTCCTGACTCCGTCTCTCTCCCTCTCTCTCATGCTCGCTCTCTACCTCTCTCTACCCCTCCTGCCTCCTTTTGCTCCTTCTCTCCTTTATGAGGAAATCTCAAGTGGTAATAAGTGATGCAAGAGCCACGAGGGCAGTATGAAAACACTGATCCACAAAGGCAAAAACAACTTCCACAACAACTTGTCAGGGACTTGACAGATGTTTAAGAACTAAAACAGGAGGAGATAAAATTAAAGTTAGAGAGTTGCAAGAAACAGCCACAAACAAACTGCTCTTGCTTTGTCAGTGTGAGTTTAACACCAACGTTTCTTGGCTTAGTTTGAGTAACACCAGACAATTAATAACGTGATCACTTTCTCCGTTTTGGACGCAAACGCACGTATGCACTCACCGTACATTTGCAGATTGTGTCCATGTCTCTGAATTTACCTCTTTTCAGTCTTGTGTGACAATAACCTACAGCCATTGTAAATTGGTAGCTGTAAACTCTCTTTAAAATAAGGTCACATTTCAGTAGAACAAGAATAGCACAGACAACAGAAACTCTTTTGCTTTCACACCCCACAAACACACAGTAATGCACACAGCTGTCTTTTTCAGTAGTTAGCCATCTTGACTGCTCGGTGAGCTGTGGGGCCCGCGCTCTGTGCTCATTGTTAATGGGATGTTAGTGTGTGGCTCTGAAAAGTCTGTGTCTGTGTCGGTGGGCAGAGTGTAATAACAGAACCACAGTTGGACTAACCATGCTGAGCGGAAAATGAGAGTTACAATGAGAAGATGAGGCTGACATACACACAAATAAACACACACACACACACACCAGCCAGGTGTGTGAGGAGGCTGTGTGATGTGGTGCCGGACTCCCACAGCCGACCAGTCTCAGAGAGCTGTGCTACCCGAATGAGTCAGAAGAAAATCCTGGTAACAAGCACACCAGTGGAGAATATCTCAGCTGAGAACATCCTCTGCCGCAAACACGTACTGTATAATACATTTGCTCACTCAGTCTCACCTCGCACCGTGTGCCTGTTCCAGCATTCGCTGACACTGACATAACAATGATGGATTCCTCGGCAAGAACTGGAACTGGAAGAAGCATCTTTTACAACCAACCCACAACTTGATGAGATCTGTATGGAAACTTGTGAGTGGGCTCTGCTGTTTGTCAAGTGTGCCTTTGGCAGGGCAGTGGTGGTAGTGATGGCGGTGGGTGGTGGTGGGGGTGGAGGGGGTCAGGGGGGGCTCTTGGCTGCTCTCCTCCCTCCTGTCAGCCCCCTCTCTCGGCCAGGCAGGCAGGCTGTGTTGGGCAGCCCGGCTCCTCGGTAGCAGATGCGAGCCCTCATGTCAGAGGCAGGCAGTGGCCCGACGGAGTGCCGCTCGTGCTCATACCTCATTGAGCCATCTCCCCTAGCAGATGGCGCGCTGCTGCGGGCGCTCCTCTCCCCGATAATTACCAGGCCTCGCCACAGATGGAAATGTCAGTCAGCCTCACAGGTCCTGGTTCCTGCCACTGCCTCCGTCCGCGGCCCCTCTACCTAGGCCGGGCGCTGCCAACACTCACCATGTGTTCTGTGACTGCTGACTAGGCAGGCAACAAAAGAGAAATCCGCCCACATGAATATTCATGCAGGGATGTTAGGTGGCTAGCTGTAGACCAGACTGGGCACCAGCAAATAGTTGGCCAGGTGCAGGTTGTGACACCGATTTCCAACCTCTTTTTTGTCTTCTACTTCTATACTGTGTCGCTCTGCGTGTTTCGTGACGCGGTGCAGTGAAGTCTGCCTTAATCAATCTCCTGCACATTGGAGAAGGAAAGGTGAAATTATACCTACTGCTTTGTACAGTTGTGGAATGACATATTTAGGAGATTAGGATAACTGTGTTTGCAAAATGGATTAATTCTAGCAGATGCCAGGACTAACCCCCACTTATCTGTGATAAGGTGACCAGATGTCTCAGCTTGGCAAAGGCAACACTCTCCGAGTTTTATTACTCGGCGCCAAAGCATCCCCCGAGAAATTTCTCCGTGCATTCACAGATAATCTACCTTCGCAGAGAACAAGGCGACAGGGTTTTGCTTCTTTGTGTATTTGTCCATGTAAGAATTTATGTGGACGTGTTGCCTGGTTGTAGAAAGCTCAAGAAGATTAAACTAAAGTAAATACCTTTGTGCCTAAGTGCCAGCAAGGCAAAGGGAAAAGACAGTGAAAGCAAGTAGTGGCTTATTGGAAATATCACTTTGGCGCACGTATCTTATAATGATGTTTCCCAACAGAGAACAGCAAAGAAATCATTTCCAGACATCTAAAATGAGCTTTGCTCCATTTGTTTCTCAACAGGAATCATTTACTCTTATTTTGCATGAGTGTGTATGAATTTGAGAAACAGAGAGAGGGAGGAGGTTTTTTTTGTAATCCTCATTTCTTAAACAACACAATGTCTCTGATACATCATGAATTCTGACATTATATCAAAATGTACAGAATCACTGTTAAAAGAAAGGGAAAGTGGCTCCTGTTGGCTCTCATATTTCAACAGGGAGTGCTTAAAATCCACAATCGGTGATTACAGGTGATGACTATAATTGCATGTCATACTCAAACAATAACATTTTATCACCCATATGTCTTTTTATGGACTGAGTTGTGTCTCTCTCAGTAGTATTCCTTCTGCATTTCAGTCTAGGGTGCACTGTGTTACTACAGTGCAGTTTGCAGGTCACAGAATAAAAACTAGCAGTGGTTAACTGAAGAAGAGAAATGAGTCATAGTGAGGATGCGTATAAGTCGATGCGGGCAGTGGTGTCTCACTATTTGCAGTGCACCACTGCTGACAGTTTGGAGCCCCAGCCGCAGAGCCCACTGTGCAGGTGGTGAGGAGGCCGTGCTGTTGCAGAGCAAAGCTAGATGAAGTATGAAGCACCAGTTAGGTCGAACTTAAAACCCAACTCTGCTGTGGTTTTTGTTACCGATCACAATGCAGTGATAAAAAAGCAGCTCGGTGGCCAAGAGAGTAGGAAGACATACAAAGCACCAGACTCTAGCTCACTTTTCTAACCACATAAAAATAATGAAAAAAGCACAAAATAACTACAAAATCAGGCCACAGTGACTCAACACAAGCTACCTTTAACTACCCAGAGTGAGAGAGGCTAATCATGTCCTCTTTCTGATCTGTTTCCTGCAATTGAAAGATACAATGTGAGGCCCCAACATCTTAATAAATGAGTTTGTTATACCACCTACAAAGGGCAGTACATAAATGTAATTTCATGGACAGATAAACACATTAACTGGGCCTTCTAAAAGCTTACTGTTCTGACCTGGATGCCCAAACAGACTGTCCAAATATAGTCTGCTTTTGGGGTAATCATCCTGAAAAGGGACAAAATTAAGGTTTTGCAACATGAATGGCTATCACACATGCCTTCAAAGTTTAAAGCCTTTTTTTTACTGTTACTGTAGTTATTTCTGAACTTAAGGCAGATTGCTTGAGGAGCTGCCACTTCCTGGGGCACTGCTGCGTGGCTGAACCAAGTTTGACCTTTTCTGTGTGGGAGGATGAGGAGGCGACTGAGTGGATGCATCACTTTGACATTAATGTTTAAGATGTACACATAATAGCGGCGGCTGTGATGCACGCATACGCCGTAGAGTCAATGGCAGCAACATAGTAGATGAAGTTTTGATAGTTAAGTGGCGCAGCAGAATCACTTTCATCATGGGGATTAATTCCAGCCCAACTGCCAAGTCCTCGCTCGCTGATCTCTTGTTAGGCAGACCGAGAGATGAAACTTGAAAACACCATGACGCAACGTGAGCGCAAGGCAGTCAGCATAAAATAAGCAGAAGAATCCAGCCCTCTGCAAGACGGAAAGCTGTCAGCATCTCATTAACTCTACGCTGTGTCAAACAGTAGCCTGAAAAAAAAAAGCGAGATGCTTTTGTAATAAAAAAAACGGCCTAAATCCTATTAGCAGCTAACAAAGGAGAGGGATGTATAGACGGGCGTGCACGCTTACATCATCTGTCTGCACACTGTTTGATGATCCACCATTTAGCAGCCACTTATAAAGGCCTTTGTCAGACCATGAGAGTGGCAGTGCTCAATGTAACCTCTGATCATAATTAAAAGTGGTCAAATGAGACTCAAGATATCACACCTTTGTGTTGTACAGATGCAGTTCAACAGAATGGCATCAGTCTGCCTCCCTTTTTTCTTTCTTCTTTTTGTCTTGGGCTAACAAAGCTGGCCCCTCATTTCCATTCTGCCCATTATGCAAATGAGGACGGATCACATATTGGTTCTGATGAGTAAAGCAAGTGCAGAGGCCAGGTCTCCTTTAGGACCAAGTGGAAATTTGCACTTAAAAGCTATTTTGTGCGATAAAACAATGGCCCAGGTGCTGTGCCCTTGACCAAGGGCTTTATCGTCTCCTGTGAGGCAGAAAGTTGGTGTCACACCTGTTTCAGCCCCGTTCTGTCAGCTCCTGGCCCGGCTCATTCAGTCTGGCTGACGACTGAGTACAGATGATGCTGTCAAAATGAATTAAAGGTTTCACTGCTTTCTAACCCCTCCACTCCACTGACTGATAACAAATGTGTTGCTTGTTTGAGGTTAGTGTTTCGGTTACATATTTGCTAGGTAAAGCGTGGAAAAAAACACGTGCTTTTTAAATACACGTTAAATATTCTAGATTTTCATTAACTGCTTATTGTTGTCAAGGGGCCACTGTGTTTGATGGACTAACAACAGAGGCCATATGTTATTTGTTGCCCGGGAAGATTTTCTCTGCTCGTACAATCCTGTTGTTAGTCTATGCACAAAGCTAGATCAGAGAGATTAGCACCCATCACCTAATGCATTCAATCAGCAAATTACCTCAAACCCTATCAAACAATACTGACGTCTGGCACCCAACCAAAGCAGAAATCGCTCCTCTGAGGATTTTGCCACATAATCTAGTAGGATGATGATTTGAGCATAAACAGCAAGCCCTCTGTGTCCACAGCTTTAAATATCACATTGTTGTGGCCAATTACATTGAACATATTTTGATAGCTGTGCGCCTAAAATTCCTAATATCACCTCGTACTGGCAATAAGCTGTGCAAACATACTTACATCTCATTTGAAGTATTTTTGGAGTGTATTCTGATCCACAATATAAAATAGTTTACAATGCCAATCCAATGTTAATCATGCCTGGTAGCCTTTATACCACCCCAAGATTTCCAAAAATAGAACCTTTGTTTACTGTAGGACTTATCATCATGTACTTTGAGATCGTCTGCGTAATAAAAGCAGTTCTCCTGGAGTCTCCGCTAGTTGCCTGGCAACCTCTTAATGGCGAAAAGGCTCCAGGAAGTCACTGCCCCTGGCAAAGAAATAGTGCCGCGCGCCCGGCGAAGAAATAGTCCCGCACACAAATTGTCATTTTCACACTTCAGCTTTTGTACTGACTAGACAAATAAGATATAAGGTGTTGATTAGTGATTTTAAGAGGTGCTGGCTGACAGATTTTGTTACCTTGAGACGGAGCCACACTATAGCTGCTTTCCCCCCGTTTCCAATAATTTTGCTCAGTAACTGGTCACACAATCCACCTCCATAATCAACAGACAGACAAATGAGTGATATTTATATCCTCTAATGCAACAAACATCACTTTAATCATCTAAAACCTTGCCATATCTTTTAGGAAGCATGATAGAGTTAGCTTTCACGATACTTTTCCGTGTGACAGGCCTCAACCAGAAAAAAATACATTTTAGTTTAAGGCAGTTCAACATGGTTTCCTCTCATCAGGTCTGTCTTTAAGTAAAAATTAAAAGATGTCAGCTCTGTAGTGAAAACGCATACAGCTACAACTTCCCCTTTGGGCTTCGTGCATAATTACAATTTTATACTCATTGATAAGATAACAGGAAACAATAGTTGTAAAAAAAAAAAAGTAAAAAAAAAAAGTCTCCTCAAGCTGCTGGAGCCAAGTCTTTTCTTATGATGAAAGTGTCCCTTTATCAACAGGGATCAAACTATGCAATTAACATTGGGCGCAGATAACGAATAAACAGTCTCGACAGTTTGAAAAGGAAAAGCTGTTCTGAGGTGTTATGTGCATTGGCATTGCACTCACATAAAATTTATTTCAGTCCAAATATCACATGCACTCGCTCTTCTTTTTTTTTTTTTTTTTTGCAGTCTGCAGTGCACTAAGGGCCTGCTGCTATCACAACCTGTCCTGAAGAGAGAGCGAGTGAGAGGGGCCGTCTGCGAAGGAGGGAGCAAGCGGAACAGGAAGAGAAGTACAGAGTAGTTCAGAGTGGGTGTGCGTGAGCGAGTGAGTGAGAGAAAGTAAGAGTTGGGTGACCTTGTTACCAGTTGGGTTGAGTTGGACAGGCTGGTAGGAGGTTGCTGTCTACGGGGAGGGACAGACAGATGCTCGCTCTTCTCCCTGGGCAAAACATCTCGCCTGGTGCAGGCAGCACACAATCTGGCCCGGGCAGCTGTAACCCTAATGATCACTGGTGGCGCTGCACCTGACCGACCGACCAGCTCCGCACACTCGCTCGGCCCTCCCCCTCCCTTCCCTCCACTCCCCGGCCCTCCTTCTCCTCTTTGACCTCCAACGCCTCCCAACTCTGAGCAGAAACTAGTTGTGATCGCAAAGTGCGGAGGAAGCGGCGAGAGGGGCGTGAATGAGAAGGTGGTTCAAAAGTGATGGGGGTTAAGGCGGGGGAAGATGTGAAAGTGATGAGGAAGACGAAAAGGGCGGTGGAGGCGTCGAGCAAAAGTGATGCATGCTGCAAGTGGTGGGGAAAAAAAAAGGTGATCAAGGCAAGCCTGCGTACACAGATGTAAGGAAAAAACATGACAAATAGTATTTCATACAGAAGTAATTGATGAAAGAAATATATCAAGGACTAGGGGTATAAGCAGATGTAAAGGGCAAAGGAATGGAGGACACTGAGAAAGTGTGGGGGTGGGAGGGGTGGCGTAAGGAGCTCCCATGCTCCCCTCCTGCTACCACTGATCCAGTCTGAGCTGCTTATCGGGTCTCTCCCACACCGCTCTCTGGTGTAAGAGCTCAGACTCCTGGGGCCTCGACGAGCTGCCTGGAAATATGTCTGGCTGGACGTACAGTATGTATCTATGGATGGATGGACGGAGATAAATGACTGGATGGATGTATGCATGCATTGTGACGGCTAAACAATGACTGGCGTGTTAGACACAGTACGGCTTGGAGATTCATAGACTGGGGTACAATGCATTCAGCTGATCTGGAGCACCATATCGGACACCATCAGTGACAGAACAATAAAATGCACTTTTTCACTGTGGTCCATGGTGTCAGACAGGGACTCAATGTCACTGAAAAACAAAAAAGGGCTAAAGAGTACAAAATATGAAAGTCATATGAATGAAAATGTATAAATAATCACATAAATTCATGAAATCGCATAATACAAGTCAGATAGTTTGTGATGTTAGAGTGATCACATATTGTGGGCATGGAGATTAAGAAGAAAAATGGGCAATTTAAACCCTTTAATGAGTTGTACTTACTTTTTAAATCTGCTGTTTTAATCACATATTATAGCTTGTGGCAACAAAAGTAGGCAGCTTTAATACCGACTCCTCTGCGTAGTCTGGATTAACTCACCAACTTCTCAGGAAGCAGATTTATGCTTCAATAATATCTGAATAAACAGTTTATGCGATGTTAAGTGATAGATGTGAAAGTTAGGCCACATTTCAGCTACAACAAACAAAGGCAGGACGATTGTTTTTCTATAGCATTCTTTCAGATTCGAGAGGAATTACGGTTTTACCAAACATGTTTTTGTTCACTGTGTGAATTATGAGTTGTAAGACTCCTAATCCATATTAATCAAAGCTGAGCTGTTGTTTTCTCTAGCATGCATCTCTCTCACACACACACATGCATTGTACATAAAAGG
The DNA here is from genome assembly GCA_037176925.1 of Amniataba percoides. NCBI lineage: Eukaryota > Metazoa > Chordata > Actinopteri > Centrarchiformes > Terapontidae > Amniataba > Amniataba percoides. The sequence continues at coordinate 11,306,558 of JBAJHX010000115.1, forward strand.
TCATCCAAAACAGCCTCCTGTGGTAAACATTTTAATCCCAATTAATCGCTAATTCAGCTCATCACTCTATCCGTTCATTTTAAGCGAAACAGAACAATCTAGATTTGCGCGGGTGACAGAAAGCTCGCCTGCTTCATGAGCCTCAAACATGATGAAAAGGGAGCGACAGAAGATTTTTTATTTTTTCTGGTCAAGTGTGCACTTTCAAAAGGGGGTGCTAGTTATCTTCATTTGGCTCCTCTGCTCGCAGCACACTGAACGGGTTACAAGCCTTGTTAGACTGAATTACAGAGAACAGAGCATAACAATGGAGAACAGAGGATGTTAATGACTCAAAGCTAAACACCCTGAGATGATGTTTGGGGGATTTTTTTTTTATTCTTAAAAAGAAAGTTTAAAAATATTATCATATTAAAAACGTTTCTGGATGATTTTAGAACATCTAAAGGTCCTCAAACTGAATTTCTCTCTTTTAATCATCACATCTTAAAATTTCTGTCTTTGCTGAGCCGTCCAGAAAAAGAAAAAAAAAAAAAAGACACGTGAAAGTGTGTGTTTGTTGACAGAGGCAGAAAGAGCGAGAGAGTTGCGGATGCCAGAGAGAAAGAGACAGAGAGCATCTGTGAGCGAGAGAGAGGAAGCAGAGTGAGAGCTTGAAAAGTGCGAGAAGGGGGATCGTGGTAGCGAGTGTGTTTGGAGATCGGCCTGGGCCAAGAATGTGTCCGTGACTGCTGCTCTGTGTATCTGCCTTGCCTGGGTGACACCAGTGACACAGACATTTCCCAGCAGCCTCCTCACAGTCCTGAGCCACTGCTGCTCTTCCGGGAGCCAATCTACACACACACACACACACACACACACACACTCTCTCTGTCTTTCCCCCCTCTCTAGGCCAGGCAACAGGCTCTGTGTTAGCCTAAGCAGAGCAGGACTGTCAGAACCATATGACCCCGGCAGGGCTCCTCAAACTGTGCTGCTGCTCTGTAATCGTACTACGCCGGCCAAGACTGCTCATGTTCACAGTATGTTTCCAGCACAGCAGTTCCTCCGCTAGGGATTGTTATCCATCCATCACATGACCAGATCATTTGATTCGTGGGGCTCTATACGCTGCGGGGATGTCAATCACCTGCACGTTGGTGCTGACAGAGTGTGAACACACTGCATGGTCGGATAGGACAAAATGAGAATTGGTTGATTTTAAAAGTAAATGCATCTATGTTGAGGAAACACACTGCCATCTCAAATTAATACACCAAAACACAAGAAATAGACAGTTTTTTTCCCTCGTAACCTACAAATGATTTCATAGACAGACAGAGAGACAGTGGACAGATGAATGGACAGACAGACAGGCATGCTCTGGACAGTTAAAATGCTCCAGCAAGGATCTGGAGAGAGTTCACATCCTCCTCCAGCAGCCCAGCTGTCTATCTGCCATGTTTTCTTTATCAGCCGCTCGTCATCCGGCAGCCCTGCACATGACCAAATTAGTCCCAGTATCAGCCGTTATCTGGCCGCGGATGGCCCGCCTGCCTGACCAGAGTCTCTCTCTCTTCCCAGCCCTCTGCTACACTGGCTGCTCCGGACTGAGGAAACCCAGGCTACGGATCCTGGGTTTGAGCCTCAACAGACTCCGCAGAGCTCCGGCACAAGGAAAAAGGCCTTGCTTCCTTTTAAGGCGGCTGGCCTTGCTTTGGTTTATAAATATATGAGATATAAATTATATATTTATATACCAAGTGAGGGTCAGTCGGTTCCCTGAGGTAAAATGAAAAGCGCTGGGAAGGTGGAGGAAAAATAATAAATGAGATTGTTGGGGTATAGACCTAGGGATATTTGCTTACTTTAGGTTCTGCCGGCAGCAGATGTACACCGACCTTGTAACTTTGAATTTCTGGAATGGCTGTGCTCAGTGGACGCCCTGGCAGAGTGCTCTCTCCTGCATAAGCAGAGCTGAGGGAAGATTAGAATTTGCACTTGGCTGGCATTACTACATGAGTCACTCATGCCCTGCATGTGACGTCTTAAGTAAGTTTCAAGTAGCAAAGTCTCAAAGTACAAGATTAGCCACTGGCATATGTATTCATCTTAATTCATGTAGCATTTTTAGTCTTGGAACTTTGAGCTTTGCAGTCCCATGACCTTAGGTGCACTGGAGATTAGTTTCAATTTCAAAACCACTTTCTGAAAAACTTCTCATGTTTAATTAGGGGAGCTGGTAGTCCTTTCTGAAAAAGCAAAGATAAAAGAGTCTGTGAAAAATTGATATAAAGCATTGCTAGTGCCTGCCTCTTTTATGTGATATTCAGGGTAAAAAATATCTTAACTGGAGTTCAAAGAACATACAAACAGGAGCACGCGGCGCACATGCATAGTTGCAAACACATGCAAATGCATACATACGCACACATACACAAGACGCTACAGAGGCCCAATAGAGATGGGGGATGTCAGGGGGACAGGAGGGATGCAAAGAGGTGCCAAAGACCACAGCACACTGTCGGTGCCAAGCAGAACTGAGCGCCCGCTGCCATCCAAACATAAATAAAGTGCTTTTGGCTCCCTGCAGCCACCAGTGTGTGCCGTGCATCCGCCAAGCATGTTTTTTTTTCTAACAAAGTTAAAAACAGGACAAATTTGATGCAATCACTTGCTGGAAATAAATATGTGCCACGTCTTGGACAGATAGGGTGTGAATCAGATGGTCGGTCAGTTATTAAGTTTCGTAACATAACTTCAGGATATATTCTCTCTTCAGACTTTTCGAGCCTTGGAGGGAAAAGACTCAAATTGGGCACGCTATACAAGCCTCTCCTTATTTACTTCTTGCAGCTACACAGGATGCCAACAGGAGTAGCACATATTGAACCATATGAGCTACGTTCGGATCCTCTTAGGCTTAAATGTTAATGCATTGAGTTATTATTGCCGGGATCCACTGTTTAAATTCCCTTCCTTGTAACTAAGAATGATGCTGAGCTTCAGCTAATCACGCAGGACACAAATCGCTGCTTAGTTTTTTATCTAATTTGTCTGTGCATCAGATGCCGTGTTTGTAAGGATGTGTGGGCGTGCGTGCGTGTGTGTGGGTGTGTGTTTGTACTGGGGCTCCTGTTCCAAATAGCCCCAGGCTCTATTCCCACTCTTCACCCTTGTACCAGCGCTGACTGATTAAGGCCCTGATCTCCACTGCTTCTTGAACAACGCTCACACCGCTGATGGCGCCCCGGCCCATGACTCTTGGGTGGGTAAAAAGGCATATTGCCATAACAACACAGCACTTCCTCTGCCAAGGAGATGACCTGCTACTCACATGATCGGCCAGATAGTCTCTGTCTCTGTTTTCTCTCTCTCTCTCTCTCGCCGTCTCTACCCCATCATCTCCTCACCTCGCTTCCATCCACGCTGCCTCTGTTTGGTCTCCGATAGCTCCCTGCATGAAGAGTGCTGTATAAAGCCCCATAAGCCCCTGCTCTACTCCACACCCTGTTTGGCTACTATTGACTTTAATACCTTGAGATCAAAGTTGTGCACAGTGTGTAAATCCGAGTGTGGAGAAATAAGCTGAGGGGAAATTTCATAGTGGCAACAGTCACCACTGCTAACACTCAGATGCCACATAGTCAGAACACTTAGAAGACATTTGTAAGCCAGTGCCATGTTGCTTGACAAAATGAGCTAAAGCGTAACATATTATATGAAGCACATATTTGCATGTGTTTAAAAATGTTAAAATATAGAATTTGCGATAAATTGCAAAACCCATATGTGTGACTACAGTACTAAACAGATCTGTGTGAACTCCTTGGTATCAAACCCTCGGTGTGATGTGGCTCAAGCTGATTTGGACCACCAGGTTCCTTCGCCTGGGTGTCAGGTTACACAGGCCGCTTTAGTGAAATCCATCTCCTCCATCACGACGCTGTGGAAGCTGACTGGCCCGACTGTCTGGTTAGCCGGCTGGATAAGTGAAACCCTGGCCAACCTGTGATCGCTCTGATGTGGGGATTTCTTCCGGCGCTGGCCACTCAGCTCCATTCCGGAGTAGTGACTCCAACAGGAAGTAACACATTAACAGAACAATCAAGCTCCTTGTTAGGGAGCTTTACACCGCCAGAGCTTGCCATTAACACCACCAGGGGATCTGGTCAGCTGATAAGGCCTGATAGAGGAAAGCCGCAGTGGGCTTTCAAAGCTACATGGCTGCATGATGGCTGCATTTATTTGCATCTTTTGGAGCACACAGGCCAGAAATCATGATCTTGAATTAAAAAAGTTGTTGATCAACAGCCCACGCACAAATCTGACATGTCTGTGCATCTTTAAGAGCTCTAACAAAGTCCCTGCTTGAAAGTGCATAACCACACAGTGCTAATGTGGCTTAGCATGTTTCAAAACTCTTTACTGATTTTAAAGAATTGTGATATTCCGTATTTTTCTGATTGTCAGCAAACCCCATTAAATACCAAAACCAACAATGAATTGATTCTATGAAAAAGTACTGATTATGTGGCTGATGCAAATTATTGCATGGGTGACATGAGGATGGGCGGTGTGGTTTATTTGAGGTCAGTTCTACATATACCTTCCCTCTGCCACAAACACTCACTAGTGCACCAAATATGCAGCCAAATATACTCCCCCCAAAATGCTACTAACTATGACTCCTTTTTAGATGTTAAAAAAAAAACAAAAAAAAAACACAACGCTTGGCTGTGCTTTTTATTTCAAAGAAAAAATACATTCGCATATTTATAGGGTGAATATGCTTAGGTAAGGAGAAGAGAAGAACAACCTTCAATGACGCAGTTAAATCAGTGTTAGGGAATCCATCAGCTGCCTGACATATATTGCAAGAAATTCTTTTATGAACCCATGGTATCATTTTGAATGAACCACTGGAAGGACACATTAATGCCACTTTCTCCTCACCCATTATTCCAGTACAATAACATCACCCCAGACAAAGTAAAACCAGAGAGGCAGTCTGCCGGTCAGATGGGAGTTAATACGCAGAGCCCTACAAATCCGAGTCATGCAGCCAAATGCTGTAAACATGACACCAGCACCGAAGCCAAGGCAACACAAAGCGAGTCAGAACAAGGACGGCGGCATGTAACTGTACTCTCTGGTTTTCATTCACCAGCTCTGTCCTGGGTTTACTAAAAACCTCCCTGTGATGATGTCATGTGTTAAATGAGAACTCCGGCATCGTGTTCAAACTACACTAATTCTCTGTGGCACGCTGTTATGGCTAACACCAGTCACAGCAATCGCCAAACAAACCAAACTCCTGAGACTAATAACAATGAGATGTAAATCTTCCCAAGTCACCAACCAAGAGATACACATCAAGGCTGATTCAGTATTTGGCATAGCTGTAATGGCACTGCTGAGATAATACTGTTGTGTTCTTGTCAGATAACATTCATTTTGACATTTATAAGACTCCCAGAGCTCCTTAAAAATTCTTATCTAATGGGCTATTTGCTTTTCAAATATTTATTCTTGCGGCAGATATCTAAAATATTCAGTTTGGTATCAGCTGTGAAGCTACTGTATGTGCTGTGTGATGACGGGATTTTGTACCACATAGAAGGACACATGATAAAAGACAAAAAAAAACAAAACAAAACATAACAAAATAACATGCTCTCTCTCTTCTCTTTCTCACTCCCTTCTCATGCCCCCCCCCCCATCTCCAAACCTCGGAGGGGAGGAGAACACAGCCATATGTGGCAGGTGGACTTCCTGTCTATGTAATTAGAACCAAATTAGGTTAAACTGCAGTTCTTCCCCCAGCCCACAGTCCATGGAGAGTCTCTGACCCTGCACCTCCAGGCACACAGAATTAGCCCGGCCACACACTGGGAGCCTAATGGACAACCGTGTGCGCCATGGCTGCCGCTCGCGAGCTAGATAACACCCTGCACCTGCACATATCACACATCCCAAGCTCGCTCATCATTAAACATTGCATTATATAGCTCTCGAGTGTTTGCACAGTAGGGCTGCTGCTGTGGTTGTGGTTGTGCAGGTGGGGCTGGGATGTGAATAAAGCTGGGGTCCTATTGGTTTGCGATGGAGTCTTTATTTTGGGTGTGAGCAGAGCTCTAATTGAAGACTGATGGATTTACATTAATTTCCTCCTCACACCTGCCTCCTTTATCTGCTCTCAGATAGCACAGGAGCGATGGGTCTGCTGGCAGGACCGCCAGCCTTTCTATTATGAATAATGGCCAGACCATGAGCACATGCCTCTCCGCAACATACACAACCACACACAACACTATTATTCGGTGCAGTTGGTCGCACAGTAGCAAATGTACCTGAGAAACTGTGAAATCCAGTGTGTTTGGGCTGCCAATAACAAAAAAAAAAAAAAAAACGAACAAAACAGGGAAGAGGACAGGTGCAGCTCCTCTCCTGCTGTTGTCTGTGTACATTGCTTACAGCTCTGACTGGTCAACAAAATGAGTCGCTTTTTCAAGTGACAACACAGAAAACAATGGCAACTGAAATAAGTTTGCGCACATTTGGCAGTTATCCAGCGCAAATTTGTGATAACGAACCGCGTATCACCCGTTCGCGGCGGGCAGTTTGAAGTTTCAGCGTTCAACCGAGGGGAACATTAAACCCGTCCCTCATCTGTCTGTTTGGAGTTGGGGGGGTGGGGGGGTGGGGGGTTGGGGTATCTGACCTAACATGGAGTCTGAAGGCTGGGAGGCCAGGGGCTAATGGTGAAGAGCCCTGAGCTGTCAGATGTGACTGACAGAGCTAAATGCTCCACAGAGATGATGAGGAGGAGACGCAGTGGAGGACAAAGCAAACTGCTCTGTATGGGAAGTCAGCTAAGGGAGGGTGAGAGAGACAGGGAGGAGGAGGAGGAGGAGCATGGGTGGAGGCGGTAGGAAAAAGAAATGATGGAAAAAGAGGAGTATAATGTCTCCTCCAATGGTTCAGGGCAGACCCCACCAGCTGGAGAATAATTGCTGAGTTGGGGAAGGGAGAGGAGAACAGGCTCACATGATTGACTTGTCATTGATCATAATCTTAATTGCATGCATCCAAATCCCCTGGGTGTGATTTGTCCACTTGGCACGTGTGTGTGTGTGAGTATGTTTGTGTATGCATGTATGTGTTTATGTACAGTACATATGTGCATTTGTATGTGTATGTGAGGTCGGCGCACAGTGTCAGCTACAGTATATATTCAGACAGAGAGCAGAAGAGTTCTGGTAGGAACACACACGGCTCTTTAAAAGTCCAGACAGTCAGGTTTTGATTGTATAAACTACAAATAATTATTACATATGAATATAATAAAAGAAGAGTTTTTCTTCTTCTCAACTGATTTTAGCTGACAATGTGGGGCTCATCTCTTCTGCATTACCAAATATCAAGTAAATAAACCTTTTAAAAATAATTTTCCTCGTTTTGGGTTATATGAAAGGATCAATGCCACTCGCCTGATTGTGCAATAAATATGAAGCTCCTCTCAGCACCCTGTCAGTTTAGCATGAGACTGAGAAACAGCTCAGCACATAATCCCACCGTAAAACCTCAAAGTGTCATTTTTACACTTCTGGTTTTGTGCGGACTCCACAAGACATAAAGCGTTAATCAGTGAGCTTTACAGGTGAAGGTAAACAGAGATAGCTGTTTCCTCCTTTTTACAGCCTTTAATCCTCCGAGCTAACCAGCTGCCTGCATATTCACCATACCAACATGAGAGAGGTCTTCATCTGAACTTTGGCCAGAGAGCAAATTAGGGTATTTTGCAAACTATTCCTTGAACAGTATGAGAAAATTGGGACAACTTGGATTTAATTATCAATCTGGGAATAATACTTCCCAGCCTTGTGCTTTGAAATTTAGAGTTGTAATGACCTGAGATGTGTTTTTAAAATTCTAATAAGAGTATTGGAAAAGAAAGAACCCTCTGATTTGTTAAGAATAAAATAAAAGTAAAGTAGGAGTAAAGTCATGGTGTGTGCTTACAAGACGTTATAGAAGAAATGTTGTTGTATGATGTACTCAAGTATAAAGTAACCTTTTTAAATAGCATAATAAATGGACATGATATTTCAGAATTTGTCTCCCAGTTGTCTGTACTTGGGGAAGTCAAGAGACAGAGTAATAATTCACAGATGTGGCTAAACACAATCCTTTGGTTACACATAACCATTCTTTTAGACAGGCAGGGTAAAAAAAATAAATAAATAAAGGCAGTGGAGCGTCAATGGAAATGTCAGGCAATTCTTACATGTAGTTTGATGAGTAAGTGAATCCACTGTTTAATCCTTCTTTCCTAATACAGTATGTATGTTTCTTATTAGTGACTTGACAGAAAATGATCAGAAAAATGATCTCACTCACTCAGTCGCTCACACACAAGCACACACAAAAGCATCAGCTTTCTTCCCATGTGTTTTCTCGTTTTATGGAGGGATTGATGTGTTGTTAAATAGCAATCCTACAGTGAGAAACTGACCTTTCTTTAATGCTTTCTTTTAGCATTTGCACAAATGGGATTTTCATGTACAGGCCCTGGTGAGCATTAACACAAAGGCCAACAACTGGAATAGTATTGTCAATGCCAATGGAATTACTGCGTGACTAGCAGGAAAAAACACACACCATCCTGCTCTATTGTACACACTTGGAACACTGGCTAAATGTTTTCTTGCAGAAACTGAGGGCCACATCTGTAGACCTTGACATGTAGGCCTATTTGAAGTACTGTATATACAGCAATTTAGTCTTATTCTAAGAACATGGGCAAAATGTTGTCTTATAGAAAATGTGTCATGTAAAAAAAAAAGCCACGTGTTTTCAAGTGCACATCTGGATGTGGAGGCATATGTGGCGTTTGTTCATAGCGGGTGATGTTTCTCTGTGTAAGTAACCTCAGGGAGCTCAGCTGTGGGACAGCAGGAGGGTCAACAAACCACTGGCCAGTCATGTGACCTTTGACACTGAACAACCATAAACAGGGAAAGGCAGATACTGTGAAAAGACAATGTTGGAGAGAGGAGACGTGAAAATATTTTCACAATTTCTTACAGGTCCGCTGTGAAAGTTTAACTGGTACTAGTTGGTCCAAATTACCAACAAAAAAAACCAACATTGTCACCTGTAAGCTGTCAATAAGACGACTGAAGAAATTGTCCTTATGAAAACAGCTGAGAGCATTTTCTGTCAATTCTCAATCACATGTTGATGGGGTTATGTTTTAAATGCAATTTTTCAAAACATCTTTTTTTACCTCCACTCTACTGAGGAAATCTCAGAGATTTGAAACCTGGACAAATTAAACCAAAGCTGATGGGTTTTTTTTGTAATGTGGGTGAACTGACCCTTTAAACAGATGAACAGACAGATAGTGAGCTCCATGGAGAGTACTCCTGTGTGCAGAAATGCATGCACACACATGTGCAACTTATTGGGGGACAACTGGGAAAGGGAGAGAGAGAGAGAGAGTATATGCATCAGCTGCCCGAGAGATGCAGGAAACAGGACAAGGTTAATGTTCTATGACAGACAGAAGCCAGCAACTCTCTTTAATGTTGCTCCCATTAGGGCGCTCCCGGTGCTTGCATCCCACTCTTGCATCCTTTAGAAGACACCTCTGCCAACAACTGGTGGGAGAGCAGCAGCGTGCCAGCTGCCAAACATGACATTTGCTGGCTAGGCCACTGAACCCCAGCGGGTGACATCTGCAGAGCAGCCTTTCATCCCCTCGTTGGGTACCTGTGTGGCCCCCAGCCCCTGAGAGCCAGGATGAATGCACTCACTCTTCCTCCCAGCTGGGTTCCTCATAGCCAGAGGGCCACAGCACTGACACACACACAGACAGGCAGATATACAGTACACACACACACACACACACACACACACACACACACACACACAAACACACCACAGAAATCTGCAAGTACATGTGTTCATACACCCACACACAATCACACACACACTCGTATACTCGCACAAAAGCACACCACCTCTACCTCACAAACACCTCCACACAACAAACAGCTTCCAGCGTCAACATCTGCAGCTCTGGGGGCTGCTTTTGTTTCCCCCTGTCGTTTCATCATCAGGGGCTGGCAGTCAAGTTGTGGTGCTATTGTTGTTATTTCCACCACAGGCCCCGCCGCAACTGGCAACTAGCGACACTGTCAAATCCTCACCAGAGTTTGATCAAATATGCATACGCAAGCTGGGGCCGGAGTGGGTGAACACAGAAAACAAACAAGCTGATTAAGAGATACAGAACCGGTGAAATAGCAGGTATGTGAGCTTTATGGAAGTTGTAGAAAACTAATAACAGTGGGAGAACAGCAGCAATCGTAGTAACATACCATTCACATCAGCTGAAAATATGACTCAGACATCTGTCTACAATTGTTTTTATCTTGTGGTTCATCTTAATGATGTATAAATCTGCTGATTTGCAACTCGCTGATGTTTTGAGTTGTGCATATAAAAAGCTGGTAGTAAAATAACATGTCTGTGGAAACACAGCAAAGTATTGTCAAGCTGTGGGTTATTAAGATAAAATGCTAGCAATGTATTTTCACATCCCAATCATGTATCTAATTTCAAAAACAGTAATGTCCCACTTCTCCTCTTCCCACTCCCAAATGGTGTGACAGTATCGCCAACAGTCAGGATTCATAACTCCCAAAAGTACGTACTTCTTCATCAACACTGGCAATGTGTTCCTGCTTCTCGTCTCTATCTCTTTAATCAGGCTTGATCTTTGACCACTTGTTGTTACGAGTGGTTCTGTGTAGGGGTTCTGCTCCCGGCTGACATCCCATTAGCCCCACATTAGGAAATTCTAATCACTGTGCCACCGGGACGCTGGGACTCACAGCTCCTATTTCACTTAACCTCCAGCAGGAGAGATCAGACTCTGCGTCTCAATGTTTGTCCCTAATTACCTCCCTACAGTGAGCTGCCACACACAATTTAATCCAATTTTCATCCCCTCTCATCTTTAACATCTCGCAAAGCAGTCACACATGCATGCTATGGCTTATATCTACAATCCTGCTGCTGTAATCACATGTTGGATCTGCATAATTCTATCAACACTTGAGTTGACATCTGTCATTTTTGGTTGTATTTTGTTCTCAGGTTGCTCACATTTTTTACATGATCCTGGTTTCAGTTCTAGGGGGACTGTTATTCTTGGGCTCGTCCCTTCAAGTATTCCAGAATAAAGCCCCTCTATTCTCCTTGTATGCTATAAAAATGATTAATCATTAAGCACAGCCACTTGTTTAGTAGGGGAAAGATTTCAAGGGTACAGTTTTTGATCATTTCTTGTTGATAAATTCGGTTATTACCCTGTAATGGCCAAATGAGTTCCTCCAAATGAATCATTTGTGCTTTTAAATTACTAATATTTATTTTCTAATATTAAATAGTGACCTCAAATGCAAGTTATTAACACATAGTGTATATATTCATATATCTGTATGACGATGACATTCATCCTGTTAATTCCTTAATTCCTTATCTCGACTTAATGGAGAAAAGGTGTCTCACTTAGCAGTTAGCACAGTTTGCATTCACAGAAAAAGGTTCCAGGTTTGAAAGCACTGTGTGCAGTCTGCATATTCTCCCCCATGCCCATTGATATTTGGCTGTCTGACTACATATAGTTAGGTATTTAGTCCTTTTTACCCACTGAAGCTGGGCTTTGTAGAAAACATGCTATTTGACAGATGTGCTTTGATGAAAAGAATAAATAACCTGCAAACATGTGGCCACAACAACATGCGTCAAACAAACATAAACACGATTTTGTTGACCAGTTGCAGGTGGTACACCCTTGAGGGAACCGAGCAAAGTTGAGCAGCCTGCAACCCTGCACATACTGCGGCAACCAAAGCCAAACTTGTTTCACTTTGTGCGAGTCAACAACTTGCACAGGCAGAGCAAATTAGATGTGTACTAAAACCATATTGGTGCAAGTGAATGAGAGGTTTGTGAGCTTACGCTTTTCGAGATCTCTTTGTCATCGTTGTCACACTTCCTGTACCTAAAGCCCAGTAGTAGTTAGGTCCTGGAAATCTGGCAGCAGCAGTGATTAGTTTGCAATCACATTACTATCTTTGGTTAGAGCATTATTAATGGCAGCCACCAGGCTGTTGGCGATTGAAACGAAATCCTCATCAACACAAAATCCAAGGGAAAAAAAATGTCACAGCACCGGCCGTACTGACTGAATGCCAAGTGATCTCCGTCTGTCGAAAAGAAACATGAATCCCAAACATTATCGCTAACAAAGACATATGAAAACACCCTGTAAAAATTTACCAAAAGACAATGTCCTCTCCTAAACTAGACTGTGAGCATGTGTGTGTGTGTTCAATTGTTTGCATGCCTGCCAGCCTGATTATGAGCAGGCGTGCTTGTGCGCATATGTTTCTATATTTGCATGTTTATGTCTTGGTGTGTGCGGGACTGTGTGTGCGGTTTAAAACCTGTGATGGCGTCCCTACGTGTTATCCTGTGTAACACAGCCTTGGTCCTCATTATCATTTCTCCCTGGGCCTGTTCTGGTGTTCAGAGCCCCACCAGAGGGGCCTTTGGCTCGGTGGGAGAGGTGTTGGAGGCGGCCTGGCCCTGCTGTGCTCCTTCCTTCCCCCTCCGCAGGGTGCCAGGCACAGCGTGTACCAGTGGCAAGCCAAGCCTGACGATGAGGCTGCCTGCACAGCCAACGCCGTGTTTGAACAGGGCAGGGGGCTGCCACGTCATACCGAACACACACATGCAGGAAGGCCTGCTTGCACGCACACACACACATGCTCGCACGTACACACTTCTCCATAAGGCCGACTCCTGGTGGGTTCGACACATGTTAGGAAGATGCAGCAGAGGTGAGAGTGAATGTGTGGAGTCTCTCTTGCAGTTTGGGTAGGTGAGAAACATCACAGATTGAGACTTTTGGATTTGAGATTGATAGTGCTGAGTGCATTTGTGTAATATTGTTATTAAGTTATGGCAAATCCAGAAACAAATATAGGACATGCGGTGCATACGTGACTTGAATTAATTATGAAGGATTAAATCTGTTAGAAAGTTTAAAATAAAGAGTGACTGCAGTTCAGTGTTTTACTATCCAACTCTGTCATCCTAGATGCAGTAATTCAGTCTCCTCCTCCCCCTGACTTCATCATTTCAGCATATTGCGTGTTCCACATTAAGTTTTGATTCATTCATATGTTCAGCTCTCAGGTGTGCCTCTGAACCATAAAATATTAAACCTATGAATTCAAGGAGATGTCACATTCTGTGTTTCATTCATTATGTACATGTACACTACATTGTTGACTCTTTGAATTCTAATAGGTATGGATAGGAAGAAGTAGTGCAATCTTCATGTTGGCTTTACAACTTGTTCCCAGCATCTGTTTAGTTTGTAAAGTCTCAACTTTTTCGCACTTTCTTTTAGCCGTTTTCTGGATGAAAATGAAAATCTGGTGAATGTTAAAATGTTAAAAGGGCATTAGGAAGGCATCCTAAAAATGTAACAGTGTGAATGTTGGCTTGAAACGTGTTAACACGTGGACAAGTGTGTGTTTATGTGTGAATGTGTTTACACGACCTCCTCCTTTTTGCTGTCTCTGAGTGTCACATCTCTTCTCATCGCCATCCGTGGGAGTCAATCCCACTCAGTCCCAAATAAAGTAGGGTATTGCATGTCACACACTAAACGCCACGCACGTACACGCACGCACAGATGCACCAGCGCTGCGGAGAAACATACAAATCACTGCAGCCCTCACATATCAGATTGAAACAACAGACAGAGAGCACTGCATCTGCTCAGTCAGTCCATGTTCTGCAAAAACATCGGCAGCCCTCACAGTCTCCCTCGACTCTTAAACTCTCCCTCGCTCTCACAGGCAGTCATGGGAGACGGGGAGTTCAGTAGGGGAAGAGATTGGGTTACCATGACATAAATCTCCACGTCCTCCTCCTCCTGTGTGTGCAGGAGGTGGGCAGCAGGGCGACGGGGCTCTTAGCACCAGTGTCTTTGGGAATGCCGGCATGTTCCCTGGAGGAGATAGAGGAGATAGGCCCGGCGCCTCCAGAGGAGTCTTACCCTCTCACTCTTTCTCTCCCTCTCTGTCTCTCTCACCCTCTCTGCTTATCTCAGGGAGACCACAATAGGGTTTTGTACACTGGAGCAAAGCAAGGAGGCTTCAGATGGCAGCCGAGTATGATATGCAGGAGGACAGAGGGGTAGAATCGCTCCCTCTGTTCCACACAGTGATACGGTACAATGCAACACACCACACATCTCTAATAACGAAGCGCGGCTCGGCATACATTACATACACACCGCTTTGCTTGCGTGAGCCAGTCACAGGCAAGATACAGCGTTTGTTGAGCCCATGTCAAATGTTTAAATAAAACCATGAGTGATTCTACTTTTAGTTTAAACCCGAGCTATTTTGCAAGCAATGTTTTCACTTTTGAGGCAGTTAATGGCGTCTGGCAGTCCTCAATTGGACTTTGAAACGCTTCCAAATATCCTTTTGCCCACCGTGTCTGGTTCAGGCTGTGCACATCACTGGCTTCCTGTGGTATTATTTCTTATAAACGGCTGTTACTGTTAGCTGGGTGGTACAAAGGGACAGCATCACCTACTGCAGGACCCTGGAGCAGGTACCAGCAAAGCTATGGGGAATAAGGTCTGGCTCAGTAATGTTGTGTCTACTAATCACCTTGCTTACAAGTGGTCTGTTTGCTGCTGCTTGGTGTCCATTTAGCCAGCATGACGCTGCACAACTTTAACATCCAAAATAAATATGCTTGGCTTGTTTTATACAGGACAATAACACATTTTATGTTTCAGGTTCTGTGTCGTCAAAGGTCAAACGTTATCAATCTGCTGAATAGTGCTGGCCAATCACACTGAACGCACCATTAATCTTGTCTGCTGGGTGCTTCACAACCTTGATGATTGCGGGGGCCAAAGGCTGCGCCCTTTCATGTATTTTCTCAGGGCAGGTAAATTGGAGAGCCAGCAGCTGTAATAGGAAAAAGCCTTGGAGACACTTGAGTCCCCCTGACGAAGAGAATAGCAATTATTCTGGAAAATCAATTTTCAACCCAATCTTTCTCCCTTATCGACCAAGAGGCTCCTTGGAGGTAGAGGAGGTGACAGGAAAATTTATATCCCAGATTCTATTAGCGGATCTCTTATTTGCTATGTGCATTGAAGAGGGGCCCCTTGTTTTCGCCAGCGTTGTGACTTGGCATAACACTGGAGCTGAGCACTTTCATTCAGCCCTGCTCTCTTAAAATAGTCACTGTATATGAAAATTGATTTTTTTCATGCTGTCTTTCTAGAAGCTCATTCATTTTCATTGATTTAATGCTCGTACTGACTCAATTTGCCATTAGATATTCCATTTGTTAGACGGTTTAAGAATAGAATTAGCATGACAATGGACACTTCTATTGGTGCTGCGACTATCTACTGAAATAGACTCATACATTCGATATGAACATCCTCTCCTGAGCAGTTTGTATTAAATGAAATCTAAGCTGCTGTACTGTAGGTGCTGCTGTTGCCTCTCCGTGTTTATTCTGCATCTGTGTATGGGTGTGTATGAGTTTGTGCGTGTGCAAACACGTGCACCAAGTTGTCATACCTCTTCACGATTATTCCCAGTCTTATCAGTGTTTATTTTCCTACTGTGAAAAGCTTATTGCTCCCGCATTCTTTGCATGTCCGTCTCTGACCAAGATTTATCGTTGTGTTTATCCCATTAATACGTCAAGTCATTATGTAAACTGGCTAGAGTATTGCAGTGATCATTTTTGACTGGCTCTCCATCACTTTATACATCTTTTACTCTTCTGTGTGTCTATCCATATGTCTTCTTTGACCCACCGCAGTGTTTCTGTCCTACTCTCTTGTGTTATTTGCATAACTGTGCACATTTAGCAGTGTGAATAGGTGTGCCTGCATTTGTGTATGTGTGTGTGTGTGTGTTTTGACATCACATAGATGTAAATCACAAGTGGCAGCGCTCTGATATGGGCTAATAAAACTCCCTGAACTGGAAGCGCTAAAGGCCCCTTCAACATGCACCCTGCAATGCAGCCCACTGGCAGTCGGTCTGTCTCCCTCTCTGTCTCACACACACAAACATGCACGCACACATACACTGACACACACTCATAGACTGCCCCCCAAGACCACTGTGGGGCCATTTTCATGATTAGCCATAACTCCTCCAGAGGAAATTCATTATATGTTGTCTGTTACCCATATACACACACACACTCATATGAACAAAAATACACACAAAACCACACAACCAGCATGGGGGGAAGAGACAAAAACACACACAGAGAGACGCTGTCCTCCCCACCATGTCTTAATATCCTGACGCAGCAATGAAAAAGGGGGATTGGAGGATTTACAGTGCTGATTCTGAGAAGTTGCATTTGCTTTTGGTTACCAGGGACCTCTGCAGGTTCAACAGGGCCCCCCTCCTTCCTTCTGCCTCCACTTTGTCTCCCTTCTCCATCCCTCAGTGGAGGATAAAAGTATCCGGCAGTGTGTGTATGTGCGTGTGTGTGGAAGGGGGGTATTTGGTGAGAGTACTGACTGTTGAAACAGATGCCGGTATGTGTGTGCCACCTATGTCAACATGGCCGGTCTCCGGACCCGATGCTGCTCGTAGATAGGACCCTGCCCACAGAGCCACAGAGTCTAGACTCCAGATGTGTTCACACACACACACACACACACACACACACACACACACACAGTAGGACCAATGCCAGTCCAAAGCAATAATTCTACCA
>JBAJHX010000115.1:11323508-11349558 GCA_037176925.1 Amniataba percoides
CACACACACACACACACACACACACACACACACACACACAGTAGGACCAATGCCAGTCCAAAGCAATAATTCTACCAGATGACAGCCGTTTACTTACACACAGTTAGGTATGGATAATAATCCTTCTTTCCAGTCTTGAAAGAGATACTACTTAGAAAATTGCAGATTTTCTTGTTTATGACCAACAGAGGACATTTTCACTGTACAGTAAGTGGGAGTGGAGTGCAGAAACACCCTATCACGATGACATTTGGATGTAGTTAGGCGGTGAAATACCACCGGCCACCATGCTCACTTTTGAGCAGACACACTGAATCAATTACAAAACAACCAAGCACACACAGAGCGTTGATGAGAGGTAATGCTCTTTCTGTAAGAAAGTTGCTATGATTGTTTATAACAATTGCTTAACATTTAAGTAGATATCAAATGTGTTGTTTCATTGTACTGTACATTTAAATTACCCACTGCTTCTCTCAAAACTGCACTGAAATAAACAGAAACATATGCTAGCTACATATGCTCAACACCGCTTTATTTAGACTGTTCTATAGCGACACGACAACAAGAGTGTTTTTGTGAAAAAGACACATGGGTAAATTGCAACTGTTATACAAAACAAGACTCGGGAAGAGGAAAAGTAAAGAGTGAAAGTGTTCAGAGCACAGATGCACCCGCTCTCTTGCTATCTCCTGTGCTTGTGGGTATACTGCCGATCCAGCTATTCTTGTTGGTTTGTTAATTGTTTGTCACCCACCAGGTGCCATCTGTCTGTAGTCCCACAGTCCCCGAGCCATGTGGGCCGGCCTGCCTGGCGCCTGCCAACGTCACTGACCTGCAGCAACCGTCCACACCTCCGTCACACACCTCCTGATCCGTCTGGGATAAATAGCTTCTCCCTCAACTTCTGTGCCGCCATCACGGCTTCCCAATCTGTCCTGTGTTAGAGGGGGGAGGGAGAGGGGGGTGACAGGAAGAGACAGGGAGGGAGGGAGACAAATGAGAGGAAGGGATGGATAGATGGATGGATGGGTAGAGTGAGACTGAGCAAGAGATAGAGATGGATGTCTGGAGAGATAAAAGGGCGAGATATACAGTTACAGGCTTGTCTGTGTTTTCTGATCTTTCTGTTGCGAAGCAGAGAGGCTTCAACACTGCGCCGCCTGCTGCAGTAACTCAACAATAACTATCACATTTGTGTCCGCAAACTGTGGATGTTCACGTAACAATTCAACTGTGGTTTTAAGACCGCCGGCACGGACCTAAAATCCAAAAGACAAAACATTACATCAGCAGAAGTTAGAGGTATTTTGGATTTGGCACAGCACTGAGCGCACCTCACCACTATAAGAGACACTCCAACAGGCAAGGGAGGTCACCTTCACCTGGGCCTGATGTTGGGGCAGCTGTGTGTTGAAAAATGAGATCAGCTGCTTGCTCACCAGGACGCATGCGGCAGTCTGGAACTACCCAGGACCCAGTGCACCAGCTAGCATACGGTGGCCCCAGTACAATAAAGACAGAGCGAGCAGCCCCCTCTCTCCCAGCCTGTCTGCCTGCCTGCCATCCCAGGGCATGTTGGGTCACCTTGACGACTGGGCCCAGCGAGGGGAGCCGCACCCCACTTCGGGGCAAAGACGGAGGCAGTATGGGTAATGAGGCGTTGCCATGCAAGTGGAACAGCTTTTGAATAACCCCATCCTCACACAGATCCACACACACACACGCACGGTGCTCTACAGTACTTCTGTGTTTACAGAAGGGACAACAGCTTGTTGGAGAAACCTCTCAGGAGTTCTCAGTCCAGGAAGGAGGAGATTCATGAGCATCATGATGGAGGTCAGCAAGTCATGTGGTAAAGAGCTCAGGCACAGAAAGATTCAATCATAAATCCATAAAAGGGGTTTTCCTATGATGTAGCAACACTGATTAAATTGGCTCCTACTATTCTTGTGTGATTCTCAAGTTTCTCAAAATTATTTTTTTCACTTTTACATGTCTTGTATTCCCCCCTGCAGTTCTTGAGAATGAAATACTTCTAAGGGTTAAAGAGGTTGCTGATCTATCCAAGACCAAAGCCCAGAGGACATCGATGTTTAGAAGAGCCAACACATCGAGCTGAGAAAATAGTGTAAATCAGCCACCCATGAAAATGCTCATTTGAAAAGACGAAGGAGGAGAAAAGAGGGGAGAAAAGACTTTTCATTCCAAGTACGCCTAGTTATAATGATTGTCTGAGATGAGATTTAATCATTCTGCATCTTGGTCTCATAAAGAGAGGGAAGGTACAGTATTCCCGCATGTTGACTCAAGGTTAAACATTCACTAATGGCCTACGAAACCGTGCGGCATCCCATGAAGCCACTGGAATCCTGCGACTGGTTGAGACCCGGTGGGAATTTTTGACCACCTCTCCTCACAAAGACACACAATCCCATGTAATGTACACTTATAATTATAAAGACACACGTACCAATCATTAGCAGATGCAGCAAGCATGCTGTTACGGTTAAAAGGCTTAAAGACATTTGAGAGGTAAGACATGCCATTTTTTTCAGTAGCAGGAAAGAGAGAATGAGACAAAGATGAACCTTAAGCTCATGAAAAGAACAGCAACCAGGAAAAAAGCCCCTTAAGTGAAAAATGAAAAACCGAAGGTTGCTGACCGCACAGAGACACAAACGCTAGAGTTTGTTTTTCATTAGCTTGGCTTGTTTGAAAGGAATAAACCTCCACACAGAGTTCTGCCTGGAATCCATGTCTTCTGGTAACATAATCCGAAGTGGCTGCAGCACATCGCCGTTGTTCCAATATTTGAACACTGCATATGGGTCATCAAATGTGTTTTTATTTATCCAAAAGTGTCCTTAGGTGTCTGAGTTTATCATACTTAAGTGGTGAATGCATTAAACACGACTTGCGAACTTATCTCCTTATCTACTGTAGAAAACCTAAAAGGTTCCACTTTATTATTCAGCCATTCCCTCTGATTGCAATTGAAAACAGCCCTTTACAAATATAAATTGCTCAAAATCTTGGAAACCACACTGAAATTCCACAAAAGCATGCAGCATATCGGTATTGAGCTATGAAGCCATATTGTAGAAAAATGGACCACAGATGAAGTTTAAGGTTTGTTGTTTTTCTGTTTTTTTTCCTGAAGATGATGTACGATTCCAGGACGTGTGTTCCTTATCTTATAACTAATTTTTTTTTACTTCCCGTCTGTCCTCTCTGAATACTAATAGCCCATCTCCTGCAAGCTACAGATGCTGGCAGGTCTAGCCTGAAATGATTATCGGAGCCAGATCCCACTGGCCAGCTTTCCAGTAACACTCCTACATGGATATGGAACTAGAGCTGGGGCCGAAGCTGAGACTGGGGCTGGAGCTGGCGCTGGGCTGCCAGGGGACGGACGCCAACAGGCCCAAGAAATTAATACCAGCACTGGGGCCTCACCGAGGTCCAACATCTAGCTCCAGCTGGAGCAGAGGAGACAAAACGGATGGATGGCGATGATGTCACGAGACGAGGTGGCTCGAGGGTCCTGCGCCACTGCTAGTGATGCCCCACCTGGAACTAACAGTGGGAAATCATTGGCTCCCACTGATAAGCGAAACCCAGAGATGGAAAGACTTTTTCAGCACAAAAAGGAGCTCGCATAAAAGATAATCAGTCCATATCATGTCATTATCAACCACCCGATTCCCCAGTTAATCAAATTACATTCAAACTAAGAGGGTCACTATTTTATTAATCATTACCTTGCTGTGCAGCAGAACAACAACGCATCCTCAAGCCATCCTAACGAAAGGGAGGAGAAGCATGACAATGATGGAGAGTTTAAGCTGAACCACAGCTTCCAAACCAAACCACAGCTTCCTGACGTTTGCTGCACTGATCATATTAAAGTGAAGTTGCCAAAGATTTTATTCAGTTTGACACAACATATTAATCACCCCCAATGGGAAATTACAATGTTATGAGTTGTTGGACAAAACTTGATGAGAAAATGACTTGATAAGATACAGATGACCGTGTTATTTACATTAGTCTCGTCATGCATTTGATCCGTTTTGTCCTCCGTCATCCAGCTTGAGGACGAGAACTGTTGTGCTCGTTCTGCAAAAACAATAAAGTCACATCACAGTCGCTCTGTCATTGCACATTTGCAAAGAGTTAAGTGTTACCATCGTCTGTGTGTTTTGTAATGAGCCCTGGGGACGGTCCAGGCATTTTATGTGCTGAAATCTTGATCCTGTGAGTCTAATCACAGCAATGATGGTTTAAACATCAGGAAAGCATTTACATTGCTTTGGCTCGTAGGGAGTTTCAAAGTATCTCAGCAAAGTTATGACAACACAAGACTGCTCACACACAAACACACACGTGTACACACACATATGCATGCCTATATGATCTGACTTAAAATGTGGTTTCCTAATTCTAAAGAGTCTTGGAGGGAACTCAGTAGATTAATGGATTTAGCAAACAGAACTATTTAATTTAATTTCAGAGCTTCTGTAGAAAAACAGTCAATAGATTCATTTTAATCTGTTGACTCCATTATTCAAAATAACAGCATGTAAGTCTGCCTTCTAATTAATTTTGTAACTCCATAATTGACTTGTAATGAATCAGTTCTAAAACATTTTTTTTCAGGGATACAAAACTTCAAGTGGAAAGAAACTATCAATCAGCTCAGTATTTGTCGTAACACTAATAAAGCGAGACGGATTCCTCTCAAAGAAACGAAGGCCAACATGTTTCAATAAGGATGCCTGTTTCTTGTTCCCATAAATATGTTATCCTCAGTTATGCCAAAGCTGGAAGGCGTCCAACTCGAGCCATGAGACAACATATTTTGTGTGGGCTAGCTAATAATGTTTGCCCCCACTGCCTCTATCTGTTCCTGCCCTAGAAAAAAAGAAAAAAAAACTTTAAGAGTAGGTGGAACTCATGTACAGTAAAGGGAAACATTCATTTTGTCATGGAAGAATGGAGTCATGCAGTACGGTTAAATACGACTGTGAAAAGAAAGACCTTTAGCCAGCCTAGTTTACAGTGGGATAAAGACTGATTTTTGCTCACCCACACTTTTAATGGAAACAGACGCCGAACATTCAGCTGGGGAACAAATACACAAAACAGCAGAGCTTCTGTTTTCTTTTTCCACTTCGCTTTGCTTTTTTTAAACCGCCTAACACTCCCCGATGGCGTATCGTCCTAAAACTGACCAGGCTTGAAATATGACATGTTTAATACGTCCTACATCACCGTCGAGCACGACTGAGTTACTAGAGCAACAACTGGCCTGTCCCGGCCTGCAGCAGGGCCCGTGGAGCGGCGGTGTGAACATAACCCCTCATCAAAGGGGTTCAAACCAAGAAGGAGACAGAGGTCTGAAGGATTGGGGGAAAGCGTGAAATAAAAGAGTAAAGGAAGGAGGCTTCTGCGTCGGACAGGCACTCAGGGCAGCAACTCTGATGACAGGTAAGGAGAAGTGGACCGGGCATTTTGCTGCTGTTGCCGTGTGGGTGGGTGGGCCACCAGGGGAGGCAGAGAGAGAGAGAGAGAGGGAGAGAGAGAGAGAGAGAGAGAGAGAGAGAAAGAGAGAAGGGAAGGCGGGCAGGAGGGAGGGCAGGCCAACCGGCGCTGTCACCAGCCCCGGCGTGTTTGGATAAGACCCATGGAACATGTGGGGGAATCAGCATGAGGCATCACACCTGGAGGAAAAGACAACTAAATCCAGCCCCCAGTACGGCGGGCCCCGGCTCCACCAAGTCTAGCCAGCATCTGGAATGGATATCTGGAGATGCAGCCGACTTCACAGCCCCTTCACGGGTGCTTCTCGCTCTACCTTTGTTTAAAAGAAATGCGCTGTGAAAGGTTGCGGTAAAAATAAAACAAGAGTCTCACCAAGGATTTGTGTTTGTGAATAAATGTTTTTCTCAAAGTTTTTCTTTTCACACCGTATCCCATCTGCTTGGCATAATGTTATTGCGCTGTTGCTAAAATAATTCTTTTTTTTTTCTTTCTTACAATTGCTCACTTGCTAGACTCCCTTCACCCCCAATACGCTTCCGCTTGACTCCTCTTGGCTTTAACAAGTGTACAGATGCCAACAATTTTTTGGTTACAGTAGCTTCAGTCTGGTTCACCATCTTTCAGCGTGTTTCACTTTGAAAACGAACAATACATCCACTCACAGGCAAAACACAATCTGAACATCCTGAGCTACTTTCTTTATGTTTTAGGTCAGAAGCAAAGGAGCTGGCATCCATCTCTTTCCTGAGCTGGATATATTAAACCTGAGAATCGCTGACTGTCAACGAGAGATTACAACTGATAACCAAAAATGGTGAATAACACCAGTCGGAGCATGATGCATGGTCATATGTGTGTGTGTGTGTGTGTGTGTGTGGGGGGGGGTTGTCAGGGGCCAACCATCCGTGTTGTGACTGGAACAATCCCGGCCACAATGTTTGTTTACACAGAACCGCTCACTCACCCAAATAATCAGAAGCTGTGGGCCTTTCTAATCCCCACACAAAGTCAATGGAGCCAGGTTGAGCTGGCGACAGCCGCGATAAGATACTCAAACACAGCCGAGTGATCTGCGAGCCGCGGCCTCTCCTTCCCACACCCTCTGTCCCCTTTGTTTCCTCTATTACAATTCCCAATGTGACATGGATTTGAAGTTCACGTCGCACTCGGATTCAGACCCGCTTGGCTATACGGCGACATTTTTTATGCTTCCTTTTACCTTGGCCGGTCAGTCAAATTTAGTTTTATTTTTCATTCTTTTTCCACATTCTTGCAGCTCAAACATACAAGTCAAAGCAAGCTGCCGTGGTCTAAAAAAAACACCCACTCGCCTGCGAAGGAATGCATAAATGCAATAGTGTATTGTTATGGTTTTGGCGAGGTTGGTACTCGCTCGGCAAATCCTGGTGCGCGAGCGCGATTCTGTACGTGCACGCGCGTGTCCGCTGATAGAGGCATGTGGTAAAACATTCATTAACATTCCATTCATGACCTCAGTATTATGTCCACAGTGAAGGAGAGCATATATTTGCCTTTCACACCTCTTGCACGGGATGAGGGAAATGATAGAGCATTATGTGTGTCAGCGTGTATGTGTGTGTGAATGAGATAGAGCGGGAGGGAGACAGTGAGCAGGAGAGAGCAGTGGGGAGAGGGATAAAACACAGCTCACTGATACAACATAATCTATCTGGAACCATGTCTCAATATCACAATATTTCACACATTTACGTATCACAAATTTGGCAGTGGCAGCCTTCTCCTCAGATCAGTGGAGTTATTTCTGCCTTGTGTACTGGATGCTGCAGGACCGAGATACAGTTTGCAACGGCACAGATGGGAGAGGCTATAGCTTCTGTACCACAGTATCGCATGCAAAAATGTTTGGTATGTTTTAACACAGATAAAGCTGACATATTCCGAGGCGTTTTGCAGACAATACCCATGAAGGAACAATCTCCCATCTGGCAGTGCAGTCTCTCTGAAATCCTCTCTGTCATGCTCAATGAGAACTGGAGAGACAAAACATTCTCTGTCTGTATATCAGTCCTTATCAAGGCTGTACCTTGGGCCTCACTGGATATCAACAAAACATCACCCCGCAGGCTAGGACTTCTCAAATATATATAAAAAAAAAAAAGAAAAGAAAAAAAAATCCCACATTTTATGTTATAGTTTGAATTTATAAACATCTCTTCTTCACGGTTTGATGCTATACAGAAACTGTTTATGCATTCATCCCGGGGGTATAAGTAAGGGATTGAATAGCAGCATAGCGGACAAACTTCTTAGCTCTCAAAACCACATGTACAATTTCCTGGTTGGGATCAAATCGATCAGCTTTACACTGTGTCCTCTTCCCTTCCCACGTCTCAATGAAGGAGGATTACTCTCTGAGGCCAAGCTGGCCGCTGCCTTTATGAGGGGAATGTCAATGAAGTCACTGCTATACTGCCTCTCTCCACATGATGGTGCAGAGGACAAGTCTCCCCCTGGACGGCATAAAAGCTGACATTTACATTTTTACGTTCTCATGATATGCATGTCCACTGTGCAGAGGATACACACACACACACACTCAGATACTGCTGGGGGAAAAAAGGGGTTTCTGGTCTCTTTCAGCTGTATCAACAAAAGACACATAAATACCGGTTTGCCAATGTGAAAGTGGCATGTATGTAAATGGTTTGGATTTCACAGGAGGTAAACACAATATCCAAATAATCACTGTTCATTAATTATGTTTGCATTGTTTGTATTGAACAGATGCATATTTGTATAAAGGCTTACATTGAGTGGGCAGTACACGGTAGGACCATGTTTTCGCTAGTTTTATTTTAAATAGATTTTATTCATTCACAGCTGTGCGCACATTGTATCCAAACGTGAGAATAATCCCCCGCGGTATGACGTTAGTGTCTTTTTGGTTGGGGAACAAAGAGCCCTGCCTTCCAATATGACATACAATATGCGTCTGTTTGTGTGTCTATTTGCGTGTGAGTGTGTCCTTCCTGTCTGTATACAGTCACACCTGTACTCTCTGTCATGATGTTATCAGACCCTAAACACCTGCTCCACAGTCTAAGGTCAGCAACTACATAAAACTGCCTCCTAGAACAGCAAGACGGGCATCTGAAAATACAGTGTGTGTGTGAATGTGTGTGTGTGTAAATAAAAAGGGGCATGTTTTTCTTCTACAGTCATTTATATGCAGCTCGTGTCACATAGCACATCGCTCACAGGTGTCATACAACCCCGAATATGACCTGAGTGGAAGGAGAGATGGATAGAGAGAAACAGAGAAGGGGTGAAAGAGGGAAAAAAGAGAGCAAGGACTACATGGCAGGCTATAGTTCAAGGATGTATATCTAACATAGGCTATATGCTTCAATATCTACAGCAGCTGTGATCCAGTTTCCATCTTCAAGATGACAAAAGACAAAAGATGTACAACAACACAATATGCTTAAATGTAAATATAGATGTGGAACTCTGACAAGAGGTAAGGTACTGGCAAGGTTGACCAAATAAAACAAAACGTTAACATTGCTCAAAAAGAAACAGATGTTGCTAAACGATAATACAATAAGTTGTAGTGAAACACAGAGACTCAACCTACTGTATATTTTAGGTTGATTTCTACAATTTTTGCACAGTATCTGAGAACACAGTGTGTGTTGTTCCATTTAATGAGTTTCAACTTTCAAACAAAAAAAATCTGACAAAACACTGCCTAGCCTGCATTAATAACAAGAAGAAGAAGAAGAAGAAGAAGAAGAAGAAGAAGAAGAAGAAGAAGAAGAGGAAGAACATTAACAATAAAAAAAAATAAATAAAATAAAATAAAAAATATAAAAGCTCTCACTGAAGAGGAAATGACTTTGGAGGTCAGCAAAAAAATATTCTGAAAGCCACATAGTCTCTTTATTAAAATCATCTTTGAACACCCACATGAGCACATTGTACAAATTCACTCAGTTCTGTGCTCCAGTTTATGCATCAATACACATTTTTAAAAAAGAAAAACCAAGGTCTTAGATTTGGGTGGCAATGATTTTCATCCAAATCTCTTTTAAAAAGCAAAGGGCTCCAAACAGCAGAGGTCACCTCCAATTGAAAGAAGAGGACATCATCAGCAAAAAAGCGGAAGCCACCAGTTTCATCTGTATAACAAAACTCCATCATTGAAAATCAGATGAATAAAAGGTGAGAAAGTACGTCCAGGTGAGAAAGTAAGTCCAGCACTCACGGTGAACAAGTTTGACTTGTACTGACATTGTTGTCACAGCTCAGTCTGATCTGACATCTATGTTCCACTGTAAAAAACAGCTCTGAGACACTTGCAGCATTCCCATAACACTTTTGTTTGTTATACTTTCTTTCATCTATCAGTAAGAACAACGGAACATAAAATTAATCAGTACTTTAAAGTACAAGTAGGTGTAAATGAAAATCCATACAATGTACAGCTTCCAAAATTGATGAAGTGATAAACTGATAAGTGGCAACATGCATTTAAGGATTTTTTAAACATTTCATTTTACTGAGAGTACCAGGCTTTGTGGCTGAAGCTTACTCATTTTGAAGAATACTCCTCTCCAGCTAAAGACAGGCTAGGATCCAGTTTTTGTGAGTCACTTTCTGTGTTTGTTATAGTCCAAACCACCTACTTTTGACCAGAACCTTCTCATATTATGTTTCACTCATTTCAACTCAAAAATGTCAAAGTACCGCAGCAGGGCACCACCTATCTGCATAAATACTGCTGTCTAGGACTCATGTTAAATCTGAATTTCAAATCTAGCTTAACATATAAGTAAAAATAACTTGTAAGCACCAATTTTCTTCAAATAATAATACCTTTGCATTTAGAGCTAAATACTATACCTATAAATGAAATGAGCATGGTTTTGTGTGGTATTTTTCTGCTAATATTTTGTTCATATCAACAAAAAACAGCCAATAAAAGTTTAACTCGATTAAATTACAGCTTTACTTCTGTGAGCAAACAACACAGCAATGTCACTACAAAGTAACTTCCAACACAGCCGACATTCTGCCATCAGCTGTATGTACTTTTCAGATAATTAATTGGTGAACCGAAGTTATTAATAAACAAGGCAGGCCACAGAATAATATCCTCCAGGTTGCAAAGCAAACTGTATGAAAAAAAACTCCCATTGTGAAACAGGTTATTAACAAGGCTGCAGGACATTACCGTATTGGTTGGATTACTGTGCGTAGATAGTGTGGAAAAAAATAGCATTACATTGTTGTGCCTGTTGGTGTTTTTGCTCAGAAATACTTCCATTTCCAATCCTTAATGACAAACAAGAAAGCTTCTCTGATTGAAAACAATTCCAGCACTTCAAGCCATAACAAAAATCATGACAAGAGCATTTTCACCAAAAGGAAGACATTTCACGCACTGGGAGCCTTTTGTGATATTTTCTCTCCCTCCCTCTTACCCTCCCTCTCTCTCCCTGTCTCTTTCCTTTGTGTGCGTAAATCATCTCTTCCCTGCGGCCTGTCTGTGATCATGTTGATGGGAAACAAAGAAATCATCTTGAATGGCACATTAATTTCCTCCGTTCTCCCCCTGCCCTCTGCCTAATGAAATCCCCTCTGCCACGGGGCCTGAGGAGCCACACTGGCAAGCCGTCACCAGCCAGTAAATATGTTTACCTTGGAGCACTACGCTAATGGACTGTTTACTAGGGGGAGGCAGCGAGGGGTGTTACAGAGACCAGGCAGGCCCTGGGTCTAGGGTGTATGTTCCTCAGACCAAATGACAGCTCCTTTGGCCCCCCCTCCCTCGCCCACCTCCCCAAAACCAACAAACCACGAACCACCTGATCTAGAGTGGCTGTCACCAATAAAAAGTTCAGATGGAGGACTAAAATGCAAAGAAACATGACTGGATTACTCTAAGGTAAAATAAATCTCAAGTGTGATTTGTGACTGTTGTACACAGTCGGTGGCAGGGTTGAGTAGTGGGCCGCAAGACCGCCTCCCCACAAGATTCACGCCCTCTCGTCGGCAAGCCTTTAACATGCTTTAAGGAGGCTACTTGTGTGATTTGTGACTCATTTCCCAAGCTTAGTTTTACATTTCGTCCAAATCATTTTTTTAATGCTTGCAGAATGTAAGTTTGTATCCAAGTTGTCTTTTTACCAATTTTTCGTTTCAAAATGCAAACTAGAAATCTAGCTCATTTTAGCCAGCTCGCTGTCCTGGCTAATACTGCAGGATCTTAATAAACTGATGGCTCTCCAAGTCACCGAACCTCCACCTCAGCAAGCCTGTCCAGGCTCAGTACTTGTGCCGTGACGCTGCAGTTCATGCATAGGTTATCAGGAAAACCCTCCCTGTGGTGTTTAATACTAACACATGCAAGACATTGATCATGGGCATCCTCTGGCTGCAGGGGATCATGTGTGAGGTACCAACATGTTTCCACAAGGAAAACTATAGTCACTTTTGGCAAACTCAAAAAAGCCACTGTAATATTTAAGCAATTCTCAGTATCTTCAATAATGAAGCAGCAAGATTAATATAAATCAATGTTTAGGTTAGAAAGGCACATTTTTATCTATCTGAGGCTTCACAGACTCTTTTTTAAAAAGTAATTTTGTGAATTGCTAGTTTACATTTTCCGGTTCAGTTGCACAAGGTGAAGTTCTGCTCTTCTGAAAGAAGTCAATTCAAAGTACGTCTCAGAGTAAAAAAAAGAAATATTGAAAACACAGCCTGAATTTTTAGCAACTCTCTGCAACCAAATTTCCTCAACATCTACCTCATCAACAGAGGCCTCGACACAGTTATCCTTGCATAGAAAGATAGCAAAGCTAATGTCAGCCCGTCTGCTGCAGTAGTCAAGGAATAGTAATATAGCATAATAGCATATAACACCATGGACACACACACACACACACAAATCAGATCTGGTGTTCAGGTGTGACTTAATTTTTACAAGAAAATTTCTCATGAAGTGATTCTAGCGGATGACACACTGAACTTTGTGAAGGTTTAGCCATCATTTTCAAAGACTCAAAGTTGCTTTTTGAATATTGAAACTTTATGG
Source organism: Amniataba percoides (assembly GCA_037176925.1). Taxonomy (NCBI): domain Eukaryota; kingdom Metazoa; phylum Chordata; class Actinopteri; order Centrarchiformes; family Terapontidae; genus Amniataba; species Amniataba percoides. The sequence continues at coordinate 11,336,140 of JBAJHX010000115.1, forward strand.
TGTTGATGAGGTGGTGACCAACATCTTACATCTGTGTCCCATCAGGTGGTGCGTGTGTGCCAAAGCGACCTTGCGCATCTTCTTCTATGCTACTCTCGTGACAACACTCAACATTCTGAAGGACAACAACAGTGTTAAGTGGGAAGCAAAAGCCAAAATCAGATGGCAGCACAAACAGGCACTTTAAGGAAGGACTTTCTTCAGCCTTCTGTGTTGTGAAGCATTGTTTGGGCCTTGTGAGGCAGTGGCATTTCCAAAGCACAAAGGCAAGCACACTTGGTGCCCTTGAATGTAGAAACGTGCAAAAAGGACAAATAACAACAGTGAGCGATGACAGCATTGTGGTGGAGATTGGAGCTTCGTCCAAGGTGATGATATGTGCCAGAAAAATCGGAGTGACGGTGGTGACAGATACTGGCCATGAAGAAATTTCACCATTTTGTTTTATTACACTACATTAGTGTACATTAGTGTACAACTTTAGGTCATGGCCTGCATACCATCATACACTGGGCCGAAAGACAATTGTAAAATGGATGAGGAGACACCGAGCAGCATATATTAAAACAAACACCTATAAAGTACTTTGGATTGATTCATTTTGTAAAATATGCTCAGTATTTTTCATGACAAAAATGCATGCTGCTATTTTTAGCTTTACAAAGCTGTGAATCCAGAACTGAAGAGGAGATTCGACCATGACAGCAAGAGGATAGCGACACGAGGAGAGACATGGAAAGCAGTGGAATTGGACCTAAAGTCTTCCCAAGCAGCTGTGCCTCTGTCTTACCATATCAGTGGCATCACTGAAGAGATGTTCCTTCACCTAAAGACACCTAAAGACATGGATGTGAAGCATTATATCTCAGAAAAGACTGAACTAATCTAATAATGATGTACTTGTACACACTTACATTTTGCATGTATGTGTATGTACAGTATGTAGACATTTAAAAATTTGTTTGACTTTTGAGTGGTGAACATTTAACAATCAATTAATTCCTTTATTCATTTATTGGTGTGACAGCAAGGTTGTACACTTGTACATTAGTTTAAGATTTAAGTAGCAATAATGCCAAACATATGTCTACTAAAACTTTAAGGAATCATTTCATTTAGTAATTCTTTCTGATATTACTGGACACTGTTGTTGACAGTCACACTGCACTGGTACTTCATATACTTACGTTATTGTACTGCATGAGTGACTCCGGAAACATTGTTTTGAACTATTATAGGTGGGATGCCTGTTCACTGAGATGATCAAAGTACAGGTCTAAAATTTCTTATTTTTGTAACACCTTTTGGATGGCACGACATCACGCTGTGTTGATTTACATGCTGGGTGGATGTTAAATTAATATTATCAAAGACATACTACAGTATATATACACATATAGACTATGGAGATCAAAAATAAAGGCAAGTCTTGTGAATTTGCTTTAAACTTTGGCTATTCGACCTCTGTTGAAGACACCATCCAGCATGTGATGTCTGAAGAGCTGTGTTGGTCGGAAACTGTCATCCAAGCATCCAGACACCCCACGACAAATACGCAGGGCCCTTTAACCATCAGTGGACAACTCCTGATAGAGTTATGTGACCTGCTCCATGTGACAAGGCCACAGAGATGTTGAGGAGATGTTGCAGACAGTGAGGCATCTTCTGCCAAAGCTTCTCCTGTTTTGGACTCATCACTACACTCCTGTAAAACTAGCGATCTTTCCCTTTTTTAAAATTGTAATATTGTAACATTGTTTTTTAACATTACACTATAAAGATATTTGAATTGTATCTGTGCACTTATCAAATATTACAAGTAATTCAAAATGCATTTTTTTAAATTGTGGTGAAAATTAGATTAAATCACTTCCCAAAAATAGAGATAACACATTATAATATGTTCAATTTAGATGAAATAATTTTGCAAATATTTCAGTGCTCTTTATAAAAATGTTATTAAGTGCCCAGTGAATTATAAAAACATAGATGATGTAAAATTAGAGAATCGGTGCTATTAGGCAGTGAAACCTATAATATGCAATTAAAAGATGCCTCAACTAACTGGTGGGGGCAGAAATGAAAGGTAGAGCAGCAATAACAGTGCACTTAAAGAACAACTTTATTTTAGGAAAATGCTGTTTTGTAAAAGTGGGTTATAAATGAAATCCCTCAATGCGGCTTTACTTAAGCTTAACATTCATATTTAAATCGCTGCTTCAGCTGCTGCAGTCAACCTTTGGAAATACAATCAATGCAGATAAGCAGTCACTTTTCATCCTTAAAGGTTTTAGGCCCAGAGCGCATATTACACTCAATAATCTGGTGGATACATTTGTCCAGACCTCATAGACAGTTTACTGCTGGAGGAGAGACTAAGTTCACCTCATTGTGTGTATACAAGTGATGCATTGAATGCATGTCTGCGTACGGATGTGCATGCACATGTGTTTTTGTGCGCACCTACCCACATGACTTCAAGGTTCCAAGGGCAACAGTAGCAGCAGTCTGCGATAACGCCCCCCTGTCTCATCTATGGGTGTCTGGCGCCTGGCAGCACTATCAGTGACTGTGTGCCTAGATGTGTCCCTGTGTCCCACACACACCTACACACCTACACACACACACACACTATCACACAGAAAGGGCCTTGCAGCTGGTGACAGGCTACTTCTCTCAGTCTTCTGCCAGCCTGTTCAACACACAGCTCTCTATCCAACTCTTATCTCCATTGATTTCCTCCCCTGCCTCCAAACTTAGATATGCACTCTTTAAAAACAGGCCAACTGCAGAGTTTGGGCCCCGAGAAGGGAGGCTATTGCACTACTTGGGTGGTGAGTCCAAAGTATTAACACTGCTGCTTTAGCTATCCTAATTTTTGTGCGATTAGTTCCGTAGAACTGGCCATGTCTGCAGCAGAGCAGGAATAAAGGTTTGTCACTTTGCTTGTGACTTCCGTACTAAACGTTTGGACTCGCAGTAACTTGAATCGGATGGGATAAGAACAGCTGCTAAATATGCAGCTGGGGAGTTTCCTGTGATGTATGTGTTAGATCTATGTTATGTCCATATATTGACACGGTCATGAATTTCCATGTCAAATGTCTCTGCAGGATATTGCCGAAGGCTGTGATTTCTATCCAGCTGAGATGGGAGATTCAAACCCTCCTCCCCTTTACCTCGGCAACATTTTCATCTCCTCCGCTCTCCTCCAGAGTCCTTCTTCCCTTCTCCCATAGTTCATCCCTGTCTTTCTCCCCATCTCTCTTTCTTTCACTCCACTCTTGGGTCCTGCTCTTCTTTCCCACTCCACCTTCCTCTCCTGCCCCTCCCCCTCTACCCTTCCATCAACTACCCCCCGCCACCACACATACACACACACATACACACACACACACACACACACACACACACACACACCCTTTATGCCGGCAGACTCCATCGATTGATTTCCCCTCACTGTGACACATTTGGTGCAGCCGCATGTGGCCTATTAATTATATCCACAGCAGACTCTCGTCACGCTCCTCTTTTCCCAACAATACAACCCCTCACATACACACACACTCACACACACATGCACGTCTCTCAGAGCAAGCAACCAGGGGTCTACTAGACAGCATCCATGACCCTGCAGACCACCCTTTAACCACCACAGAAGCAGATAGAGAGGGGGGAGAAGTCGAACCTGGAGCGTTTGAGTGGAGGCAAACAGACAGTGGCAGTTGAGGCGAGGTTGGGCCCATGTTGCGTGTAATCTGGCTAACATCTGTTAGCCATCATGTGTGTGGCTCCTTTTAAAGTCCAGAGTGGACTAAGAGCCCAGGGAGGTTCCCTGCATCCCCGCTCGCAGGCTTTTAACGGTGCTGCTCCAAATGTTTTCCTCGGCGCGGGCAGACACACCGACAGAGAAAGAACAAGAGAGAGCAGAGAGGGCAGCGGAGACAGAGGCTGACACGCACTCGGCAGAACACAACAGCACTTAGCGCATCAGGCGGCTTTTTCCTCCATTGTGCGCGCGTGCCCGTGTGCAATTTTCTGCGTGTGTGTGCATGCGCACACGCATCTGGCAAACAATACAGTAAGCCTTCGCTGCAGGCCTCTTACAGCCTCAAAATCCCGGGTTTTTATATTTAGCTCGTAATCACTATAATTTCCAAATTAGATACAGGCTGGCCAAGTACACATTCCTTCTGTACAATAGCCCTAAATGCTTGTCCTATCATCTCCAGAGACAATCTCAGGAGAGAGACACTTTAAATATTAGAGTGATATTCAAAGACAATCCATAGTGATGAAAACAAGCAGAGCGCGCTAAACAGCTGCTGTTGAGGATACTGCGCGAGGGGAGGGGGGCCGGGAGACACAGATTAAGAGCAGATTACAGAGCCTTTCCCTCTAGGGCCTCCATATTCCAGATTGACAATGTGGTGGGATTGGGAGATCAACCTGGAGATTTTCATATGAAAAGATGTTTTCCATCAGAGATTAACGGCTGTTATTATTCATTAACTTTTTTTTTTTTTTTTTTTTTGTGCCTGCTCTCAAAGCCTTGTTTAGCCCGCTGCCAGCACTGTGAGCAGAGTAGCAGAGAAATGACAGGAGTGAGACAAACAGGATACAGTATACGTTCTGCAAGAGGACGGGAGGAGGGAGGAGAGGACGGAGAAGCCGAGTTGCACTGAGAGGCAACAAATTCTTGGCATGAAAGCAGAACACTCAGGACCATGCATTACATCTTAACATAAACAAAGGCTGGGGCTCATGCATTATTTATTGGCAATAATACTGAAGAGTGCGTGCATCGGACGAATACATTAATCATATGATCATCTGGAGTTTACACTTGCTTATACTGTATCTGTTGGTTTGTTTGTGTACACTCACTGATTAAGATGCTTATTCGTTTGATCATTACTGCTGGGGTTGTCCTTACGATTGCATGTGGGAGGATAAAAATGCAAACATGTTGTTTGCATTTTTTTTGTTGTTTCTGTGTGATGCATTGTGTAATACTATAATCTTTGTTTTGAAACTGTAATCTGCTAGAGTTACGTGAAATTGGGGAAAAAAAAAAACTCAACAAAACAGGAATTTCTCATCAAAGAAAGAATCAAAGAGCAGGAATGGAAGTTAGTTTCATGCATCATCCTCATATTTCTTCAACGAAATTAACTTGATTTAAAAAGGCGAGAAATAATGAAATATCAAACAAACAGAGGAAACCGGCCCTATGGTGGAGACAAAATTAAAACCCAAACCATTTGTTAATCCTATTGACACTATCTGATTCATTTTGCGAGCAGCCAAAGTAATTATAGCGTCAAAGATATTCTTTATGGGTCCTTGCCCATTGCTGTGCTCTATAATTAGAGAAAACACAACAGCACAGCAGCAGCACCCAGCAGAGTGAAGGGAGGGGGGCACTCCCCAATGTCAGTGGAAGACACCATAAAGTAAATAAATAAATATATAAGAAAAATGAAAGAAAAAGGTCCCGGATCCCCCCACTGGCTATCGATCTCAGCCCACGGAAGTACAGATGTGTGTGTTCCATTTTTGTATGTATTGCATCTGTGTATACATGTGTGAAAGTGTGCATGTGCCCATTTACAAGCCTGTGTCTGCATGCAGCGTTGCATGTTAGTGTGCTGGTGTGTGTTCGCACATGATCCCATGCCAAAGAGGAAAAAATCCCACAGGGTGAATCAATAGATGGTGCTGGATAATGGAGGCCTGCTCAGACAGCTGTGTTCTGCCTCTCTCTGTGGCTGGCTAGCTGACTGGCTGACTGACTGACTGACTGACTGACTGGCTGGCTGGCTGGCTGGCTGACTGACTGGCTGACTGGCTGACTGAGGGACTTCAGTTAGCCCACGTAGCATCCCACACCTGCCAAGGCATAGCTTGCTATCTACTGGTCAATGGACAACACCCACTCGCAGCCCAGTTCTCACTGTACTCACAAATACAGACACACACACACACTGGAGCGTGCACATGTGCTTGAGCAACAAGAGGACAAATACACTGACAGCACTAAAAAGTGTGAAGCTGTAATTGTCATGGTGATGCTTTGTTCTGGCAAAGTTCCTGCTCTTAAGCTCACACATACCTTTTGACATTCAGAAACTCAAACGCTGATAGTAAAGTACATTCTGCATCCTGTTCTTATTACATGTGAGTATAAATGAATTTCATATTAAATGCAGGAAAAACACAACATTCAAAACACACTCACATGAAAGAAAAGTGATATTCTTTATACAGCAAAGGCTATGGGTATATTTCTTCTGTTTGGTTCTATTAATTTTAAGGTCACAAAATAAAATCTAAATGTGAATAATCAGACACATCAGTCAACCCTTCAATCTGATTTTCTGCCTCCCTCTTTTCTCACAAAGGTGATGCAGAGACAATTCTCTCCCTCTCTTCTCGTTCCCTCTCTCTGCCACACTTCATAATCAATACCAATAAAAATAAATCCTTTATCTAATTTCCTTAAGTGCACCCTTTATTGATCTACGGTTTACAACTTAACAAAACAGCCAATAAATATTAACAAGCACCCCGGCCCTGATGGAAATTATCAACAGATTACAGCCACGTATCAAAACACGAATGATGAATTCTCTCACACTTTCTGGCCCCATTTAAAAGTATCATTTACGAAGATCATCTGACTGAAGCTTTCAATTAAATATCTGCTGAGAGCGTAGAGGCATGAATGATGAATTGGTACTGCAGCAGCAGATTTTCATGTAAGATTAGAGAGGGAGATAAAACAAAAAAAAATGATTATAATTCAGATGAATTTTCATATCCACAGTCCAGTCTGCAGTTTCACCGTTTATCTCCTTTCCGACACCCGTCTCTCCCCTTGGTTTGGAGGTTTTAGTTGTGGTGCCATAACTGATAGAGAGCTAACACAAAATGCAGAAAAATACTCCTTAATTAAAGAGCCATGAAAGAAGACTGAAGGTTTGTACTGCACGTCGAAACACACACACACACACACACACACACACACACAAGAACAGGCACGCACAGACACAGAGCAACACAGCTACTGCAGGCTTGATGTGCTGTGGCTAATGAGAAAGGACAGTGGACCACAGTTAACATGTCTCTTCCTCTCCAGTAAAAATGAGTTCATCATTTCACATCATTATTCAAATCAAGCCCCTAATTCCTAAAATATTTGCATATTTTAAAACTGGCTGGCTTTTTTCTTGCCTTAGGCTGATGCAAGTCGCAGTGATACAGAGAGACATGAGAAACGGTTCGCTCCTATGAGCACGCCGCAGAAGTCGTTTGCGTCACGCGCAGCAACGGACACAATAGCGGAGACCCCAAACACTTAAATGTTCCTGCAGGAATGTCTGTCATGGACCAGCAGAAAGCTCACCTCTGTTATTTATAATTCATGACACATCGGACATTAACTGTCGACGTTACTCAGCTCACATCTTGCTCAGTCATCAGTGCCGGCACGACACGGCTAGAATGTGCCACATTATGTGAATTATATCTGCAAAACATTTAAGGTAATTTATTTATCCAAGTAGAGGGTACAGAAGCCACTGGCCCGGGTTATTTAATATGAAAATACAAGAATAAAACAGAGCTTGGGCTTCAACGAACAATTATTTTCATGATATATCTATCGAGGTTGAGTATTGTCTCGATTCACTGATTAACCATTTCATGTATACAACATTAAAAAACAGTGAAAAATAGCTTACATTCCAGGGTGAGGTGATCAAGCATCTTGGTTTGTTTAAGGAAGAGTGAAAAACACAAAAATATTTATTTCACTATCACACAACACAAAGAAAAGTAGCACACATCACATTTTTTGGCAACAATTAACCGATTATTTTTGGAAAATGTGAGCAGTGGTGAAAGATTTTTTCATTTTTATGAGCTGGTCTGAGTGTATGCTTGTAATCCATAAAGTAACCACATCTGCAAAATAAATGGTAGCACTGGAGTTTAAGTGTAAAGAAGCTTAAAATACTAATTAAATGTCTTTCAGTGACCAGAAACACACACAATTCAGGTTTGAAACAGCTGAAAGTAGATTTCAAATGACCCCGAGTGACAGGAAAGAGGACACGAGACACTGCATCTTTACAAGGCTGCAGATGCAGATCCACAACCTGATCCTCTGAATGGATCCGATACTCAACACTGTGTCACCGTCCAAACAGGTCAACAAAGCTCCAGGAACATATGGGTCATATTAGACCCGCAATGAATGGTGCAAGGCACACCGTGCGGTGTATTATCCTGAGCTGCTCAAGTGTGTGTCAACGTGTGCATGTGCATGTGTATGTGGACTGTAAGTGGTGCCGCATTCACATCAGCTAAATGGAACGCTACTGAACCATGTCACTGAAGAAATCAATAGACACAGGCATCTGGTTAGTGATGGTATGTAAAGTATGCATGTGTGTGTGTGTGTGTGTGCGTGTGTGTGTAGGCCAAGGGTATTGTCCTGAGTCCTCTGAGTCATGTAACATTGCACTGCCTTTGTAATAGTAGAGGAGAGTTCCTGTAATGATTTATTCATCACAACATCAAACATACATTCAAGCACAGGTGTCAAAACTCCCATATTGCCTGTCATTTCCAGCGAATGTCAGTTTTTTAACATTTGTTTCCATTCGACAGAGACCCACTGCTTCGTATTTCTAGCGTTTTTTTTTTCTCCAAAAGTAAGCTGCATTACTTTCTGCTCGACCCGAGCAGTATACTAAACGATGATTCACATGTAACAAACAAAAAAAAAAGGAAATAAAAACCAGAAAAACAGAAAAAGAGAGTGAGACCGCCCGAGAGACAGACAGATACACGCGCGCAGATACAGAAGCAGAGAGAGATGAGTGCTAGTGTGAATAGGAGGGAGAGAGAGTATGCTGAATCCCACTCAGACCACCTGCTCATCAGTTCCTCTGGCACAACAGATACTGTCATTGTCCACACAAACACAAACACACACGCACACACACATACTAAGCTCAAATATAAAAATCTCCCGGTGCGCTCACAGAAAGCCTTTCCCAGTCCCTCCCACATCAGATGCTGGGCACACAGACTTGATTTAAAACTGTTAGGTGCCATTCAATATGGGCTTGGTTTGGAGCCAAGCCTCGGACATTTCTCAAAGGTTCTGCTCAGTTACCTGCTCAGTTATTTGTTCCAGGATACTTCAGAAAAGTAGCCTGCGGTGTGTTTGTGCAAGCAGTGCGGATTTCCTTGGGCCTTGGGTTTTTTTTTCTTTTCTTTTTTTTGTTGTTTTTCATTGTTTGGTTGCTGTTAAGGAATAATAATTTGTGCTATTTCCGCTTAGTCTGAAAAAGATCGTTAGCGATCGGGAACAAAGACGAGATTCTGCTCGGTTAAAGGTTTTGCCAATTAGCAGAAATGTCACGGCCGCTGCGCTCTACAAACATTTCATACTAAATAAAGAATAAAGCTAACTTCACAAGTCAAGGCTAAGTCAGGCTAAGGTTTACAAATTATTAAGTCGGTCTCTTCATCATGTTCATGATAATTTTGACCAGAAATCTCAAAACGTGTTTAGCATTAAAAGCATTTTGAATTTTTAAATGAATTAGAATCTGATCCAGAATAAAGATATAAGTTAAAATCACAATAAAAAAAGCAAGCAGGAAAGAAAAATGAGAAAATTTTCAATTTAACCAGTTAATACTGAACATTTTTAAAAAAAGGAAAAATAACACTACAATTTTTTGGCATGAACCGATATGTTATACAGCAGAAAACACTGTCTGTCTTTGCAATGCCCAGCCCAACGCTACCTCCCCCCACCTATTATTCTCCATTGAGGGGATTCCATTGAAGGGACAGGTGCAGCTATGCATCAGCCCTACCCCATAGTGAAAATGAAAAAAATTGTCCACTGAAACAGTCACACAAACACATGTCACACAATATATAACACACATACACAAGCACATGTGCAAACACCCTCCACCCCCACTAACTGTGTACAGTATTGTTCGGTCAGAGTGTGTGTGTGTGTGTGTGTGTGTGTGTGTGTGTGTGTGTGTGTGTGTGTGTGTTGAGCGGGGGAGGGGGATACTCAGGTACCCAAGGTAATGGCACCTGGGGTTATTCAGGCCTAAATGGCAGCTCTGGCTACACTGCAGCTCACAAAGTGCCTGTATGAGCACCGCAGAGACTAATGCGCCTATGCACACAATGTCTCGCTCAACTACAAAGGACAGGTGTGTGCGTGTCACTAAATTGTCCCCCCGTTGTCTGGGCCTCTCCGAGTGGCAGGCCCTGTCCATTAGCCGCAATTTAACAGGATGATCAGAGTGCTTGAAAAGGGCCACATCAAACAGGTCTGGAGAATCCCAGGTGCCCGAAGCAAACGCAGGCATCGGCAATAACCGAGCCCACTTACAGGCCTAATGTATTCTGTGAGGGAAATGAAGATGTTCCTCCTCCATCCAAGGCTCTTTTGTTCCGCGGCGGACAGACAGGGGGGATTGTTTCTAAGTTCACATGGTGTCTGGGTGATGAGAGCGGTGAGGGCAATTATCTTTCAGAGATGCATATTAATATTTCACTAATGGAAGGCTGATGCTATGGTAAAGTAATAATATACTGTAGAGTGTAGGAGCTGATGTTAAGTACAAAGGCGAGGCAGTAGCTCTGATCTTGCACCCAGATATTCACCATACGTAGCTAGGTTACAAGGACGTGAACTCACTGGGAATTTTCATTTCAGAGCATGGTGGGTTGAACGTTGAAAAATCTTTGATTAGATATGCATATAATATATATCCATATGTGATCCTGCTTTCTTTCTCCTTTTTCCTTCTTTTTATCCAGTTCTCTCTCTCGTGTTTGAAGTGGATTCAATGGGCGGACACAAAGGAGACCCACATCTTTCTTGCAGTTCTATCACTTTGTAAAATATGTGCACTTTAATCCAAGCACCATTCACAGTTGTCGTATCTATAACTCAGACAGCACTCTGCTCGCGGCACAAGAACGCTTCCCTCCGCACTTTCAGGAAGAGGCATATTTCAAGCTTTCATTTATGTTGGAACGCTCCATCTCGTATGATATCATTTCTCCTCCTGAATCTAGGGCAAGGCCAAAGCAGGACAGTGGAATTGGGACCAGAAGGACACCACGTCCCAAGTTACCTTGTTGATTTATGACCAGAAGTCTGCCCCCGCGGTGACCTCTATAGGTGTCACCCAGACGTGGATGTGGCGCTCAGGCCAAGATGACAAAGCTTCTCTCCGAAGGTCATGCCCTGCCCCGCAGCCACTTTCTCTGCGACTCATCATGAGCCCCGGACACACTTATCCAACTGCATTAACTTCTTCTGGGAAAAGTGTCTAGCCGCAGGCCGTAGCATTGTGACACTAAAGCAATCATAACCACCTGCTCGTTGACGTGCCCAACTGTGCTGAAGTGCACTATGCTCCTTTTTCACTTTTCCTTCTGAGCCAGGATTTGTCAAGCCTCTCACCAAGCTGATCCACATCGGCACACTCATCGGGCCGTTTTAATCATCACATCCTTTAGCAGTTCTTTTTTTTTCCATTTAAAGAAGAAATCGATGACATAAAGTCGGCACTACCAACAGCGAAGACTAGCACTAATTTTCTGCGAGGCAGGAACGTTCGTCACATCTGACCACAGTATGTGACTGATGAGCTTCAGACACACAGGCATAAAGAGATGAAGAAAGAGGCAGAGAGCGAGAGACACTGGGTCCTTTTACACTGACAGGTGTGCAACACTGGCTGGCCCCTTTGAAAAGCATCCATTTCCTTAGCAACTGGACGTCAGCTCAATTCAGCCAGGCGATTTTAGCAGATGGCTTGGTAAATACCTTGCCATGTGTTCCTGAGGAGAAACTATAATGCATCATGGCAAAACGCACGCACATTCGCCCAGGCTCACACACCATATTCACATAATCCGCCCTCTTTACGGAATCCTCTCTCTTCTCCTATTTAAGGCTTGTTTCTATAAAAAAAATGAATTGTGTTCTCGTACATAAGTATCAAGGTTTCACACTTTTTGATATAACTTTTATGGTGGCCATTCTAAAGTTAATAAAGAATGTAATTCACAGTCTTTTATAACAATCAACTTCAGGCAAAGGTCTCAATTCATTTGATTGCGTAACCATGGTTACCACCATTTTGTACATACTGTACAGAACACAGCCAAAGGTTGCTCTATTGAAAGAAAGTAATTCCAAGGGTAGAGCAAGCGCGGTGCCTTAACGAAGTGCCTTGAACCAATGGAGACACACAATAGCTCCTTTCAATCGAAACGCAGTGGAGCCACGTAAACAAGTTTACTGATGAGATGCACTGCAGAAATGTTGTTGATGGATGTTTCAATAGGGGCATTTAAGCTGCAAGACCAAGGTCTCTATATGAAGCACTATTCTTCATTCCCTATTATTCCTCCCTCTCTCTGCCATACTGGTCTGACATTGCTATATACCTTTAATGGAACCTGACCCCTCTAAACACTCACATATTTCTATTTCTTTTTTAATGTCCACTGCACTTCACTTGTGTACTGCTTTTTTGTCAATTTCCCTAATCTGTTACAATCATCTTTACCCTTGTCTTTCCCATATTTATCCATCTATTATAACGTCCCTTCCTTCTTTTCGCGGTCATGTGTTGCAGCTGCGCAGGGATGCTGGGACCAGCTGTACAGTTCAGTTCAGCTACAGACCCTGTCATTAACACTGAGCCCCCTGAGTGGCCCAGTACTGGGGCCTGTGGCCATTGTGTGCGTGTTTGTGTCTGTGAGTGCATGTGTGTCACTCATACAACAAACCAGCGGCAAGGACGTCTCCAACAGCTACCATGTATGTTGTTGTGCTGGGTCAAATTATGGTGCTGGGCCTCATCTAGATGACGCGTTGGCCCAAATTTCCTACAAATCCATCCATATGTTACTAAGATACTTTTCGGGAGATGTGATATTGCTTGACTGTTTCTTGATAAATGACCACACATATGAATCTCTACTTTCCTTGTTAGCTTTGATTTCTTAAAAACACAGTCTGTGTCTGTCTTTTTAACCAGCTGATGATCCCTGTTGAACATCATCACTCTTTCTAGTATTTGTAAATCTGCTAGAACTGTTTTGTTCTATCATTACCTTGGTTAGCGTTTCGGCTTACAAACTGTACTTTTGCCATATGTACGGCTTACTTACTGGTACATTAAACACTACTCTGGAGAGCACTTTCAAGGTTTGCTGGATGATAAACTTCCCAAAATCCAACACAGTGAAGGACAGAGCTGCTAACATTATGCTAAATTCTGATATGGAGTCGTCTGATATGGTGTGCACGTTGTGAAAGAGCTTTTTTTTATGTAATCTGTAACCCCA
>JBAJHX010000115.1:11349658-11381204 GCA_037176925.1 Amniataba percoides
CTAAATTCTGATATGGAGTCGTCTGATATGGTGTGCACGTTGTGAAAGAGCTTTTTTTTATGTAATCTGTAACCCCACAAACTAAAGTAGTTAGATAACGATATGCTAATTTAACAACTGCATTTGAAGTGTGACACGATGCTGGGGTTTTGCATCCTGCTGAGGCAAATTTGTTGTAAATAAACATAATTTTTTAGATGACAGCGGAGTGGTGAAAGTTGACATCTGGATGATGTCGTATTCGCCACAGAGTATAAAACCATGATCAAGTGAGTTCTTATGTGGCAAGAGCTGATTATCGTACGCTGCTCGTTGCCATGTTCCCGTGTTTGTAAAATGTTAAAGAGAAACGTTCAGCTCCGCATGGTCTTAAGGAAATAAAAAGATTTGTCAATATGGATAGAGCCGGTGCAGTGCCTGCCTGCACGTCTCTGCGGACCAGGGATGGAGCTGGCTGACTGCTGGCTGTCTGTGAGCCCGCCGCTGCTACTGTACAGCATGTTAATGCACATGAACAGAGCTTTGTGTCTCCCTCCCTGCCCACTGCCTGTTCACCACTCAGCTCCCCATATGCCGCTCCCCTGCGCTCCTCTCATCCAGCCACTGGGAGCTTGATTAAGCCTGACTTGTCACCAAATTACACACACAAAGTTTACATGCATTCCCCGGCTCTCCAGCTGTTGCAGATTTGTTACAAAGAATAAATCTTGAAGCAGTTGACTGAGCAGGTCTGGGATGTCTGCCGCCTCATTGATAGGGAGAGATGGGAAAAGGGCGGAGGGAGGGAGGATGGGGGGAGCTGAGAGAAAGAGAGACAGAAAGGGAAAACAAGACAGACAAGCAGAGGCTATGAGAGCAAGGTTTATTCAGAAACCGACCTAGCTTTGCACACACTTTGAATAGTTTTATGAGCCTCAGATTTTGGGATTGCAGACAGACAGAGCAGAAAAATAAGGCTGCAGTTATAATTTCAGGTTAGGTTTTGGTCCTCCTTCCTGAAACGAGGCACAATCACTGCCGACGTGCAGAACTGCCTCACAAAGGGAGCCTAAAGAGTTGTGCATGCTACAAAACGGACGCAGACAGGGGATGCGCGAGGGCTTCTGTTTATGTTGCACTGGATCTCTGCGTAGGCTGCGCTCACATGTGTGAAGTCAGCACGGACCCTCCCAGACACAGCCAGATGACAACATTCGTCAAATGTTATCTTGTAGCTGTGCGGATGTGGAAAATATAATTTGTGCCTAAAGCCATGCGGGAGGAAAAGAAAAGCTCTGATATTCTTAATGCTATTAATACCTTAGTGTTTTGCTAGATAAATGCTGTAGTAACTATTGTAGTAGTTTTAGTTTGCTGGAATAAATAAAAAGATAACCGACTGACAGTGAAAAAGAACAAATCCATTCTGCCATATTTCAGTAGGTTAGTGTTAGTAAGTATTCAGATTGTAAACATGAGCTTTATCCCATTACTTATTATAAGTGTGCTATTGTCAGTTTATTTTAGGACTCTACACTGGATCCACCCACGAGAGGCCAATGGAAGTTAATGGAGATTTTTCTCAAGTCAGTGTACTTGAAATCTTGACATGTTTCCTCTTAATAAGCAATGTTTTTTCTCTCACAGATAATGACACATGACTCTTTTTTCTTCTGTTTCTCCTCCATCTTTTTATGATTATGATTTCTCTCTTAGATCATCTAAATGGCTGTGGCAGTAATTGCTGTGTGGGCATCATTACCCAAGAAAGCATGAATAAGACACAGTAATGAGCAAAAGCCCCGGAGCTCGCTAGACCGTTGATCAATACCATTAAACAATGTGCACTTTGAGCTGAGCTGCGTTCGAGAGCTCCAACACTCAAATGGATATTCCTCATAGCACTAATGGCTTTGAACTAGGCCTCCATTACCATGTATAAAACGCTGCTTATTAACATAATCAAATCTCTCTCTGTGTTTTTTTGCGTCAGAGATAATATGAAAAGACAGGAGGTTGCTAATGTAATTAAGCGTATGCTATAATTACTATCCCCTGATCACATGACCTCTTCTCCTAACAAAGCTGAATAAATAGTCGCATTACCCTGACTACTGCGTTGTGATTTGGTGCATTGTCGGTTTACATGTTGTCTGTTGTTCGAATGTAAACAAGGTGGCTCGGGTGTGCCGTGCCAATCCCGGTTTTCCAATTGCAATGCTGAAGCACCAAAAAACTTTGACAAATACAGTTAAGTGACTAACACGAATCAGGAGGTAAAAAGCAGCATTTATGTCTTAAATCTGAAAAATTCTTAAAGAGAAATCCATTTCTGCTGCAGCCAAAACCAGCAGGACTGCAGCAAGAAAGCCATTATGATCAGTGGGTTTAATTACAAACATTTTAATTTGCATCTCGGGGCTCTATTCATCACATCCATCTCGGCTAGCAGCCCCGTTCTCCCTCCATATGCCCAATAAATAAATAAGAAGCTAAAAGAGATTCTGGGGCCCGAGAAATGATTACTATTTCACTAACAATTACCAGGATGCTAATGGCTATTGTATTGATTGCTCTGCCCTTTGAGATCAAGGTCATATGAAAATGTAATCAAAAAAGCTTTGATAATTCCTGCTGAGCCATGAAATGAGAAAATGCAATAGTGAAAGCCTGGCTGAAATGTCTTACCCCCATTAAAGTTGACTGAAATACGTCACGCTACGCACAGCAAACATCATTATGCTCTTGTTTTCCTATGAAACCGAGTTTTCTCATTTCGGATCACCACTGTAACCTTCGCTGCAGATTTTTGGACGCGAGCAGAATAAATCTGTCTCCCGAATAAAGGCACTTTCATGAGAGCACAAATAGGCTTCTCAGCGTATTTGTCAAGTGTGTGTACATTTGCGCACACGGTAGACAATACGCCAGCCAGGGTGTGTTGTATCATCATTAACACGCATCTTTTGTGTTGCTCACTCACTTTAATATGATGTTAATGTGACGCTGAGAGCTAATAGAATGACTGATGAGGTCGTGAAACTGATCAGTGAAACTGTGTCAGCTAACAGTCACCAAAAGTACAATGAATGACTGAACGATAATGATGCGTCCTCATGACTGCAGATGGCTCTACTGTACGGCAGAATTAAACAATGGCCTCATAAATAACCATTTAACCCTGGAAGCATTTGCTGTCATTCACATTTTGAAGTCATTTCCACAACTCAAATGTGAGATTCGCTCATTAATTCAGTGAGGCAGACGCTCAACCTCAGTATATCAGTTCTGTCAACTCATTAAGAGCACATTCTTTAATAGAGGGTTGTCGTAGACATGGGATGTAGTTTGCCATTTTATTAAGATTTATGCCATTTGCATTGCAAGTACTAGTGCTGGCTGGCTGTGTTTCTGTGATGAAGGTAATTGTTGCGGTATCACTGTAAGCAACCTCCAGTAGGTCATGTATAAAAATAAATGACAAAAATAATATGCAGGCATTTAGGGGGAAAAAACTATATCCGTATGTTTTGATGCGAAGCTTTCTCTCTACTGCCACATTAAAGAATTCATACACTTAACGCACACCAGCCCCAGCCCTGTGCATGCCTATACCCTCCAGACATCCTCCCCCGTACCCCAGAAACCTCTGTGTTTAGGAATCAGGCTCCACCATGACTCTGCGTAGCGCCTGGGAAGATATCGCCACACGTCCAAAAATTTCCATCAATGGCGGCTCAACTCCTCCGCAGCAACTCTCTGATAGGTTAATCCCTGTATCACACTTCAGCACCAGTTCACTAAGCGGCTTAAAAGGACACATTAGAACGATGACAATGACCCGCTAATGGTGTTACATTTCTCTGAAGCATTATGAGCTATCTTTGTCACGTTTATCTTATAATGAGATCTGTCAATTGGGGGGGAAGAAGATCCCATGCAGCAGCCAAGGACGTTGATATTTCACATAATAAATAATGACCTAGAAAAGGGAGAAAACAAACCTTGATCCCTCTCCCCTGATCTGTTTTCTTTGCAGGCGACAGAGCGGGCAGCCCCATAGAGGCCTTGGAGCTCGGTGTCACCATTTAGATTACTGGCTGCTGTGTAGACCCAAGTCCTCAGGGCCGCCACAACACCCCCAACCACACCATGTGTGATTGATGACTGCCGGTTCCCATGGGCGTTTTATAACATTTCCTCAAGCAATGTCCCCTGAAGAAAATGTGCCATAATTCATCATGCTATCACTGTACCAAGTCCAAATAGTAATTTTGTCCCCTCTAATTTCATTATGGTGTGGCATTTTCATCCTCCTGTATGTTTTTATAATGGGGGAGAGCACATTTAATATTCAAACAAAACAGCCACAGTGCAATCTGGACTGGAAAACATTCACCTTTCTCTGGTCCAGAAAATATGTTGCCTTAATGTCACTTGTTACGGGAAAAGGTATCCAAGGAAAGTATTTCATCTCTCTTTTTCTGTTTGCTGATAATGGCTAGACTGAGTCCAGTGGAACCTCCTAATAACTGTAGTAAAAGTAAAGCATTCACAAGTGCATTTTTTAGATAAACATCAGCTGATTCGTAATGTGCTGTGTGCCCATTTCCACATCCAAACACTGCTGAATGTCCTTTTGGTCCAACCTTTTTCTTTTATATCCTCCCATCTGGTTTAGTCAAAGTGATTAGTTTTAAATTACAAATGTCTTTTTTTTTCTTTCCAAAGTTCCAACTAGCTTTGCCAAGTAAAGTCTGACATCCAGAGCAGAAAGGAGTGACCTTTGATTTTTAGCTTATTAGTGTGCGTGTTAGCATACAGAAATTTTCTTTATAAACCAGATGTATTTTACCAAAGACTACTCTAGATGCAGATATATGGGTTTTATTTCCCAAACATATACACCCCAACAACATTACATGGTGTAGCCCTCTTTCTGCATAAAGGGGAAATGAAACAAAATATTTATGTGACAGGATAAAAAAAACATAATGATTTCTTGAGGATACAATTAAAATATTTGTCTCCTTTTTTTGCCTTGCTAATCCACTCGAATCTGCATAGCAGAACACAACACCTACAGAAAGACTAGAAATGTTTTTATAGTGCACTGGTTCATTTGTTTTCTGCCCTGAAACTCGAATTTGAAGTTATCTGTGAATATGACTAAACTATGGTCTGCTGTTGGTAGCTAAAGCAGGGAACTGACAAATTACATAAATGTCACTGATGAATAGCTACTGAGAAAAAAATGAACAATGGAAACATGAGTGATGCCAAAGAACAATAATGTGGTAACCCTATTTTTAAAATGTTCAACATAACCAAGAAAACAACCACTCACAGTCAGTAAACAAAACACACTTATTTATATGGTTGGTGTGGGAGGAGAGATTGATGGTTGAAATGACCGAGCAAAACCGTGTCAATTATGCATCATGTTTTTTACATGTCCTCTGTATATTAATTATTCCGTCTTTGTTATGCGTTTTACGTGGGTTACTGCACAGTCGCAATTAACTTTGCCCAAGCAACCATTTGGGTGATTGAAGAACAGACTTAATGGGATGAGAGGACTTTGTTGTCTTGTTCTCGTTCAGGCACACACAAACATACACACACAAGGTTAGGACCGGAGACATTATCATTAGTTCTCAATATTATGTATCACATGTCAGTATGTTTCGTGAGCATCCACTTGAAAAGGAACACATACACATACTATACGTATGGACAGTCACACAAATGCACAGGAAACATAAATAAACACACTTAGCCAGACAGTAGTATCACTGTCTAGGACACTAATCCAAAAAGCGCTAAGCTCTATTACTTTTAATTATTCCTGACAGCCTCTTGCTTTAATCTACACAAAGCACGTGCAAACGAGCTGTTACACTCTGCCTCCAAGAAAGGGGGACAGGAGAGGACGGCAGGCTGCCTGCCTGCCCGCTGAGAAGGCCTTCTCTGTGCATGACATGGACATGGGCTTCGGTGACCCGGCTGGCGCTCGCCTACGTCTCCTCTCCGGCTGAAGGCTCTGGGGCCGCCATGTGGCATCTGCTGCCATGGGGCTGGGCACGAGACTGGGGCTGGGACTGGCCCTCTGTTCACCAGGCCTGTCTATAGAGCTGTAGCACATTTCGGGGACCTGGCGCTGTGTTACCAACCAAACCAATTCTACAGAGGAAGTGGCAAGGTCACCCCTCGCTCTGCCTGAAAGACCTCCACCTGCCACATTCTGCTCGGCTGTCATGCTACACAGAGAGGGGTGGGGGGGGTTGGAGTGGGGGCACTTTGTTCAAAATTCAAAAGGTAATCCATTGTGCACACCGTTTCCATACACAATATTATCCACTGCAGAGATACATCTAATAAACAAACAATGTGCGAAATTTGTAAAAAGTGGAAGAAAAGCAAGAACAGGAGAATATTATCATGCACTTGCATCATCGTATAACCTGCCACATTCATCTGACAGCACAAAGTCTGCTCTCAATTCAAAACATACTGGTGCCCACCAGCTGACTATCTGTCATAATCTGTGTGACATCTATAGTCTGATCCTGGATGGTGAAGTTGGTGATAGGACGCATTCATAATGATAGTGATTCCCTGGCGAGGGAAGGGGGCGTGTTTACCCCTGAAGGTTACTTCTTGTAAATCCTTGCATAGTTTATTCAAATGGTGCCCTAACCATGGTCTCCAGGATTTTCCCCTTACAGCAAGCAAAGCATGACCTTTACATTTGACGCTTGACAGTTCTTCAGATTCGCCCAACCAGAACAGATTAATGCATATTTATGTGTTTGTTACCGAGCAGTGGATGCTCTTTATCTCTTGGAGAACAAAAGACAGAGAGCTCTTTGCAGACACACATGTGTGCCCAGTATGCATCCATGCACGCTCAAGCAGACATCATTACCTGCATATTGAAGATCTTTTTTGACCTGGCAGAAACAAAAAATGCTCAGATTTAACATAGTTTAAAATGTTAAGTTTCCTCATGGCACAACTGTGGTTGGTTACCAATTCAAAAGGGAGTTAAACTTGTCAAACTGTCAAAAGATTAAAGCAAACACAAAGGAATCTTGTTTTCGAGTTGCCATGAAAAAGCAGGTGACTTTACATAGCTGGTCCTTTTTACACCTAGGCACCTGGTTGGGGGAGGATGCAGCCAAGATAATCTATTTAGGTTGGCCAGGCTGAAGGCTGTCATTTTTCATGACTGTATAGCCCCTCCTCAGATGGCAGTCTGACTGCTCCAGCCAACCAGAGTCCAAGTCCAGTGGCCTTTACGTCTGTCACAGTGTATGGATGACTGTGAATCTCTGCAGTCTGGTCGGGAGGAATAAAAATTTCACAGCATGAGGAGGAAACTGGCAGACATGTAGATTTCACTAAGTCAACAATCAGCCTTCTTTTTCCTCACTCAGTGCCACTCCTTGAAACAGCCCGTTCCCCAGAGGTTGAAAACATCTGTATTTAAAAATATTTTGGTGGAAAAGAGTTTGCTGTCACATTCTGCTATAAAAAGACTCAAATTGAGACACAATGAAGGAAATTAAGGAAAATGAAAACAGGCAAGTGTGAGGCTCTGCACCTATAAGCTTTTTTTTTTCTTTAAACTGAGCAGAAAATAGCAGGGATATTAGCCCTCTTATTTCAGCCTACGCGGTTCTATTTGGGAGACAGTAAATAATTTATTTCCACGCTCGTGTTCATACGACCTCTTCATGCTGTGTGTATGTTTGTGTATGTTTTTCTGCATGTAAGAGGGAGAGAGAAAGATGGGCAGAGAGAGCACGCATGTCAGTGTGCTCACTGGTTTATGCTCATCACCGTATAGACTCAAGGTCAGCTGGGTAAGGTCCAAGGAAACGAGGTGCAGCAGTCTAAACACGGGCAGCCTTTCCCCTCCATCTTATCAAGGTCTGAGATGAGAGGCAGGACAAAATTAGAAAGTTAACCTCACACCCTCCAGATAGGAAGCACCAGGGAGCCATTACAGAGCTAACATGCAGCAGCAGTAGCCCCGCAGAGCTGATTCATAATGTTAGCTACTGCATATTTCAGCAGAGCGCCCTTTTGTGGTTTTCATTTTAAGCAGGGGCACACTTCTGTGCTGAAGTTGGAGTGTGTACTAAATCAGCAGTTGGTTTAGAGATGCTGAAATTAATTACATTATTTTAAAAAATTGCTTCCAGAGAAAGGCAAAAGTGCAGATCACATACAGTTTCGCAAAAAGCTATTTCTGCAGAACAACTCTGCACCGTCGCCGAGCCACCCACTGCCTCAGTTATTTGGACGTAGTAACCTCCACGGCTCAGTAACCGGAGTTCTCTGGCGCAGCGAAAATCTAAGCGGCCACATGTGTGGGAGCGCAGAAATAGTGCACCATTAAAAGGTCCTGACTCACCTTGTTTTAAGTGCAAGGTCTAATTGCCAGCCTCTTTTCCAGAGGGCCAGAGCAGCAGCTGGCGGCAGGCTGCACCTTCAGGGATAGCCATTAACGATGGTGTAGCTAGAAGAGAAATAAGGCCTGAAGACCCTGGCTGCCTCACAGTCACTCTATTCTAAGACAGGCAAACGCCACAGGAGACAAATACACCGAGAATGCCCTCTGTGACTTCTCACCATACGTTTGACTCATAAACGGTGCTATTATTCTAGCTCCAGTTCGGTCAATCTTAAGTGTCTCCGATAAAAGGAGTCATTATTCAGTATGTGCAAGGCAGTTGTTTAGTAATTTAAATTAGTAACACTTTGGCCCTGCACAATCCACCAGAGACTAATTTTTGCAAGATATTAAAAGTAGTGATAAAGATGAACAGTGCCGTGTTCTTTCTTCTTCAGGTGATACATGGTTGCTATTAAAGGTTAGCAGCTGTAATGGGGCTTATTTTAGACAAACCAAACAGGACCCATTTGTATTCAGCGCGGAGTACAGCCTGTTCTCCGAGAGCTGCCTCTCACTTGCTTTCTCTTGCCGTCTTGTTTTGTTTTTACACATTTTTTCCTCCCCTCGCTTTTCTCACCGGGTGTGTTGGAGGTGTTTGAAGGTTAAGATGCAGTCAGATACAGATGAACAATGAAATGATGCATCTATGACAGACTCCTCACAATAGACCGGAGGCAGGCGGAGACACGAACAAAGAAAAAGAAGAACACAGACAGACGCAGAGACACACACGGTGGACAGTAGTTCAGGTTTTCAGTGAAGATTATTTACTGTTTCGTGGCATTTTTGTGCCCACAGCATGGATAAGAGAATGAGCAGGGCTAATATACACTCAAGGGCCTCCAAGGTTTTCGGCCATAATTCATAGTGGACGCCTCCGAAGGGCACAGTTGACCACATACACGTCAGGAGCAGGAGGCCGTCCCACACAGTGCAAACACAGCACACTGTTGCCTTTCTTTCACTGCTGGCCTCACATCGCAAAAACACCAACATGGGGGTGTAGCTGTCTCCCACACTGGCTTGCTTACTGTCTCACCTACATGCACCCTCACTCAATTACTCTCATTCCCAAAACAGCAAACCTGCACGGAGGTTCTCAAGGAGGATTTCGGTTTCAGCAACAGTGTAAATGGCCCCAGCTTAGAGATACTTTACTCAAGCTACTTAATCTAACTTCTGCCACATTGCAGGTGGGCTGAGAAAATCACTGAGCCTGAAGAAAAAAAAAAAAAAAAAAAAAAAAAGATTTTAAACCTGCGTATGTGGTTTAACAGTAGAAATGCTGAGGCTCTGTCCAGCTGGCCTTGTAAAAGTCACAGGCACCAGTGAGGGCTAGGACAACGCCATTTGTCATAACGTCAGCAAATTCAATAATTAATGGGCCGTATCCTATCACAGCTCTCCAGTTTACCCCCCACCACACACACACACACACACACATCCAGTCTCAGTTCTCAGGCCGCCCCCCCACCCCGTGTTCTGGAGCATACTGTAGTCTCTCTCAGTGGTCTACCATGAACATTTAATTCCTCATCATTAAGAGATGTCCAGTTGCACACGGACACTTATTTGCTCGCAGTGACAAATGTACGCGCTCACTGTTCCCAGTCACATGGGCTTTTCATGAAACATCTATACAAGAGGAAAACTAGCATGTGGAATACAGTTATTGTCATTATCTGCATGTACTTTAGTAAAGAGGGTGAAAATCTTGAATGTTTTTTCTTTGTATTGTATTTCTTTGTATTAGTTTGTCCAGCTTGATTACTGTGACATACTTGTAAATGAGCGTAAAAGCTAAACAACCTAAACACGTGCATTTTTTGCCTCGTAGGAAGTGAATTTGTATGCGTAATAATGGGAACGTGGACCTATGTGTTTGCGCAGGTGTATGTATGCGCGCGTGCATCTGTGCATGCGAGCCTGAGTGTGTGTGACCCTGGATTTGATCAGCTGTAGCAGGCTCGCTGTTTACAAGGCCGAGGGAACAATGACAGTGTGTGATTAGGGGCAGGCAGGCCAACAGGGCCCGTCCCAAACACAGCTGGCACCAGGGGACTGCGAGGTGAGCTGGGAACCACCACATCCTTTTTGATTAATGTGGGAGCGAGCGTGGGAGACTGGGAGGATGGCGGAACTGTGCCCCGCTCTGCTCTGCTCCTGCCAAGGAGGAGCATGTAGGTGAGGAAGGTCCACCATTGGCCCAAATGTCTCGCTGTTCAGTGCGCGCGAGTTGTGATACGGTTGACAATAAAATGGGTGTTGTACATTTTTAATTAAAGCGTCAGTTCCTTGACCTTTCATTTCTGACAGAGGCCCGAGACGAAGCCTCGCCTGTCTCCTGCTGCTGTGTATCATGCAAAGATACTGGATCTGACAAATGTTACTGCATATATTCTCCACAGACAAATGTATGCAACATTAATAGGCCCCAAGAATCTGAATAGATGAAGGTTCAGATTTTAACATTTGGCCTGTCCAAGTTACAACAGAAATCTATTACAGTTGTTAACTACAAGCTGACTAGGTAATCAAGCTTAACAAAAGCTCACAGTTGTTTTCTTTTGCATTGCTGTTTAATTTGATATCAATTAAAGTACCTTTCCATCTTCTGAATTCTGACCATACGATATTGTTTGTGCTGAATATAGTTTCAATATACTTGTATGTCATTCAGTGATATAATACGCTATTGTGGAATGGTGTATAATTCAAATGTTTTGGATGATACAAGACATGAAGAGACAAGTAATTTCACACTGTCACAATAGCTAAAAAGAAAAAAAATTGTTTTCTATTTATAAGAATGCAACACTTTGATTGCATAAAAGCCCATTAGAAACAGACACTACTTGTGAAAAATCAGCGGCTGAGCAGAGCGTTAGGCCTCTCCCCTTCGTCCATGTACTCTCCTTCACCCCATGACCACCAGTTCAATAGAAAATCGCTTCAACGGGGAGAATCTATGGGCACAATCGGCGAGTGGGAAAATGTCAACCTCCCCTCTCTCTGTTTCTTTGTTGACGCTGACATTTAGCCTGATACCAGCAGGGGAGCTCTCTATAGTACGTCACATCAAAGACAGCATCCAGTGCCGCTATATGCTGGGTCAGAAAGGTGTTAGATCATCTGATACGAACCTGGTTTGATATTTTGTTTGAAACCTTTTTAGTGCAGCCTGAAGAAGGCAGACATGTTTTCTCCTTCAGCGTAGCATCACCGTGCTTTGCCACAGCTTGCATTACAACTACACTGGATGCTGTCTCCAAGAGACCACATTCCCCTCTCCGCATCTTCTCCACTTCTCCACCCTCCCCTTCCCTTTCTCTATCCCTCTTCATCACCCCCCTCATACTCCACCCATCACCCTCTCCCCCAGGTGGCCGTGGGGCCGGCCTGTCTGAAATGTGATAGGCATAATCCCATTTAGCCTAATTGCATCTGCGGGAGAGCAGCCCTATGTGTCCCATCGCGTGCCTACCGAACCCCTTAGAACACATTATACACACATATCACACAGAAACCTCCTCAAAGCAGAGTCGAACATGTGTGCGCGCAGGCGTTCGTGCTCTTGCTCGGCTCCTGCGCGTCACATGTACAGCCCGGCAAGGTCCCTACACGGTTCTTTGTTGTTTTTTTTTATCATCGATAAATGCTCCAAAACTGAGGCGGCAATCTCTTTCTCTCTCAGACACGTGCTGGTGGGGGTCTGCGCCCCGTCTGCATTAGAGCAGACGAGACAGAGAAGTCAGACAACCATGTTAAGAGAAGGGTGCTACAGTCAATGGCCTAATAGAAAGACTAAGGGTGTAATATGTGCATGTGCCTGCACGTGCACCCGCCTTAGGGGGCTGTGGTCCAATGGGTGAAGGGAGATGATACTGCTACAGGGAGATCTGGGGAGTGGTCCACTGCAATGGGAGCCATAATGAGACTGTGTGTTCTCCCAGGCAACTGCTCACGTATTATTTGCACTAGAGCGGAGAGGGCAGAGGCGTTAGGGCCAGTGGCATAGCTGCACATTAATGATCATGTTAGGAAGTCCAGTGGCATCCATGAAATCATCATTAGCGTGATGATGTTCATTTAGAATATACAAGAATGCGCAAATCTGTGATACATGCTGTAATGTGTGTTGGGAAAAATGCTTTCATGATATTTGATCCACTCTAAACCCTTCCTCACCTACTCTAGTACGTGTTCATGCATCTGTTTTTTATTGTGGCCCTTTTGCAGGGAGGCTGTGACATATTGAGCTCAAACAGGCCACAGATCAATCTGCAACACAAAGGAAATCAATGCCCCGGAACTGAGTTACTCCGATGGGCTGAGTGCAGATCATTAGATTTTCAGCTGAATGAAGGACCATTTCCATAAAATCAAGTCTCCTGTGGTGGTATTTACTTGTATCCGAGGAGTATAATAGTTGTGTTTGAGATGCAGATCATCACAAACATTGTTAATGGCAATGGATGATAATCAAAATAATGACTACTTCAGTTATAACACTCACTATCTGGTATTTTCTATTAAATGGCATGCTATCACTAAAACCAAGGCTGTGGGGGGAAAAAAATTCATGTGAGTCATAATCTGTGAAATGAAACTATTATCTTGAAAATAATAAATAGGCCCACCCTGCATGATGTGATATCACACATATAGAGTGCCATTCAGTACATCATATTCAAATAAGTCCCATATGGTCACATTGTTTTGGAGATAGGGACGAGAGAATGCTCAATCACCTGTTATTCTTAAGTATGGATAAAACTGCAATGCCGGTTTTCAAATGAAACAGCTTGAGTGTACCTCTCCTATATAAGAATAGCCACTACATTACAGAATCTCCAGCTGTTCCTTTATCCCCTACTCAATCCAGTCATTAAAACTTTCACATCTTTTCAAACATTTGTTGAGAAAGCTGCCAAACAGTGCTCTGATGTCTAAGCAGTGAACATAATTCATAGAGGGAAAAAAAAAGTGCAGGGAAAGGACAAAAAAAAAAAAACTTAAGATGAAAGAGGTATTGGGGGGAGCCAGAGAGCTTGAAAATAGCATCCATCTGAGTTCCCATATTGAAGTAGTGTTAATTTCTTCAGGTTGTTTTAGACAGCTACCTTCCTGTGTTTGATCAGTATGCGGCGTGTGGATTTGTGGATCTCTATGTACTGTACATCGACCTCCAGGTCCTCGAGTCGAGGTGTGCGTGTGTGGGTGCAAATTCGATTACACTCAAGTTAAAGCAATTTCCTGCGGAATTCAATTCTTGTCCTCCGTTGCAGGTGAGCTCCCCGCGGACTTCTGTGTCTTCTCAAAGAAATAAAGCACCTATAAACAGCAGCCTTAAAGGAGGGAAGTAGAGCCAAAATGCAATTAATATGCAAATTCGGGGGGAGACTTAATGGGGAGCCTTAACAAACATTCGTGTGTTGGGAGATAAGGCTGTTTTCAGGTTGTTTTCCTCTAACCTCTGCCTGTCCAAAGTCAAAGCCTTGGGGAGCTGAAACTCTTGAAAAGGCGTGGATGTTGCCGGTAATGGATTATTGCACTGGGAGAAGTAGGGCAGTCTAGGGCTATGTTTTAGAGCATTCGCTGTTCGTCATGTCACACAGTCATGCAAAATGGCAGTCAGCTAACTGAAACAATTCACTTTCTTCCTTTTATGTTATTCTCTGTCTCTTTTTTTTCCAGGGGTGAGCAATTTGCTCTGAATCCCATCAGAGTTTGTCATGGGTATGTGTGGAGGAGGGGGGGCAGAGAGGAGGATAGAGGGGAGGAGAGGTAGAATGAGTAGCCTGAGGCGAGAGATGGAGGGCAGCAGAGAGAGGAGAGGGTGAGAGTATGCATTCAGATTGGGAATTCATTTGCCATTCTCGGGTCCAGTCATACTTCAAGAGGCTTACGAGAGACATGGAGAAGGGAGAGATGAGGCCTCTGATGTGTAATGACATGCCTGATGATAGAGGGAGAGGTGAAAGGGAGAAGGAGAGAGACTGCTATGAATCACATTGATAAAGGAATAGTGAGACCAACAGTTTGCAAAAAAAAAAAAAAAGGCTGAGAGACGGGAAAGAGAGATGGACGGGTTTGGGCTGCAGTCCTGTGGGTCGATGCTGCAGTCGAGGCCACAGCAGTGTTGTCTGATGGATCTAAGTCCCCGAGGACTCTACCCTCTTTTCCATCTCTCCCTGCCCCCACCCTAATGATTCATCCACCACCTCCAGCCCCCCTGCGCCTTCACCATGATTCACACCCACTCCCCGAGCTAAATTATCGCTGCAGTCCCTTGGAGAGCTCCATCACTCTCCCTCCATCTTCGGTTATCATCAAACAAGTATATGAGCTGAGACCGGCGCCTGATTGCATTGAAGAGCCCAGCTCAGCAGTTTTTACGAGACTATGCGCGTTTGATCGCGCACTCGAACTCACACACCGCTGGGTTTGATGGCACTTTTGCACCAAGAGTTTTCCATCTTAAAATGCTTGAGTGTTTACAAGTGATGACGCAGAGTCGATTTAGTGGAGGGCAGTGTAATTCCACAGGCAGGACACTATAAATGTTGATTACATGAAGGTTGAGTGGAATATCTAATCACCAGGGACCCACTGGTATTCTTTTCATACAACTGTCATATCACGTGGCTTCAGCAGAAGAAAGCACAGCTACAATCCTAAATTGCACTCTGCATCATCAGGAAAGTTAACAAAACAGAATGATGTGAAAAGAGCCTTGATTATTTGATCAAAGGTTACAATACATCAAGCAGGTTTAAGGGCCATCTTGATGGCAATTATTATCATCAATGAGGGGTCAGTGTAGGCCAACGGTCTTCTTACAAGATTCCAGTCAATCACTTAATGGGCTAGTTCATCTGTGTTACAAAAAAAAACAGCTAGTAAAGGTAAACGAGTCAAATTTTCCTAAAACAATGCACCAACTTGCAAAAAAATAACCCCCCTCAATCATCACCACCTCTGTGTCTGCAGAGACCCTGCACTTGGCCTGGATTTTCTTTCAGGATCTTTCTGGGTGTTAGCCTTTGGACAGTGAGACGCTTTGAGCCGGGAAGATGTGGCAACTTTAAATGTTGCAATCACAAACAGCAGCCAACATGTCCTGCTCTTTATACCTCAAGTATCTCAACAAACACTGGATGGATTGGTAAGAAATTTAGTTCACACATTCAAGTCCCCTTCCAGATGAATTCAAATAAATACATTTATTTATCACTTCTCATGTACCACCATCATCAGGTCCAAATGTTTTCTAAAAGTTCTGCTTAAGTCCAAATGTCAAACTAACGGCATGCCCATCAGCCTCAGGTGTACACTGTGTTTAGTGCTAATCAGCAAAGGATAACACGCTAAAATGCAAAGCTGTAATAGCGAATAGGGTGAACATTACACCTGCCAAACATCACCAGGTCAGCATTTTCATTGTGAGCATATTAGCATGCTGATTTTACCTTAAGGCAGCCTTGTTCCAAAGTACAACTAGCGCGGCTATAGACTCTTATTGTGTTGGTGTGAGACAGACGGAGGTATCATAAATCCCAGCAAATAAAACTCAAACCTGCTGCATGACTAGACAGCGGTAAGTGAGAAAATATGTTTATTTGCCATTCGGGTGAACCAACCCTTTAATGCAGCAACTCACGAACACGGACCACCCTCCCTCTCCGCCATCATGCAGTCACACACCGATACAGAGGGGATGATCTGGCATGTACTGGCCCCATGATTAAAGTGTATTGCGCTCACCTGCCCAAGTCCAATCAGGGCCTGTGCTGATTGCAGCAGCTTGCTGGAGACAAGAGATGGGTTACTGGTGGGAGGGGCAGGGGGGG
This sequence comes from Amniataba percoides, assembly GCA_037176925.1. Lineage (NCBI taxonomy): Eukaryota > Metazoa > Chordata > Actinopteri > Centrarchiformes > Terapontidae > Amniataba > Amniataba percoides. The sequence goes on from JBAJHX010000115.1 coordinate 11,365,955, forward strand.
CTGGTGGGGCTCCATCACTGGTGAAGTGACACTGTGGTGGTGCCATGGCAGGGCGGCAGGAAGCTCCAGCCCCGGGGAGGATCCAGCTCCGCTCTCCTCTCCACTCCTCTCTGGCCAGACGGGGTGAATCAATCATCTCCAAAGATGTCAGCATCTGCCCAAGCAATTTCAGATTGGAATAAATGGCAGATGGGGATGTTGTTCCCTCTGTTTAATCAGTTCCACCAAATGTGGTTTTATCTCTTATAAAATGAAACCATCTGTAGCACGTAGGTGTAAGGATCAAGTGAGGGAGGACGGAGGGAGAGGGTGACAGAGGGAGAGGAGAGAGATGTGTGTGTGCTTGTGTGTGTGTGTTTGGTGAGTGTGCACGCGTATGTGCATGTGTCTGTGCATGTGCATGCTTTTCTTTTTTTAAGTGTGCGTCTTTTTGCGTGTGTGTGTGTGTGGTGATGGAGGGCAGAGAGAGAGATGGAACACTGTGAAACAGAAGCAGAATAGTGGGAGTGAAATAAGGAAAAAAAGAGAAGCACTTATCCATTAAAAAGAGGGAAAATGTAATCTTACTGCGAGCTCACACCTCCACTCTAATCTCCTCTTTCTCCCTCACAGGAGTACCACCCAGGGGCCATCACCATTATATCTAGACCCATCTATTTCCTCCTCCGCCTCCAACCAGACACTGGGGCTGTAATTTGGTCCCCCTAGCCCCAGCCCAGGCAGAGACATCCCTGATAAATCCCCTTGTTTTTAACCAGGGATGATAGTGTGTAAGCATTATAGCCCTCAAAGCTCTTGCTTTAGGGATCATCTTGGTAACACTTTACTTTAGGGTGGCCTTATTCCAATGCGCAGTAAACTATGAAAAAGTCTAAGCAGGGTACACAGTCAAACTGTGTTTCAGTGAAAATCCTTTGATTACATTAAGTAAATCTAGAATGCAAGGCAGCAACAATGTCAAAACAAACAGCTACATCTGCACACTTGCTCTTACACAGTGTTGCTACACCCTCGTAAGCACATTATGCACAAGAGAGGCTTCCATTAAGCACAATGAAAGTAAAGCGAGACAAGGGTCTTATACGAGGTGGAGAGAGGCTGATGGAGGATGAGATTGAAAGGAGGAAGGTGTCAGGAGGAGCGACAGATACCGTAAGTAGCTGTGTCCCACTGTGTGTGTTCTTCACATGTTCTGCCTTATAGCTGTTATTAATGAAAGTCTGACAGGGTAATTCACTGGAGACTCTCCTCCAGCGAGGCATTGTCACTCAGATATCAGTATTCTGTATCAAAAGATGTGCGCGTGTTGAACGACTTCGCCGGTCGAAAAACTCCTCTGAGCCGCGTATATTTCAAAATGTAATACTCATATTTAATGGCAAAAAATAAAATAAAATAAAATGCATAAACACAGATGACAAATTTGAGAGGACCAATTTGAAATTAAATACAAAATCACACATCTTAAAAAAATAAATAAATAAATAAAAGAGGGGGGGGCATTTATTCCCTGAGTGTCGACTGGAAGGCAGTCGACTCTTTCCAGACTGCCAACATTAGGATTACACCCCTAGCCAACAACAAGTGATGGGCAAACTGTTCTTTGATTATTTTCTCAGCCAATCATCAAGCCTTATTTTTCCACTTGGCAAAAGACTTGTAAATCTTAATTGTTTTAGATTCATGACAATTATGATAATCAAAGTAAAACTGATAAATGCATACAGTCTGTCAGTAATATTATATACTAGTATTAACAATATAATCATAATAACAGCATAATACGAGTGTTATATGAAAATTTAATTAAAATTAAAAAAAATCAGGAGCTTTGAAGGATATAGTTCCCTTTCAGTCAGAACTTTTTGTTTTATGTTCATTTATGTGCTTTGAGCTTGGATTCAAATAAATATATTCAATTCACATAGGGACAGAGATAGGAACAGGGAATATTTATGTGCATTTATGACATTTAATTCAATAATAACATTATCTTTTACTCATATTCAAACTTCAATTAGTTAATAATAATTCAATCATCTAATTATAAGCATAAAATTAATACAATTTAAATACAATGTACATATATAATACATTAATCCCTTTATATGAATGAATCATTTCAAATTATCCAAAATTTCTATATTAAACCTTTTTGTTCATTAATAGTTTGCATGGACACATTTATTCAGTACTTGTGAATCAACCAATAAAATGAGATTTACAAAAACATATGAAATATTTCTGCTTTAAGCCTTCATAATGCGAAAGAAGATACAAAATGTTCTTTAACTTTGCCTGAGCTTTTTCTTTTCAAGATATTTCATGAGCACAGATTTCCCCTCATCATCTGGTCATTAAAAAGGAATTTGTATGTCAAACATTTAGGAATAACCAAAGATAAATTGCAAACTTTCATTGCAATTGATTGCCACTGGATTCCAGTGCACACAGCAGATCTCAGACATGTGGTACCGTTCAGCTCGTCAGAAATGTGATTCCTTTTAAATAAAGACCTTTTTGTTTGGTTTCTGCTTTTTTACTGTAGCTTTATTTGCTGTAGCTGAGGACTGTAAGTTGTTTCATAAACACACAACCTTTCCATTCATTCCACAGTCGGCAGCATAAAACTTCACATCATAACAGAGGGCAGACAAAAGTCACATCTAGCAAAGCTTTTTGGTTTTACTTTATTTTGCAGATTATTGCTCAAAACACTCTGATAAAGTCCTGCTTATTTTTGTTTTATATCTGCTGCAATATATAAGCTGCTTTAATATTTTTAGACATAAAATATTTTACCGGAAGTCAGATGATCAGATAATTCTAATCGAAATTTCAGTGACAAAGAAAAGATCCCAATATAGTGTGTTTCTTCCATATATAACTAAGTACATCCCTCCTATAATAAAAGAGCTACAATTAAAGTTTCAGCTTAGTTGAAAAGACCATCTATTGAGTCTTCCTTTGTCCTACAGAGACTCTGTCCCTGTCATCCATCCTGGTGTCTCAGGATGAACTGAGATACAAGCGACGACTTGGACACACGCTGAGTGCTAAATGGACGCGTCGAGAGCTCGCTATATCTGGACAGCACGGTTCACATCCACTTTATTTTCTAGTCGGGCTTTATTAATTTTTAATACTAACGCGGGCCAAAACGGCTCCCAGTATTAAAGAGACAAAGAGACTCTCCACCACTTGCTTTATAAATCGATGTCAAGTGAGTTATTCCTCAAAAATTATTTTTAACCTGTGAATCAACACGGGGCGACGCACAATGGATGAGCCAGAAAGAGTCACAGATGAAATCAAAGGACGGCAATGACACAAATATCAAACAGTGAATCGGTGGCCCTCTCTTTCACTCTTTCTGTGTTCTCTGCTCTGTCACCAAGTGGGATAATAGTGCTTCAGAGATGATTTGTTAATTAGACTGTCTAGACGTTGTTCAACTGCGCTCAGTGCAGCTGGCCAATTGGAGATTGTGGCGAATAAGTGTATGTGACCATTAAAAGGATATCGGGCCAATCCCATCACGGGGGAGACAAATCGCACCCTGTTGTATTGGGGAGTGAAGACGGGATGATGGAGAGAGAGAGAGAGAGAGGGAGGAGGAAAGGTAAGGAAAGAGAGAACAAGTGAGCTGCAAACCAATAAACCCATGAACTATATTCACCTCACAGGGCTGGGATAATTGCTGCTGTAAAAAGCATTTCCAGTCCTCGTTTGTAGTGCAGTCTGCAGTGTCAGGAGGGGTGACTGGTCTGTTTGACAGGACGGCATGGTAATCAGTCATGTACTGATAACCTATACCAACTGGTCCCACAGTTAAAAAGGACAGGAGCCCGTTTGTGCTCCTCAGTCTGCAAATAAAGCCTATTAGCTGCTGCTAGACATCCAGACTCATGGTCTGCATAATCACCTTGTAAAAAACGGCCCTGCTTGTCCTTTGTGTCGGGCCATGTCCGCCATTCTATTCCTATCTTTGCGGGGCGAGAAACCAATTTGGGCTCCAGCGGGCCTTGAGACAGTCAGGTAGGTAGGCAGGCAGAGAGGCGGGAGCTGAACAGGACGGAACAGCCAGCCATACATATGGATCAGGTCGACAGGCTGAGCATTAATGGCCTCCCTCTGGAATCTAAAACACCGGCACAGGCCAGAGAGGAGCTCCTGGGGGAAATCAGAATACCAGCAGCCATTCAGGTCAGCTTGTACGTGTTCGCCGCATGTTACAGCTCCATTTTCCTTCCCCCAACCCCCTCGCAGTCAGGGAGACAGAGAGCCTTCTCTGAGGTGATTTATACTTGAGTATTATGTATTGAGTGGAGCGCATTGTTGACCGCTTTCTGGAATACAATTGGGTTTCTGTTGAGAGCGATGCGTACGAGGCTGAAATATGGTTTGGGTGAAGGGATTGATTATGTGTGAAGACGAAGTGCTGCCTTTGCTGTTGGAGGAGTGTACATCATTTCTGTGGCTGCACAGTATCTCTGCTGTCTCGGTAACTGAAGGGAGAGGAGGCAGGAGCGATGCAGAAGGCAAGGAAGCGATGATAAAACGCTAAGTCAGTGAAGTGTTGGTTAATTAACATTTGATGACAATGTCTAGATCTGACAAATAATACCAAATGTGAGAGTTTTCTTTTTCTTTTTCTTTCACGCAGACTTTGTTCAGACAATACAAGCCAGGATCAGACAATAGAGTAGAAGCAAGAGACAAGATACAAAGCATTTTATTACAGTTCTTACACTTGACTTAAATTCTTTAAACATTAAGAACATCAGCTACAATGGTAAGCTTTTATAACCACAGCGACACAAGGACCGCAGGTTCAGATTTCTTAACTGACTGCACAAGGATTTTATTTCCCTTTATTGTTTTTTTTAATTAAAAAAATCAAGTTTTGTGCCTAGCACTCCACATCAGAGTGCTTTTGCTTTCATCTGTCAAAACAAAATTAACTGGGTGCACCCACATTATAAAATGTGTGAGATGACATCATGGCCCAGCGACAACCAGCAAGAAAAAATTAAGCATTTACTGTAGCGTGACTTCGTTTTCCTCGAAACCAGTGTCACCGGTATGTGAGTCTGTATGTGTGTGTGTGACCTTCATTACCTGAGAGCTTTGATGTTTTTTAGGCAAGGTGTGCCAGTGGGTGTACATCTTGAATTACTATTATTATGTTTCAAGATTAAACAACCAAACACATATCATTTCAGTTTATTTCCAAGTAAGTTAAGGTACAAATTAATTCAATGGCAAAACTATAGAGTCATCTGAATCATCTGAAATATTTCCTACCAATAAACACAAAACAATCCAGTGGTTACCAACTGCAAGTTGCACTTTGAGTAAGGGACTTTATTGTTCCTTTTTCTGTTACTCACTATTCTTATAACTTTTGCCGGTGATCTCTCAATCTTGTTCCCAGGGCACTGTTGAAAGTCGTTCAAAGAAAAGGTGCAGCTGATTGGCTAAGGTGACAATAAATCATAACACCACCTCATAACATAACCACCAAAATGTGTGTTAGAGTGATGATACTGTATATCGCGGTATAAGAAGGTGGAATTTTCCACTACGAGTGAATATTGGTTTTACTCAGTCTCATGCTAATTAGTAACAGACTCACAAGGAGAATTTTACCAATGAGGTTCTTCTCACACACTCCTAAATATTACTCAGTTTTTTTATGTACCTCTTAACTCTGCTGTGCTGTATATTTGAGAGTTGACAGAAATTGAACCCGTTTCATACCCCATCTGAAGTGGTGGGTGTTTTTTGGAGAACAAAGGGCTTTATCTGCGCTAGTTGAGGAATGCTGACAATGTGACTGTCATAAGCAGGACTTGTGACCTTGCTGAAGTGCCATTCCCTCCCACACAGCCATCATCTCAATACTGCCTATGTCCTCGACGCTCAAACTCCAGTGAGCTGCGGCTTGTGACCAGGGCAAGACATTGGTAGCTGTACAGTAATTCTGTGTTGTCCACCAGAGAAATGATTGTGTAACTATGGTTTCATTGTTACGGTGAAAAGAACCAGAATCGTTTCAGTGAATGAGATGAGATTTTACACCACAAAAAAAAAGGAGTAGGACTAGATATCTGTTTTGTCGGCACCGAGAGAGCTTTCAAGAAGAGGAATCCTCCCTGAAACGGAGAGGAAGACAATTTACAGAGTAGCTTGGTTTACAAGGAACACAAGACAGACTTTGTGAGAAAAGCAAGATGCAGATGATTCTGCTGCTTCGTGTACATCTGGATTGAACCAGTAAAAAAAAGACTAAAATGATGTAAAAATCTTAATTTGGCTGAAGGAGCTCAAAATGATATTGCACAAGTCCAAAGACCAGAACTAAACAGAAACTGCTTCACAGATTGGAGGCTGGTTCTTTTTTTGAAGTCAAACGTTAGAAGACAGCAGGGTCACATTCGCAAACACTGTTTGAATTACAACAATGGAGACACACGAATTCTGTGTCAGAGTGGATTCGCCCTGTTTCGCCCCAATAGCCGTGTGCGATCGTGTGTGTATGTGCATGTAAGCACACCCACACCTCTTCGACTCAACACATCCCATCATAGACTCCAACCGGTCACCCCTTTTCTCCTCACTCTCTATCCAGCCATCCATTCCCATCATCATGCTTCTTTGCTCTGTCTTTATTGCTGTCCACTCTGTATGTGTGTGTGTGTGTGTGTGTGTGTGTGTGTGTGAGAGAGAGAGAGAGAGTGGGTGTGTTTGGTTGTGTGTGCCTGCTATAGATGAGGCAGGGATGGTTATGTCTCGACGCGGCAGCGGCGGTGGCGGCAGCAGCAGCAGCAGCCTGTGGAAACAAAGGCAGGGTGATTTATAGCCCCGTACTGAGAGCATAAATCACACCTGCAGCGCCGCGCCTTTAAACGCCCTGCGTCCTGACAGCATTTACCTTTTATAAATGATTGGGCTGAACCTCCCATGGAGCCTGAGACCACAAAGCTCACTCACTCCCCATCTAACTCTTCCTTTGTTTCACCCCTCTCTCTCTCTCTCTCGCTCTCTCTTCCTCTCCCTCTGTCTCATTTCAATTTTTTTTCTCACTATCCATCTTGCACGTCATTCTGTCTCTTTCTCCAGCATCTCTCTGCTTCTGCCTTTTCCGTCTCTGTCGAAATTTCGCCCTCCTCCTCCCGCTCCCCTCCATCCTCCTATCTGTCCCCACCATGGCCTCCCTTTCTCCGCTTGCAGGGCATGATGGGATGCTCCCAGTGGCGCCTCGCTCTGCGCTCACCCGGCGTCTACGTCTGTAGGGGATATATAACTAAAGCTGCTTAAAAGGCGGCAGCGCTGCCACCACATCCGCGGCCGTTAAGGAAATGAATGTGTCAGTCTTGGCCCTATCTGCCTTCCTCATGACCACTTTTGTGTGCGGCAAATACATAAGGGGGGGGAGGTGTTGTGGGATAAACGGCATACACACACACATAATGCCACACCTGTGTATCGTGGCGGGAGTGTGAGGCAGGGAATACACAGCCCCAGCTGCAGGAGTGTGGCTACAGATAAAGGTGACGTCTTGAGGCCATTACTTATCCAGCACAGCGGCAAAGGTTTGCAGATATTATACCTGCTGTCTCCACATAATAGCTCTGGGTTGGGAGCCACACACACACACACATTTGGATACGCACACACACACAAAACAAGCACAAACAACACGGTTCACAGACAGGCCCACACAAAATTCATACACGCAAATTTATACCCATGTTCTCGCAGCTAAATCACAAACGCACACATGCCGGCGCGCAGACACACTCTGTGCGATACCTCGCCTCACTGAGTTAAAACAGATGAAAGAGCTGGTAAATGAAATCTGACTCAACAGTTTAAAATGCAGCACTGCAGCACTGCGAGCATCAGTAGAACAAAACGACAATGTTTCTCAAAGCTGCCACAGCAACAACCAGCAGGAGCATCCAAATAAGGGTTCGTTTTAAGATCTCGCTTTTTTTCTGCGAACGCCGCATGCAGCCTGGTGCGGATGTGTGAGGAGGATTGTTTTCTGTGTATCTTAAAAATTGATTTGAGTGTGAAACATGCACTATAATCCCCCCCCCCTCCCCATTTCAGAATAGTGGCAGCGCATTAGGTACTCATTATCAAAGTCACAGCACTGTAAAAATACCGGGGCAACATGTGAAGTGTCATCACAAGCGTGCTATTCAAATTTATTTTACAACAGTCCCATTCGTCAGTCTGCAAAAGCATACCCAAAGTGCACTAAGTGAAATGTCATTTCTCTGTAATTCCCTTCAGTCTAATTAAATGAAACAGGTGCTCGGTGACACATTCACCACAATAGTTGCTGCTGCTTTAACACACTAGAAGTCTAGTTATCCTCTCTGTAAACTGAGCACTAGTGTTAGTTCTCAGCAACTGGATAGCTGTGGAGATTTTGACTGTAAATGAAAAAGTTGACCCTTTCTTTTCAGTGGGAAAGTAGATTAATCACATAAATGATCCCTGTTATTCTATTAAATTTCCTGCAAATTATCTGATTAAAAACAAAAAAAGTCTGACAAGGATCGAAATATTTTTAAAACACATATTCTACAACTCTTAAGTGGAAATTAAATCGACGACTAACTTCCACCTTGAACGGGAAGCATCTCGTGGTGTCCCTGCTAAAAAATGCACAGTGGATTCATACCATCCATGCATTAGCGCTTCATTTAGTCCCAATTCCATCTGTTAAATCCTTACACACTTGATCTTCTCCCTCTAGCGCGGGGTTCTCATACAGTTCCAACTTTTCATGGCAGCGAATAAAAAAGAGAGACCCGGACAGACAAGATGAATCGAAACCCAGCCAGTCATTTCAGCTCCAGTTTGAATGTGACAGTTGTTCTTTGTATTTGCGTTGGACGGTCTACAGTGGAAACGAGAGATGCCCTGCAAATGTGAGCTATTCTGCTGCCAGGATGCCGGTTGTTCTACTGTAACTGAGCAGGAGCCTGTGTGTGTGCAGAAAATAAATACCAGCACCCTCGCAGCGAATAAAGCTTTGCAGATATCCTCAAGGTCTGAAGAGATTTTTTTTTTATTTGTAACAGACAATCATAGTATATGTTTATTGAAAGAGACTGTAAATGGCAGTGCTTTATGAATTAGCGAGAACACGGTTAGGGCTTTATGTTGTTGGCAGAATGAGCTGTTTATCAACTGTTATGTATACTGTCGTGATGCTGATCGCCGGGGGAGGGAGATGAAGGGCGACGGCTTGTCATGGAAGTCAGCCCGAAGATTGACAGTGGTGACTTTGGTTTTTTTTTTTCCCCCTTTGTGGCGCATATGAACCAGAAATGACTCACCCGGCAAGCGAGACTAACGATTCCGTTCGGTAACAAAGAGGAAAAACAAACTCAGACGTTCCTTTCCTCTGAGAGCGAGCCAAACCCTCCGCCGAGGCTAAGAGGCTAATGTTTGGCTGCTATTAGTATGCCCTCTGTTAGTCTTGCGGCGAGGCCTCACATGTAGCAGACCTGACCTCCGTGTTGAAAAGTACACCTCGACACGGAGCAGGGCGTCCATCTTTCCCTGCACCTAACCTTGCTCTGTCTGAGGTAAGGGATCAGCAGGGGCAATGGTCCTCTGTATGAGCTTGCTGCACGCACACCCCACCTCCACTGTTCTCTGCCCAGGGTTAATTGGCTTGATTGTTGCCCTGGGCTATGGCAGATTCTGCAGGGGGGACTTCAAGCCTTACAGTCGCTAGGGCACGTAAAGCATTCAGATGGTATTAATTAACTATTCATAGGAGTCTAGCCCCTGCCTGAGGTATGTGTTTACCTCATCTTCATCACCCCCAGAAATATCTCCTTTTATAGTTACCAAAAGCTTCGACTCTCCACTTTCATGAGTCGGGGCTCAACTATTTCAGCTATGCAGTCGAATTAATGTCAACCTTGCCCGGTCTGGTACAAACATCTACACAAATGACATTTTTCTGGCCCCTCAAAAAGAAAATATGTTGATTCGACAGATCTGTCAGAACAAAAGCTCGACAATTTCACTTTGCCAAGCCCCCCCCCGTAAAAACAATAAAAGCGGGCAGCACAAAACATGAGCAATGTAGCTTGAAAGGTATGAAAATATAACCCTTTGATGGTTGAATCTGATGCTGAGTAAAGGGACCAGCTATCATTTAATGAGACAGTTTGCCTTGAGATGAAAAAGAGAAACTTTTTTTTTTTTTTTAAATTAAGCACACATACCTCTTCTATCATTGAGTGACTGTTTTTAAATCGTTTTTTCTGAGGAGATCCGGGCAGCAGCCGCTCCCCCACGAGTTATCCGAGACTGTCGGGGGCAGCGACTAAAGTGAAGCTGTCCTGAAGCAAACTTATCGTTAACCATTAGCCAAATTGTGTATTATACCAGGTTGAACCATATCAGCATCTAAAAGACCTAACAAGCCCTCAGCCGTGCCATGCGGTACTTGAATCTTCAGGGCACGGTAACACCGAAGCCTGCCCAGAGCCTTCAGGTCAGCGCGATCTCCACCCGTGCCACGTCAGGCTGAGATCTCACGGGTCAGAGATCCAGAGGCTGCCCGCGACACCCCCGGCGAAACTTAGCTGATAAGCAGCAGCCGAGAGGGAAGAGGCGAGTGGCTGTAACCAAACCTCGTAATGAGCACGCTCCGACTCTTATATATACAATCATATCCACTCTTACGCACACACACAGTGTTACTGCAGTAGCACAGTGTTTGTATGATAACGCTGGCTGTTTACAATGAGTTTAGTCCTCCCTCCCCCTCCTCCTCCTCCTCCTCTCACGCTGCACCTGCTGAAGTCTCCAGCCCTCCGCTATAGCTGGTATACATTATGTGGCTCAACATCACAGGTAAAGAAATATATAAATAAATATAAACACTGGCTCTGGAACATGTCCCCCCCCCCCCTCTCTCCTTTCCTCCCTCCCTCCCATCCCTCCTCTCCCCTACACTGAGAAGTAATGAGGGGCTACCTGTAATTACAAGCAGCTGCTGTCTTCCCTGACGAACGCTAATTGCCAATAATGATTTTGGAGAGCTGTAAAAATTCACCGGCTGACGCTCTCTCCCTCTCGCTTGCTCTGGCTCTCTCTCTCTCGCTGTCTGTGGTTTGTAGAGGCAGAGAAGGAGAGAGAGGAAGACAAAATTAAAGGAAAGGAGAAAGAGAGAGAGAGAGAGATGGCGGGTTTATTCTCTCCCTGCCTGTGTCACAGTCGGGAGTGCAGTTAGCTAATTTCTGTTGCTGACATATCAGAACCCTCAGTCGCCTGTTTGCCATCTCCTTCTCCCTCTCTTTCTTTCTCACCTGTTCGCCATCTCCTTCACGGGCTGATAACAGCTTTATTAGAGCTATAATGTGCAGGTGGAAGTTTAAAGGTCCCGTATGAGCGCAGCGGAGGAACAGAGGGGAGTGTACACAGGAAGGCTTGGGTGAATGGGTGAGGTGCCTAATAAGCCACGTGCATAATTAAAAGACAACGATGCCACTAATTAATGAATGCTTGTGTTTGGCTGCGCGTCGTAATGGAGACGGCGTCAGCGTGTGAGAGTCTGTCTGAGGGAAATTGAATTAGCCCCAAAATAAGGGAGAGGAAGGCTGGCGGAGGTGGGGGGACTGATGCATCTCAGTACCACATAATGTGAGCTCCTTCTCCTCCTCCTTTTTAAAAAAAAAAAAAAAACTTCTCATATTTTGACTTTATTCCCAAGCAAATCAGAAAGTTATTCTGCTCTTCAGTCGCTCTGGAAGATTTCTTTGGAACATAAAAGCCTGCGAATGTGACTAATGACTTTCGAATTTACTTTGAAGCGTCTCACTCTTGATGGTTGAACTGTTCAATCGATTTGCCAAATCTCCATCGCGCACTCGGCCGTGAATGCGGAGCCCTGCGTTATTAACTCAGCTCAGACCATGCAACATTGATCGTCTCATTTTCCGGCCGTCTCAATCTCCCTTCAATCCGCCAACACTGAAAATAGGAGGTTTGAAACAGAAAGGAGAAAACAGCCCCGTCTGCGCTTTTCATCTTTATCTGCTCCGGGTATTGAGCGTCTTCTTGTCACAAAGATAAGTGTTCAATAACAGAGCGAACAAACACGCTGGTGGGGCCGCATCACGGCACGAAGTCCACACATGAAAGAGTTTGCCGGTCAGTTTTTACAGCGGTCCAACCCGCCCACCTCTGAGCGGTTATCAAAGACGTTACAAAAGCTGACAAAAGAAATCAAGAGTTCCCAACACTCGCGAAACACTTACAGGCTGTCTTCTCAGGGCAATTACCATAGAATATGTAATCAGCGAATCCCTTTTATCTCATTTGCAAAACTATTATTATTGTTGTTTAAGGTCACTGCGCAGAAATGCTTTTGAGTGATATAGGAAGCTACTAGACGGTGATAACTATTTATTCCCAAAAGAAAATGTACCTTTATGCACACATATCAATAGTTAATTAATTGTTTTAAGTTATTTTAAGTTAAGCAAAAAAGACCAAATGTGAAATATTACTGTTTTTATTGAATTAAATTGAGTATGTTTGAGTTTTAGACAAATTGAGTCACTTGAAGGCCTGACGTTGGACTCTAGGATGGACATATTCCATTCCAAACTAAAAGAAAAATCAATTCATCAACAACGTAATTGGCAGATAGACTAATACTGAAACTAATCATTAGCTGCAGCCCTGACAGTCTGTGAACTATCTGTTCTGCCATCACACAAAAATACCCCACATCTTTCCAAAATGTCTCCAAGAGAGTTGTTTTGATTGCACTTTTCAGATCAAAAATATTTAAGTATGCAGCTAAAAATATCAGGGTAGTTCAGAAGAGGTGAATTTTAAATAGACGTATTGCAGAGAAACATTCAAGTTGTCTCCGTATCTTAAAAGAGAGTAAAGGTTTGACAACAGGACAAGAGAACAGAGTTAGCCTACTGAAGGTGGTTCGAGGCGGCCGTAGTAAAAGTGCTATCTCTCAGATTTATTTGAAATGTTTAACAGTGTTCAGTCAGAAGGAATTTCTGAGGAGCCTAATTTGCAAGCAAGAAATGACCTTAAGTAAAAATCATTTCAACATCTCAAATAAGAGCTTTCTTCCAGGAGAGTTGTCTCTCTTTCAGTTCATAATCACATTTTGCTCAAATCACATCTGATTCCATTCAGGTTGATTCAATCATACATGCTCTTCTATCTACACATGATTCCATTCAGTCACATTTTCCAGATAATATCACGCTGAACTAAATTATCCCAAATTACCAGTAAAAGCCAGTAAGAGAATTAGTTTGGTCAGACTGAAATAACTCCTTTTCAAATGAGACGTTGGTGTTTGAAAATCTTGTGCTTCCTGCAAAAGAAATCTGAGGTTGGTTTTTTTTTCAACTTTTTTAAAATTTTAAATGAATTGTGACCTTAGCGATTCCAAACATCAGCTTTGAGATTGACAAAGCTTCCGAAGGACCTGCCTCATTAGCTAAAACATCTCCCTTGGTTTATTTTTCACGCTGTGATTATTCTAAAATGAGAAGCACTTTATTTTATCTGTTAACAGTTTCATACCATTATCTAATTTCTTTTCATGTTTCTATTTATTGCTCAGTTTTATTAAAACCAAGAAACTAATAAAAGCTGACTTATGAAAAACAATTATTTTAAATGATTTCGAAAAGGCAAAACACAAAGGATCACACCGAATGGACTAGAAACTACAAGACGTGAATGTTCCCTGTAAATCAAATATGAATTCCTAGTTTATTTTACTGTGTGGGCTGAACTGAAAATGAAAGGGGCTGCCTTCTGTTAACAAACTAATCACGAGTAGCTCCTCTCTGACACATATTTATTCACTCTGCGCTTTGATCAAGAACTGCTGGTTTTTATGGACATCTGTGGCTGTGAAACAGACCTTTGAACACCCTGAACTGTGGGAACCTCTCGCCATAAAAAAAAAAGGTGCTTAAATGCTATCTTATCTCAGCTGCCTTGAATAGTTTACATTTTTATTGTTGTGCAATCATTGCTCTGTAATTATTATATGACTCAGTTTCTTCTCTGTGGGAAAATTGTCATGGCATGGACTCATATTGATGCCATAATCCGCAGAGATATTTTTTTTATGTCATTTTCAAAAGCAGAATATTACTTTGAGCTTTGGGGAGGCAATAAAACAATATGATATCACACTGTTTGATTGTCTCATTGTTTTCTTTGTAACACTGCACAATACCCGGCAGCTGTATCCAACTTCTTACCTCCTCCTCCTCATTCTCTTTCTTTAATAGGTAGGCAACCTGGAAACACTGTTCTTAATGATTTCACTGTTTGGAGAGCTCAGTCGAGCTCGCTCTCTCTCTCTCTTTGACTTCACTGATGTCATGACAGTTCAGAATACATTCCCAACATGTAAAAGGCACTGTCAAATTACATTTTTGGATTTAGTCTCTTTTTTTGGACACCATTACGTACACTCTCAGACTGCAAAAATGCTTTCATCCTGCCAGAGTGACTGTTAACTTGTGTTCTGCGCAGAGAAAAAAAGGATTTAACAGATTAACAAATGTGTTGGTATGACCGAAAAACACACAAATACAGTAAGAAAAAAAAAAGACTCAATTTGTAATATTCAAAGCAAATTCCCTCATCTCATAGTGTGTGGACTTCATTTATCTCTGTAGGCTGGTGCAAAACTCTTAACAGGCTGAACCAGTTTAGGCATATTCCCCACAGCCAGCTACTTTGGATTTGAATATGGTGCCTGATATTTGGTATGTAATAAGGGGCCTGCAGCCTTTCCCTCTCAGTGAGCAGTAAGGGCCTGTCTTCCTGATAATACCATGCATGGATAACTGAGTGAGACGCCATCAGATACTGGAAGCAGCGAGCTTAAGGGAAATGAAATTTATTTGGAGGCAAGAGAGAGTGAGGGCGGCAAGGAAAAACGGCGAGGATAATTGAAACGGGGAGCGTTCAGTTGGGGAGAGAAATTGAGATGTTGTCACCAAGTCCTCCTTATCGTCATCAGGGCCACTGTGCAAAAGCAATTAAAGAGTCAAAAAGAATATCTGGAGTTATGCAGAATCCAAGGGAGCAGAACGCAAGTCAACATGGTGCCCCGTGCACATGAAGCGCGCGCGCACACACACACACACACACACACACACACACACACACACACACACACACACACACACACACACACACA
>JBAJHX010000115.1:11381304-11406762 GCA_037176925.1 Amniataba percoides
ACACACACACACACACACACACACACACACACACACACACACACACACACACACACACACACACACACACACCTGAGAGGAAGAGGATTAGAATGACAGATTGTAAATATTTGTTTTTCTTCAGATGTTTTAGTCGTGAAATTACAACACAAGCACATTGTTATTACAAGTTCACCAGTTTTGTTTCTTTTTTTTAAATAAATTCAAACAGAAATGATCACTATTCTCGTCTGTGGCACAGACATGTGTCAAACATGTGTGCGTTATATTTAAAAATAATACATGTTTTTTTGGGGGGGGTTTCGTGATAGTTGCATTCTTTACGTGCACAGCCCACAATGCGATTTAACTTTCACAGTTAAAAATAACAATTGGCTCAACTGAAATATGTACCACATTATGTACAATGATGGCATAAGCCGGTGCCAAGATGCTCTCACTGTGGTACCATATGAGAGACTGCGGGTGCAATTTGTTTTTCTTTTTTTTTTCTCTCTCTCTTTTGTTGTGTTTTGGACAGAAACTATGGTATAGAAATAATGAAGCTAAAAACAAAAATCCCTCCTACTCCATTGCAAACTATTGGATATGTAGAATTTTTCTTTTTTTTACAACATAAAGTCCATCTATAGTTGTAGTGACAGCTCTGTAAACATCAGGGGTAGAGGCTATTTCATGGTTCACCTTGGCTAAATAAATTATCAAAAATGCAAATAAGCCCAAAGAAGTACAGAAAATAAGCAGTGCTTTTTTTTTTCTTTTTTTTAGTCCACACAGTAACAAAAGGGGAGCGATGATGAGGGTTTTACAATCTCACATATTCCCATGTCAGATTTTCATGGATGTTCTGGCATACCTCAATAAGCTAAATCTTGTCATTTCCTTTCTCCAAATTGAATTTCTAAAGGGATTTAAATGGGCCAACTATGAATGATGCCATGGGCGAGAATGCTCAAATTACCAACAATGTGGAGAAAAATGGGTCTGAAAGCAGACAAGAGGCACCAGGGGGGTTTGAAGATGTGGGTAGACTGATGCACTTTCAGAGACAATTCATCAAAAGCCCCCCCCCCCCCCCCCCACGTAAGCCGGCCACTTCTTTCTCCTTCGCGCTAGTTAAAACAACCTGTCTGATGATCCCTTCCTGTTAGAGCGAGACCGTTTCACTATTAGTCGAGCAGATTTTTTTAACTTTAACCGGGAAGAGATGGCGAGAGGAGAGACGGCGCTGCACTGCTGAGAAATAAAAAAGCAACAAAAAAAAAGTAAAAAGAAAGAGAGAGATTTGGAAAAAAAACCGACAGGATAACAAAGAGAGAACTGGAACGAGTAGCGACAGACAGCGAGAGAACAAGAACAAGGGAGCGGGTGAGAGGAGAAGAGCAGAGTGGCGGTGGCTCGGTGGGGGGGCCCATAGTAATGAACAGGTGGTGGGGGGAAGAGAAGGTTAAGCCTGTTTCTGTGGGTGTCGCTGGAACCCACCCCGTGCTGTGTGGACAGATGTGTGGACGGGCCGCTAGCTAGCTCTCCCTGTCTCTCCCTCCCCTCCTGCCTGGCCGGTGCTGCCAAAGCCCACTAGCCTGTGCTCAAAAACTCACTCATTTATCTGCCTTTGTTCTTTGTTATTTTTGGACTCGGACGCGGCAGCGAAAAATTGTCTCTCTCCAAGGAGAATCACGTTCCTGTCTCCCCGTCTCGTTAGCTTCTGTCCGTGTACGATGCACAATAATGTGACATTTGGGAACGCTGTGATGTTTGGTTTTGTTGTTTCGACGCGGATTTGGATCTCGTCTGCCTGTGGCATATAGAAAGAAAGATTAGGAGTGTTAGTTGCTTCTGTTTAAAAAGCCAGGTGGCTAAGGGAGTCCCAGACAGGTACTATTCTAATGAACACACGCTTATACTGTTGTTGCTTCAGGCCTGTTGACAACCAGAGAGGAACAGGATGTTGTCACTCAGACCTTCCACTGGGTGTGTGCATGTTACTCACGAGTGCGTCGTTTGACTGAGGGCTCTGTGTGACAGGTGTTTCCTTGTTTGTCTATCAGACTGGTTTTACATCGTCAGCTCAAAGGCAATGATTTATAATTTATCAATGGAGGGGCCCAGTGGAGAGAGTGGAAGTTCAAACTCTCAAGGTAATCTAAGTAATCAAACTGTCATTTAGGTCTGAAGGCATTCTCTGTTTCAGAATGGGAGAAAAAAAAAGTAAGAAAAACTGCAAAAAGTGGAGAGGATGTGTGTTTGTGTGTGCCTTTCTGGGTGGAAATCACCTGTGTTGGCACAGCAGAGTCTGTATTTTGTCAGTGCATAGAGATCTGGTCTGCACCTGTTGTCAGACACACACACACACACACACACACACACAGATGAAAATCAGTTGACAGCATGGCCAGCCTCATCAGATGTGCCCACTCCTGTTCCGTTCATTAACGTCCAACCGAAGGCGGCTGGCCTGGGGCCTACTGCTAGTCCCACTCGGCTAAACAGCACCCCCACAAAGCAAACACAGAGAGAAAGACAGGGAGAGACAGACACGTGAGCAAAGAGAAAGACGCTCAAACAAAGTAAAGCACAAAATGCTGAAAATTTGATTATTTAACCGGGTATGCGAATGCAGCTGGCAGAACAAGAGCGTGATAGCGAGAGAAAAGATGCGCGCAGACAAACCAAAGCTAGCGTTTGCCGAAGATTGGCGAGCACAGCCATAGCCTTGGTTTGGAGGTCAGCTGGGAATTTTGGATTGGCGTCGCCTGCGTGACGCCCACGCGCTCTGCCCGTTCTCCCTGGGATGCCAGCGCCACCTGCTTACATTGTGGATGGCAGCTTTGGTGCCCAGCAGGAGGGCTGGATGGACGGACTCACAGACAACATGTTTCAGCTAGTTTGTTTGGAAACCTGCGGCCGCCCAGCCAGAGAGAGGAAAACTTTGGGAGAGAGGGGTGAGAGAAACAGAAACACAGAGAGGGATTTTCAGGAGTTTGCCACATCTCGCTCGGTCTCACTGTCTGACTGGTGCGACGTGCGACAAACAGTGACCTGAAATGTTTGGCAAGTCAGTTATAGACTGATAAAAATCCAAGCGCTGCGGCTCGTTTTTTTTTTTTTTTTTTTAAATCGGGCACGGAAATGACGGTGGCATTTAGCCATTTCAACAGGCAGGTTTATCATATAATCATACACAACCGGCAATATCTATCTCAAACCAACATTATCACACCATACGAAGCCATCTGACTGTTAAAGGAAAGCTGCTACTGCTTTGGCCAATATGCACACTAGAAGTTCAAACCTGTGGGAATGAGAGAAAGAGGTGATTTCCCAAAGCCTCCCACTGAACACGAACTCTTTCTCCGCCATCAGCGTACAGAGTCAGCACCCTGGCATGACTCATAACAAGTGATACAACCCTAGAAGAAATAAACATGACATAATCATCGGCGGCATCATCACAGGCACCCGGCTTTTCAGTTTTATCATCTAGCTACTTCTACCTTCCGAGATGAGTGAGCAAAGAGAGGGTGGGGGGAGGCAAGGGAACAGCTAAAAATGCACGCATTGTTGGGCATATTTTTTTTTATGAGTTATTGGAAAACTATTCGAGGGCAGCAGTGCAGCATGTGTGTGTTTTTCCTGAGGTAAGGGTGAAGGAGGTGTGGGCATAAGTAAGCGAGAGAAGCAAGCGGAGAGACCGGAGGGGAAACCACCTGCGGAGGAGAGGAGAGCGCTGGGGCCGGAGAAGATGAAAGAGAGGGGTTTTGATGACTTCCTTCAAAGCCCCTCCAAAAAGGTAAAAGTATCCCGGAAGACACACGCAACCGCACACTCGCTATATCTAGAAGTAAGCATCCGGTGTCAGAGGAGTTTCTGAGAAGGCACTCTGAGGTACATCTGACTGTTTTTCTTTTCTTTTTTTTTTTTTTTTTTAAATATACTCCACTTCACACTTCTCCTCAGCTGAACCAGATCATTCTTTTGTTCTCGAAACAACTCCCAGACAGGAAGCCAGGGCAAGAGATGAAGATAAACTAGTTTCCTTCTACTTCAAAAAAAAAAAAAAAAAAGAAAGCGTCTTACTCAAAAGTCAAGGTTTTAACGCTCCTACGCAATGTCACAGCAGCCCTCAGCAGTGTATTTTAGGATGCAACGAAGAAGGTGGGTGTTGATGTTGTTGGTGGACTGACCTTCTCAGTGGTTCACTTCATTTACCTCTGCTCTTGTGCGGTATCGGTAATGCTCATTAAAAAAGAATCTGGGCCATTTTAATTAAGACCCGAGTAAGAGAAGAGAAGAAGAAGTGCTACAAAATGCCCTTCGTAGTACAAACGTACCCTTGATATTTATGCACGGCCACGACAGGCCTAATCAATCATTAATATTCAACTGGTTATATCCTACTCAAACTCACGCACGCCGTCACACACGCTTACACACGCGTGCTGAGCAGAAAGGTCAAAACGACCTGTCATTTGTAGGCCTTAATTTGAGCTCCCTCTCAAATTCAAATACTGTTTATTTATATGAATGAGCCAAAAGCTCATACGTCTCATAATAAGTGCGCAATCATTCAGAAATATGTTCATTATGAAAAAAAAAAAAAATCAATAATAGTAGTACATCAAATAAAAATATAGGATAACTACATGCATGCAAGTATTATTATTTATATATTCTAGATGAATTATTACTTTATATTTGTTTTTTTAAAGCCATTTTTAGCAAATCAGTTCCTCTGACATGATTTCTGAGCAGGGTGTTGCTTCTCTGTCCTGTATATTTTTGCACACTCTCTCCTGCAACATTTTGTTATTTGCAGTTTTAATCTCAAGTTGCCAGTAATTATCATAATGCTGTTCATGCGCTTGTCGTGTTTCTCTTTCCCTCATTCCCACTCAAATATGCCCGATCGTTTAAATTATAATTAAGCATAGTGAAGTTAAATATGACTGTACAAGGTTTTCAATACAGTGTAATAATCTAGAATGTAAAAGGAAAACACAATAATTTGAATGCTACCACACAGTGAAAGAAAAACATGGTTGCAAACAAGTCATGACAAGACAATAAAACATATATGAAAAATTATAGTAAGATAATTGAACATAATGGGAATGTGACAATGTTCTCCGTCTCTTTCCCTCCCTCCTTTTTCTGTCTGCCTCTCTATTTCACTCATATCTTGTTAACTTGCTGCCAATGGCGAATGTTTGTGGTTTCAGTCTGTCATGAATCCAAGCTGCTGTCGACATTCTCTGGGTGTCGTTTTAACTTTCTAATCTTCCCTCTCTGTCCCAGAGGCACGCGGTCGAACCATGAGAAATAACATAAGGGCGAGAAAACAGATGAATTGATGGCGAGCGCGGGAGAGCGAGAGTGGTCACATCACACGGCGCTGCAGGAAGTCTTCCTCCAGTCAATCATTACAGTCAGCCTACTCAGCTTCCTGCGCGGCAAATCTCATTTGCTGCCTCTACTCCCGCGCTGGTGCGACTATAAAAAGGGGGATGTGGGGATAATGTGCATTATTACTTTTATCCAATGTAAGTGCGGCAGGCCAATAATTGTGCAATGTTGGAGTTTTATTGTTCCCAGCTGCTGCGATCATTACTAAACGTCAAGGAGATGCAACATTTCCTGTCGACTTAACGACAGTAATCACTTCCCTCTCCCTTTGCTCCCTCTCCCCTCACTCCACTGAACACTCCGCCACCCGGCCCAGCCCTGCGAGGTGCGGAGATGAGGCTTCTTCATCAACTTTATTGGATTCCTCCTCCAAACCGAATCATGGTAAATACACACTGCATCATTTTCCCATTTTTTCTCATATAGACTGACTGCCTGACTGCAGCTGCAGAAATTATTGGCTAATAATAAACTTCTCCGACCGCTCTTAGGCGCACTCCTGAGTGAGTTACCCAACCCTCCGCACTCCGGCGCTCACTTTCGATGCAAAATCCCCCCCCCCCCAAAAAAAAAAAAATCTGTCACAATCAATGTTGGGGAGCTCAGTAACAAGTTGCCTCTCTCACTCACTTTCTTTTCTCCCCTCCCTCTCCTTTATCCTCTCCCCGACTGTCTGTCAGGCAGGTGAATGCCCTGCAGACAACACACCAACAGGCTGACTTTATTTTCTGAAGGTGTTTCTGGGTTGGCGGAGGCTTCACAGGAATCACAGCTGAAGTGAGAGAGCGAGAGGGAGAGAGAGGCAGAGAGAAAAAGATCTGAGGTTGTGGTAAGTGGCGCGTAAGGTTGCACGCTGAACTGTTTTGATGAAAAGTGCCGTCTTTTTTTCTTTTTTTTTTTCACCATTAGGGAATGATTTCTTTTTAGCGAGCTGCTGAGACAGTTTTTCTGTGGGTTGAACAGAATGTTTTTTTTCTGCTCAGTGTAATAACAAATTCGGGAAGGCTTTATTTTCAGCATCGTTAGCATCGATACCGTCAACTGTTTCTGCCATGACGACTTGACGAAATGTTATTACAGGCGAAACTAGTGTCTGTGGGGATGTTTATGCACACGTGCTCTCCCCCCCAAAAAAAAGCCGTTATGAAGGAAACATCATCTGCTCTCCATCCTCTTACTTGTGTTTGGCTCATCGCACCTGAGGCCCACGCAGAAATCTAAACACCTCACAGAATATCCACGTGCTGTTGGTCATGTGCGTCTTACATCCAGAAGTGTCCGAAAATCTACGGTGTGTGCAACCCTCCACCTACTCCTGTAACCGCTGACAGTCTGGTGCCACTTCTAATGCATCTGGGCTGCTGCAGATCTCACACCGGCGCAGAGTATTGTACCATACGCTGGAATTGTCAGCGAGCCACAGATGTCATCTCCGAAGGTGAACACATACGCGCTCACTCATCACATGTAAACATCCTCGCGCTTTCACTCAGACAAATAAACACACGCACATCTCTTCTTTTTTTATTGCCTTATGTTACGGGGGGGACTCTTCCTCACACAAACAAACATTCCTCTGCTTTCCGCCTTCCCCCCTCCTTTCGATGTGCGCGTCGATTCTAAACTTTGCCTGGCTTTTGATCTGAGCCGTGGATGGCGCTCCTGCCTGCTGCCCTGCTCCCAACACCCACATATGGGGTGTAAAGAGAATTATTCATTGTTTTCACCACACAACAAAAGTGTTTGAGCTCAAAGAGCAGCTGCCTTCACATAGCTAATTTAACATTGATGGGGCTCCAAGCCGCACTGATGATAGGAGGTGTCCTGTTCATTGCCATTCCATGACAGTGGTGTGCTTATTAAAAATAGATGGTGGTGAAATTAGCCAAAAGCATGCGAATTCAGATCAAAACGCAGCTGTGCCATGTGGCTGCATACGAAAGAATGCATCCAAACAATCCACGCAGCCACCAATTAAATCAAGTATGGAAACAGAAACTCAATTAGTTTGCAGTTGCACAAAAAGAGATTTGTGCTCTTCATCACGAAACATCTCAACTCAGGGAAACAATTACTCAGCAGGAGGGTCTTTTAATGTATTTTATCTTACAAGGTAGCAATTTATTTCAGGAGTTTCCTGATGATTTCCAAGACCTAATGCTTTATAGCTTAAGAGAATATCTTTTCTATTTTCATTCACAATGTTTTTCTAATTGTTTGAATCACTTTTCTAAACTACAATGAGGAACATTTGCATTTCAAATGACATGAAGATTTGTTCATTATTTTATATCACTGTAAACTGAACATCCTCTGGTTTTGGTTCTGCTTGACCAAACAAGCTTGATGTTTTATTTTGGGCTGTGCTAAACTGCATTTGATGGAGAAAATTACTCAACACAATAATCAGCATATCAGTCAATACTGTACCTTTGATTTATTGAGTTTGAATTGGTAAACTTCAGCAAATTCCTTAAATTAATCCCATTGATGTGTACCTTTTTTTTAAGATCAGCAGAACATGTAACAATGTAAAACGTCTATGTAACCGTTAATCACAGGAAAGCTTACAATTTACAGTATACATATAGAGCGCAAAAACATGAACACAAGGATTTAAATGGTTTGAGTGGGTCTATGGAGAGAATTCCTTTAGATATAATACATCATCTCCTGGTTCCACTTAAAGAATTAATTAACTAATTTATATAAACCAGCGTGTGCCTGCTACATGTGCCGTTTCCCCTTTAACCACCAGATTACATCGTTCTTTCCAGGAAACTTAATTCGAAATCAACATGACATCACAGTACCCAAATAGGACACACTTAAATATAGATATTTCTGCACCATGTAAAAAAAAAAAAAAAAAAAAAAAAGACGGCACTCTGCCTCTCTTCTCTGGGTTGAGGAGAACACAGAATAGTGCTAATTGAGACAGGACAGACAGTAGCTGGTCCTGATGCTCATCACTGCAGTTCACTGCTGTGGAGAGGAGAGGCAGCTGAAAGTCCGTGCCAGATCGCCTCATGCACCACTGATTGCAACTACTTGGCCTGATTTTGGCCCGGACTGGCCCTCCACTATTGTGTCCCAACTCACCGCCCAGTGCCCAGTGCCCGCTGCCACTAGCCCATTACTCGGTGCCTAGTGCCCAGCGGTGGGTTGACCCGCAGTCCCACAGGCTTTCACCCAGCGCAGAGGAAAGGTTTGTGCCAACAGTTAAAGATGTGCAGTGGTGTGCACCATCAGCTGCAGGAAGTGATCACCAACTTCGCAATAACAAACCGTAACGCACACAGTACAGGGAGCCAGTGCTGATTGGTTTCCAACAAAGACTGAAAAACTCAGCTGGAGAGTTATATCCTAGATGGGTCTTTAAAAAAAATCTAGTGGTTCATCAGGAGTCACAGGATTAACAATGAAAAGTGACATTACAAGACAAGCTTGCTGTTATTTTGTCACACTGTCAGAATAACACAATACTTTCCAATACGTATGATAATTGTGCATACTGTCAGCTGGAACAACAACCCAGCCGTAACTTCAGTCCATCACAGAGAACCAGTCAGTTGCTCAAGCTGTCAAGAAAGTTTGCTGGTACACAATCCCAGCGAGGAAGCATCTTGTAACTTCACTTCTTATTCTGTTCCTGTGCCAACCTCCTTCCCGAGCCAAACTAGGAAATGAGACTCTCTCTGAACCTGGTAGACTGAACAGAATGTGAGAATTGACAGGTATGGCAGCGTCTGCCAAACTGTGAGGCTTCCTGCCTCTGCCATCCCATCGCACTCAGGATCAATCTCCATGACTCACTGAGCTCATATCCACATGCCGTTTCCTATCAGCTGGGAAGTTAATGTACAGGTTAATTATCCAGGCAACTCTGTTTGGAGGAAACGGCATCCGAGCCAAGTGTGGTTTCTTAGGCCAGCATTGTTGTTGTCATCCGTGATATTCTCAACTTACCACTCTTCTCAGCTCGTGATAAATCAGTCACTAAAGAAATGCCAGAAAGCAAGTATCATTTGCAGGGCTGGTGACTTGATGGCCTGGACAAATGAAGGCAGATGTTGTAAAATCACTCAGCTGCTGCTTAGAAGTCCACGGTAAACACTAACAAATCAGCAGCCAAATATTGCCTGTGTAGAGAATGTAATTTGTCATCTTCACCCTAAAGAAGCCACCGCACTCAAAGACTCCTGAGAAATTACCATTTCATGATTCACAAATCAATTTTCACACACACCATGAGGCCTCCATTGTCTTCATCCATCTCCATCCTACGCTACACGTCACACAACCATCAAGCATTGTGAGATCACAGAGAGAGGATACAGACACTTCCATCTTAATTTCTGTCAAAACTCGATGACAAACAGCGCAGTTTTTAAGTTGCCCTGTTTACAGCTACCACCTCCTTCCGCCTTTTTTTTTTCCACCCTTCTCACTCCATCACTGCTATGCCCCCTTTGACCTGCTCAGCTCCACCGTCTCACCAGCGTTGGGCCCGATCACAGCTCAGTGCTTCACAAAGCATTAGCCTGCAGATGAAAGAGGGTCTACAGTAGGATTAGGGAACTGTTGTACATGCCCCAATGATTGAGGAATGCTCTCCTGCCCCACTCAAGGACAGGCTCAAACACTCCAGACTCCAGACTGGAGCAAAAAAAAAGAAAAAAAGACGGCAGTCTCTGATCTGGACAGCGGTGAGTGGGTCTTACTGTAAGCCTCATGTGAAAATGTTCACGTGCATGTACTTTGGGGCATTCACATACTGTATGCTACAGAGTCCGACCATGAAAGAGGGAAACGCTGAAAAGAAATGCACACAAAAGAACATTTACAAGTAAATTAATGTTAATACAACTAAAATGTAGAAAAAGAAATTAACTATAGCCTCCCAGGGCTCTAAACTTCAGAGAGGTGACTGCTACGCTCCTTGTATCAAGTATCAACACAAAGCAGCATGCGACGGCCTTTCCTTCATCGCTGTGAAAGGACTTTGATGATGCCACATTGTCCGCATCAACTGGCAGGGTGGTTGAATTCTTGTTAAGGCTATCCTCATCTTACCTTTAAACTAAGATCAGTAAGGGTGGGCGTAGCTCTGAGCACGACCAAGCCTTAGTAGCCAAACCCTCATTAAGATGCAGACACAGGAGTATGCTAATTTTACCCTACATCCTAGAGAAGTATAAAGACAACAAAAAGGGGCTTCATTAAAAAGACCATGCATTATTCAGAGAGCAGCAGGCCAGAGGAATGGCTTAAGGCCAATTATCCACTGCTGGAATCATCCCCTGGCTGCTCTGCTCTACGCTCAATGTCTTTCTCTTCTCTTTTCTTCATATGTACTATAGCCACATTGAGATATATATACAGATACATATATATATATATATAGACGTAATATGCACTCTATAATATAGTATATAGACACACATATGTTTAAATGCATGAAAGGAAATGAGAATGCTAATAATGTAAGGTAGTGATTACACAGAGTTACACGGTAGCCTGAAGGCTTGATGAGTGACCTATTTCTAGAAACGGCAAGACTCATCATAGCAGTCTACTCCTAGGCCAGGATGCACACGCACACACAAAGATAGCAATAGAGACTACAGAAAGTGTAGAACAATAATGTGCACACTTCTTCAGTTTCTAAATACCCTAATTAGAATACTTGTATTTATTTTATTATCATTATATCCATTTTTTATTTAACATCTTACAAGCGTTCTCTTTTATTACTATTTATGAAAGCGCGTCAATATTTTATGTCAACCTTCCACGTGGGCCTCGTGCAGGCCTCTTTAACTAGCTTTGGGCGGTCAGACAGGGTCACATGTTCAGATACTTTGGATTACGATTCATGATTGAACTCTACTCTGGACTATGTTGTACCTCAACATCTGTCGAGGTGTGCGCTGGTCTGCTCCAATTATTACAGAGAAAAAAAGACATTTCTCTGCTGCCCTGGGGCTAGTTTTTATATGTACCACACAGCCTGCAACTTTACATTTTTTCTTTCACTTGCAGGGCGTTTTTATGCCCTTTACACTTAGCCAAGAGCAGAGGTCAATTTCCTAAGGGACAGGTTAGTGTAAGATATCTACACATTCAAGCAGACCAGAGGAAGAGACAACAGAAACAAGCTCTTTCATAAACACTGGCAGATGTCAGGAAGCAAAAGTACAGCACCTCAGTATGAACTTCCCCAATCCGCTCCATAAAGTGTTTTTTTTTCCACTAACTGGTAGGAATACATTCACAGAACTTAATGTGTCGGCAAACTGTGGATGTGTTTCTGAGCAGGTTCAGATGGACGGGAAGTGGAGGAGAAACAGGAAGGAGGAGAGTCGGTGGCTACTGGACGTCATCGCCAGATAAGATCACACAGCAGACGGAGGCTGCAGTCAGAGCACACAGCTGCTGGGACACAATTTATTAACACTGGAGCATAGGGAAGTGTGTGTGTGTGTGTGTCTAGAGAGAGAGAGAGAGAGAGAGAGAGAGAGAGAGAGAGAGAGAGAGAGAGAGAGAGAGAGAGAGAGAGAGAGAGAGAGGAAGTCATGCGGCAACAGCCTGTCCTTCTGTCAGTCATCCTGTCACAAGACTCACACAGTGTGTCCCATTGTGGTTGTGTGGTTATGCAGTCGTGTGTGTGAGAGAGAGAGAGAGAGAGAGAGAGAGAGAGAGAGAAAGAGAGAGTGTGAGTGTGTGTGTCTGTGTGTGTGTGTGTGTGTGCGCGAGTTTATATGAATCTGGCTGCACTCTGGAGGTACCTCAACATGCATCAGTCCGAAGCTGTTTTTCCAGCCGTCTCCTTCACTTTAGGCAGATTCTTCCAGTGTTTCCAGTTCCATTTAATTGTCCCAGCAAGATCATGAGTGTGTCTGCGTGTGAGTGTGTCTGTTTGTGTGTGCGTGTGTTGAGCCTGGGCCTGCTCCTGAGCCTGCTCAGTAATGAGAGAAGACAGTGCATCAGCAACAGAACCCCAGACCTGTCTGCTGAGTTGGAGATATATGGGGTGACCGGGCATCTGAACCCTGCTTGGAATACACAGGCACACACACACGCACACACACGCCGGTACATATGCATGCATGCAAGGTTGAACACAGACAAACACCCCAGGGACAGCGGGAGAAGGGCAGACGAGGACATCTCTCTCACACTCACCAGAAGTTACACTACCTACCACCGGCAAACAAACAAACACACCCCCTCTGTCCACCGCTCCATGTATGTTTCCACTCACTTGTTTATATGCGCGTTTTGGCCGATACCGGAGCGGAAATGCCAAACACGTCTCTGCATCGCAATACTGAGGTCTGGCTGAGAATGGAATACTATTAAGAGAATGTGATGGGGGGTGATGGAAAAAAAAAATATTCTCGACACAGCCTTATTTCACCTTTTCTCTGATATCCATCATTACCAGGAAGCCCAGAAACAGGAAGAAAAAAAACAGAAAACAAGCCAAAAGTTTTTGTAGATGAAGAAATCATTTGACAAATGTATAGATTTTTCAGGTTTACAGAACATTTAGAGACACAAACATACATACACACATGTATAAATTAGGTTATATTTATTGTAACGTGTGTGTGTGTGTGTGTGTGTATATATATAAATACACATATATTCATAGAATTTTGAACGTTGTTTTTTGTTTTTTTGTTTTTTTTGCTAACCAAAATAACTTAGTGGATTGTAATATGTTAATACACTCTGAATAAAGTGCATATTGGTAGCTGCACAAAAAAGTTAACCCAAACCTGCGCCCTTGGTTGCAGGTGCTTTTTTAATGATCTACTCTGGTTACAGCTTTAACGCTAGTTCACAAAAACACTGCTGACTTTTTGCAAATGAAAAATTGTAAATCTGAACGGAAAACATACCTTCTGTCCTTCTCCCGCACAGACACACTAATGGGGCTGTGTACCAACTAGCGTACTCGTCCTAATTGGCTGGGCACGGGGGTCCAGAGCATGAGCTTCTGCCAAATACATGTAGACTCAGAGGCATGTAAACGTCAGCAGTGTCCCCACCACCAACCCCAAAAGACTCAATCCACACAAGAAGCCCAGGTACACCTGGCAGCATGGCTTCTCTACACACACAATGACACACACTCATGCACATTTTCTGTACTGAGGAAGGGGGCAATGTGCAGCTTGAGTTCACATGAGTTTATGCATACACTCCAATCCTGTATCTGAACACTTGTAAGAATGATGTCATGCACACAGCCAGGTTAACTGAAATGCGCCCCCACCTCCGGGCTGCTGTAACTTCAATTAGTCCTCTGAGATCCCCAACGTCCTGGATTCACAGATAAAACTGAGCGGGAGAGAGAATTCTTGCTCCTGTCCTCCCTTCCAGGCAATTTTCAGCCAAAATCTGGACTGACGATTAAGTAGGATTATGTGCTCTATAGCGAGGTTTTGCGACAACCATGTCCTGTGCTCAAACCCTGTGAGAGGGTGTGAGTCTATGAGCGTGCACGTGAGTGTGGTCGAGAGGGAGAGAGAGTGAGAGAGAGACACAGAGAGAGAGGGAGAGCAGAGGAGAGCGAGCTTTTGTTCCAACTGAGCCCCTAATTAGCCAGGCTAATTGAGCTGTTAATTGATCTGTTGTCTTAATTAAACATCTCCTGACGCTTCTTTGCTCCTTGTAGTTGGGAATCTGAGGGATATGCATGTGTGTGTGTTTGTGTGTGTGTGTGTGTGTGTGTGTGTGTGTGTGTGTGTGTGTGTGTGTGTGTGCGTGCGCAGGAGCAAGCAACACAGAGGTAGCTAGCCCAAACAGATGATGATAATCTGAGAGGGCTGATGACTCCATTAGACACTTTGGCTTGTTTCAGTTTGGGGCTAAAGCCGTCATTATAGATTTGTTTGAGGTTATCGCAGGCAGCAAAATGCATTTAAAGTAGAATCTGATTACATTAATCTATGCAAGATGTACTCTGATAAAGCTGCCAATTTCAACTAAATCTGCTGAGTGACAGGCGAAGACTTTAATCACTCGCTCAACCAAATCTGATCCTTTTGGTTCAGAAAACACACCCAACGCTCTCTTTGCGCGGTGCTGGGGCCCAATTTCAACTCACCTTTATCATTTCCACCTGGTAGCAAGTAAGACAGAAATTTCCCTACATTAAATCGTGCAGCGACGGAATTAAAACATCACGCCATGTTGATAGAGAAACCCAGCTGAAGAAGCGCGGCGGAAAAGACGCGTTCAGTGAACCACTGTCAGTTCCATTTAATTTCTTTCAAGCTCTAATTGCTCCTGAAATCAAGGAAAGTTTGTGCGAAACTGCAATAAAAAAAAAAAAAAAAAAAGAAGTTACAGTCACAGTGTGGAGAGTCACCTGTATAGTCGTCTCTCCGAAGCCTTTTCTGCCAACAGCTACTAAAGCCTGAACAGAGTTGGATAAATCTCATAACTCTCAAAGTAGCTTTTCATACAATTTATTTTAAGGGTCCATTGAGAAAACACTTATTCTCAGAAAGAAAATCCACAGCCATCCCCTTTTCTATACTTTTTCTCCTTATGTGATTCTTTCCCTTCAGTCATTACCAAGCCCTCCCTCCCTTCCTCCTGTGCCCTCCTATTACTCTTGTCCTCTCTTCCTCTCATTCTACTCCATGTTTTCTGGGGGGGGTTAGAGAGGAGCTGTCAGGTGGTCATTTCCTCTCACCGCACACACGCAGATATGCTAATACCTGGAACATTCTGTGCGTACAGTATGTGTTTTTATGTAGGTGTCTCTCCATTAGTGTCTGTTTGTCCATATCCAAGGGGGAGGACGCAAAGCGCAGATGCTAACTTTATCATCTGCTCGGAGGGGCGGTGGCAGATGGCGCTTCGGGGCGGCTTGCGACACCGGTCTTGCCGAGCCGACTGGGGAGCACATGAAAGGCAGGCTTTGTCGCCATGCGGCCAGCGGGTGTCAACAAGGATGTGATGAAGTAAGACCAGTGGCATGAGGAAAAAGGGAAAGGAGGAGGAGAGGAGGAGGAGACAGGCATCGTGAAATTCTCATATAGGCTCAGGGAATGATTAATTGAGTATGGTAATGGTTAACCACCGTGGAGTGATTTTGTCTTCCTGGGAATGTCGCACAGATTAACTGAGGCGCTTCACTGAGTTGACCCTTGTGCTCGGTGGGAAGATGACAAACTTGGGTGGAGCTCTAAACCAACCTCACGTTAATTTGGGATGTGTTGAGAAATACTTCTGAAAAGCTTTTGATTCCGCGTATCTCCAATACCTTAAACAAACACCCTCTGCCATGTAGATACACTGGTGAAAATGGTGAAACTGCACTATGCAAAACAAAGTAATTATGACTGTCTGGCAGCAGGGATTCTTAACGTTCATATTTCAATAAAAGCAAGTAAATAGCCCCACATATCTGTTGAAACCAGGAGCTACATTCATTTACTTGCGAGAGGAACATTTTCTGTTTTAATCAATGTGCCTTTGCCTTTGCCTGGGCTTTCAATAATCAAACAAGTCAAGCACACCATGGCAGATGTCACGTCCATACTCTGTGGACTATTAAAGAGGTTACCATGGCAGCACAGGGTGGTCAGACACTGACAAATCTATTATAGCTGTAACCACTGTGAGCCGTGTTGAAGACACTTTGTAAATTTAAATGTGCAACCCACCTGTAATGAACAAAAAATGTTGTCTGCTCAGACTATTTCAGTGGATTCTACCACAAATGATCACCCATTTTCATATGCTAGTATTATCAGCATCTTAACATGTAAACAAGGGCCACTAAAAAAACACTCCTTCTTCTGAGGTCACAGTTGTTGTTAGTGGTTCATTAGGTTCCCCAGAGATCTAACTTTTAAAATCTTGCTAAGTTCTGACATTATGTTTACGAGCTGAACTCACCAAAGAAACTCCATGTCAACTCGGCTCAGATAGCTAAACCTCACAGACGTTGTCCCAGCACCGCACACAGTATCTCCACTTGACGGCATTTCAATCTTAATTGCATCTGTGTCAGGTCATAGAAAAAAAAAACACTAGATCTAGCTGGATGATTTAGAACTTCCCTCTGCACTGTGCCACAAGTTATCAGAGAGCACTAGCCAATAGGATCTACCATCAGAGAGAGAAGCGCAATATATCAACTTCCACATCAGCACAGAGGAAGAGTGCACGGCAAGCTGCTGGTGCAAAGTTGCACGTCTGCAACGCAGAACTGTTATGTTTTATCGACAGGGACGCTTACACTGCACTGTTTATGATAGATATGACCACAACGGTAACTCACAGCCTTCTGGTTTTCATCTTAGGTGTTAAAGATAGCAAAATGTCAAAGTGTCAGTAATATTTCTTTATGTCAGGTTATGGACAGTTACCATCCTGGCTAATAATTCACTATGCTACACCATGTGAAAAACAGCAACAGGCCAAGTGTTATAGCTTGATATCAGCTGTCCTCTCGTGTTGGGGCAGGGGGGGTTCATGCTCAGGCATTCTTCACACTTAATGTAAACAGATTAGCTTGGCAGAGGATTCAAGTGTGCTCCTCTGGAACACATTATGTATGTCAAAATAAGACTCGCTAAAAGGTTTTCCAGGTTTCTTGCTCTTTGCTCGTGTGCGATAGTGTGGATGTGCCTTCGGGAGTCGGGAAGAGAAAACAGAGATTAGATTAGAGGGAGGCAGGGGCGGCATTAATGGAACGCTGATTGATCAATACATCAAGGTGCGAGGTCACTGGAAGTTCAAGCTCTCGCACAAGTATCTGGGGTGTCACCCATGGCGAATGAGGATCACGTAGGCTTATGTGTGTGAGTGTGAGACAGATCGGGTTTAAGGTAAAATGTTGTGACTTGTGTTTTGCAGGTGCATGTTTGGGTGTTTAGTCTGCCATAGGTTTGTGTCCAGTGCCAGTCAATTAGTGATGGAGCCAGTCCATGCAGGACCACATGGCCGGCTGTAACCGGTGAGTGGGTGGGAGGAGGCGGAGTAAACAGGAAGTCATTATTACACTTCCTGCAGCTGCTTTACACCTACTGACCACATGGACTGACTGGAAGAAATTCAGTAATAAACCCAATATTAACAGGTGTTCCTCTTCGCAAGCACCAACACACGCACATGTTTTTTACCACATGGCTCATTTAGTTTATTTCAGGAAACTATTTCTGAGTTTGCAAAAAGAGGAAATATCCAAAATTACATCCGTTCGCTCAGATGAGCCATTGAACTAAGAATGGGAAAGTCCATTAGTCTCCAGAACAGAAGGACACAAGACCAAAACGAGTGTGCATATGTGGGTGGAGTGTGGTGTGTGTGCGCGCGCTCGTGTGTGTGTGTGTGTGCGCATGTGATTGTGTATGTATATGCGTTCGTGGCGGTCTGCCTGTATGCGTCTGCTTGTGATTGAGTCAGGGTGCATTTCTGTTTGAGGGAAACTTTGACAGCCTGGCGTCTTTGTTCTAAAGTTCAGACAGGGAAGCAGATGGCTCTTCTCAGTGTGACTTAGCAAGCTAGCTAGCTGTGGAGTGCGACTTCACCGCTTCTGGTGGTGCCACTGATTTGTGCTGTATAGAAGGCAACGACCAAGCTATAGACTGAGGCTGTCTGCCACAGTCATCCTTTATTCTCTCTCAAGAAGTGAACACTGTGACAAGTATAGATCCATCTCTTCTCTGTTTGTGCAACTTGAAACTAATTTAACTGTTGGTATGAGTATACAGTGATTGAAAAATGTCTTTTATTACAGTCACATTATCCTCCGAGGCTCATAGAATCACATTTTCATGCCTTTATGTCGCCAAAAAAGAATAAGTTCCACCGACCTAAAAGTAATTCATTCATTTCTCACAGTGCTCAGCTGTGACGGTGTGTGGAGTGTGATGAAATGATGGTTCTTTATTTATGAAAATTGTTTGTATCAGAGTAGCTGCTAAGCTGTTAAACAACATCCTGCCAACATCCTGCAAACAGAAAAAGAACGCCATCGCCATTATAAGACAAAAAAAGGCCACAATGATGTGAATCACTTCTCTATTTTACATCAGTGTCACTGTAAACAGTTAGTCTGTCAGAGGAACATACTGGTATGTTACAGACTTCATTAAATCGGCAACACTTCCAGCGCCAGATTTATTGGGTCACATTTACGGGCTTGTTCCTAACTCTAAAACATGCTGCTCCGCCGACATAATCAAAAGCGAATTTAACCAACCGCTGCACCAGATATTTCTCCAGGTCGTAAAAGCTCCCTATTTAAAAAGAACCGTGCTTGAGGTTGTTCGCTTTTGATGACTCCTGTGAGCCACACGACTCTGATCAGCTGATTCGACACCCACACCCCCTACAGAGGCATTGTTTCCAAATAAAAGACTCCCACCGCAGAAATCCAGACCTCAAATTCCTCTCCTTATTTGAAAAACCCCTAACTTTATCTACAGTGGCAATATCCTCCCTCTTTTGCTCTCTCTCTCCGTCTCCCCCTTCACAAGACGTTTGGTCTTTAATGTATTTCAGAGAACATCTGCTAACTATCACTGAACCTCGTGGGATTTCCATTTAGCCCAGTTAATTACTCTATCAAGCCAGGTTCATTATCATATTCCTCCTCTTAAAAAATGCACCCGACACTGTGCCACTGTGTGCGCGTATGTGTGTGTGCGCATAGGTGTAAGGGTAAGTGTGTACCCAAACGTGCGCACACACTGGTGTAAGTGTCTGTGCATGGCTCTGTCTTAAACACATTCCTAATTGCAAGTGGTTCAGCCATAATACTGGTGTTAATGAAGCAGCGCCGTCTATAGGAGCCGGCTCTAGAAGTCAAGTAGGGAATCTGTTAGTTTGCCTCTCCGGGGAGGACACTGAACCGGTATTAATCTTGATGAACAACAGCTCCATGACTTCTGCTTGTCTGTATCATTCCCCACAGAGGTTAGTCCAGGTGACTGATGGCGCAGCCCCTCTGTCTCACAGGAGTAGTATGTGAAGAGCTTCATTTAAAAATGAGACACCCACTGTTTAAAAAATGTGACACTTGCTCTTAAAAAATGTTGTCAGTTTGATGGTTAAATCCGTTCTTTTTTTTTAAGTGATTAATGTGTTAACGGGGATCCTATATCAGCATGCACTACGCACAATGGAAAGGCCGCGAGTGCAATGCAGCACTAGTGACCTTACCCTAAAATATTGTTCATAAACGCCCCCCCAAAAAAACCCAAAAAGTGTTTTTCAGAAAGTACAAAACCAGCGGGGTGTGTAGTTTAACGAATGAGGAGACGTTTTTCACCCAGAAGGTCAAACTTCTCCTTCAGGGATCAATAAACAAACAAACAAAAAATAATAATACATCACAGAAAAACTGTCTTTCCCAACATGGATACCAAGCGCTTCAAAATGACGCCCTTTATAATGAGTTTACTGTCGTATCATTTATAAAGCGCTTTCAAGTGAGTGACTATTGTTTTGCTTCTGGAGGTCACCGGATTTAAAGCATCGCCAGCTGTTCTGCTAAACAACCATCAAAGGAAAAACAATCACAGATCCATCTTCTATAATGTATGAGCTGGAAGCTTGGCAGGATCAGTGGAGCCATCTGAAACTAAAAGGTTGCTGGTTCAAAAGCCCCCCCCCCCCCCCCGAGTATCTGCAAATACTCGAATATAGAATTAGTTAGGTTGACCTTAAATTCCTCTGTGCTACACAATAAGTACCAAAAGAGAGAGAGCACTAAAGATTATTTTAGTCTTAGCCTGTTTGGACTGGGCAATACCAAAGTCATCACAACGGAGTAATAATAACTTCTTATATTGGCAAAGCGGCTCATATATTCGGACCAGGTTCATATTATGACCCCCTTCTTCTGCTGCCAGTGCAAAGTGACTGGAATAACAACTGTACTGATATTAACGCAAGACTGAATACGTCTGTCGGGCTATGCATAAAAGTTTGGGCGCTGTGCATCTATCCTGCAACACCACCGTTCCACTTCGTGACACACTATCACACAATAATAGGTTTGTAATGGACTTTTTCTAATTGATTTCCATTACAAAGGAATGCTGTAAAGGCCCTGCATGTGTATTACATTGTACACAGTTTTTCATTTCATCATCTACAGCATCAATCAGTCCTCTCTCTCTAATAACTGCCTTTCCGTTGCAATTGTGAAATCGGCGCCCACACTGAGAAGCTTTCCCGTACGTACAGACTGGCTTCCTGTATACGAGGGTCTATATGGCAGTGGGTGTTCACCGAGAGCAGAGCAGTGAAATCTACCCTTTGATGAGATTAGCTGAGTGGTGTACTTGAAATAACCTTTCATGCGCTGCCATTATTGTATTAATCTATTCTAAAACAATTTGGTTGAATTAATTAGGCCCTACATATTTCAGCAATGCTCACAGGCTGCCTGGAAACAGATGGCTCTGAGGGCGAGCCACTCTCCGGATGTGTGTGGCTGAGGAGTGTAAGGGAGAGAGAGAGGGAGAAACAGGAATGATGAGGAAAAGGGTAGGAGACGCAGAAAATGGTGGCGCGAGAGGGTGGAGGGGAAAAACGTAAGAAAAGATGCGTCGCCGACACCTCTGTATTGTGCACCTGACAGACCGGCGAGAGAGAGAACGAGTCAAAGATTGTGGAAAGACAGAGAAAGTTGCTCGGGGTATCAGGTCCTAATGCCTATCAGTTCCTTTGCAGCCGACAGGAGATTGGTAGCTTAACAACAGTTGGGCGAAGAAGGCTATTATCTCAATCCTACAGTGTTCTGGATGGGTTCAACCTTGAACAGCTTGTAGATGATGAGCCTATCCATATGGTGTTTAAATCGCTCAGCGTTTCCTAAGCCATTAACCTTCAGGACACCTTGCACTTGTCCTCCGCTTTGACTGACAGCTCTGTGTAGATTTTTTAAAACATCAACCTTTATTAAGATATATAAGATGTATAATGCACCGCAATATATCACAACCAGATATACCAGTGATTCCCAACTCTGATTGTGACCATCCAAAATGAAGTCGTGTCTATTGAAAAGTGAAATTTGAAATAAAATCAGGGGAAAAAAGTATAATTTGATCATTTTAAGTCACTTTAATCAGCAAGTGACTCTAAGGATTTATCTGAACCACACATTGGAACCCGCTGATATAAACCATTTCTTACTGGTTGTTTGTCTGTTTCGAATTTCTAGCAGCTTTTGTGTGGTTAAGACGTGCAAATACCCGATGCTGACTCACAGGCTGTGTTTCACTTTCAAAGGGATCTGCAATAGTGCAAAGTGGCGAGGACAGTCAAGATGTTTTACAGACTGCGCCGCGGAGATTTAAGAGCAGAGGAGCTTGAGTGCTGAAGTGCCGAAGCATTTACAAGCGGCTGCCACATCATGAAGGACAAGTTAATGGGCGGCAGAGAGGAGGTGGATCATAATGCACTTTGTGGCCCGGGTCCAGCCGAGTCTTGACTTTTTTTAACAAGATTCTCAACCTTGCCGACAGGATGCCCTCAGAGACAAAGGACAACAAAAGGAGGGAAAGTGAAAGTAAATGGAGGGGGGGTTGAGAGGGGGAGCAACGAAAAGGCAGAGAGACAGTAAGAAAGATGACACAGAGGTTCTGGGGTTAGTTAATGTTGCAACAGAGTGTTAAGCTCAATCCAAGTCCACGTCAGGTCTTGTTTCAAGGCTTGGGTAATGGACATCAAACCTCTGGCACTGTCTCCAGAGCCAGGGAAATTAAAGTTTTCCAACTCCTGACTTGGCAGGAGCTGTGGCAAATGATACCTTTCACCTGAAAGGGAGTGAGGGAAGGAGAGGCAGTGAGAGTGATGTCACCGGTGGAGCTCTCTCAGGCCGTTTCAGAACCAGCTTGAGCTTGGAAGCAATGCAAGAAACAAAATGCGCTGGGCGTGACGTGCCAGCGCCCATCTACTGTATGTTATATTTCTACGACATAAGGTGATAACTTACAAATTACAATCAGTCATTACCCTAACTGCCCTCCCTTTCTCTGGCAGTGTGGCAGGCCGTGGCCCGTGCCAGCGTCTCCTCTCTGTCCGCATCACTACCGTTTAAACTAACATGGACGACCTGCCGCCCAATACGAGTCAGGCAGAGTGATCCCTCGTGCCTGCTTTTATTACCTTGTTGACACCAGCTGCTAGTTTTAAGCACTTTTAAATGCTGAGTCTGAGTGGTGGCTCAAATCACAGAATTAATGCCGTTATTCCTGCCCAGCTTTCTTTTTGGCAGTGCTTTTAAGCCCCAGACTTAACAACAAGCCTGGGTTTTATGCATTCAGACAGCTGGTGGGAATAAGGCAGTTGCCAGTGGTATAAAACAGTGTGTGTGTGTATGTGTGTGTGTTTGTAAATGTGGTCGGCGTGTGCCTTCGCGTGTGGGAGGGCATCTGAATATTAAAAACTGTCTTTTAAAAGTTGCTTGTCCACAGTCCAAATATTAAAATTGCACATTTGTCATATTGGTCAGTCTTTGTAAACAAGGATTTATCTCCCATGCTCAGTATTTGGCATTAATAAAGGTGATTAAAATGCGGTGGAAATGTGACATACTGGAAACCAAATGTTGCAGATTCCTCCTTCCTCTTCACCAGTTTGACACTCAACTTCCACTCTCTCCACACTGGCACGCTTCATTACTACTACGCCTGTGTGAAGTCACTCGCCTCTTCTTGCGCACAAACACACACACGCACCACCAACACCACCACGCAACCACACTGATGAAAGTGTGCATTCCCGTGTGCCCCTTCCCTGCGCACACACACTCATGCGCACACTTTCCCTCACTTCACACACACAAACTAAGCAATGCTATCTAGCAGCTGTACCTCTCCTTATGTGCAGAGAGTGTTGATCCCAGTTCTTCTCTCACACACAGTGAACATATGTCAGTCAGAAACAAGGCAGACTCTGTATTTCTTCTTCTGAATAAAAAGTTTGCCTCCCTTTTCATAAGGCACTTCTAAAGTCTCCTCAGGCTCATGCAGAAAGACCCTAAATGATATGTGGAGGTGACCTTGTTGTGTCTGCGTGCGTGCGCCCGTTCAAATGTGTAAACGTGCACGAATGTGTGATTACAAAGGGAGGATCTGAGATGCCTTAGGTAAAACAAATACAGACTCTGATAGATGCCAGCAGCACCTGTCTGATTTACATTTCCTAATTGCAAATGAATTACCAAAGAAACGTCTCACCAGCACCGACAGGCAACGCGACACAGAGACGAGTTCTACCTGAAGGAGAAAGTGTTTTCACAGAAATATTTATAGGAGGCTTAGAAAACTTCGACATAAGCCAGCAGTCTCCTGAAGTCTGTTTGAATGTATGTAGGAATGCAAATGTATGTGTAAATACATTAGACACTGTGGAGATGAGCACAAACCTTTGCGATGCAAGTCAGAAAAACAACTCAAAACTGGAGTTCCTGCTACCATTTAACAGACAAGCCTCAATGATTTTCCTGAGACTCATGATATTTATCCCTGGTTATATTTTAAACATTTATACCGTTGTCCATTCTGTTCATTTTATAAAATTGTAGCTGTATTAATTAGTTACAAAACCAGGGCCAATATTATGACTATTGCTCCTTCACAATACAAAATTATTGTATGGCATGCAGCAATTATCTCCATTATCAGTGACTTTTTATTGATGATTTTCATCAGAAAATAATGACAAATGTTCCTAAAGCTAGAGGTGGCATCATCAAAGTCTTGTATAACCAAAAGTGTTAAACCCAAATTTATTTATTTAAAAAAATAATGAATTGTGTGAACTGGTGGCTGGAGAGGCTGGACCTCCTGAACCAACTGCCGAGGTGCCCTTGAGCAAGGCACCAAAGAGGTGTTGTCCTTTGTCAAGAGGGCAGCCCCCTCACTCTGGCATCTCTCCGCCAACTTGCATGTGCATGTGTGTGTATTCCTATGTATATGTAAAAATGTGTAAACAACACAGTGTAAATGTAAATTTCACCATTTGAGGGATTAATAAAGGTTGTTGTTGTTCTTCTTCTAATATCATGTGAGGTAAAAAATAATAAAGTAAGCCTCATTTTTATTGTGCCATTAAAAAAAAACAGAAGAAATAAAAAACGAGCAAAACAATGGTGGGAATACATGTTGTGTAGCTACTGTACAATGACTCACCCTGTTCTTTACTCATCATGTTTCCAACTCAATCACACCACCTTTCCACTTTCAGCTGCCACCTGAGGTGAGAAGTGCTCCTGAGGGTCCAAAAACAGGTCCAACAGGTTCAGGCTGAGAGTCAAACAACCTGAAGGCCCCCTCGCCCCGACTACAGGACAACAGCAGCAAACAACACCTGTCCTCATGATGTCATGCTCTCAAGGGTATCCCATACGCGCCTGAAGACATATTCAGTTCTTAACCTCCTTCTTCTTCACCTCTCCCTGCCCTCCACCACACCACGTTTCCTGTTCCCATTATTCACCTCTCAAACCCATCTCAAAATGAATTTAACTTCCCATTTACTCTAAAAAATCATGCTTTTTTTAATCATTCAGGTCTTACATGCCCCAGCTGCTGCCACAGAGACAAAGAGACCACAAGATTTTTGTCATTCTATTAAAGATAGAGCAGGAAATGACAAAACACCGAGATAAAACATGAAGGAGAGGCAGGACAGGAATGCAGGTCGAAAGGCTCAGGTAACACAGGTGGATGTGGATACTTGTTGTGTATGTACACGCACATACAGTAACTACAGGTGTGCTTGTCCATGTATCCACACTGGTATATATAAAGACAACACAGGGATCAAAGTTGAATATGCACCCGTGTTTAATCCTTTTATCTAAACTTTTCTTCTTTCTGCTGATCAGAGGTGTGTTGTGGTAGCGAGCCCGTCGTCTTTGATTTGAGAGCATGGCGCTGTCACCGCCGAGCACAATGACACCACACACCAACATGCTCTCTCCCTCGCACACACACACACACACACACACACACACACACACACACACACACACACACACACACACACACACACACACAC
>JBAJHX010000115.1:11413883-11519570 GCA_037176925.1 Amniataba percoides
GCGCGCACACACACACACACACACACACACACACACACACACACACACACACACACACACACACACACACACACATTAGGGCCCCTCTGAATGATTTAGGGGGCCTGTTAATAATGCAAGGGCTCCTAGAGCTAATTAGGTAAGTAGCAGAGGGCGCCGGCTGTGACGCCTCAGCTCACTGATACGAGCTGTAAAGGAATGAAGCATCGGCTGCACCACGCACATGCTCGCACACTGAGTTTGGGTTTATGTTTCATCACGCGCACGCACGCACATACACACACACCCCTAATCTCACTGATAGTCCTGATTATTTTCAAAAGGGATGGATAAAAGTTGCGATTAAGTTTCATTATTGATCGGGCTGCAAAAAAATGAAGGCCTGCAGCAGTTTCACTATTCTGCATCTTTCATTCGCACACAGTATCAATTATTAAGTGGACCTGGAAAGGTACTAGGTAACAGGTCTGTATGCTGTGGCCCTTAGCTATTTTGACAAGTGGCATCAGAGAGGCTGAAAGGTAACAGGGATCTGTGTGCTCCAAGAAAATCAATAGAAAGTGATTATCTTGAGAGGGAACAAGTGGAGAGCCAAGGTGGGCCTTGTCACGTGTACAATCTCTCCCCGTCTCTCTTTCCCACTCTCTCTCTCTCTGGCGCCATAGCTGTCAGCCCTGTAAGTGCAGTGTCAGGGTGATTAGAGAGCAGCGCGGCCCAGACAGAGAGCAGCCAACCTCCAGACGAGCCCTCCAGAGACGCCGCGCCACA
This sequence comes from Amniataba percoides, assembly GCA_037176925.1. Classification (NCBI taxonomy): domain Eukaryota; kingdom Metazoa; phylum Chordata; class Actinopteri; order Centrarchiformes; family Terapontidae; genus Amniataba; species Amniataba percoides. The sequence goes on from JBAJHX010000115.1 coordinate 11,414,652, forward strand.
ACAAGCCTCGGCCCAGGGTCAAGCCTACTTTGTCAGCCTCCCTGCTTGCAAGATGAGCCCCCTCAGAGCACAATCGGGAATCATCTTGTGAAAGAGATTGTAGGGTCAATGATATATAGCTGTTTTATGGTGCCTTTAGGCCAGAAGCAATTATATTTAAAAAGGCTTGGTTCACCCAAATTGCAAAAACACATATTTTCTCACTTAACCCCAGTGGTACGTAGTCATCCGGATGATTTATCTGTCGAGGTTCTGAGATATCACCAAGATGTCTGCCTCCACCTCAAAACAGTGGAGGTGAATGGATTTAAGTGCTTTCTACTGAGCGAATACTCACAGTTAAAATAGTTGACGTTAGCTTCTGTTGGTTGAATCAGAATCGAGCTTATTGCAAAGTATGTTTTCAAATAAGAGGGATTTGTTTTGGTAAATTGGTGCAAAATAAAAAAAGTGGTGAGCAGAGAAACATAAGACAGATTAATCAAGTGCTGCATGAAAAATAAAACAGGAAACTAGGCAGTAATTTTCCTGTATAAGATCAGAAATAATATAAAAACTATTTTGAAAAAAATGAAGATAAAGCACCTGTAATATGACAAATGTTTTTTTTTTTTCATGGATGTGTAAAACTTAGCAGTGTCACTCTGAAGAAAACTTGCAATGATATGCATGCATCTTTTAGCATCAAGGTCAACAGAGTGTTTCTAATTTTTCAGAATCCTCAACGCCACCTTTAACCATGACCTCAACACTGAAACAACTGTGAACAACTGACCGAGGTACCACCAGTCAATTGACTGTTGTTAAATCAGTTCACATTATGGGACAGTTAGTTAGTTCTCTTTTTCTAACAACAAAACAAGAAGATAACCTCAAGCCATCCCCAACTTATGATAACATACAAGAGCAAGCAGTAAAATCTAAATAAATACTGTGAAGAAACACAGAATCTTTCCTGAGTTTAACAGTGTGCAGGACGTGTTTTTACCTCGAAGGAAGGGTCCACGACTGTCGCTGATAAAAGGTTGAAAAAACAAATAACACGACGACAGGTTGAAGTTTCCTCAGAGAAAAAAGTTAAACATAAATAACGGCGTAAACAACAGACTTTGTTTCAGCTTATGTTAACTTTATCAATAAGTAGACAAACACACGGAGGAAAATGGCGCAGCTGTTTTCTTTTTTTTTCTAACAAGAGGAAGTCAGCTTGATATTGATGGTAAATATTTTCACAAAACTTTCCATATCTTGGAAGGAAAACGTCATAAAATCAGTTCAATGAATAAAAGTTTTAATGCTGGAGAAAACTGATCATTTTTTGTATTTCTTACAACAGCTTTGAGGAAAAGATATTCACAGTTTAGGTGATGACTAATGTGAAGCTCACTTCCTGCTCAGGTGTCACTTCTATTGAATTGTCTGTAATAGGAAATGTGAGTTGTGTCAGTGTTAATGTAGTATATGTTTCTTTTTGTTTGTTTGTTTGTTTTTTATATAATGCTGGTTTCAGGGAGGAAATTTAACTGTAAACTTATTTAATACAATAATTGGAGTGAAAATGTTTTTTCTTGACCTCTGGAATAGTAATTTTGCAAAAAAAAAAAAATTCAAAGCTGCAGCTTACATTAGATTTTAAAAAATGACATGCAACATGTGAGCGACCTTTGGAGCACTGGAAAGAGCTAGGCTAGCTGTTCCCCCCGCTTCCAGTCTTTATGCTAAGCTAGGCTAATCGCCTCCACAGACACAGACATTGGTAGTGGTATTACGCTGAGCTATTCCTTTAATACACATTCACTCAGCGCAACCTAAAAAACAGAGTTACAGAACCATTACACCTATAAACATGTCTGGAACAGAGGGATTATTTTGTCTCTTTTTTTTTTTGTTTGTTTGTTTTATTTTGCCATGGAGGTTTGTGTGTGTGTGTGTGTGTGTGTGTGTGTGTGGTTGGGAGGGGGGATTCAAGCAAGGATTTCCACCATATAATCTACATTTTTGCACATTTTTCTTTCCTCCAAGTTCCCTGCAGCGCACACTTGTTGACAGATTGCTCATTAGTGTGACACAAACTTTCAGCACCGTCTGCAGTTTCTGGAGTTCACCGGTTCTCTTCCATCCCACAGCATAAGGGAAAGCTATAGCTTGATTGTGCTCTACCTGTATGTGATAGCTGTGGCCTGAGGGCTGACAGTATCTAATCACAGCCTCAACAGGTGAGGAGAGGAGACGGCGCAGACAGCGAGGCACCACATGGAATTCCTGCACTATCATAATGTAGATCAAACCACACACACAGTATCCAGGATTTATGGTAAATACATACCTCTCCTTACTGTGATGCTAAATACAGGAAATAATGTGCACATTTCACATATAACACAGTGCATCATACTGTGTTACGTTACAGTGTGGACGCATTTAAATGTCAGCGACTTACTATCAGGATCAGATCTACAAGGATTTATTTAACAAAGGCGAGACAAAAAACCACAGTGTTCAGGCATTCGTTCAAGCATGCACAAACATTATTGCATTAATCTTTATTCGTTTACGATGCGATGTGCCTCGGCGCCGCGTTTGAAGTCGCTTGACCTCGTCCTCACCTCGCCAGCGCAGATCCCCGTCAGACATAAAAGGCGTCGGAGGGGGCAGAAGAAGCTAAACCTCCCCAGGGGAAGGAAAAGCAGAGGAGTGGGAGGAGACAGAGGAGGAGAGGGAGGAGGAATGGGTGTCACCGTCTCTACAAAAGCCTTCTTATCCTCCAGATATCAAAGCGCCGTACTCCCAGCGCAAGATATTGTCAGAGTGATGTGACTCACCGCGGGGGGAGCCTGTCCAATGCCAAAGTCAAAACAGGAAGAAAGGAAGAATGAGAACTAGCAAGAAAGAAAGAAAGAATGATAAAAAGAAAGAATCATCATTGTAAAAGAGGGGCAGGGGATTTCGCTGTGGTTTTGGCAGTGCATGGCCGCGCAGCAGTGTCCCTAAAAGATGTTTTTGATATCATACAAAGAAAGTATTATGTGAGGCGTCCTCCTCGCTGAGGTGAACTCAGTGTTTCAGGAGTGAGCAAGACGCAGAGCACATAAGGCAAAACAACCGTCTGTCTGCAGCCCTCCCAGATGACTGACCGAAAAGGAGTATGTGGTAAATGCATGAAATAATGGTAAATACAACACGGATACGTTGTTGTAGATGGGAATAATAGTAACTTACTTGTGACCTGTTTCTAAGGCCTGAGTGTTAGCTCTTCTCCTTTTTATTTGCTTTCTAAAGAGGAAGTATTTAGGATGAAGGCCAGATGGGTACACAGCGCTATTGTATGGTTGACAGAGAGATGACCTTGTTGCGTCTGTGTGTGTTTGTGTGTGTGTGTGTGTTTAATCAGACAGAGAGGGGGGATTAGAGACCAGGCACCTGGCAGGTGGAAGCAGTCTGTACTCATCTGATGCCCTCCTGTCCTTCTGCACTATCTCACACACACACACAACACACACACACAATATGTAACTTGGTCATATCTGTACTGTCACATTACGCTGCGTACAACAACCTGCATTGTATCTTTGTTTCAGATTGAGAGGCCTTTGCAGCAAGTTGAATTGTGGAAGCCCCCTGTAAGACAAAGAGCATAAAAATGAAACGACACAGACTTGAAGCAGGAAGCAAAGGCCTACAAGTCAAAATGTTTCTTAAATGACATTCTGTTGCCTGGGAGTTTCCCAATTTTAGAGCGAACTACAAGATAGGAAGCGACATTCTGAGTTGTTATAATATAGTTCAGTGGTTCCTAATTTGGGGCTTGTCACCATCGCAGCAGGTTGCAAGATGAGTCTGAGAAGTCGTATGATGATTAACAAAATTCTTTTTAAAAAGTTCATACCATTATTCTTTAATTAGGACTTATTGGATACCTTTACCTCTAGAGTCCAAATATCCTGCAAGTTGCATGAAGACATCGTTTAGTTTTCACAAGCCAAAAAGGCTGTAAAACGTATGCTCTCATACAAGTGTATAAATACACTTAGCACAGTAGCATCCTTCCTTAAATTTATTTATTTTAGAGATAATCAGGATGCACAGTGTTGACACAGACGCTAAATCAGAAGCTGCTGGCCCACCGGACATGTGAAAAATGCAACACACTGTGACATTACAGATGAGTTCAGGCGATGTGAAACATTGCATAAGAGGGTAGTGCTGTAAACTTAACTAGTTTGGCCAGCGGGTCCGTTACCACTACATCAATCAAAACAAATGTGACACTTCATTTTGGTCACAAAACAGCCATTTTTCCAGTGCAAACACATCTATTTCTGTTTCACATTATGGTCGTCTTAAGAGGTTTCACCTCCTCTCTGGGAAGGTTTAGGAGGAATGCCTAAACTAAACAGTTTTGCGAGGTAAATTAAGCTGACAAACATCAAGCTCAAAAATCATACAGCTCCATCCTGACTGCTGTCAGCCTTCCCAAAAGAGTACTAAGCACCCCATCTGTTATGGCCTGCTCAAAGATAGTAGCTCGAGTGGAGTCATCAGTGTTAACTTAAAACAAACACAGTAATTACCCTAATTAAGAACTGGCAGATTCCTTTAGATTAATAGTAGCCTGTGCTAGTTACAAGAGCGTCAATATCAGAGGAGAGAAAAGAGGATTAGAGAAGGTCAAGAAGGGAAGTAGAAAGGTGGGGAAAGATAATGAAGGACAGATATCAAAAGAGGAATGAAAAAATGCAGAGGGGGAAAAATGCTTGTCTACGAAGAAACAAAAAGGGGTGGGCTTTTAGACTGAAGAAATATAAGTTATAGAGAAGAGGTAAGGACTCTGAGGGAAGAAAGGAAGCAGGGAGGGTGTGCGTCAACAGTGCCGGTGAAAGCCAGTGATCGAGGAGGGCTTTTTTCGGCTGCACCAGGAGTAAATGGCTCTGCAGGCGCCTGTCACTCTGAGGGCCAGCATGGGACGATCAGCGATGATGACGGGGGCACGGACCTGTGTCAAGATGCTGAACCCAGCTGTCAATCAAAGCACTCTGCCCTATGGGATGACAAGGATGGGCCTTAATCCTGCTGAAGAGCGTGAGAGAGAGAAAGAGAGAGAGAGAGAAAGATGGAGGTGCAGTGGTGGAAAGACAGGAGAGAAATTAGAGAAAAATCAGAGAAAAATGAGAAAAGATCAGAGAAAACCGGGCAGGCAGAGGGAGAGAGAAAGACTGAGGAAGACATTTGCAAACTGGTTATTTATTTAAGAAACGTACTGACGTCATTTCACTTTGTATGTTGTGTACAACAGGTGATTGCATAACCTCATGGAGTTTGAGCCGTTCGGTAACAGGCAGCGAAAATTGCAGTTATTCACTTTTCGATTTGGGGCGTCCCCACGGAGCCATCTAGCTTGGAAAGTGAAATATTTGATGTCTCTCTCCTTAGTAGGCAATATGACACTGTGTGAACTTGTTATTTGACGGCCAGAAAGGCCCGTATGACTCATCTTCCAGCTATCTAGGACCGTAACCCTTCAGGCCCCCTGGGAACACGGAGGAATGACCAGGGAACCAGTACATTAGAACACAATAGAAAAAGAGACTCTATCCCACAGTCAGTACTCAGTTGAGCTCCAGCAAGCTGTTCTCAATTAGCGCTCGCTGATTCTCACTGTTGGTCTACCACATCATTTCAAGTAAATGCAACCATAACTTAAAGCCACAGTGTTTGGTTTGGCCATGAGGAAATCTCTGCTTCGCTGCTCTCTCTTGTCAGTGGTAGCCACTGCAGAAGGCCTCTAACGTGCATTTGCGTTGTATCTATCCTTCAGTAGTACTGCAGGCACCGTCTTTATTTCACATTGAACAGTGATGTCATGTAATACAAAAACAAACTCACTTTACTACGGCAACCAGCAGATCACAGAGAGCGCTAAATCCCAGACAGAGAGCTAAATATGTCTGAGTTAAAATCTGAATAAATTCATAAGCAAACCAAAATATACTTCTTGAAAGATGTTCTCTTGGGAATGGGGCATGAGTGCAGCAGTACTTTATTCATTAATAGTTAAGTGAAGTCAAGTTTATTTGTACATTCTAAGATTACTCAAGGGATAGGCCCCCAAAAGACATGGCTCCTGGCCTAGACTGAGGTCAAAGGGGAAATTCACCCCAAAAAACTTGACTCATTAAGAGAGCAGTGGAAGAAAAAAGGGCAGTCAGACTGCTGACGACAAACAGAAAGAAATTATTAAAGCTTTCTGTTTATTGTTTGTAATTTAATGGATGGAAATACATTTCTGTGTATTTCAGCAGGTCTGTTGTAAGCTACCTGACAAACGAATTTTAGATATGTAACACTCAACACGACAGGTACAAGTTCTTTACAGAAGGTAGAAAAGAAAAAGAGGGAATGAAAGAGACAGTCAATATATACAGACAATGGCAGTCGGTATATAAACCACAAAATATAAAGCTGTAACATCTGGACGGGGCCAGGTAACTCTAACAGGGCCTTCACGGCTTGACTCCATGCCAACCGCTTCACTACAGCCGCACTTATTGCCAATTTTAGCACACATCCATGTGCTGATCTGTGTTTTTTCAACTCTACGTGCATGATACTGTAAAGATATTCGTCTGCTTCCCGTCATGGATTACGGTGCTTTTAATATACACAAGTTAAGAATTAGCTCCTCTGTCAGCTGACGAACCTCAGCTGTCTGCGGCAAACAAAGTGGAGTCGGATAGTGTATTCCTCTCAGTGACGTGCATTTTGGGACAATAACGACATGTTGCATATTCTTCCTCCGGTTTGAGTAGGTTGTGACTAGGTGGTGCCTGGCTGTCTGCACAAAGAGGTGGCGTCAAAGATGCCAAAGATGTGCATGTCGTTTATACACATAATAATCAACTCAGTGCACATATTTAATAGGTCTTTGCCAGGGCTTCCACCCGTTTCCCTTTCAACCACAGGATTGCACCACCAAGTGTTTATATTCACGCATCCCTCGACTTTAACAGACTCGGTCACAATCCAAGAGGGTAAACTGGCCAAAACCTTTGATCTGGAGATCAGAGTACAAAACTTGTTCTCTATGCCAGAAATATTTGTATTTGTACTAAGTGTGCACATGTGTGTACGTGTCTTTGTATCTGTGCCGTGTGGGCATTACAGAGAGACAGACAGGTAGAGAGAGAGAGAGAGAGAGAGAGAGAGAGAGAGAGAGAGAGAGAGAGACAGCAGCAGGGAGACAGTTCGAGGCAGCTTTCAGGGGACACTGTGAACCAAGAGGAAGAGCCAATGATCTTTCGGGCCCAGATGTACAGTGTCCCTGAGGTGATCAGAGCTGTGACCTGACACTCCGACGTCCCAGCATGCTCGGCAGATGTGGGTCAACTGACATCTGTTTCTCACTACAGCCTGGGCTCAGCTCGGCCCGACCCAACCCTGCTGCCATATTCATCCTAATAACCACTCCCATAATCACCAGGGATTATTCTAATATTAGTGAGCACACACAAAAACACACGCGCACACACACAAACACACACACACAAAGTGACTGCTCTGATTAAGGTATAGTGCTCCATATGGTTTTTCGGAGGGTTTTGGGTGGGGATTTGTATGTTTTTAGCCTTTCAGTGAAAAGCCTTGAAAAAGCCAGCTTAGAGAGGACTAAACAGAGTCCTGCATAAATAATATTGGAAAATAGCCTGTGCAAGAGGCGGGGGGGTCATGCTGGGGTGAGATGCGGACTGCCAGCAGAGGTGCTCCGACAATGAGAACGCATCGGGCGCGAGGCTGCCGCACGGATATCTCGCCTTGAAGTTAGGCGTTGAAGTGAGACGGCGGTGTGCTATTCTGCCTCCATAAAGGAGGGATTATGAACCACTGACAGGATGTGTGAATCAAGATGGCACACTCACCACACAACAGGACTAGAAAGAGACACTGCGGGGGGCTGTCAAGACAGACCCTGAGCGAGCTGGGAGGATTACCATATAATGATGAAAGATGATGAAGACTGATGAATAGATTGTTGGCGCTTTAGCAGTGGGGGAGGGAGGACGACGTGCTTCTGTGAGGAACTTGACATTTCTAGCGTGGATGCCAGAGCTCAGGCTTTCTCTTGCAAAGAAATGTGCCGAATTCTTTTCTCCCTCACTTTACTTTTGCAATTGGTCGCTTGTTTACGCATTTTCCTTAATGTAAACTAGTTTTTTGATGGGTCTCATGTGATTTTGAACTACGTTCCGAGCATTCTTGTGCTACACGTCTTTTATTTTTATTTTGTGAAATTATCCCCCCCACCCCCTCTTCCCCAGCTCTCTTTTTTTTTCCTAAGAGGTCTATTTGTGGAAGTCATGGCCTGCTGGTGTTTACGATTCTCACTGGGCCCCTACTGCTGGTGTTTTTCCCCCCACACACACACACAAACATGCACACAGTGGGTCCTTACTGCTGACACTCAACTTCATTCTTTGCTGCAGCTGCATCTGTTGTCACCATGGAGACCTTGTTTATTACTTAACCCCCCTGCTCACACACACACACACAGTATGACAGAGAAATAGGCAGGCTGCGTCTCCCCCTGTGTTTGATTTGGTGTTATAGGACCCATCGGATAACAGCCCAGAGCAAGCCCAGGCCCATATGCACAAACACACACACAGCAGTTGGCCTGGCTGGATGCAGCAGGCCTTTGCTAAACACAGAGCCATAAGCAGCGCACTACCTAATCACCTCCAGGCTGGTCTGGATAATGACATTTGTTAAGGCTTTGACTCAACCTGCATGAGTGAGGAGGCCGGTCTGGCCACCTTTACCTCTCACACACCACAGATACAAACAGAGAAACTAATAGCCACGTAAATGCCACAAAGCAGAGAAGCAGAAGCATTTTGGCGGTGAAGCTTAACAATGATTTTGCAGAGCGCTGGGTGTGTTCATGCATACGTGTCCGTGTGCGAGCATAGAGGGCGTTAGTGAAAGGCCATCCTGCTTAGCGGGCGGCAGCATGCAGGCAGGTTTTTCACGAGACGGGGAATCTGTTATGCAACATGTGAGAGCCTGCTAATCTCACCGAACAGCCTGCTCCTCCTGGCCACCTCTTGGCCCGCGCACACACAAACACACACACACTCGCACACCTCCAGGCCATCTTTCTAGCCATGCATGGCTACACACCCAGGTGGCCTTAATGGGTTTAAGAGCAGTCGGAGATCCTCCTGCGCTTCTGTCCAGACCTGAGCCCTCCTGTCTCCGCATGTGACTGCACAGGACGACGCGTGAGGGGTCAAGGAGCCAAGTAGTCACCAAAACACACCGCAGTGGTGGCGTGTTTAACGTTGTGAACAAGCAAGCGAAATGTAAGGCCTGATATATATTTCTTTGATTTGTTTTTTAACTTGTTGGTGATCAAAGAGTGTGTATGGGACATAAACAAAGGCATTTAAATGTTATTTAATGTAGTCTGGCTGGCCATTGTTGATTGATTTGGCATTTGGCACTTGGCTATTTGTAATTTTGGACCCTGTGTCTGTAGCTCTGACATCTGAAGTGAAGGTCATTTGGTGACCTATTGGGTCAGGTGGCTCCTCTCACTGAGCTAACTCTCAGCAGCGTTACTCAGCTTGTTAGCATATGTTGACAGGCTTCCAGCCGGGTGGCTCTGCCTTGGCTCGACAGACGCACCCATGCACATGCACACCCACACACCTACTATATTAGCCACAAACACACAGCCAGAGGTCCTGTCTACAATGACCTCCAGGGGATAGACATCCTGCAGGCTGCTCCCGCCTGTAATTCCCTCAGCTCACATGTGCTACTGCACAAGCCTCCTCTGGTGGAGCAAGACCCTGAGTTTGTTATTATTCATTCAGTTTGACACAGGGACAATTCCAAGTTCAGCTTATTAATCAGTTGCTTATCATTATTCTGCAATGCCAAGCCTCCTTCCAATTCGTTCACCCTTTGCGAATGTGAATGGAACTGAACTCGGTGGCTCTGGGAAGTCAGCAAAGTGATAGAAGCGTGAGAATATTAACCAGTAGCCCGGGCTTGCCGAGCACAATCGCTACAACGCTGAGAGAGCCTTTAAAAGTGGCTTCTTATCAGTAACAGTTTGGGCTTCTTCCATTTGTGCCCAGAGCATTTCTCGCCGTTCGGCCCCTGCTCCACATTTGTGACAGCTTTGATGTGTTGCGAGGCTTCGGGCCCTCTCTGCATCCACAACTGCAGCACAGCGGCACAATAAATACTCTGATAACAGCACAATCTGTAACTCGGGCAAAAACAAATAACACAGCGGTCCTTACAAAAGTTCTTTTGTCAGGTTTTGGTTCTGGATTCGTGAACCGAACAAAACAATTGGTTCCAGATTGAGGCGGGCTTCTGTTCTCCCCGGGGGGATGGTTTAAATATATCAGAGTAGAGAGAAGCAGGAACAACAGTGGAAATGGTGAGAAAGCAATTGAGAGAGGAGGAATGAGTAAAATGGAAAAGAATTCAACCATGGGTTGTGTGGGAACATTTAACAGCGATGGATGGCAAGATGGATGCAAGGATGGATGGCAGATAAATTGTATGCAATAAAACTCAACTTTTACAATTAAAATAGATTTTAAAAAATAACTGAGCATACAGAATTCAGAACAAAAGGTGTTTTTTTGTGAACTTACACAACAGAGACACCAAAGTAAATGTACATTTCAAAAACAATTTTAACGTGAGTCAGGTGCAAAGAAAAAAAAACTCAAGTAAATATTGAACAAAGGAAATGTCTGTCATACTGATTTAAATGCATTTACTTCTACACCAAGAGCCACTGTGGCGGCTTTAAAGGGGAATTTCCACCGTCATACTAACTCCTCCTTTCCCCTGCAGCTGATCAGTGCACATTCACCATTGTATCTATAGGACAAGAGAAAGCTTTGCTCTGTCTGTAAATACTTACAGCTTACACAGCGTTTTTTTGAAAGATGGGCTGTTAATATAGAGATGTTTCCAGTCCTCATGTAGATGAGGAAAATCTTTCAATTTCAACTTTGGTGAACTTTAATAAGAAAATTCCCCCACTGCCCATTTACCAAGCATTGACTTCTGAAGGAGCAGGCCGTCAGAGAGGAAGCTATCACAGCACATTAGGCATCACCATCAAGTTTTAGCCTGCTTCTGCTCGAGTATAAACCTCTTCACCAAGGTGGCACTGGCAGATGAATTCCATTGCATCACTCACCGGTGTGACCTGGATTTTAAGTCGAATGAACTTTAAAGTTGAGTGAGTGCGCACAAAGGGTGACCCTGCATTTGTCAGAGAAAGAGCTCCTGCCTGCAGACTGTACTGACCTCGTACTCTGCACAGCTTAGCATGACTGTACAACACCGTCCTTTGTCCTATTTTTGGACCGCTCCATCTGTATGTAGACAGCAAGCTAACTAAAGGTCTGAGGATGAGGGGTGAGTGTAGGTGTGTTACTGGGGTTGTGCAGGGGGCACTTTCCATTCCAGATGTTTGGTTGAATCTGCCCTGCTACGCTTAAGATGAGCTGGAATTTCCCATAATCCACCTCCACACCCCGCGCTCAACATTTAACCAAGCTTACTTTCAGTGGCGTTGTAGTCTTGAAGTATTGGGCGGTGCTCGGTGACGTCCCATTTGGTGCATTTTGTTTCTAGTTTGCAGCTTAGAAGGAAAAGGCATTGGCAGATTGGCATTTTCTTTAAGTTAATTATGTAATAAGAGTCTCAATGCTGTCATTGTTTTCTACACGTGTACACACATACGCTCTCAAGAGCACGCTTCATTCTTGAGAGGATGTACCAAAAAGGACCTTGCAAGGGTTTGGCTAAGGTCCAGCTGTCTTCAGACACACACACACGCACACACACATGCACAGGGCACACTTAGTCCCCATCTTGGGTGATTACATAGCCTTTCAAACTCATTTACACACACAAGCAGTCAAGCTGAAAACTAATTTGTCCCAACATAGACAAATACATGAATACACTCATGCTAACACGCGCGCACACACACTCACACACACACTTTCTCACACCCACTAGCACGAACACAATATCAACAGAGAGAAGATAAGAGATCTGAAACAACATAAGAATGGAAAAACTAACAACACACATGCACTCTCACACACACATGAACCACAGCCATGTCCACTCTCATTTCCAGATGCTGATAAGTCGCCATAATTAGACATGACAGCTATGAATTGTTATATCAGACTGTATGATGACAGATCCTGTGGTGGATATCAGGCATCAATCAACCAATCACCTGATGGCTACTGGATGATGAAAGGAAGTTTCCTCCTTCCTCCCTCTCTTCACCAACACCTTCCTACCTCCTCAATTCAATTCTGCACCTTCAGCCACTAGCTGAGGCAGTACCTGTTTGGTCGGCTAATTACTCATTACCCAAGCTTCAAATGGCGTGTGTGTGGATTTGTGTGTGTGTGTGAGAGAGAGTGTGTGTGTGTGTGTGTGTGTGTGTGGCCACCGATGCAAACAGGAGGCAGGCTCACACTCGGCAGGAAGAAGGCTGCTGTCGACTGAGCATCCATACAGGGCGTTGGGGGAATGAAGACAAACTGCTGCGGTGACGTATAGATGATAATTTGTGCGTGTGTGTTTGTGTGTGTAGGAGAAAGACAGACAGTTCTCCAGTTGTTGTGTCCCAGAGATGAGTCCCCCGGCCATCTGACACCTCTTCCTGTTTGGACATCAGGCCCCTGAGGACACACACAGCTGGGGACGGGACAAAGCTAGCTCCCTCTCTCTGCATCCACACAAACACACACACACACACACACACACACACACACACACACACACAGTGTCGCCTATAAGGTCCCATATATCAGCCTTGTTGGAGACACATTCTCCTTTTCATGTGTGACTAGCAGCCCATGGTCACATGAAGGATCTAACAGCAGCTGTGAGGAGCACACAGAGGAGCATCTGTATACACGCACGGGAGTGTGTGAACGCGTATGTGTATGTGTGCATGTTCTTGTCAGTTTAGTCTGAGCCAAACAAGTTTCCTCTGACATCACCTTGTCATCTCTGTGAAGCTACAGTATCCAGAAAATTACTGTGACAGAAGAAAAAAATGCAACAAATCGGTGTAAAGCCGCAGCTGCATCTCTGAGCGGGATGAGTCGACTGTCAGAAAGTATAGAGACAAAAAAAAGAAAAAAAGGCATAGCAAGGTCTCACACCTGCTTTGTTTGGAGCAGTTGGATCAAAATGGGATGTTTTTCTTGTATTATGTTCAGTTTGTTTTAGCTTTGGGAGGTAAGAAAATGCAAATCAGTGTGGTACTTCCCAAGGAACTTGAATTGAGCCTGTTGGAAATACCCAAGCACTACCACTGTGCTAGACAACAGGCATAACATATCACAAGATTTATTACACTTCTGACTGTGCACTGCATGTCATATACTATAACCTCTGTGGCCAAAAGTACAAACTCATGTCCGTAGACTTAAGTGTACTTTTGGTGTACGGCCGTTTGGCCACTGGTTTAAACTGAGGGAAATCTTTGGGGAAAACCCTTTCCTGTTTCATCGTGACAATGTCACCTTGAACAAAGCGAGATCCATATCTGAGAGTGTTTACCAGGCAGCTCTGGGAAGCAACAGGAAACTCTAACACATAATCTCAAGCAAGAAAACAAATGGTCCTCTGGCATGGTTTGGAATTAGTATTTTTTCCACACGGTTCTGAAAACAACCTACCTTAAATCATCTACATTGATTATTCTCCTTTTTCTATCCTGAGAAAACCATTATAACTTCAGTAATAATATATCAACTTCATTCACAGAGGACTGTAAAATTGGCATTTTGAAGGCTTCAGTAACCATAAATCAAACACACTCGCTCTCCAAGATTAATTCATTCTCTCATTCTCTTCAGTACTGTCTTTAACTCCAACACCACAATAATCACCTTAGGAAGGTGGGTGAATCTGGTGCTACACCAACAGAAAAAATGGGTGCTCTTTATGAACTACCCCATAACTGCACATTAAAAAAAAAATCTGGCCTAGTGTAGCTTTAAGAATATATGACCCTTAAGTTGCCTGCCTAGATCCGCAACAGCATTTCCAGCCACGCTCTTGTGTCAGCAGGCTTTGGTGCAGCTCTAGCCTTGGGCACTCTAACATTTAGCAAGGCGTAGCATTTTATCCCAGCCACACAAGGTCTGATAAGAGAGAAGACATGTGGTGCATTAGTGTGGCATCTTAGCCGGCCGTGCTGGTAACTCCTGCTTTGATATGAGCGAACCTGAGGAGGAACGAGAGAACTATCTTAGCCAGCCATGCCTGTTAAAGCTGGCCTTGATATGGGACGAGACGTGTGTGGGAGATAGAGGAGGAAGCAGAGACTCTCCTCTCCTCATCTCTGGGCAGCAGGATTAGAATGTTTACCCGCTAATGTCTTTAGCTACGCCGAAGCGGGAAACACACAAACACAAACACATGCACACTCCAACACACATAATGCAGACACTGTACATGGAAACATAGATGAAAGAACCGACATGTGTTGCATATGCATAATTTCACATACATGCATAAACACTGTCTCTCTCACATGGATCCAGTGCGTTCAGCTGGCCCTGGCCTTGCTTTGTGTGTTTGTGGGTGCTGAGGTCTGCACCCATCTGCTCCTTGTGTGTGTGTAATCTGCCTCAGACAGGCTACAGCGCTTAAAGGGGCCAGACTGCAAACACTGCACTGGGATGAGACACCTGCCACAGGGCTAAGACCAGAGCCCTGACGCACAAACACACACAGATGGAGAGGCCACAGTTACCATGGACAAAGCAGTCACTCAATTACTGCCCAAGCGGTGTGACGTTCAGGTGTTTTTGTGCCGTTTAAAAACATATTTTGGTTTCCACTCGCGCATTTCCTGCGGTGTGTGGATTTTCTGTCCCTATGTTGCAGCCATTAGTCCTAATTGGTTGGTATTAATTGTCCACGGAGGAGGCACATTTGACAGCTCCATAACTACAGTGTTCATAATGCTCCTGGTGAGGAGGGAAAAATCTCCACTTATCCTCGTCTTGAAGTCTAGCTTTGAGCATCTGCTGTCAGAGTGTCACGTCTGAATTTAGCAAATGCCCAGGCACGAGGTGGCTGCGTTCTAAATGCCCAATGCTCAAAGGAGTGTCTGTCGTGCCGCGGCTCGGCGTGCCAAATCAGAGCTGGCTAGGAGCTCCCTATAGGCGAACAGATGGCCATTACTATCATTTATAACTTATTAGGGCCTATAATCCTACCTGCGTCAAACACGCCCCGACGCTTAGGGCTGGCTCTCTTTTTTTTCTTCTTCTTTTTTTTCGCCTCATTTAAAACAGTTCGACGTGCCAGAAAAGTCCTCATCACGATTTTTCTCTGTCTCCCTTTTCCCTCTCTCTGTATTTTTAATCTGCAAACTGCGTGGTTGACACATATGTGCAGAGATAATATGATATAGGGTTATCTTTCCTTTAAATCAACAGTCAACAGATTGCCCCGCGATGGTGCAGAGCTGGAAGCTGATAGCACTGGATGGAAATACAGGCGCAGCATGCGGCGTACGGTCTTTTTCAAATGAGAAATAATGTTTATTTTCATAACATTGCACTGTTTTCGCCTATATGCTGCAATCATAGCAGCAATAAACAACTCTCCGTTTGAAATCATATGCTAAAATATATGTTGTGTAAGAGTGTAAGAGACCACAGGCACATGCAGGACAGGACAAAGGTGGCGTTTTACAATTCTTTGGGCTGTTTTCGAGAGGCGCGCATTTAATTAAGTGCTGATGGTGTGCCACAGTGATAATTCACGTTCTACCAGATATCAGCGTCCTGACAAAGTCCTCGCTGCTACTTTGTCAGTCTCTCAGTCTGGCTCCGCGGAGGCAATCGTCAGTGATGCCTCATATCCACCACCCAAGCAGGTGTGGGCATTGACGTTTCTGCTGTGAACAGGCTGCATCTGTCATGTGGCAAAGCAGAAATAGCTCCAATCAATGTCCCCCTCGGACACACACACACACACACACACATACACACCCAGATACACATGCTAGCCTCGCGCACACCCCCAGCACCGCTGTTCTCCAGCAAACAAGGAACCGTGGAACAATCATTGTAAACCACCCCAGCCAGCAAAGAGGGCGATCGATCAGCCCATCTCATACAGAGAGTCAACACGGCCGTTGCATCCCCCTGGAACTTCACTCAAACTCCAAAATAACCACGGTGCAGAGATGTCCGGCAAGATCCCAGAACCTTTGACTCCGTGTCACACCTCCCATCTGTCGCCATTTTGCAGCGGCTACTTTGTTGCAGCCATTTTGTGTCCCTGCCATTTAGCACTCTATTGAGCTTCAGCTGGGGATGCCAAATGGCATGTGTGAAACCCCCCCCCCCCACACACACACACACACACACACACACTACCACCACCACTACAACCACCAGCACCACACCCCACCCCATCATTTGTGACCGTTTGGATGACAGACAAATAGATGGGCAGACATGCAGGCAGACAGAGAGACAGAAGGAAGGCAGATGACTGGCTTTGATGAGCTTTATGGGGATGTGTGCGGAAAGACAGACAGACAAATATGTGTCGGCAAACAGACAGACAGATAGACAGACAGAAGGTATATGTACATGTGTGTTTGTGCGTGCGCGTGTTTGTGTGTGTGTGTGAGCGGATGTCAGACCAGGTTGTGTGTTCCTGCAGTGGCAGAGATGAGAGGGAGAGAACAGGAAGCTGCTCTCCTGGAGACAGATGGACTGCCATGCTGTGGACACACACACACACAGAAACTCACACACACACATGCAGAGTGACACACAACAGTACAGCCAGCAAGAGAACATATCAGAGCACGACTGCTGAAAACAGAAAAACACACCAACATGCTAGCCTAAACAGGCGTCGCGGACACTCGCGCGTCACATTTGAGAAAAAAAAAAGGATGAAACATGCAAACAAAACTACGAACGCCAAAGTTCACTTCACAAGGCGGGATGAGTAATAGCTGTGTCCTTTGTCTCTTGAGCCCACAGTGAACTTCTTCCTGTGGTTCGATCGAGGAACTGAGCCTTGCGCGATTGATTCATTGCGAGTTTTGCATAAAATCCCAGTTAAACGCCTGAAATCCACAGCAAATGCGGTGAGATGCTTATTGACGAACATACATGACACACTGGCGCTCGGCACAGGTGTTAATCCTGCCAGCCTCAGGTATGTGGTGACAACCTTCTCACACCCAACTTGAGAGCTCTGGCGGATCTGGGCTACGCCAGGTTGTCACACAGGATGTGTTGTGTGTACACACACTCACACACACACACACACGTTCTGCCTCTTCTCCTCACTTTTCTTTCTTTTGAACAGAGACACACAGGAAAAGGAAGGAACAAGAGAGCGAGGGAGCGAAGATGAGAGCCTGCACAGACATCGACTCCAGCAGCGACAACAGCAGTATCACACCGTGTGTTTGGGTGTTTCTGCAAGCGTCTGTGAATGTGTGTGTGTGCCCGGGCGCGTGTGTTAGGTGTGTTTCACAGGATTGCCAACACATCTCCTCGCAGCGAGAGCCCTATAGGAACAGAGACATCTGTGGAGTGAAAGGACGCCAGCTTGCATGGCCGTCTCTGGAGAAAGAAGAGGATGGGAGGAGGAGAGGATGAGGAGAGGAGAAGAGTAGGAAGAGGAAGAGGAACGGGCAGGAAGATGGAGGAGAGTCGGCAGGAGCTCCAAACCTAGTCTCTCAGCCGATAATTAGAGAAGGAGTCCCGTCTAGTTTGGACAGAGATGAAAATGTGTAATCTGAACAAGTTGCTCAGTCGCGTGAAGGGACTTTCTTCTTTCTTTCCCAACTTTGTCTGTTCCCACTTTTTTTTTTCTTTTTTAGGAAATAGGTCAGAAACCTACTTTATTCCACAATATATTCCCTGAAACAACTATTTGTTATCCCATCAATTGATGTATGTCAAACACGTTTGCTTAAAACACACATTCATTTTTCAAATCAACATTCTTTCAGTGTTCCTCAGTGTCCCACTCCTCATCTACCATATTAGGTTACTAATGAGTGAGTTGGGCAAAAATTGCTTTCTGTATCAACTCCGACAACATCAACCTTGAGCGAAAATAGCATACAAATACAAGTATTGGCAATGTCTTCCTTGGTGAGAGATTAATTTGAAGGAGAGCGGCTGTGTAATCTGAGCAGAATGAAAAGTACCTGGAAAAAAAAAAAAAGTTTACAAGAGCCCTCTGCGAATATCAGCAGACCAGCGAATGGATATTGGAGACGCTGGCCTTCTTCGACAATTCATCTATAACCCTGCAGCCGGGGACCTCCGCCGCAAATGGAGCTGATGACAATACAAGCAAATGTCCTCCTTGTGTGTACAAGCAAGTGCACTCAAGCAGATGTGCACCGCAGACCTTGGGAGTATAAGCCAGGGAACAGGACACAGGTGCACCTGCTCTCTGCTCTCAATGAAAGGTCAGCCAAATTCAGAGAGGGGTGCAACCTTCCAGTGTTTGTGTGTGAGTGTGTGTGAGCTGGTGGAAAAAAGAAAAAGGTTGCAAGAGGAGGGAAAATAGTGAGAGAGAGTGACACAATGACACAAGAACTATCATAGTGAATCATTGGTTTGAATATGTACAGTAAAAATCAATTAAGTTTTGCATTGCTGGTGCTGCAGTCTCTTCCATGCAGCTATTTTTTTGTGTGTAACTATCTTCACCACAGACTTCTTCAACTTTTTTTTTTTTTCTAAATAGCCATCATTGCCACACGTGGCTCTGCGTTGGTTGCCAAAGTGCATTTCCAGCGATCTGAGCAGGTATACAGGAGAAAACATGTGCAGCCGGACCGGTGCCAGAAGAGACAGAAGGTCCGCAATGATGTTTCACTACATAGATTATGCAGATACCGCGGTCAGAACGAGGAACAGACAGAGAGAGGGAAACAGGGAGAGAGGAGGGAAAGAGAATGCGAGAAACAGACAGAGCGACAGTGAGCAGGCGACAAACAAATACAGACAGAGAGAGAAAGAGAGAGAGAGAGAGAGGACAGAGATGGGAGCGAACACAGAGAAAGCGGAGCAAGTGTAGGCATGAGAGGGAGAACATGAGAGACAGAGAGAAGGGAAGTGAAGCAGGGAGGGGTGTGTGTGTGCGGGCTACAGCTGGCAGAGGGATTCCCAGAGCCAACTGCCAGTGTAGTGGAGCTCCTTAACAACTTCACAGGACTCTCAGAAAGGAGCTTTAAAGTGGCCACATGGCCTGGCCAGCACAGCAGAGCAGAGCAGCAGGCTTTACTGGGGCTCTGCACACACACACACACAGACACACACATGCATTCATGCACAAGCATTCACACACACACACACACACACACACACACAAGCTCAAATAAGACTCAGCCCGCCAGCTGCTGACAGGGACAAGAGTGTCCAGAGCGATAAATCTGTGAGCATGTGTGTGTGTGTGTGTGTGTGTGTGAGGGAGTGGGGTTAGGAAAGAAATAGCAAAAGAGCAAAGAGCCTCTTCTTGCGCTTCTTACATGCTACACAGAAGTCGCAGTGTAGCACGAGCGCCTCCGATTTGCATGAAAACACAAAGTTAGCCTGATATGCTTGTCAGAGCTGCTTCTCCAGTATTTGCCTCGCTCGTACCTGCGAACCCTTTCATCTGCTCATAAGCTGCCACTTTGCACAAAACAAAAATATGAATTCCTACAACTGCTGTCCTCCTCCTCCTCCTCCTCCTCTGTACCTGCAGTACGCCTCCAGGAGTGAAAACATGTGGTACATGCTGTTCAAGCAAAGCAGCTTTGCTTCCTCTTTTTTTTTTAACGCTGTTTGATTCCTTCGATAACAGTGAGCAGCGGCTGATCATCAAATGCTTTCTACAAACTAAGCCTCCTAATTTCAGAATCGCCGCCTGATCCTTGAAATGCCAATGCTTGGTGCAAACTGGTTCTTTTCCTGGGGGCGGGGGTGGGGGGGGGTGCTCCATTCATATGCTCGATAATCATTATCCCGCTTTTGAGCTGAACTTTGAGGAAGGGATGGATGGAGTTGAGAGGCGAGGGAGGAGAGGGGGAGGAGGAGAAGGCCAGTGGATGAGATGCCATCACACACCCTAACTCTGTGTGTCGTGAGACAAATATCTCCCTCTCTTGCTTTTCTCTTCCCCAAACCTCTACTAGACGCTTGTCTGTCTGGATCAGCAGAGTATATTTTCCAGGGGTTGTTCGGCGACAAAGGTTTTTCAGCCGGGATCGCGGTCTTTCCTTTTTTTCCCACCATCACTATGCTAGACCACCACTATACTAATGGTGGGGCATTAGCATTTCAAGGAGCCTCCATTAAGGAGGGCAAGAAAAGCTGCTCTCAGCGGGGGGAAATCCATTTTGTCCCAGGCTCCAACATCTGCTGCAGCCGTCCCAGCCAGAAGGACGCTCGGATAAAGCCGAAGAGCCCTCTGATTTACTGTAATGACAGACAGACAGATAGACAGGCAGAACGGATGACCATATGCAGAAGCGAGGGAGAAAAAGGAAAAGACAAAAACAACTTCTGTCTCACTGTCTGTCATTTTCTGATGCTTTTCTATGTGCATGTGTCAGTGGTGGTGGTGAGGAGTGTGTGCGTGTGTGTGGTGATGGCGGTGGTGGTGGTGGTGGTGGGGAGGGGGGGTCATGGGAAAGGCAGGTTGCCAGATTAAGCTCTGCCGGGTGAAATCGTTTCCAAAGTAGTGTGCAAAATCAAAAAAACAGTATCCCGTGAACAGAATGTCAAAGGAATAGTGAGATAACAGCAGTTTAAGAGCAGCGGTGGGAAGACATCTGTGGTCGTAATGAGAGGGACTCACAGGCTGGTTGTCATCTGGTCCCACATAATGGCTGAAAGACCTGAACCCAGAGAAAAAGCGAGGACAAGTCAAAGAGAGCAGCAGAGAGGCAGGAGGACTGAGCGGCGCGGGGGCCTTGATCCCCGGCCCATCTGTCCCGGTTCTCGCGGCTCCTTCATCCTTCCCTCTATGGTGGTCTCCTGTTTGCCGTGGTCTAAACCTGCTAAGTCCCTTTACCGTCCTAAAGCCTGAACAGCACGGAGGTGAGCTGAATCACACCCTGGCCAGCTGGGATTGGAAGCTGTCAGCAGACGGACAGACAGATATAGAAGCACGGAGAGAGAGAGAGAGAGAGAGAAAGAGAGAGAGACGTTTCCAAACGGGGAAAACACCAGCAGAAAACTTGAGATTAAAGCAGGAGAAGAATGCCTTTTTTTCTGTCTTTGTAGTAAGTCATGTAATGTAATGACACTCTGCCCTTCTAATGACAGAGTGCGTCGCAATTACGCGACCTTTCCCCCGCCCAAATACAGCGTCTGTGACGTCACGGCGCCACCGCGTAGATATTTTTATGCTCATCTGCGTCGCTTGATAGCAGCACATTCTCAGAGACGAGCGGCAGCAGACGCTTAACAACCTCTGGGTTGACACAACACAACAGCACTGTGATGGATGACGACTGTTGCCGCACAGCAAAACAGAAAAACTCACTCCAGCTGATAAGCACTGTATTTTTTTTTTCATTATTATTTTCACGGCAGCATATCTGACTCTTTAGCTGGATAACTGGAGGAAATTCATCTGTCTCTGCTCTGCACCATCATCTCAGAGTAAAGATACAGATACAAGGTGTCTGCTGGAGTTTAAACAGATGGAGGGCCTCTTCTGGGAAAGCCTTTCTAAAGAGTTTTTCCCCCCGACCCTCCTAAAAAAAAACTCAGCAAAATATGTCTGCCTTAACAAGCCATTTATTCTCATATTGATTCTAAAAATCTTGGTTTCATTTAGACGCAGAACAGTACCTGCTGTTAGGGAGATGTAATTGTTTCCAAAGCAGTTTCACTTCAAAATGGGTGAAAATATGTTCAAGATACTACTTGACCTCAGGAAAATCTTGAAACAATTTGATCTGTATTGGAAACAAATGAAATTATCTGCTAATTAGCTTTTGGAAGATGGTTTTCGTTTTCTGGGAAAAATATGATTTTAATGTCCTCAATACTAGATTTAATGACTTAATTAAGATTCTTTTTTTCTTTCTTTCACACGCGCGCACACGCTCACACACACACACACTCACGCACACAAGTGGCCCGACCAAGTCTGTCAAGGAGAAGGAGGGCGATGATGTCATAAAGCTGAGCCGGTGCACCACATCAGAGGCTGACCCTGGTGATGTCGCCTGCGGTGAGCACCTGGCTGCTCCCACCGCAACACGTCAGGAAAAAGGTGTTTAGAGCGTGGCGTCGTTACACACACACACACACACACACACAAGCGTGCATGCATACACACTGAGCCAGCAACTGGTACGCAACTCCAACTGGACAAAACAATAAAACTTGGAACATGACAATGCTTTGGGTGGTACAGAAACCTGGTCAATTTGGAAAGAGCTCTTCCTCACTGTCTGTCTGTCTGTCTGTCTGTCTGTCTGTCTCCCTTCTCTGGTACCACCCAGCCTCGGTTGCGATGCCGCAGCTTTTACGCAGCACCAGCCTGATTGATGCTTTTTACTCTGTGTGGTCCAGACGTAAGTCATCCAGGCCACTTGCTTCACTGTGTTTACTAGTGGGTTACTTCTATACACACACGCACACACACACACACACACACGTCATCTCTCTCACTCTGTCTCCACAGGTCTGCTTCTGAGCTCCATCACTCCCAACAATTATCTTTGGTGTTAGCTCACAGATCGGGCACCTCAGAGTCTGGGACTGTGACAGACGTAGTTGGCCAAGAGATGTGTTTACAAGAATTGGGGGTAAAGTGTGTATGTGTGTGTGTGTGTGAGTGAGAAAATATATGAGAAGGAAGAGCAGACGGCTAGCTTATAGTGTGCTACAGTCAGCAACACTTTAAAAGGAAGGCTTGAAGTGCTCTCCCCACTACCGGATCATGTCCAGTGTGTACACACAAAGACACACTACAAACGCGCACACGCACAAACACATGCACCAACACACACACACACACAGAGCCAGATGGACAGCAGTGCTAAGGCTTAGTTTAATGACAAAAGGACCCTCAATCTGGACACGGATTTATCACTCACTTTAAAGTCCATCTGCGAGAAGTTTGGACTGAAAACACAACTGCTCAGTCTCTCCTCCCTCCTCGGCTTGCTTTTGAGCAACTTAGCAACTCTCTCTCTTTCTCTCCTTCTCCTACTCTGCAGTCCACACTCACACACTTTCCCACACGCCGGGTCCCATACCTCTCCTGCATCTGTAACGAATCTGAATGATAAATGTTTGAAGACGAAAGGGAGGTGGTCACAGAGGTGGGCTGGGGGGGGGGGTTGGGGGGAAAAAAAAAAAAAATAAGACAGGAAGACTCAGATTTTCAGCCCGGTGGCGATATCATAGAGGCATGCAACCATAGGCTTTTATTTTCCTGGGTTTAGTGGTGTCCAGGGGCCTGGCAGCATGTGGGGTGGGGTGAGGGGAAGCTGGGAGGCAGATAGACAAGAAGAGTGACAGCACGGAGATAGACTAGCTACCTATTTATAGCCCGGGCCATCTGCAGAGCTCCCTCTTGTCTTTGGTCATCCTGTTCACAAAGGCTTGGAGGCAGATTCCAGCAGCCCAGCGCCCAGCCGCTCCATTCACTATTCATTCCAGAGCCGGCAGCACCATATGGATCCGGCCCCACTGCTGGGCCCTGGCCGGCCTGTTTCTCCCTCTCTATCTCTCTCTCCTCAGATTGACGTGGTAATGAAGCCTGGGTGGCTTGCAAAGCGCTCTCCTTTTCTTTTTTCCCCCTCTTTCTCCCTGTGTCTTTCCCCTCTTCTCTCTCAAAGACGCCGGGCTTGAGCATGACCGGACACCCCCTCCTCCTCCTTCCCTCCTGTTCTCTTCCTATTACTCTCCCTCCTCCTCCTCCTCCTCCTTTTGCTTCTCCCCTTCTGTCTTTCTTTATAAGCAGCCCAGACGCTCTCCTCTCCTCCCTTTACCCACTCTCAGACATTCAAATGATCTCATTTCATTCCCCGACACCTGCAAAGAGCTGACGTGACCTTAAGTGGCCGAGATGTTCTGATGCCAGCCCCGCTCGTCACACGCGCGCATCTCCATCCCGTTTATCTATCTGAGCAGCAGAAGAGTTAAAATGTCACTTTATTAATCATCGGCGTCACATGTCAGGACAAAGATTGGCTGCTCCCAGGCCACATCCTCTTTTTTTTCAGCTCACATCCCCTTTCCAGCTTGACCATCTCGCTTCAATGGGGCCAAGCTGACAATAAAGCGGAAATGGAATCAGAGAAGGGGATTCCACACGGGCAAACTGTTAATGATGCTACAAAGCGTAGCCCCTTGGGGGAAGTAAGAGGACTGTGAAACTAAACCCAAACAGAGCTTCTGTCAGCCTCCCTCTGTCCCACGTGGTTCTTTAGTCAGCGGACAAATAGGAAACAGCCACAAAAGGCTTTTTTTTCACCCCTGTTAGTAACAGGACTTTAAACTGCTGCACCCCAGAAGTGTGGTTTTGTGAATTTATTTATTTATTTTTTACAACAACTTTTAAGGGAATTTAAATGATACGTCACATGATTTGAAAAGGCCAAACCAGACAGTACTGTCCGTGTAATTTAGTTTCCTTGTTATTATAGCTTATTCCTCTGTGACGCAGACTTCTACTGATGTCATCGATGAAGTAGATTATTGTATGGGGTGATGTGTTTCTGCATTATGACGAGCACAGATTTGATTTTGAGCCAACTCCACAAACATTGTCCCTCTGCTGTAAATATGTACGAGAGCACCAAATCCCAACTAAAATAAGACCCAGCAAATACACTATTTACTCCTGTTTGAGTAACATTTGCTGGAAAAAAAACTACTGTGTTCAGCTGTTTTAGCAAATTATTGTATTTGTGTTAGTTTTTGTGGTTTTTTTACCCATTTTTCAATATTTGTGTCTTTGTGAAGAGGCTAAGGAACTTACACTTTAGATGGGATATGTTGACAATAACAAAAACGTACTACACTAACTAACCAATGATTAATTTGATTGTGCATTGAGGGATTATAAACGTCATCATGCCCACTCTTGGTTTTACCTCCAAATAAATCGTCAGCCAATCTGGCAAAACTGTCAGCTTGTTTACAACCTGTCGGATCTCCTCTCCACTCATGTTTCTTGCCCCGTTGGACCTATTTTTAGCTTTAGTCTTGTTATAACTGATAGAACAGATGGCCGGAGCTCCAAAAAGAAACCTGCAATGTAATGAATTGTAGTTCAAGACAAGTGACTGAATTTCGCTCCTTCATATACTTTCCTACTGACCTCTGACCTCTTGCCACAGGAAGTATGTCAAAGTCCTACTGCTGACAAAATATGAGCAGTCAACTTAGTATATTAGACATTTTTATAAAAGATATTTGAAACTCTAACTCTGACAGGCAAAACTTGGCTTTTGTTTAAA
This sequence comes from Amniataba percoides, assembly GCA_037176925.1. Taxonomy (NCBI): domain Eukaryota; kingdom Metazoa; phylum Chordata; class Actinopteri; order Centrarchiformes; family Terapontidae; genus Amniataba; species Amniataba percoides. The sequence continues at coordinate 11,440,201 of JBAJHX010000115.1, forward strand.
TCCCACCTCCCACCATATTTATCAAACTCTGCCAGCACCGAGAGTTTTACCTGCTAATTGCACGGGGAGAGGAAAAATAGCCGTGGTCGTGTGTGTTTGTTGTGGTCATATTTTTAGAAGATAGATAATGTTAAAAGTACATTAGTAGGTATCATTCTTCAGCTGTAGCGTGGCATTCACCTTGGGATCTGTGGAGCCCGAGGCCTGGGCCAGCCTAGTTAACCATGCATGCTGTGCTGGGCCTAACCTAATTAGGTGCCATCCCAATGTCAACACTGCTGCGTTCAGCGCCTGATAAAAGACAGGCCTTTTCTCCCGCCACTCACACTGTGAAAGGGCTACAAAGAGCCGGGTTAGAGAGACCCTACCATCTGCAAGCTCTGTGTGTGTGTTTGACGCACGCATGCTGTCACTCCGCTTTCAACTTTCAAAACGTTCACAGTGAAATGTGGGAAATAAAGCATCTGCAGGTTCTGTGACCGACTTCTTTATCCGAACAGGAAGCTGAAGACTGACATCACGTGAAAAGACGCCATCACACCGAGCTAAGATAATCGCCTCCATCTTGCTTACAGTAGCTAATGTACTTCACACGTACATCTACATACAGCTGTGTCTCTTTCAGCATTGATTTCACGCCATGTGTATTTTGTGAACCAACTCCCACTTCAAGTCTGCGCGCGCTCTGATTTCATACCGATGAGTTTCATTTATCGTTTTTTATTTTGCCACACATCCCCGGCGTCATTAAAGCAAAGAAACATTTTGCACAGAAATCCCAATTAGGGTCGATCAAACATGGCTCCCCGAGCACGGAGGCACACGCGTACGCACACACACACACGCACACACACACTCTCAGTGTTGCCTTTTTAATGTGTTGTCAAACCATCCACTAATTCCATTTATACGGATAAAACACTCTCACAAATAGATTACCTGCTACATACGATCCCCTCTTTCACTGTGAAATTGTGGCACGGAGCCACATCCTCCCACTGCTTCGTAGTCCATTAAAATACAGATGAGAGCGTTTTACAGCCTGGGCCAACAGCAACGCCTCCCAGCTAATCCACCAACAAACACAAACATCAGATGAATTATCTGTAATGGAGAGGACTCTGTTCTGGCACCGCTGACGGAGAAATGAAACAAAACATGAGTTTATTTTGGTAAACATTTGGATTTCATTTGGATTCTGCTTTTCATGTACGTAATTAGCTGGCAAATATAGATCTGTATAGAAATCCTCGCTTTTTCATCAAGAGGGTGTTGGTGTCTTTAGGTGCGATTCCAGCAGCTCCTTTCAGAACTGCTTCATGCGTAAACTAGATATGAGAGGAAAGTTTCTCGGCTCTCAGCATTTGAAGAGTTTGTCAACTTCGGCTTCTAAAAACGCGCTTTGAAAGGAGAAATCCGCTCTCTGAATCCTCCATCCATCCATCTATCCGTGGCCACTAGCACACTTGACAGTTTCACTGGCTCAGGAGCCAAGCAAACAATGCTGCTCTGACAAGCGAATCTCTCCCGTGTCGGAATCTCATCTACTTAAAGCACTATTTATTCAGCACACATCCTTTTAATGCTGAATCTTGGCAACGGTGCATGAAATCCAGCACCTTAATTCCATTAGCTTGTTACTCCAATAAGTCCCAATAATCTAAAGCTAACTGCAACACATACACAGGCGCTGGAAATACACGAGCCATGGCTGCTCCCTCTGGGGTATTTTTAATAACACTAATAGCCTTTAAAGGTTGATTCATTCTGCTGATATCAAAGTAAATGGCCACATTAACCTGTGCTGGCTGGAGCTGACTGGAGCGGAGCCTGTCAAGTGAAAAACCGGCGGCAATATGCAACACAGCAGGTTCTGAGGATTTAATATAATTACATCACAAAGATGTAAAGATGCCACAGCTGAAAAAAAAAAGTTGTTATTCAAATGCTTTTTCTCTCTCCCGCCGCCGCCTGGTTTCCCACCGTCCTGAATGAGCCGCCTCACGCTTGATCGTAGTCCACACGCAGGGCCGAATCTATTGTTGATAAGAGACTGAGGCTTCTCTTCAAATGGGGCTTAGCAAGTGTCGTTCAAAGACCCCTCATTTAAGTTACTCAGCTTTTGTTTGTCAGAGGGTGAAGAGGGTCCTTTTAAGACCCAGATGCCCTCGGTGGGAGAGAACAAATGAGGTGGTAAAAGTGAGCGAGGCAGAGAAAAAAAAACAGACAGAAAAGACAGAAAAGAGACAGGGAGAGAGAGGGAAAGATGACGGCGCGAGACAGATAATCTGAGAGGGGAGAGACGGAGAAGGTGATAGGGATATTAAGAACATGCCAAAAGAGAAAGGCACGAGAAAGTCTGTGCTGGTAGGTCTGATCCTAAGTGAGCCGATGAGACGGGTGAGGGGTGAGGAGGAGTGAGAGATAAGACCCAAAGAGGATTAGGGCCATGAGAACCTTTGTTGTTGTGATCAGTTAAAAGCACTGGCTCTCAATGATCCACCTGAACACTTCAGCGTGCTTACAGCAGCAAATATGTACACGAGCGACGGCTCCGCCCTGTAGCTCGCTGTATGAAGCCATTTTTGCCCGTGTCCTATATGCCAAGTGAGAATTGTAAACGACAGAGGAGACAAACGATCCCACTTCACAAAAAGTCCAGAACAATAAAGCACTAAGTGCATGCATTGCATTGCAGGAAGCACACCTGACACACTAGTCTACATATAGTCCTCAACCAGGGCCGAACTACACAGAGAAATGTGTCATATCCTCTGTGTGTTTTTTTCTGGAAATTTGGGGAGTTTTGCAACTTCTAGGGAATATACACAGTGAGTTTTTAGATCTTTTTCACTGAAAAGTTGAGGGTAGTAAAAACCAAAACCATGAGTAAAGAGACCCTCTGTAAGACTGAGAGGAACTCTACCTTTTGGTACTAAGTATCTGTGGATTCGTCACTGCAAGTCATTTGATCCATTGTTAATATAGAAATATTGTAGCGTTAAAATTGACACTGCTTTGACTCAACATAATAAAAAAAGGATCCAGGATTTTCCCACGAGAATCATATTCCTGGCAGTGTGGTAAAGGCGTTGAAACAGCATCTAGATCTTCATGTTGGAAAAGGCACAGTAGTACCTTATTTAGTGGTCCAATAGTTTCCTGGAAAGACCTAAGTAATATGGTACTAATTACAGGGAGGACAGAGACAAACTCCAGAGATTGTTATTTAAATTTCAGTTAAGTTGAATTGACTTGTTGATTTCAAGAGGAATTTTCTCGACTAAAAGAATCAAAATCCTGCACACTGTTAAAGTGCAATAAATTCAGATTATTAAAACTGTTCAGAGTACTTTCTTTTGCATTTGGTGAGGGTGCTGAAGGGGGGGGACTTTGACCTTTAACCTCAGTTTTTCTAAAATTCTGGCTACAACCCAGTTTTCTCCATGGAGCTGCCTTTATGATAGTAGTTAAAAAAAAAAAGAAGAAGATGGAAGAATCTTTTACAGATTGATAAGACAGTGTGGGATTGAATTGAGTGGCATAGTCTTTATTAGTACAGGTGAAGAAACCTTGGAGCCCACCAGTGCAAACACCAGACATAATCACTTACCTCAGAAGAAACAAAACAAGCATTGGGGTGGTCAGAGATGGCACGGGGCAGAGCGGTGAATCAACCGGGGCCGAACTGTTCTCTGTTTTCACAGAAAGGAGCGTGTTTCCTACATTAACTCTCTCTTCCCCCTGTGCTGTATAAATAGATAAAGATTGAGTAAGAGTGTGATGACTGTGGTCAGAAGCTTTGGGGTTATAAGGAAGTGGGCTCTGCTGCAACAAGGAGATACAGCAGAAGGAAACAGAGCTGCTGCCAAGGGGAGAGCTCGGCCCAAAATGTCGACCTCTTATTGTTCCCGTTTTGTTGTGTCTGCACGAGTCGGCGAGGGTCACCGCTGTGGATTACGACTGTGATTAAGGCCCCTGAACCAAGTCTAGTTACAACATAAGCGTTTACCACACATCATTAAATTAAAACAGGTTGCACCACCACGTTACTCATTACGTTTAACAAACTTTACATGCCTAGAGTAAGAAAATCATAGCACCTCAATAACCCCCAATATCCTCACAGTTGGAAAATATCCATTTCATCATGAAAATCACATTTCTCACGTATGATGACATTAATAAAAACAAACTTCCATACACATTAAGGAAAGATCACCTGTTCAGTCACACATATAATTCTGCCTCCTCATAGCTGACTGTCATGCTACAGCTTGTGACACTCCTGCAACTTCCTGTTTATGTAGCTGACTGATTTTGATTGGACAGCGCTACGTTAAGCGACCAATCCATACATGGCCGCATTCTTTACAAGATGAGACACTTTTAAAGTTTAGATCATGCGGCCAGATTTGTTTTAACATCAGCCTGAAGGTGACTTGTTGTTACTGAGAGAACTTTAAAGGGACTCCACACACAAAATCAGTCATGGATTGACAAATACCTTGTGCAATCCAATCCCAGGTTAAACATTATAGTACTGTCAATCTTTATTGTCACAAGAGTCTTAAATCTTAAATGCAAAATAAATGAACGCACTTGGAATGGAAACGCAACTTCAGTGAGGACCGTTTGAGTCACACCGTAAGACACACACAAAACCACAGAATCCAAGAAGTCTCAGGCCAAGGTGGTATCAGAAGCTAGTTTCAGGTCTCATGTGTATTCTCAATTCCCCTTGGAATAGAGGAAGCTGATCTCCTGCACGCTGGGATTGAAACGACACCAGCTTCATCAATTTCCTGACTGAGGCTTCTGTTCGAGCTGACAAGCCAGAAGGCCCGGTGAAATGACATTGCATTGTTGGTGCACCTGTTACACAGCAACGGACTCAGTGGTCATTAACAGCAAATGTTAATGCTGATAATTTTCTGCAGCATAACAGCGTGTCAGATAAGGCACGCTAACTTAAGGTAACTCCTAAATTACACACACTTCGGTTCACTTCGGTTCTCCCTTCTGCGTAAAAAAAAAAAAATAAATAAAAATCAGACCTCAACAATCATCTTTTGACAGCACGTTGGACTAGAAAGCACGCTGTCATACTCCCTGTGTGAAAGTGGAGATATGCAGATATCTGATTACTGGGGTACAGACTGCGAGCTGCAGTGACAGCTGTGCCGCAGTGATAGGTGGGCGACACAGCAATGTTAACGTGTGATTGTATGCCAACGGGCAATATTGCCCAAAAGTTAAACTGCAGCCAACTTTTCCACACTGCCAACTGGTTGGTGGTTGTCACGCTGGCCAAAAGAGCTGAGTGGTTCAATACTAAGAGAGAGAGAGAGAAAAAAAAAAGAGTGGACTTTTAAAAACTTCTAGTTGCCTGAGTTGTCTACATTATCGTTACAAGGTGCAGTGTGACGTATATTTGTGGCTCAGCTGTGCACCTCCGTCCTCCTGCCTCATCTCCTCCAGCTGTGTGTTGTGGAGGAGCGGTGTGCTCGGCGTGGAGGAGGGCCGGCCTCCAGGGAGGCTTGGAGTGGCCACTCCACGACCAGCCTGGAAGGCACTCGGGCAGCCATGGTGCCTTTTGTCTCCCGGTCCAATCTGGCCACCTCATCTCTCCCACCCATCCATCTCTCCCAGCGCTTCCTGCCTGCCCGTGTGCCTGCTGCAGCCTCTCACGTTACAATGGAGCCAGGCTTCGATGGCTGTTGCTCAGAGAGCAGAGAGAGTCCCATCTGGACCACAGGAGAGAGTGAAGAGAAGCAGGAGGTGGACGGAGAGGAGGACAGCCACAGACCAGATGCATTCAAGCCGAGGCCAAAGACTTTTTTTTTTACCTTGATGCAGTAGTTTTCATTAACACAAAGAGAGAGAGAGAGAGCAAAAGAAAAAAAGAAGGAAAAAAACGCATTCCAAACAGATGAACTCGTGCAAAATCGGTGATCGCTGTTTCAGGCAGAGCTTTTAATGATCATAAAATGTGTCCAACAACACTCAGTCTACTCACAGAGCTCTGAACTCCATTATATCACGCTAATGAAGTTACAAACGTAGACTAACTGCTAAGCCCACTTGGGTTTGTTTGTGGCTGCATCAGAGCTCAAATGTGAAGTCAAACACATCACATGAGTGATCAGCAAAGAAAACGAATCACTGTTTTGATTATGGGTTAATATGAGTCTACTATAAGCAAAAAATGACAGCTATTCTCTGGTTACATCTTCTCATGCACAAGTCTATGAATACCTCTGGGTTTGGGGATGTTTGGATAAAATAAGGAAAGGAAACCAGGCTCTGGGAAAATGATAACAGGCTTGTTTTACTATGAGCTGACATTTTAACAGTGAACAAAAAGGATCTGAGCTGCAGCATCAGACTGTTTTGAACACCGGTGGATGTAACACAAAGTCTCTGAGCTGGGACATCACAGTTCACCCCCCCCCCCCTCACACACACACAGTTTGGGGGGGGGGTGCAGGCCACGCCCCGCAGGTTCGCTCCTACAAGAGTCCCCGCGCGCGCTGCAGCAACATGTGTACAGTCCCACACGCGACAGGCGCGTGCAGCCCGGAGAGAGAGAGAGAGAGAGAGAGAGAGAGAGAGAGAGAGAGAGAGAGGGTTTTCCGGTACACTGCTGCGGGACGGAGGAGAGGAAGCAAAGTGTGTGTGTGAGTGTGTGTGTGTGTGTGTGTGTGTGTGTGTGTGTGTGTGTGTGTGTGCGCCACCTCAAAGGACGCGGAGGAGCGAGAAACGAGCCGGATTGATTCATTTTGGTTGAAAAAGTTGCGCGGTTTGTACAGGAAGAGACTAAAAAAAAGAAAGGAAAAAGTCTAATCAAGATTGCTAGATGAAATTGCGCTCTGCAAAGCAACTCTGCCGTAGATGTTTGATAGTTTCAGGCTCTTGAATCGTGTCGGTTTCTGTCCCGGACGCGTTCACGGTCACTTCTCTGCGCTCCTGAAGGTGTGTTCGTGTCTTTAGTGAGATTTAAAAGTCTGATGCAGCTTCCTACGGACAGACAGACAGACAGAAAGACAGCAGGACGTTTTTATTTATTTATTTTGACTTGTTAAAACACTCGAACTAAACGTGATGCAACTTTTATTTGAATTAATATCCTCCACTGCGTCCGGGAAACTCCACGAAAGGTCACTCCTCTGATTTCTGTCAGAGGGGGAAAAATGGGAAGTTTTAATTGTAATGAGATGGAAATTATAAATCTTTTTTTGTTTGTTTAATCGTCCCGGTGTTCAGTGTGATGAGATGGAGATGAAAAGATCTGCTGCTCCGCTTTGACTCCTGAAGCTCTGAAACTCGTTTCTCCTGAACCCAAACACACCGCGAACACACGCAGGAGCCTCTAAACTCCGGAGAGAAAGTTTTGACCTTTTTTTCTTTTTTCCTCAATTTGTGTTTTAGGCATTCGCCCCTTAAGTTTGTGGTGAATAAAGAAATGCACTCACTCTGCCATCCAGCCTCTCCTGATCCGGATGTTTGTCTGTCACCAGACAGACAGACAGACACATCTGGATCAGTCTCACTGCTGTTTAATATTAACCCAGATCATGCCCCCCCCCCCAATAAGCAAGGAGAGAAAACTTACAGTAACTCGTATTTAACTTGACCACGTTTCATTCCTCTTTTTCGGCCATTTAAATGAAAACATCTGTCAGCCATCCATCCTGGGTTGGTTAAAAAAACTCAGAAGTCCATTTAATCCCGATAAAGCTTGAGAGTCAATCTGACTGACGGGGTTAAAATGATTGAATGTTTGATTTTAGAAAAAGAAAAATGAGTTAACATTAATTAAGCACCATAAAGTCAAGATTATGGCAGCAATAAAAGTGATTCACCTGATTGATTTCAGTTTACCTAATGTAATATATAAATAGGCTACTCAACTAATCTACAGATTAAAGTCCTGCATTAAAAACGTCATTTAAATATGAAAAATGACCCAAAATACACTTATATATGACATGAATGCTTCTTCTATTACTTGTCATAATACAGAAATATGAATGTTTTCTTATTAGAGGTGCATTACGGTGTAAGAATCATTGATAGAGCTCATTTTAACAGGTTTTTGAGAAGTTTAACATTATTGTGGCGTTACATGAAGTGTCAGATGGATGTGGTGGAGTCAAAGTGGGATTAGCCTGTTTATAACAACAAAAATGGAAACACTCGAGTACAGTAAAAGTAGATCCGTCTCCTCGATCACACGTCCCGTCCAGAGGATCCCAAACTCGGATCCCCCCCCCACCCACTCCCCCTCGATCAGCTGATCTTTTGATTGACAACCCCCGAAACCCCGTCTCCATGGAAACCGCCTCAGCGGCGCCGCGAGGGCTGGCTCGAGGGCTGCTGTCAATGAGGTGACGTCACGGCGCCGGCGCCAGAGAGTCTGCTCCGAGAGAGAGAGAGAGAGAAGGAGGGAGAGAGAGGGAGAGAGGGAGGTGAGGGGTGAGGCTGCTGCTGGAGGAGGAGGAGGAGGAAGATGAGGAGGAGGAGGAGGAGGCTTCGCACCGACGTGCTCTTGCGCCAGTTCATCAGCTGCCTGTCAGGCGTCAGTCAGGGGCGTCGTGCGAAATGTGCGCAGCTGTGAGCGCGGAGGGAAGACGGAGAGAAAATGGAAAAATGCTATTGCGCCAGATGTGGACGCAGACTGCGGGAGCTCCAGATTCTGTGAGAAATGCATAAAACAGAGAGACAGAAAGAAAGAAAAAAAATGTGGAGACGGCTGAAGGAGAAGGTGTCCGCGCCTGCTGAAGACAACAGCGCGCACAGATGGTGTTTGGCTGGATTTTGTTAAAACACTGCAAAACATTTCAGTGACATTTTTTTTCTTTTCTGCGAATAGTATCCCGGACGCAAACGCATCCTCAGATATTTTCTCACAGACTGGAGCAACTTTTTGCTCCTCAGCTCAGTCATGCAGCTCCGGACTGCAACTCTTTTTTTTTTTTTTTTTGTTTTTTGTCCATTAGGATTACCTCGGCTTTTAGGATTTCCTTGTTTGTGTCTTTCAAATAAACCGAAAACATCAAAATTATAATCCCCTCCCCAAATCTCTCCACCGTCCAGAGTTTCAACAGTGACCCTCTCCTCTTTAAAAATGCATTGATTTGATTTTATCGAGGACATTTAATCCACAAAGCCCCCCATCAAAAAAAAAAACAATAAAAAAAAAAAAACAACACATCACAACAGTGGGCAACTATCCCCGGGGGCAATTAGTGAGCGCAGCATCACCCCCCTCCACCCTCCAGCTGAAGAATGAAGCGTGTAATTCCTACAAACAAACGGCTCATTCAGGAAACATTAAAGTGTCAATAGTAGTTAATCACCTCCTCACGTGCTCAGATATGAAAGCCACATTTGTGGGTCGAGACTAAATGAACTTTGACACCAAACACACTCAGGTGCCAATTAACGCGGGAGAGCACGGGACCCCTCCTGATGCATATAGAGTGTGTGTGTGTGTGTGTGTGTGTGGGGGGGGGGGGGGTGTAAAACCTCTCATCAAAGCCTTAAATAAGCATATAATCGTCAGATGTTTTTAAAGCTGATAACTTTGATGCATTAAAGTTCTCCCTCAGCTCCCATTCATTTATTTATTCATTTATTCCTGTCTGTCGTGCACCATGTCTAAAACGTGGATGGATCAGATGTGTGTGTGTGTGTGTGTTTGGGGTGTGAATAAAGAACATACAAGCCTCAAGTGTCTTCAGATGACTGATCCAGATATTTCAAAGTGTTGCCAGATTTACTTTTCTCGTGCGTTAAAACACTTGATCTCATTTTTTGTGTCCAACTCACTTCGCCTCACACACTGTGTCACACTGACTCCTCTCCCTCAGTGCTGCTCGGCCTCACACACTCACACCGGTCCGAGCTTGAGTGATTTCAGAATCAGAATCAGGCGCGCCTGATCTGATGTGCCCCCTCATCTTCATCTACACCTTCATCTTCACACGCCTCCAAACATGTCCACACTGAAGAACAACGAGCGAAGTTTTCAGACTGTCAAAATAGCAGAAACTGATTTTTATCCTCTTCTCGTTTTTATTGATTTTTAAATATCTGTTCCCCAAACACACTCAAGCTTAAGATCATCTGAAAAAAAACAACCTCTGTGGTGTTTTTAAGGTGCTGGCGCGCGCTCTCACTTCGCCATAGTCAATTGACAGCCATGCGAATCATTAATTTTCCTGATCAGAAACAGGTAAGGGCTTAATTTTCCAAATTGCCCACCGGAGCTGCTGAAGCGCCCTCCGGCTGCCCCGCCCACAACATGCGTTGCCACTGGTAACGTGGTGGAGGGGGAAGAGGGAGGGATCTGAGCGCGGAGGGCCAATGGGAGAGCGAGAAGCTGCTGAGTGACGCTTCGAATGTAGCCAATCGGCGCGCTGGACCCGCCCACGTCGTCTTCCCCTGCCTCCTGCCTATATAAAGCTCACTGACAGCTCGGTAATCCAGTCTGATCGCTGATCGTCTGGCAACAAGAGGACTTAAAGGAAGCAAGATACACACAGATATAAGAAAAAAAAACCCACAAGAAACCATCTCGCTTAACTTCTGAAAAAAAAAAAATGAAAGCAATAAGCCCCGTGCGGTCCTTCCGGAAAAGCAACGCGAATTTCTCGGAGCACTCCTTGGGAATCTCTCGGAGCAAGACCCCGGTGGACGACCCGCTCAGCCTGCTGTACAACATGAACGACTGCTACTCCAAGCTGAAGGAGCTGGTGCCCAGCATCCCGCAGAACAAGAACGTCAGCAAGATGGAAATCCTGCAGCATGTCATCGACTACATCCTGGACCTGCAGATCGCACTGGACTCCAGCGTGGCGCTCAGCAGCCTGCATCACCCCGCGCGGCCGGGCCCGGCTCCGGCCAGGACCCCCCTGACCACCCTCAACACAGACATCAGCATCCTGTCATTACAGGTAATTACGCCCTATAGGCAGGGGGAGAGAACTCAGTTGTTTTTTGTTTTTTTGGGAAGGGGGAGTATGGTGTGTTGTGAAAAGAGTGTGTGTGTGGTGGATTTGCGTTTGTGCGCATAAGCCAGTGCGCCTTTTTTTTTTTGTAGCCTATGCGTAACTCGCACAAAATGGCTTGTAGTATGTGTGTGTGTGTGTGTTGAGGGGGGGGGGGGATGGCATGTTTCTCTCTTTTTCGCTCTCTGTCTCTCTCCCCCCTGTACCTTCTGTCTTTGTACAAAATCAGACTAAAGCGAAGAGAGTCGACCTACATAACGCACAGTCGCGTCACCTCGACGATGGGATGCTGCGTAAAAAAGAATTAACATTTGGTCCGCTTGTTTTTGTTTGTTTGTTTGTTTGCAGTCCCCGGAGTTGCCATCAGAGCTGATGACAGATGACAGCCGGACTCTGCATCGTTAAAGCGGTAAGTAGGCTGTGCTCGTGTCTGCTGCTGCAGTCTGTCCGGGGCTCCGAGGCTCCTCTGCAGCCTGTCTCCCAGTCTGCCGGAGCAGAATGGGGCTACAATTACCATTTAACCGATCCATTTGTTCTCCACACACACACACACACACACACAACCACCCCTCTACTGATTTTTATTTGCATGGGAATGTCAGCTGCGACTCCCAAAAATCCACCTTTTTATATGAATATTATCTTTATAAAATAAATAAAACAAGCACCCTCCATCAATTGGTGCCAGATCGTCTTATTATGGTGTCAGTAAAGTGACCCCCCCATGGAGGAAAAAAAATAAAATTAATGTATCCAAAATAAGACATTTACTCATTTGGCTCTCGGTGGAAATAAAAACTGGAGACATTGGCTGCAGGCTGCCTGTTTTTGGGGTTGCTGTCTTTTTTTTTACTGTACACGAACAGCAGCAGTCAGGGTCGCGTTTTCCCCTCTTGTGTCTGTAATGAAGAGCATCTGCAACAGGAAAAATAATGGCTTGTTTGGATTACTCGCTACTACGATGTCTGCGCGTAATTGGTACAAGAAGTGGGCAGGCGCCAGCTGAGCGGCAATTACGCTGATTCTTCCCCAGATTGTAGGCTGAAGTTGTGCGAAAAAAGTGTGTGTGTGTGTGAGAGGGAGAGAGAGAGTCCCCCCTTGTCTCTCCCTGTGTGTGTGTGTGTGTGTGTGTGTACATCTGGAGCGCAGGGTTAGCTTAGTATTGGGAGTGTTTGGTTAAATGTTAAAAACTGCGGCTTCCTCTCTGGCGCCAGTCTGTCCGGATCTCTGCCCTGTTTGCATTTTCTAAACACGCCTCTCTTTCTCAATCTTTTGCAGGTGTTTGGTCAAGACGCAAAAAAACACACACTCGGAACACACAGACACACTCACAGGACCTGGGGAGCAGGACTTTCCCTCCTCCCTCCCTCCCTCCATCCATCCATCCAACCAACCCTCCTCCGCGTCTCTCTCTCTCTCTCTCTCTCTCCAACCTTCTGTCCTCCAGGCCTGGATTTTTTTCCCCCATTTTTTGATTTTTTTTCTTCTTCTGACGCTGAAATCAAGAGACTTTTGCTTATTATGGGACAATCTTATGTGATGTGTTTTTTTCTGTTTGGACACTTCATTATTATTTAACTTAAGACTGTTTTTTAAAAAAAATAATTATTATTTGTGGGTCCTTTCTGGAAATGGAAGGCGCGTTATATTCCCGACAGTGGGAGGAAAAACGAGATTATTGTCACAAGGATTATTTCCCCTCTCCTCTCCTCTCCTCCCTCCCTTCCCTCCTTCCTCACCTCCCCTCTATCCTTCTCCTTGTTGAAGTCTTCGCTTTTTTTGCGGAGGTGGGAACGTGAATAGAAAAGACTTTGGTTAGTTACTGTTTAAAAAAAAGTGGAGAAAAAAGAAAAAAAAAGTTTAGTCTTGTCTTGTCAGAATTGTTGGCACATGAAGGACTGGACGTTGTTTAAAAAAAAGAAGACGAAAAAGAGGAAAAAAAGAAGTTAACATGAAAGAATGAAACCGTGTGAACTCTCATCCGGAGTTTATCTTGTATAGTTGCAGGAATTTGAAACTTCTGCAAAAGTGTAATGTTGTACTTAATTATGCTGAAACTTTTTATAAAAGTAATGTAAATTGTACCTTTTTTATACAAAAATAAATCAAAAACGCAACTTGAACATGTTTCATTTTGGGGGGTGGGGAGTCTGTCTGTGCGTAAAAGCACTTTTCACCCGCTGTGCGTCCAGCTGACTTTTCTACAGGAGTCTATGGACGTTACTGCACTTAAAGGAGGGGGGGTGGGGGTTACTGACTTCAAACACCAAGTCTCACAACCAAGTGTCCTTATCAGACCTGCCCTGCGTGACCTAGAATGGGCCAAAACACGGCGTCAGTGCCCCCCCCCCCCATCCTCACCCACCCCGAGGCCAACTCCACCCGGAGGCGCACGGCTGCGTAAAAGCTTATTTAGGGCGCGCTGACTGCACTTTTACTTTCTCACATGCTATGTAAAGTAAATGGGATTAACCGGGTTTAGCGCCGCAGCCTGAGCCGTTCAGGTGGCGGGCTGTGGGGCTTGTTTGCTTCAGAAAGAGAGAGAGAGAATATTTAACTTCAGGTGAAACTACAGGAGAGGTGTTACTGAGAAAGAACCAAAAGTTAGATGCAACTTGTTCCTTTCCTTTTCTAAGTTCATTTAAAAAAAAAACAACAGATCATTGGTTGGCTTCTGTTACTCTTTAAACCTCTCTAATAATACACCTGGAGAGAATATAGAAACAAGAGAGCAGCGTGGTGGCAGTGAACTGTGCAGCCTGTTGTCGGTGTTAAAATGACCATCTGACATGAACACGGCGTTTGACCGGGCGACAGCTACAGCTACACATCTTCTGACTACACAGTGCGCACTGCCTGAGGTGGAGATGGAGGTGTAGAGGTGATGGAGGAGAGAGGCAGGGGCGGATTCAACGTGAGGCACCGGGAGCTGGTCCCCTGTGGAGACATCCCGACTGTCAATCATCTCCTCCCTTCAATGCAGCATGACTTCTCAAATATTTTCACACCACAGACGCTCCAACTGAGCAATGGATGAGGATCCCCCCCACCACCACCCACCCCACCTCACCCCAAAGGACCACTTTAAGTGTGATCAAGAAAGATCTTAAAGTGTAAGCTGTAAAAAAAAAAGAAAAAGAAAAAAGTAACACCCCTCTTTAGCCTGAATGAATGCAATTGTCATTCATATATTAACTCTAAGTACCGCAAAACCCTCCTCAAAGGACCCTGCCAAGTCCCCGCACCCGACTTTGAGTCTCTGAGCTGAAGTTGTTACCGTCAGTGGTTTAAAATACTGACAGGCAGTCAGACAGCAGCCTGCAGCGCGTTTGTATGGAGAGTGCGCCATCTATGGGCGAATATAAACCCTCTCCCCCCCTGCACCTCACCATCTCTTTCTCCTTCTGTAATGCATTAAAGAAAAAATGTTCAATATTTGTAGATAAAACGCTTGGTGTTACATTTCCTCGTTTGTTTACGAGATAAATCTGAATTCACAGAGGCTTCGCTCTGCAAACAGATTACTTTCCTGCAAAAAAAAAAGAGCAGAAAAGAGGGTTTTGTTGTGTTTTTTTTAAGGATACACTTACGTTTATTGATTCACAAAAACACCATTTCACTGGGGAAAGTTTGGAACAGACGATCACCGCTTCAGGGACAAGTGCACGCACTTCTTCTATCACGACAGCATGCCGCGTCGCCGTCTACATCGACACCTATCAAAAATAACAGCACAGCACAAAACACTTCGCAGACACGAGTCCTCAGTAACACTGAGCTTTTTTTCAGTCGAGGCGACATTTCCTGCAAAACTTCTTTTTTTTTGTAACAAAGTCCACAACATGTAACATTTTTTCATTTCACTTAAACACACGGTTTCCATAACAGCAACATGTCCACATGAGAAAGAAATCACTCTGAAATGATCCAAACAAATGAAAATGGACATATCATTCTGAAGGTGACTTTTTTTTTTAACTAATCATCTAATCAAAGCTTTTGAATGCACTACTTTTGATTCACAGCAACACTTCCTAACAGCAAACACATATCTACTCTACCTCTTTGGAAAACACGTCACGACACTGACAGTTTCATAAAGTCACAGACAACATAGAGAATAACGGTCTACATGACCCTTTTCAGAATAACAGCCAGTTTCCTCAGAGGACGCTCTCCCTCTCGTCTCCCAGGCTGATGGTGCGCAGGTTCTGGTTGTGGATGGTGGCAGCCGTGGTGTTGGCAGTGCTGCTGCTGCCGGGGGTGATGATGACAGCTGGCGAATCGCTGATGCTGGAGGAGGAGGTGGTGGACTCTGTGCCTGTGATGTTAGCCGGCTGCTGGTGGCTGTTGTTGGTGTTGCTGTTATTGGCGGTGTCGTTTGTGTTGTTGTTGAGGGTGGTGTTGCTGGCGGTGCGGTTGAGGTTGCTGACCCCGCTGGACGGCCACCCCTCGTCCGGGCTGCTCGCCATCAGGCTGGCCTCGGACGGAGCCTCGGAGCAGATGGACATGCGGGCCGCCGTGGCGTCCTGCAGGCCGCTCAGGCTGCACGGCAGGAGGCCTCTCTTCTTCACCAGGCCCTCCAACTCCAGCTCGATCAGGCCGGGCTTCTGCGCGTCTCTCTCTCTGTCAGCGTCTCCCTCCGCCTCCTCCATGGAGCGGTCCGAGGAGCTGTCGCTGGAGCGCATCCCCGAGTCGGACGAGTCCTTCTTATCCAGGAGGATTTCGGTCAGGAAGCCGGGCTTGGTCAGCAGCCCAGTGGGCTGGGAGCCTCCGTGTGACGGCGCCCCGGCCGCTTTGCGGAGGAGAGGTGTGGTGTTGTCAGATTCTTCTGGGCTGGAGTCTTCATCGTTGGGCAGCTTGTGGTACAGAGCCCCGGCTCCCTTCTTCCTGGTGCCTGGAGTCCTGGAGAATGAGCTCTGGTCCAGCTTCTCATCCTCTTCACTGATGGGGTCTAGGAGCTGGGCATCGGTCCCTGAGGGGAAGTCTGTGGCATCACAAGCCTTGGAGGCCCTCTTGGTGAAGGACTTGCGGCTGTCTTGGTCGGCTCCTTCTTTGGCCTGAGGAGAGGGAACACGATTCAGTAAGAGGAACATGAAAACATACAGTATTGTGCACTACTGGCCAAGAGGCCTCTGAAGGGGGGGGGGGATCCTGTCTCTCCTTTGTGCGCCAAGAGAAACAAAGAGTATAAGCCAATAATTAAGAAACACTAGAAGCAGTGATCTCCCCATCCCCAGCCCAGAGTAAGAATTTCACCGTTATGCAGGCCAGAAGAACAAAAACACAAGTTTAAGAACGACATAACATGCGGGCTCAGAAACCGTGTCTACAAAAGTTACCACAAGGTACGTTTCTGTGATTTGACTTTGTGTTTATGCTGTCAGCGCTGCGATGACAAAAAGTCAACAGGGTGCTTGTAACTGTCCACCCACCCCTTTGTCCTCTGAGCTGGCAGCCTGAAGGAATTGTCCGGGGTGGGGCTGCACGGGCCTCTCTCCTGCGCTGCCGGACATTTCCAGCTGGGCCATCTGAGCGATGTACTCCCTGTAGGCATCACGATACTCAGCCTGCTGCTTGTCTGTCAGCTTGCAGATGTCATTGGAGGATTCCTGAGAGTTGAGGCTGGACATGCTCGAGGTGCGGAGATTCGCCACCTGACAAGGCAAGAAACGAGTCCGAATGGTGCGCAGTTTGTCGGGAAGTTGGGAGGGGTGGGGTGGGGGGAGGAGGAGGGGTGGGGGGCTGCAGGGATATATTCATGTTAAAAGTAACTGCAGAGTGAGAGTGATGTGTGACGCCTGAATATAATAAATATAAAAAAAAGGTGACAGTTACAACAGCGCTTAAAAATGCTATAATTACATTAGTAACCAATGAAATATTCAGAATGTGAGAATTAGATACAGTGAAAAAGTTAACTGGCAAAGACCGCAGACGGAGTGGCAACGAAAGCCGTGCTGTGTTTTCAGTGTCGGATGATTTGAATTTGAAAAAGATCACAAAGTGAGATCATATAAAATAGCAGCAGAGCCAGCTGTCTACGTGTGAGTGTTTGCTCGTGTCTTAGAGATTTTGCAAATTGGGAATCGGGAAGGTGAAAATAACAAACAGGGGGCCCCTTGACACCTTTTGGTGAGCTGCAGTGTGTGCGAGTATTTTTAAGTCTGCCATGTTCAAGAGCACCGTAAGCTTCCTCTGCCGTGCTCTTTTCTCACCCAAAAACCACATTCATGTGAAACCACTGAGGTCTACAACACAGTGGCTTGGAGCAGATGACTTGTGGCTGTGTGACAGTTTGGGGATGTGCGACCTTTGCGATCCTGCTTGCGTTACATGCTCACATTTATGCTTACACTTGCAACTTTAATACCTCCCTCTCTCTCACACACATATATACATACACACATGTGTATATGTGTGAGTATCATGCACACACACACACAGTATCTGGGGCTGTGGTGCATTTCTACTAGCCCGTTACAAGACTGACCGGCCAGTGCGAGTTGTTGCTGTGTCTTGGAGGCTCCTCCAGTCCCGCTCCACTCAGCTCCTCGAAGCTGAGGTTGAGGCTGAAGGCTGCCCCTTCATGCTGGGCGCCTCCCGAGCGTCTGCTGGGCTCCCCGTGGTGCACGCTGCTGCCCAGCTCGCTAGCAGCTCGGGACTCGTCCTGAAGCAGAGCCTGGCTTTCAGCGTGACGTAGCTCCATCACCTGGGAAAAGTCAAAGCAAAATTTTTAGATTAACATTTGACTTTTGTTTACTGACACAACAGACAACACGATGTTAAAGCTCATAACAATACAGTAGATTTGACAGCAACGACAAAAACATGCGTTCTTGAGAGAGAGCTGCTGTTTAAGTCGAGCCATTCAGCTCTTCCACTCCTCCTCGACAATAACCTCCCTTTATCCAGATATCAGTCAGCCATCTTGAGCCAGATGTCTGTGCTGGCTGCGTCCTGGCAACACAACACTGGTTAGTGCGCGGAGCCGTAAGGCTGCTGCACTTTCCAGCTGCTCCTACGCAAGCTCTGCATTGGATCTCATGTAAAACACGACCAATCCAGGGCTCTGGTTTGGTATTAAGAGCACAGGCTGACATCTGATGAAGTGGAGCCGGCTACATGTGTTAGTGATTTCAGCCCCGGCTCAGACGACTGGACTCCTGGCTGACTGACTAGCGCCTTCTCGTAATACGGATTATAAAATCTCCATCTCCCAATATCTCAGCGCAGCACAAGATGTCGTATTACGAGATGCTGTCTCGCTTCTTTTTGGAATAAACAAGAGATGACATGTATCAACAGGAGGGCCCTGGCAGGGCAGAGTGTCTGCAAAGTATCACAGAGCGAGGAGAATGTGTGCTATTGTAAATCTATTTCAAGCTTTCACTCCAGTGTGAAGGAATAGCTGTTATTGTTGTTGATGGACTGATGCTTTTTTTAAAATTATTTATGTATGCTGATGCTCCACTGCTTTTGATTTGAAACAACAAACAAAAATCCTCTTCACATGATGCCCTTAGTGGTGATATTAAAGGGCTGCAAAGCAAGTAAAGATGCTCCATAAGACCACTTTAATCTCACCAATCCCCTGAAGAGTTGCCAGTCGCCAAAGTTTATCTCCATCTCTTTCTTCAGCTCATCCAGGTTGCACTGAGACAGCACGCGTCCGTTTATATTGGCCTGCAATTGACAAAGGGCGCAGATGTGCAAAGTTACGTCAGCATGCATGAGAAAAAGAGTTACCATTCAAAATTCATTAAAAATTCATTCATTTCAGCTAAAATACATTTTAGTCCATCATGTTGAGTGAAGGTCAGGTTTTAAATGTCATAGGCGCACCTTCTTTATGGTGGAGCTGTACTGAGGCAGCATGTTGGGGTCGATTCCTTCGATCTGCTTGAGACGCTCACACACTGCATCTGTGCTCATAGAGCTGAGCGGGACCCCAGGAGAGACCTACACACACACACACAAACACAATTAGAATAAAAACAACGTATTCAGTGTTTTTGTGAGTTAAGATTACCAGGGCAAACACGCACCTTTGGTGCACTCTGTTAGACCAACTCATCGCTCACTAACACATTGATTAGGGCAAAACGAGCAACGATTCCTGGCAAAGAGACGTGCAGGCTTGTTACTGTGAGGCACACAGAGGTGCAAAACTGCAATCCCACACAGTAATTCTCTCCATCAGTCACACAGTGTAAGTGTAAAAGTAAACAAAGATGCCAACCTATCCAAATACACCGTTAACTGCTCTTATTCTTTTTCTCAGTGTGTATATAAGTGCGTAAAGTGTGCGCACAACACTTAAGAGTTGGAGTCAGTGAGTCTGTGTGTCGCCGTTAGGCCGAGCCGCACTGAGAGCGGCACCGATGCCTGATGTGATTTACACCGGCGGCCTCACACACAGCCAAGATGCCAGCCGCTGGCACACAAACTAAACAAACCCCGTCCACCCTCCTCCCCTCCCCTCCCTCCCTCTCTCCACTCGCCCCTCTCTGGTTCGGCTCGTCTTTATGAACCCTCGCTCTTGTTCCTTCCTTCCTTCCCTCCCTTCCTTCCCCTCTTCCTTCCTCTTGCATTCCCTCCTTCTAAGCTTCCTTTGCTGACCTCCTCCTCTCTTATCCATCTCTCCGTTTCCTCCCCCATCTCTCCCTCCCTCGTCATCTCTGCTCTATTAACACCATTAAGACATGGCTTCAGACTAAGCCCCGCAGCTTTGTTTCTGGTTTCGAGGGAGAGAAGAGCAGAGCTTAGTCGGACTGTGAGTGGTTGTTTAACAAAAAAAAAACAAGCAGCTCACACAATACAGTACACAATAGTAGGTGCCAACTTTCTGTAGTGGTGGGCACGAGGATGAAGACTGGCACTCAGGGATTTTAGCTACTGTTCATGTCCACAGAGCAGAGGATTTACTCTAGAATGAAACTATGTTAGTGAATCTACTTAGCTACTACATGTGAGGTTTAACTTCTAAGTGATGAATCTATCATATCTCTCTCTACAGCATGCGTGGTAGTATCGAACCAGTGTGTTAGAAATGAGGCGGATGGAGTAAAAAAGGTTGGATGCGGAGATGAAAGTAGCCACGAAACTGAAGGTGTACCTGCTTTAATTTGTAAGGCAGCGACTTTAAATGCTTGATAAGGAGACAAAAAGAAGCAGACGGACACACTGTCAGACAAGAAACACAAGCGGACATTTATAACATCATGAAGCCTGGACCGTACCTGTGAAAGAAAAACAAGAGAGGTAGGAGGGGGTACAGTGGCAGACAGCACAAACAGACAAGCTTAAAGACACTAGCACACATGTTGAACTCATCATCGGGGGACAGGAGAGAAATTGGCAACAGAGCAGACGGACGTTTATCTGTCTCGCAGCAGGGAAGGAGACGGCTCCTTTACAGCACATCACGCTGGAGAAGAAGGGGCTAATGGAAGTAGAATTATTACACAAGGAGATTTTGTTTTCGCAGGAGTCAGCAGGCTTTTACCGTCGTAATCTTTGCGGACAGAAAGGATTGCGGACGAGACGGTAAGAGAATGAGACATCTCTCACTCTCTCTCTCAAAAAAAAAGCAGAAGTTCCAATTCAGGGAAGGCCTTGAATACGACTCCTCGATTCAGACTGCAAGCGTGTGTTTCTAAGAATGTGAGTGAAAGGCGTAAATGTCTGCGCGCATGTGTGTGTTTTTTGTGAACCCTCCCAGTGTGTGTGTGATAAGACTGTAATTACAGCTGGGCTGAGCTCAGGGCTGGGCAGAAGGATGGGGAAGAGGAAACAGAGCTCTGTGAGGGAGGAAGCGTCTTGGTAAGGAGATAAGCTCTACCAGCGCTGGGCTCATTGTCAGCGAGTGTGTGTGTGTGTGTGTGTGTGTGTGTTGCCAGCCCCAACAGTTGCTCTGATGATAATCCCGGCAGCCCGAGGAATCCATACTCACACTTATATCAGCAAAGCAATTACACTGGGCTAGGCCCGCTTACATACTCAAAGACTCACACAAATGAGCGAGTGTGCACACACATCCAGGTTCAGAGATTTGCAAAAAAAGAGAAAGCTACACAAAGAGATCAAGTGTGAACCGAAAAGGGATAAGATGGGCTAATGTACATAGAAACGCTAGAATGTGATGAAACTGAGAAAAAATTCATTCTTAGGAGGAAACAAAAAGCGTAAAGGAAAATATGGGAAAGAAAAAAAGGATGTCAGAATTTCAGACAGTGATGTAGGTTAAAAGAAAAGGAGGAAGATGGAGGCAAAAAAACGTAAAGATGAAAAAAAATACAGACAGAGCAGGGAAGGAATATTACACAGTAATCTATATTTAAATCTCTCATACAGCTCCTTTAAATGCTTGCTGGTAGTGTCCTGATAAGTGGCTTTGTGGAGCAGAAATCTCCAGAGTAGCGTTATCTTAAAATTGTTCTAATAGTGGCTGCTTTCTCTCAAAATGTGTGAATATCCGGGTGCAGAGATTCAGCTCGTCGGAGAACATGCGTTCCTGAAATGGGTTACCAACACTTGAACGTCCATTTATGAAAAAATGAGAACTGCTACTGTACCGGCATCAGAGTGAACTTCATTCACTGTGTTATTTTTACATATACTGAAGTTTGTGACAAAATGCACTTATTCTTTATATTTAGTGGGGAGGTCACAGTCGCACCGGATGCAGCTGAAGTACTAAGTCTGCAGCTAGTGAGATAGTCATATCAGATATTTGGCATCTAGCCTTTTGCGAACTACAGCAAACAAAAATAGCCATCTGTCAAACACACATGCATGCATTTTTGCATGCAACACGAGAAAGGACAACTGAGTTTTAAGCATCACGTCAGTGGCAAGTAATGAAGGACTTGTTGCATATATGCATATCTGCAGTGCTCCACTACAAGCCTGTCTACATGTTACCATGTTGTGATCAGAGGGACACGAGGGGAGGCCTTCTCTGGCATCCTCCGCAATAACATCCTGACATGGGCACAGAATGAAGACAAAGGTTGTATAGAGACCTGACGAAGCTTGAGTTTGTTAAACCTCAATTCACAAAATAAACTTTTGGCTGTTTTACTCTGGATTTGGGTTCACAATTTGAGAGACATCATCAGCCTCAGCAGCTGGACAGCAGTCGGGCAGAGGAGCAATAAAAACAGGGTGATGTTAAAATCATCAGGAAGGTAAAATGTAAAGGTGAAACATTTGACATCACACTGAGGAAAGGCAGATACGGGGGTGGAGGAAAGAGGTATGTGAGAGAAGAGAAAGTGTTGGGGAAAAAAAGAGGTCAGACTTTGTGGTTTATTTATGCAGTAGGTGAACACAATGGACCTGATAGCATGTTAAACATTAAGTGATAAAATAGTACTATATCCTGAGTCCAAGTCTTTGTAAGTTTAATTCTATTTATATAATAAATACTAAAAATGGAACAAGGTCACCTTTAACTGGAACTGTACACATATACATACGGAGTACTGCAAATGGGAGATTTTTTAGAATCAATGAACCAAGAACCAATGAGAGAAATATCAGCTGTTTAAAATCGCAATGTATTTGCAAAATATAAATACGACAACGAGTATATCATCTGTAATCACCTGGTGTGAGAGAGAAACACATGTTAGATGGATCTATCTTTACTTACAAGTCCATTGGTGCTGTCCTTAGGATGACCGGGTGGTTTAATGGAGGGGCGCGAGGATGGGAGGGGGTGGTGGGAGTAATGCCGGGGCAGATGATACACATGATGGGGGAAATAAGGCTATGAGGGCAAAGGAAAAAAATATGGAGAGGAGAGGGGGGTAAAATAAAATGAAAATCATATGAAGGAGATCACACAAAACAAAAAGTAGTGCAGGGAGAAGATATTATTGTTTACTTGCTCCTTGTTTCTCAGTAAGGTGGGGTGCTGTTTAAAAAACATGTGGCTGTTTATGCTTTTGGAGGATCAGTGAGTGTCACTCAGGTGGCAGGAAACTGTAACTTCGGCCAGTGATTCCAATTTCATTTAATGGAGTGGATATAGTGAAAAACATTTATTTTTATTTTTAGATTACCAAGAAGATCACTCTCTCACTTCAGCTCTTAAGCATTAATACACTGAACTGATTATCTAAACTGGCTCATTTCCTGTCTCACCCGGTTGTAGAAGGGGTGCTGAGGGCCCGTCATCCCACTGAAGTAAGAACTGTGGGGCTGAAGAGGAAGAGGTCCGGCGAAGGAGCCTGTCGGGGAGCAGGCAGCGGAGTGCTGACCATAACCTGACTGAGGACGGGGCACTGCCTCTTGCATGGGCAGCGTGGGATAGGTCACACCTCCCATGTGCATCTGCTCCCTGGCCGCACGGACATCTAAGAGAGGACGGAAGAACAAGAGAGGAGGAGAGAAAAGGAAGTGTTTATCTGCGTAGCTGATGATCGCGTCTTGGCTATGACTATAAAGACCCTTCAGATCCACCCACGCATCAATAATTTAGCTTAATTTCATCATCCCGAGGGAGTTTAGACAGTTGTGAATTCGCAGAGGAAAATACATATCAAACAGTCGACGCACACGAGAGCAAAACTTCTTGATTCTTGAACCCCTGCGGGGAATACAACAAGACTGTTGTTCCCGAACATGTTCTCCTTGTCCAAAATAGAAGACAATCAAACAACTAAGTGCTGGAGAGAAAAAAAAAAAACGGGCACAGATGTTACGATTACAGCAATCTTCAACTGTGAATTCTATTCTCACTTTGATTTCTATTACTCTGTTTGCTGACAAACCAGCAGGCGTGCTGATATTCTGTCTTTTCCAAATGACACGCCAGCCACGTGACAACTCTGGCACATGGAGCCCCTTGCTGTCCCTGACAAATAAAATTTGCCCATGTAAACAAACAAAAGCAGACCACGTGAGCTTGTAGATAGTATCACGTAACTGCTTTCCTGCAATCTTTTTTTTTTTTTTAATAAATCAACTAGACTTCGGGAGGAGTGGAGTCAAAAGCGGAGGAGGGGGAGCTTTTGGTGAGACCTCTCAAATTGAAGTTAAATAAGCCCGGAGACAGAACAGAGTAGCTCTGTGTGGCTGGCATGAAAAGTAAGAACCAGAAACAGAAGCAGGCACCAGAATGTCTCCTGGTTATACAAGTGGCTGCTGAATGACACGCTGAGTGAGACCCAATCCAGCTTGTGAACACAATGGGGGCCTTATGATGTGAGTCAGGCTCATGGGCGGGTATCACTGACAGCACTGCCCACTGGCTGGCCACAGGACGCTGGGCACCAAGTACCGACTGGCCGCCGGGAGGGAGCGGGATGACTGGATAGGCGCATTGGTCACCTTCCGCTCCCCGGGGAAACGTGTGGAGGTGAAAACACCCACACACTTTGAGCGCACACACATACAAATAAATACATGTTCCATGGATGCATTTGCGCACCTACACACTTTGAGGGGCCGGACTTTCAGACTGGACGTGTGGTTGTAGAGCTTGGTCAGCTGCGCCCTGCCGTGACTCAACTTTGGCTCAAAGGAACAGACTTTGTGTGTGTGTTTTGTGGTCTCATAACACTATGATGCAGCAGCTTCACACTAGGCGTCATTGACACTCCTGTATGGGCTGAATGGACGCTGACGCACAGTAGCAGAAGTACAGCGCTGCAGTTTAATGCCGGTTGCACTATTACGTCACCGTAACTACAAACTGTGAAATTTTGTGCGGCACTGGAGGCAGATTGGTGACAGTGAGTGAAAATATTGTCCTGATCCCACAGTGCTGTAGTGGAAACCTGCTCGACATTTGATTGTTTGGAAATGAGAAGCAAGCTGTGGGTTTCTGAGAGCCCCTGCAGTGGGCGATTTTAGAGCAGACCCTGCTGCAATGTTATGAGTAATGTCACTGCCAAATGAGCTGGCACTGAATTCAGCACATCACATAGAGGACAGTTCTCTGTTCCTCCATGCTATTGTATACCCAATTGTTTCATGTACTTCAGCTGGAACTGTCTCACACACATAAACAAAGACACACATGCACTGTATATGCACACACTCCATATTATTTTGACAAAAAAAAATCCAAAACATGACAACAATCTTGAGTTGTTGTTTTCTTAAAATACGAAAATGGAGAGGTACCACTTACATACATCAGATATACATGTATCTGTTTTCACTGCTATCAAGAAGTAGTTTCAGAACCTGCACCAATAAAAGTCAATGTGGTTAAGGATGCCAATGACTACTATGTAAGAATAAATGAGCAGAAAAGCTAAATGTAACTAAAATGGCTATAAGTACGCGATGGTAGAGATATTTTGTTTCTATAATGAAATGATGTGAATGATATGATTAATCATTTTTGACACCAGGTCTTTACTAAAACCCCATCTTGTTGTTCCTGGGGCTTTAAAGTGACAGAGAGCGCTCTTATTTTGAAATTAGTGCAGGTGTAACTTCTAGGCCTCTTCCTCTTGCTACAGTGCTCAACAGCTCATCGTGCCTCCCTACAAAATCACTTGGTCTAAGTCTTTCTTTTTAACTTGCTTTTCCTCATAGCTTTTTTTCCAGTTTGCTTATATTTGATGTAAACTTTTGTTTGGTGGTTGTTTATCCATTATGTCTGCTTTGAGTTATCTCGTGTAGTCGAGCAAAACCTGTGCAGGAATAATGACTGATGCTCCAAATATACTTTTTTTCTGATTTTTGATCCAGACGCAGTGGATTTTGGTCAGATGGCCTCAGAGGCAGCAGGTGGAGTTTTTTCACAGATTATCTGTCTCGTGTACTAATGTCAGGACATAGTGACAGTTTTGGCAAACAACATCAAAACTAAGTTATTTTTAAATAAGTTACCTACTTCTGCTTTGAACCATATCTTGTTGTTGTGTTGTTGCCATGTGATATTATGCCATATTCATGACAATGTTCATTCACTCAGGAAGGCCATTATATGTGGTCCAAAGCCTCACACAGAACAACAGATAAAGACCTTTTGATGCAATTTTTTCTCCCCCCCAAGGTCAAGGACAAGTCACGCTCAATATGCTGTGGTCTTTGCAGTCACTAGATCTCAACCCAATAAAACACCTTCGGGGAATTCTGATGTGCTAGACAGCGCTCTCCAACACCATCATCAAAACACCAAATGAGGGAATATCTTTTGGAAGAATGTTAATCCCTACAGCAGAGCCCAAGAGTCTTGTAGAATCCACGCCAAGGTGCACTCAGGCTGTTCTGGCAGAGCACGAAGGCCTGACACCTTACTAAGACATTTTATGCTGCTTTTTCCTTTTATTTCTCCCATGTGTACAAATACGGAGTGTGTATGAACCTGCAATGATCTCCCTGAGTTTGGGGTCCAGGTTGACGGTGCAGGGCAGGAACATCTCCACATCTCTGGCAGTGAGGACGGGTGTTCTGGAGGAGAGGAAGACCTCAAAGCTGCGGATGTCTCCATCGATCTCGAGCAGCGGTTCAACATCCTTTGTGGTGGGGATGTTCTTGGAGATTCTTTAGAGGACAAAGAAAAGGAGAAGCAGCAGTCAGTGTTGTGATAGTTTTTCTAGATCAGCTCAACATTATGAGTTTTTGGTTGTTGGAAGATAGGATCTTTAATGAACTGCATGAATTTTAAATAATAAAAGAAATAAAGAATTTTACGACTTTTTTTCTGTAGAAAACCAAATATATACAAAAGACAAAGCAAGAACTTGTGCAGTCTCATTAGCACATGACACGAAGATGTCACTTCACACCTGACTCTGACTGCTAGATTCGTACCAGAAAACAGAAAGCATCACATTCTGATGAAAAAGCAAAAAGAGGAAATAGCAAACAGGACTGTTGAAGATTGAAGAGATATGCAACGGTCATCATCATCATGAGAGCAGAGAGATAACTGGATTTAGAGAAGGCAAGATAGCAAAAGGGGGGATGTTTGAGGACAGATAGAGTGAGGGATGTTATCTTTTCTCAGCAGAGGAGGAAACCTGAGAAGATGACAATCAGGGTAATTTAGCAAGCACCAGACGGAAGCGCGTCACGACAAGCCGCTACAGTTAACATGATGTTTGTTATCTCAGACCGTAAGTAAACACTATGTTTGGAGATTATTCCATTATGTGATATAGTTTTTCCTGTCTATACTGCAGAAAAAGCAACGTTGTGATGTATTAAGTAGAAGTCAGATTAATAGCATTCACAAATCACTAAAAAGCAGCAAAAGCAGCACTCTGGCACCACACAATATAAACTAAAGCTTTTAACCAGTAGTTTAGAA
The DNA here is from genome assembly GCA_037176925.1 of Amniataba percoides. NCBI lineage: Eukaryota > Metazoa > Chordata > Actinopteri > Centrarchiformes > Terapontidae > Amniataba > Amniataba percoides. Next base: position 11,467,498 of record JBAJHX010000115.1, read on the forward strand.
GAGGCAACGGCATCTTTGAAATGATGAATACTGAGCATGCATGCTGAAGAGTTATGAAATGGGAAATCCAATTTCAGCTGCACAAGGTTAAAAAAGATATCAATTTAATCAAGGACAGTGTAAGATGTGGCCGAGGCTACAAGAAAAGCAAACACCAACAACCCAGAGCAATCAGCACATCTCGTTAATCCCATCATTCAGACGTAAAAATATGAAACTCAGAGTGACTTGTGACACCGGCCATTCATCACCAGAATGCGCCGCTCTTATCAGATGAATGAAGAGACTCCAGCGGGGGGAGCAGACATTTTTCTCATCTCTGCCTCCATTTCTCACCCGAACCCTTCATCATTTTCTCAGTGGATACTTCTCTCTCCCTACATCCTGCTCAACCTTCCCTCCTACCGGTTCAGCCCCGGCTCGCCCTCCTCCTGGTACATCACGCAGTCTGCGCACCGGTGTTGCTCTGTTGAGAGTGTGAGCGGACGAGTCGGGTTTTTCCCCGGGCCTGATCTGTTTTTGAGAGAGAGCACAGGCTGGCCTTTCTGTGACTTGATTGGATGATTAGTACCATCGCTGCTGAGTCAGGGTGAGGTCAGCATCTGGCCAGGGTTCAACAAAGCTCACTGTTTACTAGTAATCCAAACTATCAAATAACTTAATCCAGTTAACAAAGTGGCCGAACGACCCTCATCAATTCAATCCAGTTAGGGTTCTCAGACCTTGGACAAAGGGGTAGGGTGGGGAGCAAAAATAAGATCTTCGAAGCCCACTGCACTCAATTACATCTTTTCCATTTAAGGCCTTTAGTCGATACTCCGGACTGCATACAGTGAGTGAACAGGTAGGGGTCCACTCTTCTGTTCAAGGACATTTTGACAGGACAGATGGCTGGTGATGGACACATCTGCTCTTGCAGGACTTAAAACAGTGACCTTGTGGTTACAGGATGTCTTCAACAAAATCTACATGTCTGACAGGAAATAGAGGGATGGGGACGTCCTAGAGAAGTAGTGAATGACTCAAAGATAGTAGATATTATCATTTTACTGTAAATGATTAGAGACTAAATCTCTATGTCTGCATCTGTGCTCCATTCACACACCTCTTCCCACTCCTGTTTGATCCTCCTGCAGAGATTCACTTCTCTGCAGACGGGCCCAGGTGGGTCACCCCAACCCCACTGTCCCCACCCAACTGCCAGTACAGACACGCAGACTGAAAGAAGAGAGAATAGGCTGTGAGCAGGGAGGACACAGAGGCACAGCTGGGCTCCGGTGGACAAAGCCCTCTCAGTGTGTCTTCCATTAGAACCTTTAACAAGACCCAAAAGGTCAAGGAAGCTCCATGTTGGCACACAGATGCAGCCTCGCTCATGTGACCTCTGCTGGGGAGGATGAGTGGGACTCTGAAGGCACAGATGTTACCTGCACGCACACACGCACATGAAACGGCACCAATGAGCAGCGCCGGTGTCAATTCAAACAGCATCGGCAAAAACAACTGTGTAATGTCCACAGCATACACCTGGGCGGTGAGGAGCAAGGAAAAAATTCAAAGGCTCAGATGAAGGGCGGGGTGTGTGTTGTCTGCGCATGTGCAAGTGCATGTACAGTGTGTGTGGGTGTTTGGTTCCTTTTCCCATGAACTGTATTAACCCGTATGCAGACTGAGAGAAGCCTGTGCTTTTCCCCATTTCCAGCTGGCTTACTGCTGTTTATTTGTGGGTCTGCAGACACAGACCAACAGGAGCCAGTGACTCACACACACACACACACAAACACACACACACAAACACGCACACAGGGCACTTCCTTTTTCATATACAGAGAACAACCTCCAAAGACTTTCTAAGGAATCTTGAGTCTTTTTATAGGACTATCTAACATAACTCAATTGTGTGTACACATAGTTTGGTTGTACTGTGCCAAACGTAAGAATAGACAATAATAACAAAACCAAACGTCAGGCATATCAAGTTGTAGAGGCATTTTTGGCTACAACAGATGTATTTCATGCAATTAGTATAACATAAATAGTTTTATAGTTGATAACTGTAACATCTAATAGTAAAAGTGACTGCTAATATTTACAACTGAAGAAGCTCATCCATCTTGCTTTATTATCACAGCCAGTTGCCTTTGGAAAACATAGACAAGTGCAGCCTACAAATAAATCCTTCATATGCATCGCAACAATGGCATCCATGAAGCTAGCAAGAATCACGCATATTTTGCTGACCGCCTGCGTGTTTGCTCTGGCTCGCTGTCGTACACTTCAAACATGCAGTAGCACAAACAGCTGCATCTTCCAAAGACAACCAGGAGTTGGTGAGAAGAGCAAATCCAAGGACATCCATCACTGAGTTACACCCAGACAGATGGAAAGAAAAAAGGGAGAGAGCGAGAGAGTCAGAGGTCCATTCCTGACGTTCCCAGCTGATTGCTCAGACGTGGCTGCAGGAACGGCTGGCCAGACACACAGTGGAGCTCACACTTCCACACTGGCCCCGTGAGATCATCTGTAAATATTGGAGGGCACCAAACAATGGAAGGTTGACATGGAGAATTACAGAGAAGCAAAAAGTAAGGAAGTAACAGAATTACTGGAACACTGACAGCTGATAATCCATCAGTGTTATTTTGGCCAACATGCTGAATTGTATGGTTATACAGAACTAAACAACAGCAGTTTGTGAGGGAGATTTAACCACTTCAAAATGACATCCTTTGCAGTTAACTAAAGAGGAGTTGTTGGCCTCGACATTAAGCAATTGACACAAATCACTTCAGACTTAGTCATCCTCACAGTGAACAGACGAGACGGACAAAATGAACAAAGCCATTCTTATCAGCAATCAGTTGCCAAATGACAAGATGGATGCTCGAGTTGGAGTGCCAAAGAAACCGGCGTGCTACTTTCAAGCAGGCCGAGGACGAGCAAGATAAAGGCCGTCAGGCATCCCGGCAGCCATTCCGGCACAATGGGTCCATTGACAGGACCCAGCTTATAGCCGCAACAGTACAGGCGCTTAGGCCCAACCACTCTCTGTGTGGCGTGGCCGCTGGGAGCTTTCTGAGCTTATCCAAATGCTAATAGGTCCCAAAGCTGACTGGAGCATAGCCTTTCTTCTCCTCTCAACCTCCCACACGCTGCAGCTGACGGGAGTGAGCAGAATTCATTTCTCTATGCCTTCCGTCCACTATTTGGGCGCTGAAAGTATGAATGTGCCACTTGACTTTGCTTTACAGCCGCCTTCTGTGCTTACAGATGACATGCGCACATGCACGCTACAAAGAGGTGGTCTTGCTGCCAAACATTTCCATAAAGGGGCCCAAAGACAGAGAAGAGATGCGGGCAGAACAGACAAACGCCTGTGTACATTGTGTTTGAGAAGCTCAAGAGGTTCAATGTCAGACACTGTGACCAGTACAACAGTGTGTGGGTGAAGAAGTTAACCAGGCCCGGGTCCGGCACATTCCTCTCCTGGTCATTGGAGCCGCTGGCACAGCGTCTGCCAAGCGTGTGGATGAACCCAGCGAGGCTCTCTCTGGGAAAACAGTGGACAGGCGGACAGACCAGCAAGCTGGCGCGTGGACTCTTAGCATCAATGCTGAGAGAGGTTATTGTTGCAGTGAAAGCTGCCAAAGCCTCCACCACCCCAGAGGCAGAAGGGGGAAACAAAAATATGTTTTCACTTTAGATGACGCCATGTTCTTTGTCTCCCTAAAATCCAGACGTATTTCCTTGATTTGAATCAAATGCTTCAAGTACTGTGGACACCCTCAGTCTCTGGTTTCCTCTCCATCTCTAAGTTTCTCCTCTTCTTGCCTCCTCGTCTTGGCAGTGCCAGCTGTCAACTTGTGGCAGAATCTGCTTTCCATATACATTCGTGGCAAAGTTTAGTCCAATAATTGAAACTCTCTTGTACTAAGCTGGACCTGTGCATCCCAAAGCAAACCACAGAGACAAGCAGGCTAATGGGAAACACACCAGGCTGATAAAAACCGAGCTGCTTCGGAGCGAGCGGCCCCTCTTTGAGACAGGCTCAGGACTTTCAGTGGTTCCCTGAAATGTTGATTAAACTCATGTGTAGCGCCGAAATGGAGCCTCCTTGTTCCAGACCCCAAAAACCTTAACTGAACCCTCCACTCAGAGCAACTACAGCCTCATTCTTGACAAAATAGTAAAACACTAAACCTCAGCTTAGTGATTTATGCTCCAGAGGAAAGTTTGGAGCATCCTTGGGCCATGGCAGAGTTCGTTCATTGTGACACTAATTGAACCACGAAGTTCATATCAGCTTGTGTGGTTGTTTGATAGCTGTAATGGCCAGTTGATAGGCCGTATGATGCCGAATTAAGTGGGGTGGACTGCTAAAGTGAAGACAAATGTGCTCCTCTGCAGCACATAATACATCTGGAATACGTCTGTTATGGCGCTAAAATCCATACAGTGAGTGATGAATGTGACAAATAAAGCTTGTGGATTCTCAGACTGATCCCGTAATCCTCCAGTTAACTTCACAGAGAGGGATGTGTGCATCAGGAATAAGATAAGGAGGGGGGCATAGGAGAATATCAATGAGCGCACGAGCACAGTAGAAACAAAGAGCTATACAAAGGCAGCATGTTATATGAGAAAACATGTTTTGTTTGCTTGTTTATTTCTGTACTCCAATTTCAAACAGAAGAGGAATTTGTCAAACTGTGGATGAAATTTCTAAAAATGGGTTTTCCCACCATTACAACAGTTTTTTGTGTTTTGCTGCTGTTAACAAGTTTGATAAATGTGGAACTATATTAACAGATCCAAACTTTTCAGATTAATAACTCACTGCAAGACGTCATTAAAACACAAACAGTGCCTCTATCTAGCCGCAGGAAGGTAGGCAACAAGTTGCAGTATCATTTTTTATCAAAACTGGCTGTCCTTTAAGTCTAACCTTAACCCATCTAAAAAGCGCAACACTTCAGAGAGATACTACCAAAATATTAAATAACTTCACTCTTACACAGTGGGGTGTCACCGAAATCATTTTACACAAAAATAGTCTCCTGTCGGTAATGCTGCAACATTTAATTTGGGAAAAGGGCATTTTGCTTGAGTTTTGGGAAATTGGGCCCAGGACAAGCTCCTCCTGATTATTAAGAACTTCATTTAGAACCACACAAGCACATTGCTCAAGAGACCCCAGCAGACAAATCTTATAACTAAATCCCCAAGCTATTACAGTGGCTGGTTGGGAGATCACGTGCCAAATCAAAAGCTGCTTTAAGATGGGGATGAAAAGGACACTCATGATTGCTGCAAATATACGCTGGATAGGCTGAATCCCAATTCCCCTTATTTCACCAAGTCGTTCTTTGCCATTTCACTGTTTTTCTCCACACATACACACACACACACCCTTTAAAAGGGCCTGACCTCCATTGACTTTTGGAAGGTGTTAAAGTCATTTAAGGGCTGGATGTGTGTGTGTGTGTGTGTGTATGTACATATGTGTGCATGTAACTATCAAGTGTCTGTGGCTCCTGCGGCAGCTGAGTGGCAAATCTCGTTGTCCACTTAAAGGTCAGTGCTGACCCCTCTTGCAATCCTGTGCTGCTATTTATAATCAGACCCGCACCTTCCAGCACTTCAGCGAGAAAGTAGGAGAGTGAGAGAGAGAGAACCTATAACGCTCAACACCATAGAAATCCCTGACTATCAGGCAGATGTCTGCTTCTCAGCCTTTCCTTCCATTTCACTGATGCATTTAAATGTTAATCCAACCCTGTCATCACTGATAGACGACTCCGTGACTAAAGAGCAAGGGCCAGTCAGAGGTGTAGCAGGGGCTTTTATTGTATTTGAAATGATTCTTTATGCTTTGTACAAAAAGGGAACAGAGCAGTTCTCTTGTTTCAGACCAATTAGACTAATCCCTCAACCTCAGCAGAAATGAAAAGGGCTTTAAGGATTTTCTAACAAAGAATGCTGCATGACGTTCTTTCCGTTCCTCACATTGGGAGCCTCCACAAACACGCGAGCACGAGTGCACAACAACTCACCTTGCACGCACGCACACTCACACACCTCCTCCTGCGTGTCACCTGTACACGCCGGCCGCGGCTGCCATTACATTTTGAGCAGCTCAGCGGGGGTTGAGTGGTGTTGGAGTTGGCTGCGGCTGATTCATGCCTGAGTCACTGCCGCCAAACACCTGAGGGACGGGGAGACGACAATGCAGACTGGGCTGACACACACACACACACACACACACACACACACACACACGAATGGAATGAGCAGAGGACCAGTTTTGCTATATAATCAGCCATGTGGGACCCAGGAGACATGTGCATGAGTCTGTGCGAGCGTTCACCACCTGGACTATCTCACTTGGAGCAGCGGCATCACCCGAGGCCTTGAATCCACCTGAGACAGACCAACGGCAAACTCGTCTATCTAGCAGTAATTCTGCTGGTATCTGGACTGATCCCCTACAGTATTCACACACTTCGATTCCTTCACCTCGTTTCACATCCTGAGACTGGACTCTCTTTTCTCCTTAGTGCCCTTTCTTATCTTAATACCAGCCCTCTCCCGTTTCCGCCTTTATCTCACGACTTCCATACTTTCTTATTTTGCCTCCGTCTGTCTTTATCTCCTCGTCAGTCAGGTGGTCTGTCGGCACACAGGTGTGAAGAATCAATGGCGCCGTCCTATCAAAGATGGAGCCAGAACTCTATTGAGACATAGGTGGCTTCACACCAGCCATTTCAAATTCACACACTTCTTCAGGCCTCTTGGCAAATGGTAGCGCAATGAGCGATGGCATTACCAGTTTTACTCTGTCTTTCACTGAAATATCTCCTGGAGGGATTTAGCGCTGGGACAATGGGCTCCCTCAGTGGAGAATGCAACATTTGCCGAGCATCTCGATGACTGAAAGTGTCGTGAATGCGACGGGAATTCACACGAACAATAGGCCGCGTGGCAAAGAATAAAGACTTTTCATTTGAGGGCAGGAAAAGTTCAAAAGTATTCATCATAAGAAAAGAATAGGATCTTGCTTTTTTTTTTGCAGCAAGATATTTAAGAGCTTATTAAAGGATTCCACATAAAGGGAATCACCCGCATGAGCTTTGGAACAGCACTTTTATCCCGGCACATAATTGCAACCAAATTACAATAATTGTGCCAATTAAAGTAATCCCGAATGAAGAGAGAGTCATCTTAATGTTTCAGTACTTGGGATAAGAGTCTCTCTAATTAAGACTGAATTGCCTGGCTACATATTCATTCTGAGCGCGATTAGTGAGAGAGAAAAAGTTTTGAAGTGTCCGAGAAGTGCCTGGCTCCAGTCACGTCACTGAGAGGGGGATTGTTCAGAAGATGAATGCGGGGTCAGGCCAACAAAACAGAGAAGACGAGGGAAGAAGAGGAATAGTTTATTCTTCATAAGCTGTGACGTGAGAACTGAAAGTGCACAATGATTGGGAATCTTTTTTTTTTTAAATCTGCAAATACTGGCAAACACAGTGAATGAACAGCACTTCTAAACTCTTCAATTTTACCTGACAATAATTTCTCTGCTGTGTTCTGCATCCTGCGCTCTGTGTGTGTGTGTGTGTGTGTGTGTGTGTGTGTGTGTGTGTGTGTGTATACCCATGTTTGTTGAACGCAGCCTGCATCTCGGGGCCTGATTAATTACACCGATTCTCAGAGGAGTTGGGGGTGACATATGTTCTTGCACTGGTGTGAGAGCAAGGTGTGTATGCGTGTCTGTGTGTGTGTGTGTTGCATTTGTACCCCGCAAACACACTCACACACCAGTTTTATGTGTGATCTGAGGTGTGTGCATATGTTCAATTGCAAAATGCTTGTCGTGGCAAATTGTGTTTGTATGTGTGTTTGTTTCAGCTACAGTATGCATGCATTTTACCACAATTTGCAAATGCGTGTGTTAAGTGTGTTTTTAAGTGTGCAATAGTGTGTGTGTATGTGTGGGTGTGTGTAATGAACAGTGGATTCAGGTGCAGCGCCAGAAAGACACTCCTGAGTGCGGCGGGGGCATCCTGGCACAGACAGGGCACCAGATGTCAGAGCAGTGCAGGAACCTGCTCAGTGGACCAGTGACACTTTTTTTTTTTTTTTTTTTTTTTTTTTTTTTTGAACTAGAGCTGAAAACAGGATCTGGGCGTCCAGGAATAAACTCTCTGAGGGGCCCTATACATCATCAGGTCCAAATATGTTAACCCCTCAACTGAAACACAGAATTATTTAACTTAAAAATAAATCAGCACTGTCAAAAAATAAATGATGAATCATTATAGACATCAACTGACACTGTTGCCTACATGAAGAGTCCTTTAAAAGGGTCTCGCAGTTGTGTCCAGGGATGCAGGAGCTAATCTACCATGCTCTCCGATCTTATACATCAGTACAGTAAGTCTATTATTAAGTCAATTACTTTCTCTAAGAAGTATTACATAATACAGGAGAAAATGCTTCCGTGAATGTTGATATCTTCAAATTGCTTGAACTGTCTGATCAACGGTACAAAAGATACTCTTTGATATAAAAAAACACTGAAAAATCAATTAATCTTCGTATCTGGAACAAAATAAAACATTAAGTTAAGATTGTTTAATATTCAGTCACACACATCAGTCATGCTATAAAAAACTGATCTGGATTCAAATACAGAATTAGAAATAAAATAAAAAAATTAAGGTTGAGTAGATTTCCCAAAACATAGCAAAGGTCTTAACGACAGCCTTGTGTCCAACAAGAGTGTCCTTGAGAAGCATCCAGAACCTGTACTTGCTCAGTCACTTGAAATCACTCTACTGAAGAGCTCCCACTAAATAGCTAAATGTAATGTAATGACTCCAAACAACATCAAGGAAATAAAAAATACAAAAACCCATTAACAGTCTTTGGAAATGGCAGGGCTGCTTTGAAGCAATAACCATGAAGCAGGAGAGAGCTAGGTTAGCTGGAGTCATTAAGTCTGTAATGGCAGCTAAAACAAGGAACAACTGACTCCTGAGAAGAGGCGATACTGAGGAGGAAGAAATGATAAAGTTGAAAATGATAGTCACAAGGCTGCAGGCTCCAAATTCAATTTACCAGTGATCAAAAAAACGGCGCTCGAAACACGGATTTAGGGTTGTTAATTTGACGGCAACAAATACGAGGGTCGGTCCAAAACACTTCTTGTTTTGTTTCAGTTCCCTGTCTGTCAGCGTACTGCAGAGGCCACAACGCTGGCTCACTGCTCGAGGTGTAATGTGTAGTTTTCCCTGCAGAACTAGTGAGACAAACATTTTAGTTACGCTTTGCGTGTGTGTAAGCTTGATTGCTTTGAGCCAATATCTCCGACAGACAGTGCCATCTTTGTTACGCAGCTCTTTCCCCCCTGCTACCTTGCATTAGTCTGGGCAGCCCCCTCTCTCTACCGTTAATGATAGAAATCGCTGAGGTTATTAACCGATTACACATTCTCCATCAGATTAGGGAGGCTGTACTGGCCCAGCCCGCTACGGGAATTAGCGCTACACATTTCTCCTCACGCCGTGTCCTACAATGACACTTCACAGCCCCCTTCATGGACGCCTGTTTTTGCCAGGCAAGTTGCTAAAAACAGCTTTTAGCCGTTTTGAAAGCGCATGTGTTTGTGTGAGATATGGAGGGAAGGTGGGCGACTGCTTCTATTTTTTTCCCCTCTTTTCCAAGAGTTCAGGTAAATGCCGCAGACAGTAGCTGTCACCTTCATCACTGAGAGGCACATCGTGTTATTCGTGCAAAAATTCCCTCTGTGGTTTAGTAGTGCCTGGGTTAATTCAGTTTTAGTTTATAAGGCTAGGTAGAGCATGCACTCTAAACTGAGCCCATCTCTTGACGCAGAGCCAAATTATAAGTATTTCAGGCAAGGATAAAGGCTGCATTTTATTTTTAATTCAAAAAGGAGGAGATAGAAAAAGAAAGCACACACTTTAGACCCACCTTAGCTGTATGGTTCATCTAGGACAAAAAACACAATATTTCTGTTGATCTGTATACTGTGGCCTACTGAGCTGCAGCAAGCCTCACAAAGAGGAGAGGAAGCACATGCTGCCTTGTGACTGAGATGCAGGGCGACAGTTGACCTATAAGGGGCTGACTCACCCCCACGTTCACTTCACCACTAATATATTCACTTAGTAACGCTCAGGGGATGTGCAGTTCTGCTGTGTAAAAATGGTTACACACATGTACACATGCTAAAATTCACACAGGAGGTCTGGCGTTGGTCTTGTGGTAAAAGAATTAAACAAAAAAAGGATGGTAACTACGAGACACAGGAAATAGTTCACTGGTCAAATCTGAGCTAAAAAACAAGATGTGTGCAAGCGTGCGTGTTTGTATATGCAGTAGAAAAGGAAAGCAAAGAGGAGCGGCTATCAATTTCTCGAGGAGACAGACAGTCAGGAGAAGAGGCCCGAGGTTCTGAGAAGCCAGTCAAGTGCCCGTCCATTGCTGAGAGAAAAAGACAGAATATCTCATCCAGAACAAGAAAGGGACCTAAAGAGCCTCGGATCACAAGAAAGAGGAAGAAAAGAGCAGAGAGACAGAAAAAGATACACAGACAGAGGCCTGAGTCTTATCAGAGGAAGATTACTGCAAGAGATAAGGCCTCTAGGCAAGGCGTTGTGTTTAGCCTGTTTGAGGCTTCCTGTCATCATCATTAAGGCCGCTTCTCCGACGGCCACTGTGGAACAGAGCAGCCATTTGGAAAGACAGCCAGTGAGGAGGAAGATAGAGAGAGACAGGACCGTTGGTCAAAAACAAGATGATGGCTACACTAAAGTCTAATGAACAGTGTAAGCACAATCCCTTGCTGTGGGGAAGGCACTTGAATCCAGGTCTTTCGTTGCAGAACAATGCAGAAGTTGCATTACAATGCACGGCTGTCTCACTGTATAATTATACCTCATGGTTTTATTTTACACAATTGTGTAAAATAATGTGTGTAATTGTGATGACAGTATGGACATTTCCTTGTGTCAACTACACTTAAACATGATACAGATGTACAAGAGAGGAGTGTAGTGACATATCTTTCCACCTTAATTACAAAAGGCAGATTTTTTTCCTTAGTTGCTTCTCATCCAATACCTTTATGTACACATACCATGTAACACTATCTGAAAAAACATGGCAGTTATTCTTTAAAATCCAAACAGCAAAACTCAGTCTAATGAGGCAGTGGTTTGCCTTGGAGATGGGGGGAGGGAGGGATGTCTCCCGAATCTAGCTGGCTGACTGGATGACAGTAACTGTCTGTGACACTTCACTGCCGCAGGAGTCGTAGGCACTAGTGTATTGTGACAGAGTGCAACCTTTAAAGGCCAGCGACTGATGCATAACAGTGCCCAAACCCAGCGACTCGGCCTGTGTCGCCCTCCTCCTCTTGTCTGCGGTGAGCACGCCTAAAAGCATCTGTGACCACACACATACAAGAAGTATGAGCAGTCATAGTGTAAACACACATACACAGACGCATGACTTCCCCTTCACTACACGATCAAAGATGCCTGAGCATCTATTGTCTCTTGTTCACTTTTAAAGAATCATGTCCCTTCATCAACCTGGAGAAGTCCAGACTATAATACAATCATAATTTGCCTCGTGCATTATGATCAATTACAAAAACTGTCTGTCAGTTGCCAATTAATGTCGTGCTCACAGCCATTGGCAGTAACTGTGGACTAATGTAGCCTAAACAGAAAACAAAGATCCTCTACTGCCACCTGCTGGACAAAGTGACTTATGTCAGTATTGCAACGACAAACAACAAGAAACGTTATTATTTACTGCCTCCAAATCAACAATTCTCAACGACAATTTTGTTAGAGCTAGCTTTTCGATCTCCTCAGGCATCTAATTTGTATCTTGTGTTAAAGTTAGCCTCATTGTGCTATCGTCATTGTTCTAAGTTAGAAAGAGAGTAACGGGAACACAAGAAAACAGGAATAAAGGAAAGGACAAAAACAATGACACAAACAAAGACAGTGTACTGAAAAAGCCTGTACATTTTGTGGATTAGATAAGTAACTTAAGTAGGGGTGATTGTGTCCACCCAAGTGGTTGTGTGTGTGTGTGTGTATGTGTGTGTTTGTACCTCTCATAGATGGTCTTGAGAGCGACCTGATCAGACACTCCGTCAGTCTCTTCCAAAAACAGGATGATCCACGATGTCCTGTAAGGCCACTCTTCTGTCAGGTTGATCCATGACGCCAGACGGTCCCAGTTGAAGAGTATCTGATTGGCTCGTAGCAGACGACCTGTCAACGGTGACAGCGCAGAGGATGTAAGTGGCCTTACATGGCAACAATCTATGCTTTCCCACAGCGTGCCAGACAAGACCTCTCAAGACTGTGCACCCTCTTGATTTTTTCCCAACTAATGACCTGTCCTAATGTTGTGGCATTGAGAACAGAGATTTGGGCTTGTCACTGTTAAAAGTTAGCAATTATCAGGATGATTGTTGGTACATTGCCACCTGCTGCAAACACCTGAAGCATTACATTTGCAGTTTTGCTTAACATATTGTAGTAACCTTGTTATAACCCTCTATTATCCTTACTTAAATTTTTTAGCAATATATTGATGAATTTTGGTCTATTTATTTATTTATAAATATTCATGCTGCCATCTCATTACTGAAAGTGCAAATAATATTATTTTTTATTTAAATGGCTGAAGTAAACAATCCAGTCTTCTCAATATGAAATAAATAAGGGCAAAATAACTCTTATGTTGCTGTAAAGACAAAATGTCATTTGTTAGTGAGTCTGTTTTTCTCTTCACCTGTGACAGAAACAATGTTAAGCAGCCTCCTCATGGTCTGCGGGCTGATGTCGCTGAACCAGTCTTCGGTCACCAGCAGCTTGGTCAGGTCGAAGGACATCTGTCTAGTGATGGTCCTCTGCATCTGCCGGCGCCGGTATGTGTCCTTCACAGAGTGCACAAAGAAAAACAGAAACTCAAATGAGAAAAAACACTGGAAATTTTTTAATGGTCATTTTTCCAGCAAGCTTGGAAAGACTAATATGTTTCCAAGGCTAAGGTTTTATTTGTCATTTTTACAGAAACTTATATCATCCAATCATGACACCAAACATTAAGTGAAAGGATGTGATGCTGACAAGTCATGAGAATAGCATTTTTATTTCATTTCTAGAAATAAATCTGGCCATGCTGCCGATAAAGGCAGCATAAAAGGACATTTAACAGCCACATACTACAGATTAGTCTTAATCACTTGATCTTTCTGAACATAAATTGAAAGCATAAGTGAAACAAGGCAAGCATGGAATTACTCTTGACCCTCGCAGAGGTTTTGATTACTTACACATTAACACTGTGACAAGTTGTACATCATGAGACAGAAGAGCAGGCATTTCAGGGTCACCATGTGATCTCAGGCCATGTCACTGTAAAACCTTGTGCTTGAATAGGTTGAGAATTGAGAGTCATGTTCTTGACTTCCTATGCACACTATCCTTGTTGACTTGCAACCCAGTTACACATGTAAGGCCTTTGTGTTGTCATTCAAAATTTAAATATTTTATTTTAGCATATCAGAGGCACTACAACTTTTCTAGAGGCATACAAGCAGTTACTGCCTGTAAATACAACCCAGCAAAGGTTTGCAACTTAACTCTCACGAATGGGGTGTAAGTGAAAGCAATTAAAAGCTACGTTTGTCTTCTTTTCTTGCTCGTTTTTTGACTCTAATGATCAGCTTCTTCTCTCCTCCTTTCAAAATCACCCGTCTTTTCGGGAGCAAAACAGTGACAGTAAATAAAAAAAAAAAAAATCAAAGAGCCACTGTCCAAAGCTGAACAGTCATGACACACAGGCGAGCTATTGACACAGATCTACCGGAGAACATCTGTGATGATATCAGACAGCTGCCGTGGTCATGAGCCAAGGCGAGGCTTTTGGTTGACTTTGAAGTCATAACGCCAGTCTCATGACCTCTTTCTCAGAGAGATGAAACATATGGCCACCACTCAGTCGGAACTGAAAAGGTCTGTCATACAAACAGCACTGAGTGGCTGTGTGACTTTCCAGTATACACTGATTTTACTGTACTTTTAAAGCTTGTTGATGTTTTCGAAGGTGGCTCCTATAGTTTTTTTTTAACTAAATGCTGACTTCCAAGTTATAAATCTTTCCCTCATAAAAGGGAATAATTTAATTCCAATAAATGGAAATAAGATGGTAGAGATACTCATAATGCCATCCACAACTTGAGAAGCCACATGAAAATGGAGAGCCACTAATTCATTTTCCCCCTCCTGCCCTCATTTTAATCTCCACTTGTAGGAAGAGGGCCCTCCTGCCAAGAGCTAGCTAGTGGCGGAGCGCAAATAAAAAGAGCACGCCGCCTCGTAATAAAAAGGCACCAATAATTGAGGGTACTAGATAAACCCCGGGTACAAACAAATGTCAAACAAACAAACAAGAGAGGGAGGCGGGAAGGAAGGAGGGGTAGTGGGAAGGTCTCGCAGGGGGGGAGGAAGGCATCAGCGACAGCAACAGAGTCACTTAGCCTCCTGCCAGCAGACCTGGTGCCAGTGTTTTGTCACAGGGACCCACTGCTGCTAGGCCTTGTCATTAGGCTGTGGCAACGCAGCAGGAAGGATAAACAGTCATTACATCAATTACACCGGGAACCTTGGCCGCACACCGAGCACCTCTCTCTTTTCGTCTCGGTGTGTCTCCTTCTGTCCTCTGGCCTCTGCACCGCCTGCCAACACCACGCCTGTATTGTACCCCCTCCTGCCCTGCCCTCCCCTCTCCCCCACACCTCTCCTTCTGGGAGGAGACCGAGAAGAGAGAGAACAGTGATAGTTTCTACAGTAACATCTCTCGTCCTAATCCAATGTGTTCTATTCAAGTTGTGGTGAACGAAGTGCATTTCAATATTGTTGATTAATGGCAGGATATTCATTTCCAGCTTTATGACATTTCCAGATAATATGACTGTTGTGGGAATAAATGTGGTAGGAAAAACAAATTTAATTGCCGTTGTTTTATCAACAATACGTCTGTCTCCATTTTAATTTAGTGTCAAAAGCTTCTCTGCAATTTGTTATCATCAATGGCTTTTTTTATTTGGTTATTATGTGTTAGGGTGGAGTGTGAACTGTGTCTATTCAGGGTGACAAGTACAATATACTGTACATGACATATTGCTCTTGGTATAACTAATTAGTACTAATCCTACTCTTGGGCTTCTTGTATTTCTATTTTTGCCTGTCTTATTATCACCCTTCCATCTACAACTCATATTACATCCCTTGCCAATTCAGAAGGATCCTTTTGAAGGTCAGAAGGGCTTTTGTTCATGTGTCATGGTCCTCTCCAGTAAGAGCCTGGGTGGGGTTGGAAACCATTGATGTGGGAATGTACACCCTAAAAAACATTATATGTGATGTTGGCCTATACAATTAAGACTTGAAAAGCTGTTACCCTGCGGTTTAGGGTGTTCTTGTTGCCAAACTTGGCCTGGTCTTGGGACAGGCTGGTCTGGGACATCTTCTTGTCCATGTCTTCATGCCATCCTGGAGAGAGAGAGACGAGGAGGGACAAAGCTGAACAAAATTGTCCAAAAGTGTGTGCATGCGTCCTCCATATATGAGTGTACAAAAGAAGAGAATATGTTGTAGGCTTCAGGCCTCGTCCTTACCCTCAGCAGGTAATGCTTCTCCATTGGTTGGTGCTACTGTGCAGAGCTTTTTTGCTGTGCTGAGGCCTCTGCTGTTGAGGAAAACTGGCAGATGGACAATGTTCCTCATGTAGTCGTGTCCATTGATGTTGGAGTCTCTCAGCACACTGTTGAGGTTTTGGTTGATAGCTTTGATGATAATATGGGGGTCGCTGGCAAAGATGGAGATAAAAGGGCCTTTGGAAAAGAGTACCCTCACCTGAAATGAGAAAGGAACCATACATTAATGTGTGAACACCATTCATCCTCTTTTTGTTCTTCGAAAAAAGATGTGTTTTCAAAATGATGACATCAGCCAGTTGCCCTTCTGTTTGTACTGAATCATATTTAGTTCAATCATGTGAAAACTGGAGTCCTGTGTATGGCACAATCCTCTGTGCCGTGTCTACTACATTAATATAAAAACAGGTAGTTTACAATCTAATAAATCAAGGACGTGACAGCCTGAGGCAACAGTCAGCTGTAGTACTTCAACTTAACAACCCCTGTGAGAGCTGACTGTCCGCAGCACATGGTGTTGGGGATTTCCACACTTCTAACTATGGGACATTGTCCAAGTGTCACAGGACATCGATTTGTGCTACATGCATACAATGTTTGTTGACCCATTCCCAGCACCCTCAGCCTCGCCCCCCAGAACGATGAACCTCTGTGCCTGCAGCTGTGAGCAACACAGACAAAGGGACCATCATATGATGTCTGCATCTTTAATGCACATTATCCAGTAAGGATAGACAGAAGACAGAAAAGGACAGAGTTCGGTCATTTGTGTAACCTACAAAGAACTGATTTCACATAGCTGTTTTTGAACCTCTCTAAAAAGAAGATGGTTTCAGAGAGACTGGGAGGTGCTTGCAGAGATGAGAAGATTACATTAGCACACAGGAGGTTGCCATCTTCTTTGGGATTACTTCACCAAATAATAACATTTGGCTAAAGGAAATTCTATTACAGCAGCTGGTGGGAAGAATCTAAAGTTGGGGGTGAGCTGAGGCAGCTGGGAGCATCAGGTTGGCTGCACAGTACTGGGGATGTGTGGGCTCTGTGTGCACAGGTGAAAGACCCATTGAAAGTTAAAACCACATGGCAGCTGCTTGACTTCAGTGTGTCTCGTGGTTATACATTTACTTGAGTGACAGATGTTGAGAAATGTAATTCCTTCATATTAGCTTGTTATCAGCAAGGAGGAAGCTGAGCTCATTATTTATGAGCCCACATGCAATAGAAACACACACCGTGTCCAGCATCTGCAGCACTTTGTCTTGCTCACAGGCATCCAGCCCATCGATGATGACGGCCATGCGGGTCTGGTTCTGGGTAAAGCCGTCGATGGTTTTGGCCATTTTTGACATTAGCTCCACTTCATGCTTCAGAACCTGGTGTGAGAAGAGGAGAAAATAATGTCTCGAATCAATCTGATTTTCAATATTTATGCGAAGTGGTAAATTGATTGGATTAGGAACTACAGTCTCATAATTTCATAAGCAAACGGAATGCCCCTTTAGCCATGACAACAAGATGTCAAAGGATTTCCATTAGCCCATTATCTGGTACAATGACTAAATTGTGTTAGTCTACCTTCATAAATCCTTCACTCTTCAGTTTATGCAAGTTGTTGGCAGCACTGTGTAGACGTTTCCTCTGAGAATTGAGGACGGAGTCGGCCACCTGCCACCAGGTCCTGCAGTTGAGCAGTAAGGCTAGGCCCACCACACTGGCCATGGCTATGAGCACTGCATTTACTGTTAAGTTGTCAGGGTCCACCTGGGAAACAAAAGCATTGAAACAGATACCAGAGTGATCCAGTGACCATCCAGTGAGCGGTTTGAGAGAGCATTGTTTAAACACAAGTCATTGTTAAATTGTCCTAACCCACCTTAAAGATGGCCAACAGGGCCATACCGGTGATCAGGCATCCCAGTGTCAAGACAAACAGGACAAAGGAGGGAACACAACATGTTTTCTTCCACTTCTTACCTGGAGAATGAGAAGAGGATCATGTCAGACAGAAACATCAGGAAAAGTTGTATTTATATACACACTGCAATTACCACATTCTTCTAGTATCAAACAGGGAGTCATTCTTTACATTTCAAGTTATTAAAGTTTTTACAGTCTGCTAAAATTGTCATCACCTTTAACCTCATCATTCTTGAAAACCCTGAAGAGCCTGGTGGCCATGAAGCCAAACTCCCTCTCACAGGCATCTGAGAGCGTAGCTACCATCTCAGCCATGGAGGTCTCCCCTCCAACGCTGGACAGACGATTATAATCCGTGAATAAGAACCTGTGTGAAATACGGAGAAGACAAATGAGGCTTTGATTTGCTTGGATGAGACAGGGACTGCAGTATTCATTTGAACGATGTGGTTAGCATCACAATAATAGATGTGATAGTCAATGATACTTGCCTGGCTATTGACTTCTACAACTCATAACAAAAATTGTGTGTGTGATTGTGTTTTACTGTCACCTGACAGGCAGTGCACGGGTGGTCTGCTCAGGAAGTTCGGGAGCGTTGACAAACATCAATTTGAGCAGGAGCTCCAAGTAACCAACTTGGCGAGCCAGACGGGTGCTGATGACCCATGCCCAGTTCCAGCTCTCCCTCTCTCGCCGACTTCCAAAGTACACAAGAACTACAGACAGATAAAGAGATGGTCAGTTGAGGAATTGTTTTAGCTTTTTAGCAAGGCCAAAACAATTTCATTGCATGATCACTAGGGTAAAGTTTGTTTCATAAACATCTGATCTAAAAATCAGTAACAACGCAAGTTAAGAAGTCATCATCATGTTTGACAGTGTTTGTACAGTGGCACGATCTGGTAAGCAAAGCAGCTTCAAAAGAATCATACAGAAAAAATGGTCACTTTGTATAATAAAACATTCATTCCTTAATAATCTCGAAATTAATCTAGGTGGCATTTGTTTGTTAACAGCTTTGTATCAACATATGTATAAGCCTTTTTGTTTAATCCATTTGGAATTGTCTTTGTTGTCCTGAAAACAGAATACAAAAATATGCCGTTATGTAATTCAACCACTTCCAAGGAGACTGCTCTCCCTGTGGAGCAGGTCAAATAAAATCCAAATTTCTTCACAGTCAGTTTTTGCATCAGTGTTGCTTTTCTAGCTCCAGATCTGTCTCCTCACCAAAAAAGATGTAAAGGACGGCGAGGAGGCTGAGGGAGACAGCAATTGCCAGCTTGGGATCAACAGTAAAGCCCAGAATTGCAGCCACTGAGCCGCAGAGTAGCAAGGTGAGGAAGACCACTAGCCAAGAGAACTGGAACAATGGCTCTATCTGCTGGCCTGCAAAGGTCTTCATTTCATCTGGGGGAAAACAGGCAGGAAAAACATCAATCTCATATCAAATATGTCAATTAAGATAAAATGTAGGATGCCATGAGAAAATATGAAGCAATATGAAAACAAATGCATTGAATGCTCAGTATGTAAAGTGTAAAATTTCCACGATTCTGTACTTTGCATCTTTGTATGAGACATTATTTAAAGCTGTGGGATTACTTACCCTCCAGTTTCTTTAGAAGGAACGACTTGCCGCTACCCCACTGAGCGTACAGTCCAACACAGATAGGTGGCTGCATGGTGGGCTCGCTAAGGATGTCTGCTAGAGCACTGCTATACAGGTCATAACCCAACATGTCTCCATCTGACTCAGAGGGAGAGAGGTGTTCTGCGAGAGCGAGAGAGAAAAAGACACAGAGAGAAAGATTAGAAGATAAGAAAAGACTTAAAGCAGTTGAATCTTTTCTTGTATATCATCTTGCTTTGTCACGCTCTTCCTGAATTAAGTGCGTAAAGATCATAGGGAAAGATCATACTGGCTCCAAATATCTGTGTGAGGATGCTTTTCTGGTGGGTGCAGTCGATGTTGTACGGTGTCTCTCCAGCTTTGTTGGGACGGTAAAGCAGGCGGCCATCTTTGGGGTTCCTCAGCAGAAGCTCAGCCAACTTTCGGCTTCGCCCTCGGATGGCAATGTGGAGGGGTGTGTCTCCTTTCTATGTGGAGAGAAAAACAAAGAGCTGACTGATTGCTGTAATTAAAAAAAAAATATCTGAAAAATATGCAAACAAGGTGATAAAAGCACTTTTACAATTTGTAAAGATGTTTTCAAAGATGTACAAGAGTGTATTTTAAAAGTACCTTGTCCACTGCAGACACCTTGGCTCCTTTATCCAGCAGCAGTTCCACAATCTCTATGTTCCTCATTTTTGTGGCTTTGATAAGTGGGGTCTCTCCCTCCTAAAACACAAACATACAAAACGTTTTATCAGTATCATTCTGAAATTTGTTTTGAAAAGTGCCCTCCTATGACCTTTAAATGTACAAATAATCTACACTACACAAGTGAAAAAAGGTTTTCAGAAATAAAAGGAAAAAAAAATCTTGAAAAATTAGGAAAAATAAAGAAAATGATAGGCAGGATGATTTAGATGAAATAATCAAGAAAATGAAAGCATAAGAGACAGTGCATTTTAATCTTTTTCTGCTGAGTGTGACATACCTTAGTGCAGTTCTCTGTGTCAGGATTACACTGCAGGATGTCTCTCACCATGGTTGCGTTGCCTTTCTCCACTGCCCAGTAGAGGGCAGTCTTTCCATCCTGATGTAGAAAGGACAAAGCAAATACCAGCTTGTTTGTCTTGGAAAAAGCAATCAGTATCAGAACATAAAAAGGCACATGGACTAGAGTACATTGATGTGAAAGCAGTTTATTATTTTGTCCTATGTATAGAATATGCAAAATACGTAGCATTGTCCATAGAACATCAAGATGTGTCTGCTTATTTAGCATTAAGTGTGTGTTTTTGTGTAATTCTCTCCCAAGGATAAATAACAGTATCAAGTAGCAGTGTGCCATTATACATAAAGAACATAAGAAAGCCTACTGTCTGTTTTAACAAACCAAATAGGCAGCAAAGATAGTGATAGTGGAGCTGCTACCTGGCCCCTGACGTCAATATCTGCGTATTTGTTCAGCAGAGCTCGGACAATCTCCACATGACCTCCTCTCACTGCTCCAATGAGCATTGTCTCCCCACTCTGAAAGAGATGGTGAGAGAGAGACAGAAAGGGGAAAAAAACACACAGACAGATTGATTATTTGTATTCCATTCTCGTCGCTCTTCTACATCTCCACAGGGCAAACTTCTACTGCTCATATAGGGCGGCCTCACCCTGTCCAGAATATTGACGTAGGTGCCCGCATCCAGCAGGTCCTGCACTATCTCAGTATGTCCATCCTTGGCAGCGATGGCCAGAGCTGTGTTGCCATCCTTGTCTGTCATGTTGACATTTGGGTTCCTTTTCAGCAGCTCCTTTACGACGTCTGTATAGCCACCTTTCACTGCCACAATCAGAGCCGTCATTGAGTTCTGCAAAGACACAGACATATAGATTTTAAATGTAAACATTTCAAGATTACAGATGTTTCTCTCTGCTTCCAGCAGGGGGTTATGGGTTTGGTTGGTGTTTAATATATTATACATTTTTCATTTAATTAAAAAAATGTATTTCCCAAATGTTTCAGTTTATTTCATCAACTCCGGGAAACACAACATGCTCAGTGACAATTCAGTATTGACATACTGTTTGGCAAGCCCAATGACTAACATATTTTTCCACACACTTGAGTGTCTTAATTACATATAAATGAATTGCTCTGCAACATTAGTTAGTATGGTTGCATCTGATTATTGATGCCACATATCAAACTATCACATCATTCACTTTGTGTCAGCACAGATGCAACATGACTCGAAGGGGCACAGATGCGCTGCATCATAGATGCTATCAATTATTTAGTATTACAGCTCACTAATGCGTTTGTGGCGCTTGGGAGCATTAAATCTTGATTGTGTGAAAACTACACTTTCAATAACAGCCGGCTTAGTGTGTCATGGCACCCACGATGAACCCAAAACAAAATCCGACTTGCTCAGCTGCTTAGCTACCTGTATCTGGCACAGTAAATACTGAGAATGTTTAGGAAACATAACCAAATGTTACACCATGCTGAATAACTATAAGTGAAAAGTAATTTAGAAGGCATCATAATATGGGTATTATAGTCAAAAACCTATATTTTTGATATTTTATATTTTTATGGAGGCTTTTTTAAAAAAAAGTTTTTAAAACTTTTTAAAAAGAAGCCTCTTGAAAAAAGGTGTCATTGTAATCTCGTGGTGTTCGTATGATCTTAACGCTCATCTTTCACAGAGAGGTGCAGTGAGTGTGTGAATCACCTGGTGTGTCCAATCACTTTTCAGAGGTGGAAATGAATTTTTTTTTTTTTTTTTTGGAAAGCCACAGGGAGCCACGGGAGAGGGGTAAAAGAGCTGCATGCGGCTCCGGAGCCGCAGATCGCCGACCCCTGTTCTAGATAAATGCATGACGGTGAACGACCACTTCCACCAGGAAGTCTACAATCTACGTACCGCTCCTTCCTGGTCCACATCAGCTCCGTAGGCAAGAAGGTGCATCACACTGTCATAGTGGCCCTTCCTGGCTGCCCAGATTAATGGAGTAGTGCCATACTGCAAATAAAAGTAGAAAATAAGATGATGGTATGATATGCATGAGATGCAAGAGATGATTTAGTCACAACCCAGGAGCTTGTGAATGAAGGAGGGGTGATAAATTAAGCCATAGCTACATCTTCTGCATAATTAAAAGCAAGTAAATGATGAACATCTGTCAGTGTGTAGTTACCTTGTCTGAGCAGTTGAACTTGGCTCCATGCTGCAGCAGGAGATGGACAATCTCTGCATGGCCTCGACCTGCTGCCCAGATAATGGGGTAGACGCTGTACTGTTGGGGCAGAGGACAAGGGGAGAAGTCATGCTGACAGTAAATAATGAGCAGTGTTGGGCCTGCGGTTGTACAAACACTCGAGGCCACCTCACATGACTGAGACAGTAGATGATGGGGGGGAGCAATTAAAATAAAAAACACATCATATGTACACTTTCTTTAAAATAAACTCCCACATTCCGGGACTATTTTTTTTTATCTGTATAACTATAAATGCTGATATAAAGGTACAATAGATTGCAATTATGCTGTTTTTGTGGCGTATATAAGAAATATAGTGTGTCCTGCATCAGTACCTGACCGGTGATGTTGGGGTTAGCTCCTTTTTCCAAGAGCAGCTGGGCCACATCTGTACGACCTTTATAGGCCGCCCACATGAGAGCAGTCCAACCTCCCTGAGTAGGATACAGACACAGACCACATAAAAAAAAATATGGGTATGACAGCTCTACATATATAATATATAGTGTATTTAATATTCTGGAAATATTATAGGTATTATTTTATTATAATAAGGTGAAAGGGAAACAGCGGGATTATATTTGAGCTTTACAGAATAGGTCAAATCTAGCAGATTTTGTGGTAGGAAAATGTGCTATTTACAGCTGGTGTGACACACTTTCCAGCGAGTGAGCTGTATCACACAGTGTGGTTTATTATAATCCTGCTGTGATGACTGGCTGTGATCTGTCCTGTGCGGCTTAGACGCGCTTCGCACGGCAGTGAGTCAGTCGATGTCCTGACTCCCTTGCATAAAGTCACAAGAATTTCTCAACTCTCCAAAATAGTAGAGGAGTGCCAATGCAGAAATGTAATACATCAATTACACTACATGCTGGTGATGGTGACAACACATTAAGATTACATTTTCTGCAATTCTGGCAACTCGAAATGTCTCTTGAGCTGGGACATATACATCTGATACCAAACTCACTCCCCAGATCTTAAATATTATCTTTTCTGCAATTGTCTGCTCATGAACATGGAGAATAGTCACTACAGCAAAGCCTGCACACAACCGTCTGCCTTTGACAGGTCCAGACCCCGAGATTAAATCATATCACTGCCCCATACAGAGACAACCAGAGCTCAGTAAATGGGATTACTACTAGAGAGCAGCCATCATACAGAAAGTAATTTCATTTTATGTCCATTTCAAGGCTAATGGATCATCTTGTCCAACCAGCAGTGGGTTGATCACATTTTTCAGAAATCATTAATGTACATAAAATCAGGACGATATAACTTTATTATATTTTGAATTGTAAAAATGGTACATCAAGAGTCAACTTACAGTACAAGCTTGGGTAGCTTGTTAATCATCCCCCGAAATTTAAGTTTAATGTTTATAGTATATTAGAAACAGCATTTTTCTAATATACATGGTGTCTTATCCTTCTATGTTGTTTAGCTATCATGTCTTTACTCTATAAGCAGAAATATGAGTTCATTTGCCACTGATAATATGTTACTGTCCCTTAGTCTTATTCCACCTTACACACCAATTATATTTTATTTTCTCAATATATTACATACATATTTTAATGTAGTATACATATAAAGTCAACAAGAGACAACAAAGGTCCCTCAAGTCAAATTGAGGACGCTGTGATTACACGCCACACATCTCATTCACTGTGCTAAGAAAATAGTAAAATAACACTGTAAACCCTTTCCAGAGAAAACGGTACCATCATTATCATAACGTATAGAGTTTAGCATCTTCTTCAGCTTCTTTAGTTACAATCATGTGTCTCATAGAGAAAATTAAGATTAAAATCTGCTTTTTAGTGACTCTCTATGCTCACCATGTCGCGGTGTTCCAGGTTAGCATTGTTCTCCAGCAGCTCCCTCACCACTTCAATGTGGCCCTCCTTGGCTGCCGAGATCAGCGCTGTCCAGCAATCCTGCACACACAGACAACCTGTTACTCTGGGAACTCCCATCACACTCCAAATCCAGTTGGACAAAATCGTCCGTTCGAGAGGCACGCGGGACGCCTTGGGAGCGGCCAAAAGCACCGTACCTACCAGCTGGTCGTACCAGGTGCTCATGGGAACACGGTGTCGCATGGACATGTAGGAGTGTCAGAGATGAGAGTGTAAAAGAGTGAGAGGGATGTAATGTTTCACCTCTCGTCTTCTGCGACAGTGCTTGAGTGAGCACAGGATTCAGTGTGCTATGTGTAATAGCAGGTTACATGTACGTGAGATGTTAATGAGAGGTGTAGTGCGTGAGCATGCATGCGTCTGCACAAGTGGGAGGGCATTCGCAATGCGTGAGTGTGTGCGTGTGCAGGGGCTGGCTTCTGAGGGAACAGGGTGTTGGCCCGCGAGTGGATCCTGTCATTTAGTCGAAAGAGCGAAGGTAAAAGTGTGTAATAAGTCGTCATTATGGCTGACAACGGCTCATAATAGCTGTGGGGCTAAGTCCGAGCGTGGTGAGTTCAGCAGGATGGAAACATCAAGGCCGCTGGTTCAGCTACATCTCCTTGGTCAAAGGGGATGGTGTGGTTGAAATGACCGCATTGTTTTTCACCTGTGCCCGGACTCTGTCTCGCCCTGTAACGCCACGTGTACCTGTGTGTTCGTTTTAGAGAGTCTGCAAGGTTATTTGTGTGTGCGCGTGCACATGCTTACAACATCGTCCAAGTTAACGTTGGCTCCTCTCCTAATTAGCTCTTGTACGATCTCCAGATTGCCCTGCTCCGCCGCCACCATCAGGGGAGTCTGTCCGTTCTGGAACAAGGAGAAAGGGAAGGAACCGAAACTGTGATGCACACCTACAAGCCAATTAATTAAACCATTCTCTGTGTAAGCCTCTGAGAACTCACAGGGAAACAAATGGCAGGGAGTGATACTATTTGATTATTTATCTCTAATCCTATACTGGAAGAAAACCTAATTATCAGGCCCTTAATCCCATATGACCTGCACATAAAGAGAATTTATATAATTTAGGTTAAAGTATAAACAAGGGGTTACTCTATATTTTTCTTACAGACAACAAATGTCACAAAAAGATCAAAACCAGCAATTGTTAGTCCATCTATCCAGTTTGTGGCCCTTATCCCCAAGCCTTTTTGTTCCTACTGTTGACATAAATCTTTAAAAACAGGTCATGAATAGGCTTTAAAAAATAGGTTGAGTAGTTAAAAAGGAGAAAATAATGAATTTGCAAGGGTCTATTTTCAGACATGGATTTGGTTTTGCCATGCAGTGTTTACAGCAGCAGGACGCTTTATGTGGGATTGACATGAAAATAAATTAGAGTGCCCATGTTTATAGAAATGAAGGCATGGGTCACCCAGGGTAACGGTGTGGCTCACTGATGTGTTTTTAGACAACAATGGAGGTCTATGAGGAATGAGCAATATCAGGCTTTGGCTACACAGACAATACCATCATGATTTCTTCACAGCAGGTTTTGGTCTTTTTACATGATTTGCAACATCCTATCAGCAATATCCTTTAACTTGTGAAATAACAACCTGATATGAACACTATATGTACATGCAAGAAATTTACTCTCATGCTTTATTTCTTTATTTTATTATCTTATCATTAGGTCAAATATTTGGGTTTAGCACAGTTTTTTGTCACTGCTCAACCAAAAAAAGTAAAAGTAAAAATATGTAAAAATGAAATCAGATCTCTAAACAGTAATGTCAAATAATTAATACATTCAAAAAGAAAACTTCCACGGGAGGTGAATACTTTTTATAGGCACTACATCATATATGTCCAATTTAAAGCCAAACACGACATCACAACAGATTCTATTATCCCTTTTCCCACAAAACACTTGTGACATGATCCTCTCATTACTTCATACTCTGACTTGCAAGTAGCCGACTTACATCACTCCTGCTGTCCACATCTCTGAACTTGTCCAAATGCGCTTTGATGGCAGCCAGGTTCTCCTCCTCCACGTAGCTGAACAGACTCTGGACGGCCAGAGAGGTCATCTTCAGGGAGGTGGTGGTGTCCATGGCTGGCTGCTACACCACCTGTAACACCACTGTGGAGCGAGAGGAGAGGAGATTAACGTTCACCGAAGGACAAAGACACTAATGGCATCTATCCGGCCCACACGGCTAAATGTATACCACTGCTAAAAGAGAGCAGAGTCGTTAAATCAAATCCGGGAAGAGGGTGTGGCGTATCTTTGAAGTGATGCCGTTCAAACCCAGCTCACACGCACAAACTCAACCATACAGAGAAAAAACACAGGCTGCATCTTTTCCCCCAGCTATTTACAACACAACATATGATCACAACAGAAAAACATGAATATTTCTCTATGAAAAACATGGAAATTATTCTGCATAGATGTAAATATATTTAACAAATGATTACCAGTATGGTTTGACTGTGTGTGTGCATGTGCCTGTATTTGCATATAGATTGTTTCCATGCATTTTTGTACTTATTTTTCCACTTTTAAAAGTGCATGTGTCTGCATTCGGGACTGCCGCAGACCTTTAAGACAAAGTTTCACATGTCATTTCCGATCAGAAAGTAAGGTTATGGTTACAATAGGAACGTGCTCATTACACAAGAGCTAACAGGGGCCACTTGGTTCACTTCAGTTTAGTTCAGTCTGCCTGCTCAAGCTGAAAACATGAACTGAAAACTGTCTGCTCCGTCTAATGAAGGCAAAGAGATCACAATGCTCTGCTTGCAGAAGTCCACTAAGTCATCAAATACCACTGAAGACAAACAATGGTCTTTAAACTTTGATCCTTTGATGTCTTGAAGACTTGGATAATCGGTGCACTCGACCACGCGCTCCAATTATATCAAGACTCTCCCCCCTCCACCTTAAAATTGGACTTTGTGGAACTTGCGTACACTAATCAAGAAAAATGCTATTTCTTTGAAGTGTCTGAGAGTACAATAGGTGCACAGTTGCACACTATTTCACTGAAACTGCCTTGCATTGATGGGGAAATAGCTGTGAGACACAGTTAGGCAATTGTATCTGACAAATCAATGTAGACAGCTCACTTTGGGGAAATTATCTATAATTAGTCTGCAGCATCCAAAAGACATAGACAAGCATGTTCCTCCATTTACTGACTCATTTTTACCTTTTTTTATCCCACTCCTTTACAGTTGTGTTCATAAATGACATTTCTAAAAATATTTAGCACTGACAAGAAAACTGTAAAATGTCATAAGCTTCCCAGATATAACACGCATCATTTCACCTGACAAAAGAAAGCCCTCTCAAATATGGCTATTTTAGCTGTAGCAGGGATTCAGCCAATCGATAAAAAACTCATTAATGATTCATCAAGTTGGGCTCTTCCATCATGGTCAGTCTCACTTCCTGCCACAGTAACACAGAATTAATCAGAGGCATTCGTTTCCTGCGATGTTGCCTTGGCAATGGGTTTCCCATAAAGGCTTACAAACACTATGCTCAATATTTCAACATAATCTGCGGGGCAAGCAGCTCAGGCTCAGGTCAATAAACGCTTAAACGTCACATGTCAGTGCAAAGGCCCAAAGCAGTGAAATTCAGAGCAGGCAGTCAATAAATAACTACATATTCTTTTGTCCTTTCTAAAGTCTGACCGTTTCTTCAGGCAGGGATCAACGGGCAACTGTTCCCCCACGTTAAAAAGTGTCAAACCTAAAGGCAAAAAAGAGATCCTTTGTTTACAGTGGAGGCAATGGGAGCCTGTTGACACACCCTCCCCAGCCCCTTGTCTCTCAACACAATGGGTGGATGATGAGACCCCACAAGAACCAATCAGTAAACATTCAGCTCTCTCTCAATGATCAGGGGAGCTCACACACATCCATTTACACCAGGAAAAAAAAAACACAGAGACAAAACACCAACAAAAACAGTAAAAATCCATTCAAACAAATTGATAAAGCAGCTACAAGAGTGACACGTGGTCTTTAGAAAACACACAAAAAAAAGATGAAATGAAGAGCCCCTTACCTTGGTGTAGGGTGACGCTTTTATTTATTTGTTCAGCACCAATCTTTATCCCTTGCTCACTCGCACACAGTATCAACAAGCTCTGCCGGGCTCACGCTCAGCATCCCCCCTTCACTCAAGGCTGAATATTAGATGAGGGGGCAGGCCTACGCCCATCCCTTCCCAACACAATAGACACACGCGACCTGATTTTCATTCATTACATGCACTGGCTGCGTGCCGAATGATACAGATTAAAGGGGAAAAACAATTAAGATGTTGGCCTGATTTGTGCAATTTCATTCTGTGAGTAATGCACTAAAGTAACATTTGGTGGATATTAACGGGAGCTGTCAGTGGCAGATTATCACACTTTTCACTCGGGGGTATTATTATGACAATATTGCTCACAAATTAAAGCCAAAATGTTGAACTATTCCAGAGACACTGGGGTGTTATTTGTATATTTACTTTTGGCCATAAGAAACCCCTTACGTGTCAAGTTGGGCTAGAAGATCTTGACAAAAATCTACATATACCAATACCACAATTTTCATATCAAAACCCAAACATACAGTACTACCACGCATCAATAATTGATAAGTATTTTAGAATATGGCAGTAACTAACAATGTTTTTTATTATAGATTAATCTGACCATTATTTGGTCTTAAAATGTCAGAAAATAGATAAAATGTATGTAACCAAACCAAGTCAACATCTTCAAGTTATTTATTTTGTTTGAACAACAAGACAAATCAAAGTGAGGGAATTCAAAAATATTCAGACTTACGATAGGAAAAGTTTTAGGTTATTTGTGTTTAAAATGCTACTTGAATAATGAATTATTCTTGTGAATGATATGATGACCAAACAGATAAAGGCTTTCGTTGTTTTGTTTGTTATTTACAGCCTTTTTTCTAAAACACTGACATATTCAAAGCTGGAAAACTCACATTTAAAGGCAACTAAAACAAAAAAATGTAGTCTGGTTTCCCTACACATCAGTAGGATTTATATCATCATACAAACAGCCAGGTCAGACAGGGTCCAGTGTTTATGTAAAAAACACTCGATATCTTGGTGAAAATGTGAGCCGTGCTGTTATCTGAACACACACAAACATGAACTCGGGAGGCAACACGGGATAGGATCTCTAAATTTAACCAGTCAGCTCTTTATGGCCCGGTCATGTGGGTCTGAAACTGCTGAGGACTCAGCACGTACCCAAGAAACAGGCTTACTGAAGAGATGTGGGAACCTTTAACAGCACAGCAGTACCTGGAAGAGATCTGTTTATATCATGTCTGAGGTTTCACCCTGAAGTGTCATCCACACCACTCCTGCTTGGAGCAAACCCCAGATCCCTGCAGCTGCTGGAGAAACACTGCCAATATGGTGGTGTTAAATATAATATATACTGGGTTGTGTTTTTACTGTTTGCAGCTTGAAAAAAAAACAACAATAACAGCAGCAGCAGGTAGAGCACTTTTCTGACTGCCTTATGAAAAAAAAGTAAACATCTGGATGACACTTTTACCTCACGAGGCCCTTAAAGAAAAAGAAATGCAGTTTCTGGTCTCTACTGGATAAGTTTTAAACGGAGATGTTAGTGGCAGGCCCGTGTTTAACCAACACTGTTACTAGGAAGCAGCAGCACAACACTCCCCAGCAGCTAGCATGCTAACGTTAGCTCACACCGCCTGGCTGCCCAACAGGTTACTTTTACCCCCTCTAAAAAGGGCAGGAAAAAGTACACTACACCACCTGAAGTCACCTTACCTGTGCTGGGTCGCCGTGTAGCCGAGTGTTTCTTGTTTCCCGTGAGGAATATGCGGTTAAAAATGCCGCTTTTTCACGTCATATTAGGCTTTTAGAGGAGCGTTAACCTACAGTGAAGCTCCGCCCACCGACTGACAGAGAGGTGACAGAGGCGGAACATGTGGCGCGAGGGGGGCACGAACACACTATGGAGGAGTATACAGACATATATGCACATACTGTATATACACGTATATGAAATAATTACATATAAACACTTGGTCAGACACCCCCCCCCCTTTATCACGGTTTGACTAGTAAGACAGCATCTGAGAATTATTGTGGGATGATGATTAAAATGTTCTTTTCTCATGATGTTCTCATTAAGAGCCATTAGTGGAAGAACTACTCAGACTGTTAACCTTTACTAAATGTAAAAGTTAACTAAATTTAAAAGTTTGACTAAATGTAAAAGTTTAAATTTTACAAGAGTAGCCTACTGGTACCACACTATAAAAATACTACTTTACTTGACATAAAAGTAAAAGTCTTACATTGAAAATCTTACTTCAGTAAAAGTATGTAAGTATAATCTGGAAAATTTACATCAAATATTAAAAGTAAAGTACCCAAAAGCAGAAAAATGCCCCCTGTGACTGTTACTACTACTACACACTATATTATTATTATTCATGCATTAATTTGACATTTTTACTGTTGTAAGTAGGCCGCACTTGTTTGCACAGGTTACAGCTATAGTTTGCATGAAATCACACCAACATGTACGGATCGTATTAATACTGGTAACACAAACACACACACACACGGTCATGACAGACACAAAAATGTTCTACAATCTTAAAACTAAATAAAAGAGGCCCATGCTCCAACGCTCACCTTTGCTGCTTTGTTATTTTGTCAAGGTGGAGTTATTTAGTACAGGACTGCAACTGATGATTATTTTTTTATTATGGATTAGTCTGCTGATTATATTTCTCCATCAACTAATTGATTGGTTTGTAAAAATTCAGAAAATAGGAATAGGAATAGCAGCAAATAGCAATTTTCTGTCAATTGACTAATTGATTAATGAACTAATTCTTTCAGCTGTACCTGTTTAAACTGTTGGGCAGTTTACTTTCTGAAAAAGGGAATATTTTATAAGCTCTTCAATTATCTAGTGCAGAGAAATCTTTTTAAAGTAACTAAAGCTGTCAAATAAATGGAGTGGAGTAAGAAGGTGTTTCTCCTCTGAATTCTATTAAGTAGAAGTAAGAAATGGCATGAAAACTAGTACCTTAAATTTCTACTTCTAAGTACAGTAATTTGGCAAATATACTTAGTTACTTGCCACCACTGGTAAGAATCAATTGGACTTTTCGTAACAACTAGCTCTTTATTTTTTTTTTACAATTTTGATGTATTTGAACTTCACTTGGATAGTAATAAAAATTGTACTTTTTATTCCGAAACATTTATTTGACAGCAACGGTTGTTTGCACATCCAGGTTTTAAAAACATATAGTGACAATATGACTAATTGTTTTCCAGTCATTAATCAAACTAGATTTGATCCACTATCCATTTCCATTACTGGACAAATGAAATAAGACATACAATTTGAAACATCAGTTTTAGTGTTTAAAAATAATTTCTCTTTATTTTGCCACATAAATCAGAATTTTAATGTACTGTTATACAAATCTTTCAATAAATTTCCTTCTGACACAAAAATAACCATTATGTTACACAGGCGCACGCACACACATACTACATGGACACATGCACGCGCACAAACACACACGCGCAGGCACGCATGCTCACATACACACAAAAACAAAATGCGCCATTCTTGATTTGGCACTTTGGACATATGGAGCAGTTTGCATTGATCTGCTGGTTTGGGTGGCCATGCAGTGCAATAATCGCTATGTTTGTAGAATGACATCCCTTTCCCTTAAGTGGGCCGCACACGCCTACACAGGGCCCAGGCTACAAATATAGTTTACATGAGACCACATCAACACGTACGGATCACATGAATACTGGTCATTCACACACACACACACACACACACATACACACATACTCAAACACATACACACAGAGTTATGGCAGGAATATGCGAATGTTAGAAAACCTTAAAAAGAAATGAAAGAGGTCCATACTTCAAAGCTCACCTCTGCTGCTTTGTTATTTTACATGACACAAATGCACCAAAATCAACTCAAATTACTGACAATTTCTTAGATAAGAAAAAAAAAAGCTGATATTGTGGGTTTGAAATCCCCAGACTACGTCCTGCTCTAACAGGTAGCAAAATTGTGTCTTTTTACTCTTTAAACAACAGTTGTTTGCCTCCTCTGTCACAAAAGTCCACATTTCCTCAACTAAATCCTTAAAATTGCCTAATGATACACAAATGAAGACTCACACAGGTGGCCGTTAGAACCGCCGTGTGTCGCAGAGGGTAAACTGGATGATTTGAAAGGCTTGAGGTGAGCCATGGACCAAAAAACGACATAGGGACCCAGTGTCTCTCACACCCTACAGTAAATGCACCCTGAAACATTCCCTACTCTAACATAAGTGCACACAATATGAAGTAAGACCATTTACCACAACAGCTGGTCTATGTCTTTGAGATTTGTACAATGTTATGGTGTCATGTGCATAAATAACTGTTGCAGATTTCCTCACATCAAATGCAAATTGCACACTTTGCAGCCTGAACGCAAAATGCACTTTTATGCACTGTGGAAACAAAATGAGATTTTTTTTCTTTTACATTCAATTGGCTTATAATATTTATGGCTACATAACCTTTTCGACAATTTAATAAATATTCAATGGCAATCTGATTTGTAGGAATTAAAATGATGAATTAACTGCATGAGCATTCAACAGTGATGTTAGCAAACCACTGTGCTTCTGCAATTGAACAATTTTTATATTTAGGACCTTTTTCATCTAAAGGTTTAAGATCTTTATCTCACAGAGGCAAGGCATTTGAGCCCGGAGGAAACCTGTCGTGTGAAAAACATAAACCATGAGAAACAAATAAGATCACACCCCTGAACCCCGAGTCAGAAATCCTGAAGGAAAAAAAAAAAAAAAAATCGCAACAAGGTAAATAAACTCCCTTTGAAAACCCATGTTTATCTGATGAGTTATCTGATGTTTCAAAAAGAAAAAGAAAAGCAGCAGATATGAAAAATATAAAAAGAATAAGAAAAATCCATTAACCAGTAACAGTAACTCTTGAGTGCCTCTTTTAGACTTTCCACTGCTGGAGGCGGACGAGATCTGAATTCCACTGCGAGACTCTCTCTGATGTCAATCATCCCAGAAAAAGAACAAACAAAACAAATAACAACAACAACAACAACAAAAAGCGTTGAGAGTGGATTTCGAGTAGTGTTGTCACAAACATCTAAATACAAAACACGTATAATGTGAATTCTTCTCCAATAAAGATCTTTAAAAAAGACATAGAAATCAAATAATGTTTCGAAGGATCCTAAGGCCTGTTTGAAATTGGCAGCTGATGATAAAGGTTATGTTTCTTTTACATGAACACTTTCGGTCGCTTGTGATCCAGACAATGACAAAAACCCTCCACATACTGCACTTCTACTCTGTTTGTACAACCTGACACCATGCCGGTGAAACTGCACGTGGGTTCCTGCAGCGAGCTGCCCGACTGTCATTTCACCGCACGAGTACATAGAGGGTTTAAGGCAGCTTGGAAGTCTTCGTTTCCACTAATGTAATGTAAAGTAACCACTATCACTCATTAGTTTACACCGTGGCCATTGTTTCATCCTGGTCTCTTAACCAAGTGTGATTGCTGTCATCCTTGCTACTGGAGGTTTTGACAGAACTTTGAACTTGTGTTTTCTGTCTGTTAGGGTTTTTTCAGAGCATCCGATATTTGGTTCTTTGTCAGGTAAACAGACTCGCCACACTCCAGCTCTCAGTGGTTTTCCTAGTCAGTGTTTCTGCTGCTGAAAGGACTGTGTGTCGCCGCCCCGAGCCTCATGTGGCTTTGTCCTTCTGGTTGCAGTTGTTGTCTGTGCTGTTGTGGTCCGCCTGGCTGTCCTGGAGGCCGTCCTGCTGCTCTTTGGCCTGCCGGCGTTTCGATTTGACGGGCAGGGCCAGGACCACCAGCAGACAGAGGAGATGTAGGCAGAAGTACCAGGACCTGCAGAGACATCCGACAGTGAGAATGAATCTTTAGTATTGTTGGATGGACTGACATCCAATTTTCCACAGATATTTGTGGTCCCAACAGGATGAATCCTACTGGACTTCGGTGATCCCTGGAGTTTTCCCCTACCACCATCGTGAGATAAACCTCTTTATTCTTTAGTGAAATGTCTCAAAAACTTTTGCATGGACTGCCATTACATTCTAAACAAACATTTATCATCGAGGGATGAATTGTAATAACTTTCCACTTTTCAGCTGGCGCCATCATCAGGTCAAAACAAATGCAAAATTAATGACATTCCCGCAAGCCTCGGATTTACTTATTGTGTTTGGTGCAGATGAGCAACT
The DNA here is from genome assembly GCA_037176925.1 of Amniataba percoides. Lineage (NCBI taxonomy): Eukaryota > Metazoa > Chordata > Actinopteri > Centrarchiformes > Terapontidae > Amniataba > Amniataba percoides. The sequence continues at coordinate 11,502,366 of JBAJHX010000115.1, forward strand.
GTTTGCATGCTGACCCGCCAGACTACGATAATGATCACGGTAAACATGAGGATGTTATCAAGCTGATGCTAGCATTAGAGCTGTGCCTAAACAGTGCCTCTCGAGTTGCTGTAGACTCTAAGTGAATAGCTTTGAGAAAGGGGATATTGACCACCTGATATGCATCACAATCAGTAATGGTTAGGAGGAAGTGGCTAATTTTATGTCATATACATTTTTTTTACATTGAGTGCAAAAACAGTTGCAGAAAAAAATGTAATTTCTTTCAAGGGTGAAACAAAACGGACTGAACTAAATATGGACACTGACGATTGTTGGGCTGGGAAATGTTCAGGCCGCTCACTTTATTTCCTCCCCATAAATCCTCCACATCCTTTGCTCATTAACCTGTCTTGTTAACTGTTACAGCCGGACAAGAGGGAACCAAGCTAATGACAAAAAAGCGTTAATTTCTTCACTGTGGCCGGTGACTTCATTTACAGGCCTATTGTAACTATTGTTTTACACAACAGCAGTCACTCCACTAATTAGTGCACAGGAAAGCAGAGACTGTAGTGTTCTCTCTTAAACTCAGGTAGCATCAACGAGACAGCTCAAAGCAACACCGCATCAACGTCAACACACGAGTCCAATGTGCTGCACGTACCAGTAGAATTTGAGTGAGGGTCCCACGGCAAGTAGGACAAATGGCGCCACTGTGTAGCTAATGGCGATCTGAGTCCACGCCCACGTGATGACATCATAGATGCGCTTGTACGTGTCGGAGACCAGGAAGTACGGTCTGATGTTGTGCCTTATCTGGAAGAAAAAAAACATTCTGTGAGTTCTTGACATTGTTTTCGAGCAAATCAAGTGTGTAAACTTTAAATTCAATTTGACTGCACAGTAAACTCGGCTTGAACTGAACCAACTGGCCTAGTTCCTGAAATGAAACATGCATTACTGTCCAGTTCTGCTTCTAATCTGCTCATTCTTCTCTTCTCTGTCACTCTCTTGCTGTCTTTTTACGTCTCATAACTCTTCAGAGACATCTATCTCCCTCTGACATCTACTTCCATGCAGCAGTGGCCACTGGTTTAATGGTGTATCTGGGTCAGTGGTGTCTTTGTCCTAATTTGGATACAAAAGAACAAAGTCCCTGCAGGAACTCACCTGCACAACAAAAGATTGTGCCGCGGTTTCAGTTAATCAACACTTCCAGAGTAGATTATCCAGATTTACTGTGCAATTTTCCCTCCGTACCATCACCCCACAGTCTCTATATAAATATCTTCCAAGTCTCCGTCTTTGACAAGACTAGAGTGAAGAGGTCTGGCTTAGCAGAGATTAGTGGTAATGGCCTCACACTTTAAAAACATGAGTGGTGTACTACTCTATCATCATCTTACTGTGCATATAAGGATTTTATTGCGTGTTTGTGGGTCCGCGAAGCCGCAGTGGTAAATGCATAGGGATGTTAGACCCACTTGCAGAATGATAGAAAAGCAAATAAATATAATTTTCTGTAAAAATGTCTATAATAACTTAAGGATTCACCCTCTGTATTATGATTCATAATCTGCAAGAACATAATATACTACTTCAATGTTGTCATTTTTTAAATCTATTTGGCTACATATAGCAAGGAAAAGCTCCAACATTAGGTGCAGTATAGGCAGAGGCCATGTGTGTACTCACTGCACGTGCAGCCATGGTCATGGCGATGCCAGTAAGGAAGGTCAGGTAGTAGCCGGGGTACACCCCGTGCCACATGGCTGACAGCAGGAAGGTGGCAGCTGTGGGGTTGATGGCACAGCGCTCATAGCACACCCTGTGGAGAAGACCGACATGAAACACATCCAGTGTACGGTCAATACAGTTAGAATTAGGAACAGATCTTTTTCCAGACTTTCAGCCACCATTTGAAAAACAAAGTATGGACAGGTAAAAAAATTTTTATTTGTTTTAAGATAGCCTATGATTAGCTTAATCCCTACATGGCATTTTTGCAATCTAAGCACTTAACATTGTGGTTTCAGTCAAATATAATTCCAATAAAAACGCTTGACTTGAGATGTGCAGATATGGATCATAAATTTATGCATTATATTCATATATTGCGACCCTCTGGAGCAAGCATTTGCGCTCACACAGCTGATCAAAGTATAACTTGAATGCTCTTACCTTTTGAGCCAGAGAGCTGTCTGGATATTCCAGTTATCTAGGAAACTCTTGAAACTGGTGGCAAACTGAAAAATGTGATAAAACAACACATTTAAGGCTTTAGTTGGAAACAAGACCACCATCTGGATTTATTAGGTTTCATTAAAAGAGCCTGACCTCGATGTCCAGTATTCTGAGATTTGATATCAGGTCCCACCGTGGGGAGCCGTCTTTGTTGTATCCATTGAAGCCAAACCCGGCAGCGTTGTTGATAGCATCAGCTGCAGGAGAAGGGCACAAATGTTTCTGAGTAAAGGATGACGCTTCCTTAGAATACATTAGTTCGTGCAACAGTGACAGAAACAGATGGAGATGCAGCATCACATGTGTTTGTTAGTTTCCGATGAAGCACTAGATGGCACTGTTGTGTAAGAATTAAGATTTTTTTTTTGGGCTGCATCTCAACCTACTGTACAGCTCCTTTAAAAATAACCCGACTCTCTGAGCCCATAGCAGCTCAGTGAGTTCATACCACTCAAGTGAGTGGCAGCATTGAGCGAAAGCAAAGCAGCGACTCTGACTGTCTGTATGAAATTCACATCAATCTTAGTGCTGCTTTGTCCACTCCAAAGTCATTCACTCTGAATTGAGAGTCAATAGTTGCTCCAGAGGATGTCAGTCTTCAGTCTGAGTCTATTATTGACAGAGGAAGACAGAGATACTAACATAAACACCCTCCAGGGCAACTTTAGCTGCTAGTCTCTTTTGATACCCATTATTTGATCAAATACGTGTTTCTGAAGGTTTTGTCTCTGCAGGTTACACATTCAAAGTCTGTGACCATCAAATGGATACCCTTTTAATATTTATTATATTTCAGTCATTGTTTCTATGTTATTTTGATTGGCCAAGAATAAAAAAAAAAAAAAAAAACTCAGACTGAACATCAGATGGTGGGAGGAAATGTGTGCTCCAGTGATAAAACCACATCAAACTCACCAAGTGTCCAGACAAAGTAGTACTTTGGCCGCAGAGCCAGCATTGCAAGGTAAAGATAGATGACTTGTAGGTAGAAGGGTGTGGAGTTGATAAAGTCATCGTCTATGGAGTGCTCCACCGGAAGCACTTTACACAGCGACAGATAGATGGCCAGCGAGATGGCACACGTGCACAGCTTGGAGATGACGTCATTCTGGGTGGATGTGTTGAGAGAGACAGAGAGAGAGAGAAAGAGAGAGGGAGAGAGAGAAAGAGTGGGATACAAGGAAGCAGCACAGTTAAAATCTATGACACCTTATTATATTTAAAAACATCACCAACCACACTGCAATACTTCAAAAAGTCTGCTAAGTTGACTTGAGGTTAACTCAAGTCCTTGAGCATTCTCTCATGTTTTATATTTAGAGACGCCTGCGTTTCTCTCCGTTCCCTTCTCTTCTGAGACAAAACACACTCAAATCTTGGAGAGTCATTAAATTATTAATGCATTATCCACTAAGAAAACACAAATGACCTTGAGGTTTAGAAATTTGCATCATTAAACTCTCAATGCCATCTCAGTTTCTGTTCCTCTGAAAAGAACCAAATGAATCATAATTACCCTGCATCTCTTAAAATGGCTCTACTACTATACGGGCCTTTTTCAAACATGACCCAAATGTGCATTTAAATGAGAATTGCATAATATAAGTCATCCTTTGCAATAAAGTCTGTCTATAACCACCAATTCAAGTACTCCTTTTGAGCATTTTAGACTGGCATAAAATGTAATTTTCCTGTATTACACAGGCTTCAGACTTCACATGATGTATGCACTTCCGTTCAAGTGGTAGAAGCTGCGCCTTACCTTTGGAGAGGGCTCACTCTGCTTGTACTTCCCATTCTCCTTGCCGTTGGCGTTCTCGTGGTGGCGTGGCTGGTAGCCCGTGCCTTCGATGAAGGCCATGTAGTCGTTGTAGGAGCAGGTGGGGCCTGCCAGGATGCCCATGAAGTTACAATTGTAGCTCAGGTACTCCAGCAAGCTGGGCATCCGCCTTACGGGCCACAGGGAGGAGACAAGAGCGGATACATTAGCAGGGAAACTTTAAAATAGAAAATTGCCACGTGCAGTGAGGGCTACATGTTCAGTATGGTCTATTCTACTGAGCTGGCCATGAAAAGAGGGAGGGCCTGAGTGCTCTGACTGAAGATTTTGTGATTTTTCATCCTTCCCTGCTAAATTTAATGCGCTGGGTGAGGCTGCAATCTAACTCCCTGAACAGGAGCTCTTGTTTCGACTACTAATTCTTCTCACTCCCAGTAGCCATTGCAGAGTTAGTGGCTGACTCATGGTAGACCAGCAAAGGTTTATGAAAAAGGGTTTGTTTGTGTCATATTTGGGACTTTTAGGTACACTGGTTAGCTCTGCCTGTGATCAGCTACTGCTATATTGTCCAACATTATCTCCCTGTCTGCTTACAATACCAAGTCATCTCCACCGAAAAAAAAAGAAAAATCCTTCTTTTCTACATTGTTTCTGCACCTCACTGCCACTCCCTCCTCAAATAATATCTGCCACAGAAAGGAATCTGCAATACAGGATAGATGAAGGGTAGGGCATTCCTGCAATACTGGTCACATGAGAGCTGTGAATGTGTGGTTTCCTGGATACCGAGTGCCTAACAACTGCTTGACAACACCGGAGAGAGCCTGAAAGGTGGGCAACGTGGTGATTTCCTATGCAAAAAGCGATGAAGCCTTTACTAAAGTACAAATCAGAGAGTTCATCGACTCTAATTTAAGACCGTGACAAGTTTTTAATCCAACTTTACTGAATGAACTCATCATCCAAAGCAGTAAAAACATACCTGAGTCACATACCTGATAGCTAGGTATTTCTGAGTGGGAGTCAGCTGCCCCTCTCGCTTGGCTAAACCTACAGACAGACACAAAGACACAAGTTACATTCAAATTCATAACATTTCATTTAAATACATATTGCACCAGGAAACCATGGTCTTATTTCATTCAGTTTTGAACATTCGGTATGGATAACAGCGTAAATGTACAGTACAAACACACCCACGTGCACACACACACACACACACACACATTACTTACTTTGCTTTCAGGGATCAATAAGGTCATCTACCTATCTATCTATCCATTTGTCTATTACATAATAACACTCTCATGGTTTGCAGATATTGTAAACAAATCTAGTCAGTGTCAAGAGGTGCCTGCAACTGCAGCACATGGCCCCGGGGCCAGGAAGGCCACGTGGGAATGGCCCTGAAAATGTAAATAACATCGACTTCCTTCAGCTAAGGACAGTGTGACAGAGAGAGAGAGAGAGAGAGAGACAGAGGGAGGGTAAACAGAGGACAGACAGGGTGATGCAACAGAGGGAGCAGGCTGTTGTGTACACAACCTCAAAAAGAATTCATAATCTCGCACGGGTCACTGTGGTTGCACTTTTATTTTGGCTCCATCCTCATATTTTTTCCAAGAGGTCAAACTGCACCTTGGCCAGACATCCTGATGGTGATTATTGTTGTTATTGAGAAGGTTAGCAGAGGCCTGCTCTTCTTCTTCGGGCTAAATGTCTGTGTGTATTTGTTTTAGCCTGACTGCTCTTTGTTTATGAAGACCTGCGGCTGAGCAACTCATTAGACTGCACACTCACGGCTGGCTTTTGGCATCACGGGGCGCATGTTAAGGTTGAGCGTGCGGCCCGTCGCGCAAGGCAAGTGTAAAGTAAAAAAAACATTCTCCGCTCCTCCGGCCGCTATTAAACCTCTGATCCCATTATATGAATGAAACAATGAGCTGTGCAACAGCCTCCCTCTGTCTTTAACAACTCTTTAGTCTAGAGAGCTGTAATATAAGCAGTGTCTCTCATTCATTTTACTGTATAAGAAGGATGGTAAAAATACTGCGCAGTGTGTGTGAGTGTAAACAGTGGGCAGGTATCAGGGTGTGACAGTTCTCTGAGGACGGGGATTACCGTCTTAGTTTTCTCATTAGACTCACAGTTGCAAGGAGAATCAGTGACCTGAACAGAATTTAAAACTTGACACACATTTCAATGCAGCATACACACGCGTCCACATCGGCAACACACACACATACACGTCAAAACACAATCTGTTATTAGACTGCTGATTGGGTTCAGTGTAGAGCGTCCTGAGGGGACTTAAGACTCCAAGTGGGAAGTAAAAAAGCTGTGAGTGACTCTCATCATCCCTTCAGTCTCAAAGCCTCTCTGACATGCGATCACACTTGTTTATTTTAACCCTGGTGTCAAGTCTCCATCTTTTTTTTATTGCTCATTAGCACATGTGGTGTTTGGCCTCAAGATTAGCACCGCAAAGGGGCCGGTCAATGACACACGCTGTGCTTTGGGTTATGTTTCGATAATAAATGGTTGAAGCGTTAGTATCCAGTGTTTAACAGTATTCGGCCTGCGTTTAAATGAAAGCGAGAGGGAGAGAGTGCATACTTGGTCATTGCCCCATTACATAACTGTGTTTCTGCTCTCTTTCTGGTTCACTAGTCCAGTGTCAGAACTGACTACTGGCTCGGAAACGTGGCCATGTGATCTGTTTTTAAACTCCGAGGAGAACTGAACCATTTTCACTTCTGTCGCGCCTGTCACTTTTTTCTGTTTTCTTTGTTTTTTTTTTTATTTCCACAATAGATGCACACTCACAGAAAACACACAGACATGTTTCAGAGGCACTTTAGATGCTCGCCTTACCGTCGTGTATTTCAAACGCCAAGCTGGTAATCTTCTGTGTGATAACCATCATGGGCCTGATAAAGAGCATCACAGTTAATATGGTGTATTTCTTCTCATAGTTTTCATATTGAATGCTTATTTTCTAGTTTAGAGGAAGTTACGTTGAACAGCTGTCTCATATTTATTCAAACAGTATTGTAGCATTTGATATGGGTAACTAATGGCCTTACTTAGCTTCCAGTAATAATAGTAACAGTATCAGCTGCAGTAGTGTCTCCACGGTTGGAAGTTTCCTCCGGGGTAATTGCAGACCTTTTTGAACTTCCTGTAGCTGCTCTTTCCATTCTCCTTCTCTATTCTTTAGGCTCCATGCCACCTGGTCCTCTTCCTCCCAATGCACAAAACTATTCTCTATTAAAGATCATGACAAAGTCTGCTCTCATGTGATTTAACCTGCATTTAAATATCCTGACTAATTGTATACATAAAAAATTGACAGCTTCAAGTGAAGCCACATACTCAAAAACAAGGAACAGGCCAGAGATTTTTTGGTCATAATAACACAGCTTCATGGTACAGAGAAAAGCCATAGACCCACAGACATATAACCCTGAAGGCACATTTGGCTATATGGGTCACTGATGTTTTGTGAATTTGACATTTTAAAGAAAAACAGAGGGACAGCAGACGAGGTAGCTGAAATAGTGAAATCTCTGCCCTCGTAGTGGCTGTATAGGTTTGCATTTGGTTGCTTAGCAACTAGCCACCCCCACCCTGCTGGGAGAGCAGGCTGTCTGCTTGTCAGACAGTCTGGAGGAGTGGGAACCAACCACAAGGAACCAGAGCCGCTATCGACGTCCTCCTGCCGACACAGCAGTGTGACACGTTCTTGTTTCTGTTTAGCTCAGACTGGTTGAGTCATATCCAATATTCCCCCGACTCTCACTGGTAACTTCTCTTTTATGCACCTTTTGTACTCCATTTAGCTTTCAGTGGAGGTCTTCGGTTTATAATTAACAGCCAAAAAGATTCTGCGTTAGCTTACCCTGTGAAATCTGCAGAGTACATGCCATAGTCAAACACGTAGACTCGTGTGATCTGACACAGAATCAGATAGCCAAGCGTCACGATGAAGCAGTACCTGTGCAGGGAAAGGAAGAAAAGGAGAAATGAGAAAAATATATTACACAGTCTATGTAGGCAGGAATGTTAAATTCAAAAGCCAAAAACAACTCACATTTTGGTACATATGTTGTAATATCAGCTCTCAACAATTTCATCTGCAAGGTGATGTGATGTTCTTCAGGTTTCTTAATGCAAATATTATGAATGCTTAACTTCTGAGGGGAGTGAATACATTTAGTCCGCCCCTTTGTTCCCATATCTGTGGCAGAACAAGGACTGTATTCCAGTACAGTACAAAAGACAGTGGCCTCCGCAACCAGGCAGAGCTGTAGAGAGGCGGAGGGGATCGAAAAAATTGGACAAAAGGGAAGAGGAGGCCGCGATAATATGTCTCAGTCATTGGTTGAAGACGGAGGACAACGCAACCTTTCAACAGACAGAGCAGCTCCAGAGCCTGTTGTACAAAAGCTTTTGGAGAGTCAGCCCGAGTCACAGCAAGCCAGCTAGCTATTCCTCGGCTGCCAACAATAAACGCACTGTGCTGCCCCGGGAAGGAGCGAGGCTGATAAGTCACAGCCGGACCTCTTGATTCTTGGAGCCTACTGTATCTGCAGTCCAAGACGCAAGCCAGGACATCACCTGATCTCCCCTGCCCAGCCTTAATAACCCAAATTAAAAATAACCCACTCTCACTGCTGCAACGTGAAACAGTTTTTCTGAGACCTTTCAGGACATTTCTCGGCCTCTAAAAGCAACAATTAATCACCCGACCCTCAGAGAGGGCAGGGAAGGCGCTGTGGAGAGCAGATAATTATAATACAATCCTGTTATGCGCTCAGAGAGTTCTGTGTTCGTATCCAACCCACTCCTGGCATGTTTTTTTTTTAGTGTGCAAAATATTTTTCTTGTGAGACTACGTGGCTCTTCACAAAAGGTCTCTGTATTCCCAAACTGGCCCTAAAGCAACAGGGCTTCTCTAAAAGTGCTGCGTGGATGCATTCAGTAATTCCAGTCCAAAAGTGTGTTTCGTGGTGAGTAATTTATTTTTGGGGCAGTTTGGGGTTTTACAGAGCTTTCTTCTGTTTTTAATGATTATCTTTAGGCATTTTGTGTTTATTTGATAGTCAGGAAATATGGAGAGAGAGACAGAGAGAGACATGACATTCAACATACGGTCCGCTGCCAGGAATCGGACCCTACAGACCCCAAGTGGTATTTACAGTAATGAGCCTTGTCCACTTTTGCCTATGGCCTTTATACAGACGTGAAACAACAGCTTCCAGAAACAACAGAAGACAGCAACTTGATCTGCCTATAAACGTTGTCTCCATGCGTATTAATAGACACAGAGACAGATACAGTACACTCTAAGAAATTGGGGCACAAGGTAACTATATGTCCCCTTTAGGGGCAAAAAGATCTGCGCTCCCTGAATCCTGAGTATGTAGATAGATATATGACTGATTCCCACTGAATTAAATACTGGACCAGTTTTTCATTTCATGATTCTTTTTTTCAGGACAAACAAAATCAGGAGAAGAGGAATTTATTACAACTCTTGTTCCTTAGGGGGGTATTGCAGTTTACTCCTAAAGGTACAAATTTGTACCTTTATCATTTCTGTATGTTCCTAGAGCTATGGACTAAATTACCACAAGGACACAGTCTTGACCTCAGTGGGAAACAAAATTTCATTTGATCAGTGTCACAGGTTCAACCTGAACTCAAAGGGGATCAGACCCGACTGTGACAACGTCCTACAATGTTTTTAACCTGGTTACCATAACTGTCTCAAACATTCTGGTGTATTTGCTGATTTGATTAAAAAAATAAATAAATAAACTAAATTATTTAAGCCGAGAGACATAGTCTCTCCAGCGTGTCCTGGGTCTTCCCCGGGGCCTCCTCCCGGTGGAACATGCCTGCAACACCTCCCTGGGGAGGCGTCCAGGGGGCATCAGAAACAGATGCCCGAGCCACCTCAGCTGACTCCTCTTGATGTGAAGGAGCAGCGGCTCTACTCCGAACTCTGAGTGATTGAGCTCCTCACCCTATATCTAAGGAAGCGCCCAGCAGAGGAGGTGGACCCTGACAGAAGAGGTGGGGCCCCGGTAACGCCAATCCGGGTGACATAACGGTCCTTATTATTTGATCTCTATCTCTATTTTATCGCTCTTACTCTGGCCCGTCACCTAGGACCTGTTTGCCATTGGAGACCCTACAAGGGGCATAATGTCCCAGACAACATAGCCTCTAGGATCATCCGTCCACCACAGTAAGATGGCGGTTCAAGGAGGGGGTCACTAGTTTCAGTCTCTGTTAAATGGATACATAATGGGACATAAAAAGCAGAAATTAAAACATTCTGTGCAACTTAAAACACTTAATACCTACAAGACAGAAACAAAAGTGAAGATACTGAGTTCTTTTCCTTGTTCACCACAGTTTCATTAAACTGTAAGAGGAGACACCTGGACCAAAATCCTGCAAACTATCCCAGTAATGTTGAGATAAGAATAACAGATGTAACAACACTCTAAATCTATACCTGTGGTAGATATTTGACTAGCTTCACCGTAAAAGTTAAATATGATCAACACTAGTAAAAAGTGGACAATTTAGTAGTGCCAAAAGTTTTTCGTTGACTCTCCTAACATTTTCAGTCCTTGGGAACAACCTTATTTCACAGGGATCATCTCTCTCTACTGGCAGCACACAGCTGCAGTTATCAGCGAGCACATGAGCTATATGTGCTGCAGCAGCTATATTTGCAGCGGGCCCACCAGGGATCCCGTCTTTATCCTCATCTGATTTGTGTTTGTGTAATTCACAGCTCAGAGGGGGGTGTTTCATTTCCACTCAAGGCATCAGATCGGAGCCTGGGACTGAAGTAGGCTGGCCTCCCACTGTGGGACAGCGGTAGACGGGTCAACGCGAATACAAGCAGCCACACAGGAGCCGCAGGTATGGATACACACTGTACATGGAGAGATGAAAACGAAAGACGGGCTGTAAATAAATGTTTGAAGGCTTTAAAGACCCCATCTCTAAGGCTGTGTACACGTAGTCAATGCCTCCAGGCACACTTCATGCTTGCTCAAATGCATGCACAGATCCAGAGGAAATTTCCATCTGTTCAGCATGAAACTGTGAGGCAGTAATTTGCACACTTATCACCGTCAGGTTCACAGTCATGCTTTCACACCAAAACTAATGCGAATTCCCATTAAATTATATGCTTATGCTACAGATAGAATAAGATGCTTCACGATGATCCATATCTCAAGCTGAGGTTTTGTAAGTTGTGACGGCAGCTGGAGACGTCTACGTGGGGTTATTCATGAGCAGGTAGACCATCGTGAAGTTCATACAGTAAGTGTCTGCTCTGCTCTTCAGCGGTTGGGAGTCGGGATGAGATACCAGGTGAGTAGCCTCAGGGACAAGTCTCAGTCAGCATTACCCCTCCCGGTCCTGCATGTCAAAACTCATCTGAGAGCCACTCAGGTGATCCCCACTGGTTTGGGGAATAAATGGACATGCCTATGCACACACTATGGTTTGCTTTAAATGCGAATCCCAAACTGTGTCACACAGGACTCACAAGAATCGGAAGAAGCAAAAGTCATTTTCAGCTTGCACATGTGGTGCACATACAGGTATTTGTCACAGGCAATTTTCTATCTAAATACACACACTTTTTTTTGGCTGAAGTTTAAAAACAATTTTCGTTACCAGCAGTAAAATAGGCTATGAATCCCAATGCTCGCTTGAAAAAGACTACTAACATCAAGCCTGATAGCATGTCCTGTCAGATTTCCTCAACGGTCTTAAGTCATCATAATTTTGCTATGGTTCTTCTTGAGCACCAATTAAAGGGGGCACTTGCATAACTGTCACAGCCTTCCCCATTGGCCACGCCGTATCTAACGATTTCACGGCTTTCTGCCTCGCCTCGCCGTCAACCAGCAGGCAGCTCAGCACACCCAACAGGTGAACTGTCAAAGAGAAAGGGGGGGGGGGGGGGGGTGTTGGCAGAGTGAGAGCTCCGAAGCTGCACCGGGGTGGATAGTCTGAAATATGATGCCTCACCACTGAACAAAGTAGTCGGTCTAGAGCCACTCTAAGCCGGGTTTATATTCACAGCCATTCCCAGTCATGAAAAAAAAAAAAAGAAGCAGAGCTTTAAGCGGCTCCATAAAGCTGTCACACTGCACTCACTGTGCACTTTATCCCAAGGGCCTGAGAATAACAAATAGAGAGAGCAGAGGTCCTGCCACAGTGCTCCGGTCTTGGGAGTGGTGTACTATTCAGAGTGTGCTTCCAAAGTTTGTCTAAGCTTTACTGTTGCCTCTGCAGCGCCTCATAGTCTTGTAGTAGAAAATGTTATTGGAGGTAACGTTCAACGTCATACTTCGTCCTTCATCATATCTCTACTTAAAAGTATTATCATTAGCAAGGTTACAGCACTGTTCCACTGTTTAAGACAACGAGGAGGGATGGAGGTGACAGAGTATGTACTAGTGGAGAAAAGATGGAAAAAACAGGTCCGAAATTTGAGAAAGACAGAGAGAAAGTTCTACGTTAAGAAAAGGAATGCAGAGTTTCCTGAGAAATTGGTATGAAATTAGGAAGTAGGAGGAAGGAAAACCAAAACCCACTTATATATGTAATTTTGATTTTATTGCGAGAAAAGAGCTAATTTAAACTGCTTATATCTCAGCTTAAAATGGCACTTCCCTCTTTTCTTTTTACTGTTAACCAGTTGATATTTTTGGCACTGAGTATATTTTCTACTGCAACTGCTGCGCTCCAGTTTCTCCTGGGGATTAATAAAGTTACGTCTTAATCTTAATGTGAACATGGAAATAACAAAAGAGAGACAAATGAGTAAAAATTAAATAAACAGGTAAATAAATGTTCATTTAAAAAAAAAATGGGGGAAAACCAACGCAAATGTGGTTCAAAGAGCAAAGACCACGGCGAAAAGAACAGTTCCAGTTAAATCTCAACCTGCTGCTGCGATAATGAATCATTTGTTATGCAAAAACCTGAGGCAGCGAGTTCAACGCCCTCCGCAAACATTAACATGTCAGCGCGTCCCGCACTTGTGGTCCTCCCCCTCTCCTCTTCCCCCGAGCTGCACCTTCATCCAGTGAACTTGTGTGCTGGTTTGGCTTGGGTGATGGCCACCGTTTCATAAAAGCTCAAGTAAGAGGGAGCAGACGCTGCTTATCTGACCACACACACACACGGGACAGGACACCAGGCTAAAAGCACTCTGTAATAGGTTTGTAAAAGGGTTAAACTAGTCAGCAATACGACTTTAGTCTTAAAAGCACACTGTAGCGTGGATAAACATGGGCCGTGTTTTTGGTTGCTGTCATTGGGTTTGGAGTCCTTTCTTTCTCAGGGCAGTCGCTATTGTGATTAACGTTTTGTTAGCGTCCATTTAAGGTACTCTCCCGAGGGGGAACGTCTGCTGTTTACACCTGCACCCATGACCTTGAATTCTAGTAAAAATAGAATTAAAGACAGTGTTTGTGTGTGTGTGTGTGTGCGCGTGTGTGTGATCGTCTTGATGAGCCATGGTCACAGATGGAAACCTGAAGGCAGAGTCATTGTCATCATTGCCTCAAAAGCACAGACGGGCGAATGAAGGAGCGGGCAGAACGTTGATCCACGGCTGACAGACGTGAAGCATTTACACGATCTAACAACTAATGTGAAGTTTTGATTTTGGTTTTACCGTCTCTGACGAAAGTCTTTTTCCTGCTTCCACTTGTGCCTGTTCAGGTTTGTCAACGTGGGGAGACCGTGAAGTATTTTAGTATTCTGTGTGACTTCCTGGAACCGAATTCAAATTTAGCATTTCACTCGTGTTGCGCTTACTTGTGCATGTGCTCCAGACCAGCGAAGACCATCACACTGTAGGACAGGCCGCTCTGCACCAGGAAATGGAGGGAGTACCTGTGGAGAGACAGACGCCATGAATGATGAATGAGCACTTAATTCACCTCATATTCAACTTTGAAACATTTTTTTCTTGCTATGTTATTTGCTGGAAAATAAGTTATTTCGATCACATGGGGCCCTTCCTTATTCTAGACTATATCAGACTTGATTTGCTCCCTGTGTTATCAATCACATCCTGCTTTGTCACCTCACACAGTCATCAGGAAGAGGAAATAACAGCATTACGAAACCACAGTCACAGCATCGGCCATGTGAAGCCAGACCTTTGTGACCAGTAATGTGTCATGTTCAGTCACAGGACAGGACGGTGACGATCACCGTCACGCCATGTTCTCCATCGTTTCCTCATGCCTTCCAGCTGCAAGAATCAAATGGCATGTTGTACAAGTCGGACTTAAACCCACTTCTCTCCCTCCTCGTACAGCGCACACACACACACACACACACACACACACACACACACACACACACACACACACACAGTTCAACAGCAGCAGCAGCTACCAGATGGGTCTTTGAAGGGCACAGTGTGCGATGCTACCGACGTCAAGCCCTCCAGGAGGGGGAGAGATGCCACAATGTGTTAGCAGTGAGTCAACAAAGAGGGCAAGGGCATCAGGGGTTGGCGGTGAACAAGGGAGCACACGATGGGTGAATTAAACAAACTGCCCGACAAATAAAAGGCCATAAGAATGTGGCAGTATCTGGGAGAAAAAGATATCTAAATTTCGTCCGGCGCCGTTTCAACTCAGCTCAGCCATCTCTGCGAATGTTTTCTCCAGTGAACGTTCAGAAACGAGTTTGTGCATCTGACGGAGGGGGAATACATCCAAAAATAAACCCGACGCTCTGCAGCATCTGCGAGGTGGATCCTCTAGGGCTGCAGCCAGGTGCCCTCTAAGAGAGAACTGTGCGAGTGTGCAATAAAAAAAGCTTAAAATCATTTTCTGTGTGCGAATACAAGCGTCCGCACGGATGCGTTCGCGTGTGCCACGTGAGCAAGCTGCGGCGACAGAAGGCGATGGGCACCCTACGAGCGATCAACGTGCGACCTTACTCTGCTTGAGAAGTCTGTCAAATAATTACACCTGTCTTTTTGAATCACTCATTTCAGCCTCTGCGTTACTATGCAGTGTGGTATTGTAAAATAAAAAGCGATTAGAACACTTTAATTCTTGTAATTAGTGTACGGCGTGAAATACTTAGCTTGGAGCACTGAGCCAAGAACAATAAATACCTTTGTAAAATGTATCTGCTTATAGATATTTAAGAGAGCTTATGCTCATTTAATGACTGCAGTGAATGAAAGTCTTTGGCTGGCCTTCGCTCACATAAACTTCATTTATTGATCGTTTGGCCCATTTGGACAAAGAGGCTGTCATGTCTTGTTCAAATGGGCGGGATGATCCATCATATGAGTCCTGAGCTGAATTATTTCTTTTTGTCTCCCCTTCATTTCACCCAGAAGGCATTTTTTCCACAATACTTGTTTTGCAGCCCAATAAACCAACACCCATTCATTCACAGCTCAGTGACTATAGTGGTCATGTTGCTCATGTTGACTAATTCAGTGTTCCCGTTCCTTTTTTTTAAAAAAACACTATGTTTTTTTTCTATACTGCTAAGATGTGGTGACAATCTGGTGATTTGCAGAGATTAGCCTTCACTGTCTTCATAGTTATGTAAGATTTAAAGTATGGGTGAGCCGAAGGAGTGTTGACATCTCCGGCACAACTGCATGTATGTTTTATCTCTATCTGATAACTACTTTCCTCACTTTTGATGCAGATGCATAAAAGTGGGGCAAGAAGAGAGGAACTACAAACATTCGCAATCACCACGCATATTTATCTCTACAGAGAATTTGCAGCATAAAATATAATGGCATTTTCTAACGGAATAAAACATGAAAAAAACCTGATACCTACTCAAACGATGATATTTGCATCATGACGGTCACGTTTGTGTGACACCGTCGTGCCACGCTTTAACCAGAAAACAGTTCAGGATTCAGGAACGAGTAATACAGCGTCACCTCTCGGAGCCACACCAAATAATCTGATCCTGTCACAGCTCATTGAATGTCAGTTGCATTGTATCACCTGGTTTGCATTTTTCCTTTTAAGTGGATGCTCTCCTATACACACACACACACACACAGACACACAGACACACACACACACAGACACAGACAGCGTCACTTTGTGAGGCACTCTGCCAGAAGTACAGTGGGTTGTCTATTACAGGGCAATAGCTTTCTAATTGGATATCAGTTACTACCTGATCGACCCATTTGCTTTGGCAAGGATGAGGAGAATGAGGACGGGGTGAGGGAGAGTCAGGAGGGGAAGGGCCGAAGGGAGAGGAGGGAAGGAGGATCAGTTACAAGGACAAGTAGCAAACGAGGAAAAGGGTGTTGGACAGGAGATGAAAAGCAGGATAAGAAACTCAGAGGAGTGACTGATCATTTGAAAGTGAGACAATTAATGCAACATTTCAGATATCAATATGTTTATTCAAGACAACATTTAAGCATCATTAAAATAGGTCATTTCATTCAAATGACGGACTGATTGAAAAATATATGAAACAAAAATAACTGTTGTTCTCCTACTTAAAACAGTTAATGCTCAGTTAAATAATTATTATGTCTTCAATTTCTATATATTTTATTCCAACAGATAACCAACCAAATGTAGATAAAAATGAAAGAATAATGTCAGTGAGCCTTTTCAGACTGTGTAAGTGATCACTGGTTAATAAATAATTAATACTGACATTTAAAGCAATCTATTACACAGTTAATTAAATTCACATTAAACTGACACAATTAGCTAATTTGTTGGTTCATAATTCCGTTTAATTATTCTGTTTCAATTTAAGAATTTATTAATCAAATTATAAATCAAACACTTTAATTCCAGATCATTCTAAAAGAGATTTTAAATGTGACATTATGCCCTCTGGTTTATATTTCATTTGACAAATGTTCACTGCCTCATCCTTTAAACTTTCTGCTCAGGTAATATTTAATCACTGTGTGCAATCAGTTTTCCATCCCAACTCAATCCACAGGAGAGACTTGGTGAGCCGGTGTGGTGGTATGTTGCTCGTTCGCTCAAACAGCTTGTTTCATCTGACATCAACACTTCAAAACTCAGATATATTCAGTTCACACACACACACACACACACACACACACACACACACACACACACACACACACACACACACACACACACACA
>JBAJHX010000115.1:11524798-11556073 GCA_037176925.1 Amniataba percoides
ACTCACCTGATGAATGAACTGGGAAAACGTCTTTGAAAGGAAAGCATTTGAGAGTCTTACTTTCTGATTTTTGTCAAAAGATTGATCTAAATATGCACTCGAGCAAAGATGCAAGCGTACCATGTGAGCGATGTGAGCAAACTTATAGCTACGGCTAAGCACACATGCATGAGCGCACTCAATGTGTATGCAAACATATCATGAAGACCTGGTGATTTCAATTACAATCAGTGTATGTTAATGTTCAAATCCAGTCCCTATTACTGGCTGTAATCCCACTGAGGTGATGAACACACGTCAGAATCTCTTTTAAAACTAAATTAACACTTTGCAGAATCTCTCACCACCCCTGGCTGTGTGTCAGAGACACTTCGACTTGGCAGAAAGTTGGGGGAGGTAATTGCTTTTAAATTAGACAACAGCGACTCAAGGCCCGACCTTCCAGCTGCCGAGATGTCAGCGTTCACAGCTACAATTGCCAAAATAACACTTTATCCCTGTTTTTGAATTGGAGCTAAATTCACTAGATCTGCTGAGCCACTGCGATGTAGAAGACTGACGTTGGAGATGAACGGCAGCAGTCAGGAAATCAACTGTAAACACAACTGTTTTCAGAGCGCCTCTCACACGAGCAGCAGTTACATAAAGGGGACCACATGTTAGTCGACTTGCTACATTTCGCTCACAGATGTGATTTTACACTGCGAACTGACACTGTGGCTGTCCTTGCTGCGATTCTGGTCTCACGTGAAAGATGCCTTTCCACATAAATGCAAAGGCTTTGCGGGATAGGTAGCGACCGCCGATGCCTCCCGGGCGCGAGCTGCACTTGACAGCCAAGTTATGGCAACAGCAGAGCGCACCATATGACAAAAGCAATAAAGTCAGCGTCTAAAGAGGCAATATCATTCTTGATAGTCGCAGGATCTGTTAACAGACGAGGCTTAATGTGTTTCTCCCTCAGTCGGTCACCAGTGTTGAGATAGTAGTTTACTGAATAAACATTTTGCAACAGACAAGCTCCTGTGCCAGAGTGTGTTGTTTCTTCATTCATAATACATGGATCTCCTCTTCCATTATTGATTCACTCTGAAGTCAACCTTACCCTGGGGTACAGCGCTTTTATTGTTTCAAAAATGTACGGCAGAATATCTGCGCAGCGTAGCAGAGATTCAAAAGGGAGCTACAGGACAAAAAAAAGCCACTATTTTGGATAAACGCACTGCAGCAAACCCTCTGAAATATCTTCCTGGGGGAAAAAAATCCTAAAAATATTGTGGACAAGACTCAGTTTTGGGAAAAGTGGGAATACCAAAAAACACCAAATGAATTTTAGGTAACTGTAGTTCAAACTATTAAAATAAAAGGCCTGGTAAACTGAAGTTGCAAACTGAGGTTTTAGTAACTCTCTCAAAGTTTACTTGGTTACTAGGACCATTATTCATTTCTTTTCTTTCTCCTCACCTGTGTCAACAAACCCCTCAGACTCCAGCAGCACAAATAAAGCGGCCCAAAAAACAGGCTCGGTGAGAACCTGAAACTAAGCTACAACATGAGCTTCTTTCCACCCTTTCATCTTCAGCGCTTCTCTCACTTTAACCCAGTACCAGACGTCTGTGTTTTAGCAGATCAGCGGCGTACGAGACAGTCAACATGCAGATGTTTTGATGGGTGGCGGGCGCCAGTGAGCGATTAGTGCTTCAGGGCAATAAGCTATCAGACAGTTCCTCCTGGCAGCCGCGGCGCAGGGCTCGGCTCAGCTTTAAGAAGCTACATTATGGACTGACACACAGACAGGCAGAGGGAGAGAGGCTGAAGGGGAGGGAGGGAGGAAGTCATGCAGTGGAATACAGAGATAAGCCAGCATCCTGAAGCTCATTGTTGAGTGAAATACAGTGCGCACGTCCCTCTATCTGTGTGAGGGGGAGCAACATAAAGGCCCTCATGGCTGGAACACTCCTCCTGTTTGTGTCGTTCTCACACCGTTTCCCCTACTTTAATCTCACTGCCTTCCTCCATTAAATTTCCATCTCCATTTGTCCTGAAGTAGCACCAAGCACTTCAACCACAATTGTGATTTTACTACAAAGTTTTTAGGTCGCTTTATGCAAAGATATATATTCATTTCTCTTCTTCTGCCCCTGCTCGTGTTGAAATCTAAGTCATCAGCTGGAGATGTCACGTTGGAGGGGAGCTGCAGCCGAGCAGGGCGGCTGTGAAGGAGGGAAGGAGTGATGGCGAGGGAGGGAGCAGACGGATGGCGAGTCATTTGTCCTCTGGGCATCGCTTTTCCTCTTACCTCTACAGCCGCACTAGCAACTCTGTGAGGGCGCACCTGGGCACAGCTGTGTCAACGCTGACGTCAGCGTGAGAACACGCTTACAGTGACGATGTTTACATGCTGATGCTTAGCAGGTGTTTCGGAATATCTGTAGGCTAACTCAAACACTCAAGCTTCTACCGCCGCCATGATAATCTGATAATCAAATCAGTAAACAAATGATTTGTTATTTTCATTTATTATATGCATCACACCAAAAATATTCAATTTTCCATGAAATATGCACCTACATATGAGCAAATCAGTTTTTATGGGATATAGCTACATTAAGTTATGATTATTATGTCATCATTGCACATTTTGTAACTGTTTGCATTTCAATAAAATAGAAAAACCCTTGAAGTCATATTTTTGTCCTCACTGCTCATTAAACTCCAGTGGGTAGTAATGGGCAACAACTCACAGTTACGGTGAACTGGATGTGTGTAGTGCAGCTGGAAAGCACCAAGCGAGGAAATAGAATATTCACAGCATAATCTGGTTTAAATTCATGTAAACAGTTTAAGCAATTGAAGATGTAATCATCGCATAAACATATGTTGAGCAAGAAATTGACAAAAGCAAATGGAATAGAATGATGCAGCCTGTGTCTGTGCAAAATTTGGAGTTAATCCAGTGAGTGGATGTCAGGCTATTGCACTGAATAGCTTTCTGGTGGCAGAAGATGAAAAGTCAGGGTCATACACATTTTACCAAATATGCAAAAAACTTAAAATTTCCAAGCAATGTGCCTGACTGTGTGCTTACTAACACTTTCTAAACTTTAGTCGACTGGGGAGGAAATACCACTCAGAGGTTGCCACGGGGCACTGAGACAGATAAACATCTCAGTGAAACAGGCTTGTTCTGTCTGCCCTGCTCCCTGTGGGTGCAGGACACCTTTCCCGTGGGAGAGCTCTTTGCTCGGGTAATGACTTTCGCTCCTTCAATGAGCCCAGGTAGCACCGTGTGCGCAGAAAACGCACACTACCCGGGTAATATCACTTTTCATATATAGTACTCCTCTCTCCCCTCCCTGTGCGTGCTCCGCGTTTAGCACTCAGAGACGTAAATAGCTCCCATCCCAAAGAGCAGTGCATGCATCCTAATCCGAGCCTTACTCACAGGGACCGGTGGGCTCCTGTCTCTGCATGTGTGCCTGCATCTGTTTGTGTGTGTCTACACAAAGTGGGGGATAAATTTAGACCGTCATTAGCATAAAACCCTTTTTTCCATGTCATTAAGTCAGTACCCACTCCCCACTCCCCCCCCAACTCCTCCTCCTCCCGTGCAGCCTATGTGACGCTGTTCTGCACAGTCTCATTTCATTTCCATCAGCTGTAGTCCACGATGACTCATGCAGATTCACAACGCTGCTGCTAGAGTGGAGATGCGAGACCTAGAAGTTAAAACTTAACTTAACGCTGTGTGTTAACGTGTTCAATGCAGAAAGGGACTCTGGGGCATATATGGCGTGCTGCACATATACTGTCCCAATCCTCCTCCTCAGGGAGTGCTTCAGCACATGCAGAAACACCTTGATATCAGCAGTTTTTGTGTTAGGTGAGCGCTGGAGAGAGCGTTCGTGTCTAATTCCCACAGAGGATTAAAAATATAAGAGTGTTGGCAAACGCTGTAAGGGGTGTGGATGGAGGGGAGAGTGAGAAAGAGTCAGAAAGAGGCTGGAAAAAAAAAACATTGAAAGAGTGGGTGTCAAGCAGGGGCGAGGTATTACTTGCACTTAGGAGAAAATACATTCAGCCACCAAGCAGTAACAAAGACAGAAGAATGTGGTCATAAAGGCCAAGTGGAGATTGTGCATAATGGCGTTTTATTCTCCATGCCGTTCAGCCCCATCCTTGGCTGAGGAGAAATGAGAGCAGTGGAGTGTCTGCCAGTGTTCTCCCACATGCACACACACATACTCGCACAACAAACACGTGTGCACGTACACTCCCTATCTGCAGCCAGACACACACACAGGCAACGGCACTGTCATGACTACTTTAGTCTTCCTTGGCCAATAGATGGGGCATAGTTGGTCATGGCTCCTAGAGACAGGCTGACTTTTCTGTGTGTGTGCACGTGTGTGTGAGCCCAGTGTGTGTGTATGCAACTAGATCATGCTGACAGTATGGGAACAACAGTATTCCTGTTCTTAGCAGCAACACAACAAAGCTTTGACTTGTTTTGTGCCCCTGGCAGTGCCCCGTCTGACCACTCACAAAACACACACACACAAGCAAAAATCAAAGAAAGAAATCTGAACACTTTTGGACACAAAATTTTCACCTCAAGTTGAGTCACAAGCCTGTCTGCTGAATAAAACGGTGTGTGCATGAAGATAATGGAACAAAGGCGTCAAATGTACGATCCGATTAAGGCAACAATCACAAAGGCTGATGAATATGATGCCTGTGATGATACTAGAAAACATGAGAAAAGAGCCACGCGAACATACAAAGGAAGCACTCGCTGAGCGTTGACGCCTGCAGTGTGGCGCTCTCCTCTGTGAGCTGATCCACAGAGCCCCGTCAGGCTCTACGGTCAGGCAGGCTATTAATAGCCAAACAATCAACCATTCCCTCACAAGGCAGCACAGGGCCAGAATCACACACACACACACACACACACCAAATACCATGTGCATGTGAAGAGCCTTTCTTGAAACATGAACCAGCTCAAAGCAAAAAATACAGGGCCACTTTTGGTCAGAAACGTCATCTGTGCTCTGAGCAGTCGTCCCCGGTGCCTAATGGGAAAGTGCAGCGATGAAAGCTACTGTGCATTTACATTGTGATGGCTGACCTTGGCTTGATGCACTCGGGCTTATGTGCAGACAGTATGTCATCATATCAGTGGGAAAAAAACAACACAGAGTAAATGCATGCATAATTCACCATAACATCTTCAGTGGAGAAAAGTCCTACACGGGGCCTTGCAGACAGTTGTTGTTTGTATACCCTTAAAAGCACAACCTTCTCACGGTTTCTCCTGATTTTTTTTATCTTCTTGTATTATCCCTTTAATATAAGTGCTTTGTTTGACACCATTACCCCTCCCGTTTCATGCAGCTCTAAGCAAACAACTGCCAGCCGCAACAACTGCCAGCCGGTAATTTATTCAAGAGATCTACCAGCATCATTTCAGCCAGACAAAGACAGATAAAAAAAAGAGAAAGAGGACAGCGGAAATATT
The DNA here is from genome assembly GCA_037176925.1 of Amniataba percoides. Taxonomy (NCBI): domain Eukaryota; kingdom Metazoa; phylum Chordata; class Actinopteri; order Centrarchiformes; family Terapontidae; genus Amniataba; species Amniataba percoides. Next base: position 11,530,317 of record JBAJHX010000115.1, read on the forward strand.
TTTAAGGAATAATCAGAAGGATGTCCTGCAATGACAAAGTGTTTTGTAGGAGATGACTGGATAAATTGGTGAGATTACTGCTGGCTGATTATGCCACCAGTGAAGATGTATTCATGCTGCCTCTCGTTGCATGTCTCTTCCGCCACGCTGAGTAATGCTAATGCATTAAAGTATAAGCGGGGAGAATTGTTTGACAGCCTCTTTTGATATGCACATAACTTCTTAGCAAACAACTGCCAGCGGTGCAGCCATTTGATTTATAACACGACTTGCTTGCACGCAGAGACGCAACGGGACAAAGATGTTTTTTAACTTCTTAATACAAGATGTGGAGACTTTGGGAGCCAAGCCAGGACTCTCTAGTGAATACTACTGCTGTTTTCTTAGGTTTCTGACTTCAGTGAAAATGAATGATGACATTCTCCAGCAATGTAGAATACAAGTGCAAAAAAAAAAAAAAGGCCACCGGGTAGTCACAGTAGCAAGCTAGAAAATATTGATCCTTCTTGCTCGGTATGCTGTAAGTTAGCTGTGTGCTTAAGTTCAGCATGTGACAAATATGCAGATGACACGTCTCTTTAAGAAAAAAAACAACTTTAATGAGCCACAAAGGACAGACCTGAACAAGCTGCATCAAGTTGCTGACTGTAGGTGAAGAGTGACATTTAGTCAAGTTTTTTCTAGTTCAGAGGTGAAAGTCGTGGCTCATCTGTTGTGCAACTTGCAAGTGGACTTACACATACTGAGGATCTTACAAAGGGTGATTAATGCATTTTTTCATTAAGTCATAATTTCTCCACCTGTGATTGTTGGAACACTGGCACTGATGGGTTAGGCTAGACTTAAAACATATGACACATGCATGCTTTTATCTAAAAAAAATAATGTCACATCTACAAAAACACACAATTAAAATAAAAAAGAATGGACCCAGAAATGCAAGATACTTAGTCATTTATTTGTGTGGACGTCTCTAAATTCTTGACCAATGGCGAATTTACTGCCTGCCAGGACTTTTCCAGTAACGTGAGAAAGCCTCTAACAGACCTTTAATCACCACCTTCATGTTTGTCTGAACACGTGGCCACAGCTGTAGTTACGCAACCCTGAACATATGTAAAGCCAGAGGTTCAAAGAGAGGTTGCGTTTGCATGCATGGCCAGTCAGCCCCAAAAAACTTCACCCGAAACTCCTCTCCTTTGATTCACGCTTCTCTCACTGCGCATTTCATAAGAGGTGCTGTGACAAATACGCCCCTGTACAGTGGTGAGGAACACCGGGAGACTGTGTCATGTGTAAGGGTTTGGTGGGAAGAATGGTGGGGTGATGAAGCCCGACTGCCTACTTTCAACTTCTTGCACAAAGATGAAAATCAATCCTGAAGAGCACTCTGACCTCTTGTGGGTTTGATTCATGTTGTTCTGTAGTCTAAACCTACAGATAAGAACTCTCAACAATGATATAAAGCATCATGAATGAATACCGAGGCCCTCTGGGAACTATTACAGTACATTCATTTACATCGACAAGAGCTTGACAGATTTGGCGGAGTGGCCTTTTTTGCTCGGTAAAGCAGCACATTAGTGGCTCTCAAACTGTCTGTATGTCACTTTTAGAGAAAAAAAATAGTAAAGAGCAAACAAATGCCGTTTTCTATTGTAAGAACTCATTTGCCACCATCCTGCCTAAAGGTCAGTATTACACAGTGTTATAAAAGACATTTTGTCTGCTCTTTAACTAAGTTTGGATCACTGGGAAGCAGAAGCCATGAAAGCCATGAAAAAAAAAAAAGTAGCACCTAAATTCCTCTTTGTAACAATAGTTTGTGTATGGAAAGTTGCACTGAATCCACACAATATTCCTACAGTTGGCTACTGCTACCTAGATGAGAAAGAGAAAGCAGTCAGTTGCTATGATACAGAACTGTACTTACAAAAGTCCTCAATGGGAGCATGGAGACAACCTTTAAAACTACTGAGCTTTATAAATGACTGAAGGCTCTCCTGCAAGAATCTGAAGCCAAGTACTCCCATCGCCCGATGTGAGTGTTTTACATCTGCAGTAGAGTGAGGCGACCTTTTCAAGACAATTTACAATAAAGAAATCTGGCCTCACAAACTTCACAGTAGAGCTCCAGTATCAGGACCAAGGTTTTTCTGTAAAGTCACCGCGATGCGTTTCATCGTCCTGTTTTAAGAGTGCGATTTACAGCTGGAACAAGGAGCTAATGACTCAGGGCGACACATTACAATGTGCAGTTTGTTTGTGGGTGCAGGAGCTCGTTCCAAATCATGCACGGCGGGTTTTCGACATCTCTCGTGAGGTGTGAAATAGCGAGAGGGGGATCAAGTGCCACTGAGAAACTTTGAGACACTGATGTAGCAGGCCTGTGACACACCGGCTGGTGAAAACTTCGCCACCTGAAGTATCACAGTCAGACTGACATCTCTCGAATATCATGCGTGTTTGACAGCGACAAGATTTCCTAAGTAGACAAAGATCACTTAAAAGAAGCTGATTAACAGCAGGGTGGCAGTGAGGGGCCTCTAAATAAACGTAGGTATTTCATCCAATCTCACATTTAACATCAATCAGTCCCATTTTAAAATGAACGTCTGATCAAGTCTTCACTAACAAAGCTCTGGAATCAGCTGTATTTCCATTTATTGTACTTAATTTGCTTTATTTTTCATTTCTTTATAATTTTGATGGTGCTCTATTTCATTGTCTCATATAACACAATACGAATTAATAAAATTTCCTTCATCCGTTTGATGATCCAGATCTTAGAGATTCTTAAACCATATGAATACGTAAAACATGCAGTGTAACCCTTTTTGCACAGATTATACAGCCGGTTGTGGCACAGGTGATCAGGTTCAAGGGAATCGATAGCAGGAGGCACCGAGGAGTAAACACTGTGAATCAATTTCACATTTAGAGGGTCCGAACTTTTCAGATGACAGCGCAACTTGTAGCCGTGGATGATCAATACTCAGATTGACTATTTATTGGAGCACAGAGCCACTGAAGACGTGGTGACGGAGGCTTGGTGGACGCGTCGGAGCCAATCTGTTCCCGTGAAGGTGAATCAGCCGAATGCCCTCGCTGGCTTACCTCAATGGAATTACAAGTGACAGTGCAAAGTCACGCTAATAAATATTCATGCCCCTTCATTTATATTGGATGCATCTCCTTCATCCCATTGGACTCCCGGCCAAGCACAGTGAATGAACCAGAAAGCAACAGCTGTTGCATGTAACATAAGAGTTTCGGAGAAATCACAGGCCCCAGAGCCTTATTCGCATCTCACTGGTCATGCCTGAAATTGAACATAAGAGTAACAAATTTCAGCCTGTAAAATACCCTTGAAACAAACTATCAAAGTAAGAAATACATAAACATGTGCTGCGAGGGCCCCCCCGACGTTACCAGAGGCGAATCTTCAAACCTGGGCTCGCTCGTTGGCGTTCATCTTCAATCTTCAACGTCAGATGTGTCGAGTCGCTCGGCCTGTAATTTGAAGCTGTTAAAATGATTCCCTGAAAATATGCTCTCTGCGCTGACGATGGGCCGCGCCATGCAAACACTGCACTGGTACTCTAAGCTGAGAGTGCAGGCATTTTTTTGTTTTTTTTTAGCAGAGCAACCCAATCCACCCTCATCACACCACGCCATTACCGACGGAACTAATGAGTTAGTAAGCTGAGTCATGTGGACGGCCGCGTTTGAGGCAACGCCAAGTGCTCCAGAGTGAAAAGGGATAACAGATTTCCCTGCCTATCTACTGTACATCTACAGTAAGACAGCCCGCTATGTGTTTGGTTCAGTCACAAGGGACAAAGCACCACACAGGATACCAAAGAACAACACTTCTTTCCCATAATACTAATAACATAACACAGGGCTTGTCTGATGTTTTATTGATGCTTTTAGTGTAATGGTTTTATAATAGCATGACTGCTTTTATTGCTGGTAGGAAATGAGCCCATGGCAGTCGTCATCATGCTTTAAACCTAACAATACAGGACAAGGACAGGGAGCTTCCACTTCCTGTTCCAGAAGTGACAAAACATCATTCAAAAATCAACATCTGTAATCCAGGTTTAGGACACTGTCTTTCTTAGCGGTATGCCGTGTGTTTCACTCCATATGTTTGGATAAGAACTGTAATTTAGATTGAAAAAACAGAAAGATAGCATATCGATCTTTATCGTCTGCCTTTAACTTTTCCCATAAGCACAGCTCATCAGAGACTCAGATCAGATCATCTAACTTACAGTGCTACATTGGACGTTGTTCCAAAAACATCAACATACATCATCATTTTAAGAAAGACCAAAAAGAAAACGCTGAATAAGATGATAAATAAATGATTGCAAAGTTACTAAAGTTAGGGGAGTAAAGTGTAAGGCTGGCACAGCTGTGATTTCAGGAAGTAGTATACTCAGTGGGGAAAGGGAAAAATTGTAAAAAAAAATAAATAAATAAATAAAATTAAAAAAAAAGATTAGTCCACAGTAGAGCAAATATATTGACTCTAATATTATGTAATGAACTTTTATCAGCCAATACAGACTGCTTATCTTCCTCCAAAATAAAGAATTACACAACACTATTTGTGCTGGACTAACGCAAATTCTTTGATGTCTCTGTATTAAATGTCACACTTGCCCCATTGAACACACAATCATAAAGTCCGAACCAAGACCTGCGTTTTTTCCACATCGTCGCCTGTTGCTGACCACCTGGTAATTTTAGCAACATTGCCAAGTCTCTCCACATCTCCCAGGAGGAATCACACATGCCTCGTGTTGATTGTGCAGCATAATAACGGCAGCAGCCAGCAGCACTCCATTAGACAGAGCCAAGGGGAAAGAAATCAATTGGAGGGATAAGGCTCCCCGGAGGGCAGCCAATTAAAGACAAAGGGGAGGTAGAGAGACTCCGAAGAGACCCCAAGGATTGAAAACTAAGACCAGCAGTCCCAAGCCGGGAGGCTTTGGGGACTCAGTCACCGGCAGGGGACCTCAGACGGAAGCCAAGCTGAGATTCTTCTAGCAAAGTCCCCCATATCCATACAACCACTTCATACATCCACTCACTGAAGGAAAATGTTAACATTAGCGCTACTGACACACATATTCTGATAGCTCGACATAAAATCTGATTTACAGTAAGCACCAATACATGCAACTGCTTCTGTGTGCAAACTGCAGTTAAACACAATTTAAGCTCGCCATTCGCCACAGACTTGTGCCACTGATAGCAGGGACCTGTCAGTGGATAAAACGAAAGCTAGGAGTCAAACCCTCGGCACTGTGTGGGTGCAGAGGCCTTACAGTACAATAGCCCCGCGGAAAATGCAGCAGCAACAACAAAAGAAGGCTTGTTATCGTGATAAAAGACGTGGCCGTCGACTGTGACAAAATGCAATCCAATACGTCACATCAACAGAAGACTGATTGTACAGCTGAGCAGCGAGCCTTTTGTGACGCCAAGACAGACAGGAGCGCTGCCTGTACGCTGCGAGGTGCTTTTTATAAGACTGCATCTTAATATCTACCGGCGCTGGCACACTGGAGTGATTGATGAGCCACAAGGCCTGCATGTTGACTGCACAGTCCTCAATGGGTGCAAGAAAGTTCTGCTATTTTTTATAAAGATAGATAAAAAACAAGCTAAGCTAGAATTTATATTTTCTTTCTTATTTTCTCTTATTGTCCATTTAGTCACAACACACACAGCAGGCATCATACAAGGTAGAAATGTATTTGTGTAATATGGCCACTTTATTCTGCAGTACGGCCACACTCTTATCAACAATAATCAGCTGACAAGATGTCCCTGCAATATCTGCGCCCGTTAAGGCCACTGCTGACACTAAAAACATTATGTCAGAGAAATTACCCTGACAACAAATTACGCCTTAGATTTTAAGGTTAAAACTCTTACTGTCAGCTAATCGGGTGTAGGTTGTCTACCAAACACATCAAGCTGCAGGTGGAAATTTCCACACTGCCATGCTCCCCAGAGACATCCTGTAGACCTGGTATTGGATGCAGGCCTCTCTAAACTCCATCGAGTCACACAAAAGATACAGTTTGCTATCTAAATTGACGACGCACAGAAGGGCATGTATCAGTCACTAGAAACACGATTAACCTTTTAGCTTTATTCTGCACAAAACAAACGCTGCGACATGTTTTGCATCACGAGGGCACAAAAACAACAAATAAATTAGGGCGGTAGACAATGAAGAGCTGCGCAAACAAACAGCGAGTTGTTAAGGTTCATTGTATAAGTGGGAAAAAGCCAGTGGGGACGGCAGAGAAAGGGGGGAGGGGGGGTCATCGAGAGCCCAGCTGCTGCTTATTGAAACAGCTGCAACTGTGGAAGGACCTCACAGCTGATGCTCCGACCTGAGGAGTTACAAAAGTCCCCTCTTAGAGAAAATAAAGCTTTTTTAGATCAATAATAATCAGATGGCTGAACGTTGATGTTTCGGTTGGATAGGACTTTCTTGAAACCTAGACATTACTTTCAACTGTTATAAAAAATAAAGTCAAGCGCTCTGCTGGGCACTCGTGAGGCTGTGTGAGTCGACCGTTTTTTTAATTTCAGGCTGAAACTCCACATTGCGCTTTCTGACGCTGCAGCCTGTTGGATCTGCCATCGAGGGAGAAAAAACCTGGACCTGACACGATAAATGATGTCATGCATGAAAAAACAAACAAAAAAACAAAACACGAGTGCGATACCAACGCGCATCATCGACAGCAAATGTTCCACCCAAGAGATTGGACCTGATTCAGTTACAAGCTGCCCCTGAAAATGCTAGCTAATCTGCGAGGCTGCTCTGCTTCGCTGGGTGCATGTGTAATATCAAATGTTAAGTCCTAAAGGGATGGAGATAGATCAGCGCCCTGCATCTGCAGTGGGAGTCTGTGTGAGCTTAATTTAAAGGTTATCATTTGTGCCAAAGAATCTGCGGGTCCAGTGGATTTATGAAGGTCTACAGCGATAGCCTTACAAGTGGATGTTTAAGCTGGAGGTGGGAGCGAGAGGCCAGATGGGATGCAGTAAAATGTCAAGGATTTTTCTTGATGAATACTGTCAGGCTCGTCTTCGAGAGCAGCACTTCACACGCGGCCTTCACTCCACAAGGTGTACGTGAGAGCGGCCCAAACCGAATCTGGGGCAGACACAGCCTGGGATCAGGATGTGTAATTTGAGCCTATAAATCATCGTTTTTCATACCAGCACCCCTGAACCAGAGTGGGTGAACATAGTGTTTGTGTGGGTGCGCAGAGATGCAGTAGGAGGAATTAGTCAAAGTAGTAACAGCGTGTTGCTGAGAGGGGGACAGGCTGCGTGCGATAGAGACAGAGAGAAAAAGGGAGAGAAGAAGAGAGAAGACGAGCATTGGTTCAGATTTCACAGCTCCCATTATAGCTCGGGCCCCGTCACTCCCATACGGTCCTAACAACACACGGTGAGCCGCCACACTGCAGCGGCCTCATAAAAACGAGCGTCAGTGTCTGTGGGCCACGCGGATCATACTGTATCTGAGTGGCCGTATTGATTTCTGTGCCGCTGTCGGCGGCCCTGGCACAGTGGGGCACCCAGTTGGCAGGAAGCTGGGTGACACCTGTCCAGCAAAGTGGCACGGGGCCATGATAGCCCACGATTATGTGTCTCATTTGTACAACTCTGTTCTCCACTTACTGGGCCAGCGTTCATTCAAACACAGAGGAACAGCTAGGAATAGTAAGAGGCGCCCAACTCAAACAGTCAATGGAAATATTTCAATAAACAAATATATGAACAGAGTGGATGGCTTCTCATTTCCTGCACTGCAATTGCTTGACTTCCTCTGACTGCAGTGCTGTGGGACAAAGGTAAAGGGCACTGAAACAAATAAAAAGGTCTTGTTATGACTGACAGTTACAAGCCACAGTTAAATTGCAACAGTTTAATGACGTTTTCTGCCAATTTCACTATTATATGCATAATACTTATTAGTTATATTTATTATAAGAATGAATTACAAATATGTCACAGAGGGCATTTATTGTTTCACTTGTTTCTCTGTTCCAAGTACAGTGTGAAGGCACTTCTCTCCAAATTCAGGGAATGTCTTTTATGAAGCGAGTTCCCACCCTGCAACATTCCTAACAGAGGCTAGAGCATTTTAGGGTGGAGAGAGACACACTCAAACATTCCCGCTTGCACATGCAGGTAAGGAAGGTGAAAGATGGTTAGATAGGTGTGTCACGCGAACCACAACAGGACGAGGAGTTTGAGGTTAGTCACGTGACTCGGTGTCAGCGCGCGGTGGGCTGACACAGGAGCCGAGTTTGCGTGCAGACACACAGTCCAGTGGAAAATTCTTACATTTATTAACTTTCCCCATTACATTTCAAATAATCTCACACAGAGGAACCTTTTTATTTGATGTCAAACTTTTGCCACATCGCAGCTGAGAGCACTCCAAACACACCCTCATGAATTCAGGTCTGCACCCACAAGGCTTTTGCTCAGGTTCAGTGGGAAGAACAGACTGAGTCACGAGCTTGAAGATTAAAGTAAAGAGCGCTTGGCAGGGGAAGGAAACAGGCTCATCTGTATGTGACCGCATGCTGATGAGGAAAGAGGAAAGATAAGAATGAGTGATGTCACCGCCGATAACAAAGAGAAATAAAGCGTGCAACAGAATGATGTCAGCATAAGAGGAAAAGCAAAGTCGATTTTGTGACAAAATAAATGTATTGTTGCTCTAAAGTGAGGATTAAAAGAAGAGGAAGAAAAAATTATTCATATGGAAGGTGGCAACTGAGCGACATGACGGTGAACACAGCGTGCTTTGGAGTGCAAGTGAACATTATCTGATGGTTTTACACCAAAAACAAGCTTTTTGGTACTGTGCGTCTAACACCGGGTCATCATCGGGGCGACAACTCAAGACGAAAATTTGAATCAGATGAAAATCACAGTGTAGCTCGAGGTAACTACTGTCGCTTTGACTCTTCTCAGACAAGCCACAAATAAGAGAATGATAAACAGCTGAGGAATGGTGGAAAACAGCAGAAATTGTTGGGGGCGGGGGAGGGGCGTTTCCTGCCTGCCTAACAAACCTTGATCTGCGCTGACATGACTGGATGATTCGACACAACACCACAGGCTACGTCTGGTGAAATCATCCCTATGGAAATAGGCGTTGCATACGCGACGTGTGTGTGTGTGTGTGTGTGTGTGTGGGTGCAGGTGTGGCACCTGTGAGTGAGAAAGTGTTTATGACTAAAACATTTGCACACAGACTGAGATATTCCTTTCACTTGAGAAAATTATCACTGAAATAATCCCGTGACTCCAGACTAACCACGGCGGTTGCCCGAAGCGTTTCAGCTTCAGAACGTGACAGGCAGGGAGGGTGTGGTGCCCTCTCCTTTAACTCTCCTTTGACTTCATTTAGGTTTGCATGAGTAAAAACTTCATGAGCTGCGAGTCATGCATTTCCAAAATACAGGCTCCGTCTCATTGTAACACAAGAATTGCACAGATTTCATCAAACTAGGTGACTATACACCATCTGATTTGATCTAATTTAATCCCAGACAAAATTGCAGTTGTTTTTCCAATTTTCATTTTCCATTTCAGAGCAATGCTTCTTTCTTCCACATAACTGCATTTATCTGTCTTGTTTCTTTGCGCTAATATACAGTGTTTTAATATGGCAGATGCATCATGGGGCCTAAACGCACACTTCTCCGTGGCTGACTCCGAGTGAATGTTAAGGTGCAATTTAACCAGTAAATCCAGATTACAATGCTGATCTCACGAGAAGCAAATCGAGGGATCTCTGAGGGGTCCTCGGACCTCAGTTTGAGAACCACTGGATCAGGCTCTGGAGACAAAAGGCATTATCTGTAATGGTGTGTCTTGTCAGGTGTGTGTGGGGGGGTAGGAGGAAGATGACTGGTGGTGAAAGTGAAACATCAAAGGTGATTTTTTTAATCCTTTTTTTTTTTAAATCCATCAATCCGCAATGAGATGTATGACTGCTAAGCTAACGACTGGGAGGGACGGGGTTGCGCATCTCCATCTCCTCTGCAAACCATGAAGGCCAGCAAACTGCTGATAAAAATGACACCAACCGGGACTGCTTCTTGTAATCGAAATTTTCAACAATAACAACAAAAAAAAAATCATACCTGGTCGAGAGGGAGATTGATGATTTCGCTGATTGGCTGCAACAGAGTGGATCCAGTGCATGATGCTGTCGTTTGGGTAGCCATGCTCGGTCGCTGTCGGTAAATCCTTTCTCCCCCCTCTCTCTTCTCTTTCTCTCGGTCTCTCTCACTCTCTTGTCTCTTTCCCTGCCCCCGTCACCTTCTCTCCCCTCGGCAGACTCACGGTGATGGACGCTGCGCTGCCGCCGCCGCCGCTGCTGCTGTTGTTGCGACGGCAGGACGGTTGTCATCCACGGCACACATCCACCAAAGAGTGCGGAGCCGAGGCGAGAGTGTTCCCCCCCCCATCACTTTCTCCTTCGTCTAACGGCCCCGATAGGCGCGCAAGACGTCGATTAATTTGTTATTTATTTATTTTTGAGAGACGTATTCATTACTTGTTTTATTTGCTTAAGACGATATGTTTAACGTGTTAGTATGTGGTTCTAAAACATAAAAAATAAAACAAAATTTTAAGAAATGCGACGTTTTGGGCTCAGCTGGTTGTTAGCATGCGAGTTGCGTATGACGTCAAAAATTATTTTTACTTCTCACGCAATAAATGCGGAAATTGTTCCTTCCTGTTGTTCAGGCTCTTGACGTAATTTTGGCAGACAATGGTTACTATCGCGGTAATGCGAAGCGCGAACTATCTTGGCAGCAGGGCGTCTTTGGCGACAGTAAAAAATGGTGATAATGTGGGTGGGGAGATGGCGGCCCAGCCCTCCGTAATAACCATCGAGGTTTGACCTATGGCATGAGAAAGGCAACTCCGGCAGCCAATCCCACTTTGGACATGCAAGGAGGGGGTCTTGGTTTACCACCCTCCAGGCAAATTGAAAATGAACTGAATGTACCTCTCCCCCTCCCTCCACATTTATAGCATTCCACACATGAAGGAGAAAAAGTGTGACGTAATGGGGGGGGGGGGGGGTGTAGGATAGGGGGCCATTGGCTGAGTACATTTGAGAGAGAGGAGCTCAGTGAGAGGCCTGTGTGTGCATCGGGCTGTTGCAGCTGCATCAAAGAAAAGAGCAGAGATCCAGCAGCTCCTGGTGACCACGCTCACGCACCTGAACACCCTGTGCAAAATGTGAACACTGAGCACCCCGTGCAAAATGTGTAACCTTTACCTATGAGGACATGCAGCTTATAGCATGCTTCACCATTAGATGCAATTTGTGAGTAGGCTGCATGGCATCAACGCAGACTACTTCCAGGGTCAAATGTCTAAAACATTTAGTTGCACTGCATCACTAAGTGTTCATAATTATATTGTGGATTTAGTTTATCTGTGCTGCTCTGCATCTTATGATTATATTGATTTACTGCTTATGAAGCTGCAATGAAAAAGATGCATGTAAAGATGAAAGGTAAGACCCGACTGCATGTGAAAGTTTAACTACTGGCATCAATCAGACAGCCTGAACTGTTATGCAATAGGATCTACAAGTTTTGCTTTTTTTTTCCTTAACTGTCTGTCAGCACCACCTAGTGGTTCATATTGACTTCTCCCAGAGCTTACATATATTTTACTACATAAATATATTTGTAAATAAATATGTTATATTTTCTAAGTAAAACCTATGAAAATTATCTTCCCATGATAAATATTTCCAAATGAAAGACATACAGAGAATAATTTTATATTATATCCATAATTCATAAAATTGTATATAATATAATATAATATAACATTTTTTAAATTTAAATTCACATTACTCCTCTGAAGCTGTGATCATACTTGACTATTATTTTTTTCTCCCACTGAGATAATGTAGTTGTATTTTGTTTGAAGAAAGTTTGCAACAATGCACAGTGGCCAATAGAGGGCAGCATGTACAAACCAACCACAGCTCAACTAAGAGTTCCAGCAACATTTTCTAAAAGCATGTGCAATACATACGAATGAAAAGATAGTAAAATGAGGTTTATGAATGAAGACAGAAATATTTCCACTGTGTGCTGTGCTGTCACCATAATTATCAAAACAATCATTTTATAAAGAGCTCTGAACGTGGATTTATTTGTCATAGTGACCCTGGTACTGTCAGGAAAGATTTTGAGATACATGCACCCAAATAATTCATTTCACATTCAAACAAGGAAAGTGCCAGGCAATAATTAGACTATGCATATCACTCACCTAATTTCTGGTGTAATACTGTCTTCATATATATCTCTATTTTCTTGCAGGACCATTAACACAACTGTGTGAACTCTGTACACTCTGTACTCTGTTATATTGCAGAACAGAGTGCTGTACCATTGACAATCAATAGTTTATAACTCTGAATGAGCTCAGGGATGAGGATGTGCAGTGAGAGATTAAAAGATATCAAGAATAATATTGATCAGAAACTTCAGGAAAGTTCAACTAGGTTGGATACGAGGCAAGATGCCCAGTGACCTGAATGTTATGCAGGCCATTGACTGAGTGCAGAGAGGAGGGAGGAAGAAGAATGAAGAGCAGAGGCAGGAGGGAGCGAAACAGTAAAGACATTCAGGTGCTCCCACGGGACCAGATCCAGTTATTATGGCAAAGCTCGTGTTACATCTGAGCAGGGGGGAGGAAGAGGGGAGAAGAGGAGTAGCGGGTGGAGCTCCATCGGGTAATGAATGAGAGAAACTATTTTGATCGCCACATAAGATGCACCAACTCTGTACAATTACATTAAATGTCTTCAATCGATAGGCTAAATTAGCATGAGTGGAAATGGGAAGATATTAACATTGTAATAACCAGAGGAGTTGTGCTAAGATACAGCAGTCATCCTATAAATACTTTGAGCTTGGTAATAGATATTAGTGTTAATAGACTGCTGGTCCCCTCATATATTAAAGCCTTAATGAAAGAAGTGAATAAATTGAACATTGCACTGTTGGGCTGCATGAGCCATTTAAAAATATGCAAATGCTGAAATCTCATATCGACAAAGTAGATATACAGATAGTCTGATACAAGACCACCGAGGAAAATCACCTGCTTAAGCATGACAGTTGATATCTTTCATTTTGCGACTGAGTTTGAGTTTCTCAGGGACGTCTGTATTGTGCTTTGTGATTAACTGTTGCTTTTGGCAGCATCATGCTGTAGCATGTTTTGGTTTTTTTTACATTTGCAGTCTCAGAAGTAATTAAACATCTGATTAAGCATCACACATGCACTCTTTTAAAAAGATTTGTGTGGAAAAATCTGTGAAGCTACACGTTTTAGAGAACCTGATCACTTCAACTGGATGTAGAAGAATGACTCAGCACATACCGTATATATTGTGTGTGTGTGTGTGTGTGTGTGTATGCCTGCAAGGGATGGGCGCATTGAATTATTTAACCATCGCTGTTGTATCACAGAGTTTTTCTTGAGCCTGCACATCCCTCGACTGCAGAAGCATTCACATTAAATGTTAAAGAAAAGCTGGCTGAGCAAAAACACACCGTTGGCCAAAAGTAACTTACATAAGATGACATTTGAGAGCAGCGAACAAAAGTGCAGTTAGTGTAATGACCTATTATCTTTTAACGGTAATGAATTATCAATAACGCAGATACTCATTTGAAAGCACGTGGGACTGGATGACATAATTGCTTGTATCAAGGTAACCTATTTATTTATGCCAAGCACCCCTGGAAGTCCCTCCTCTCCTCGTCAATGGACTACATCGCTACACGCTCTCTGTAACACTCACAATGCACTTCATGTACTACAGCCCTAATATAATCACCATTAATCATTCATAGCAACAGAAAGACAGAGAGAAAGTGAGAGAGATGGAGAGATGGAGAGAGAGTGTGTGACACTGAGACAGGCAGGCCTCTGCACAGACAGGGCCTCATTGCATTCATGTCACCCCACTCAACTGAGCTTTTGTTCCTCCTCAATGATATCCAATTAAACCCACAATCACGAAACAGAGACCCAGTTTCGTTAAGTTGGCATCGTCATGGCAACCCCATCCCCTTTCTCACCGCCTCTCTCTCTCTCTCTCTCCCTCCTCTCCTCTCTCTCTCTCTCTCGCAGACTGATGCTCCACCTTGAGAGTGTGTTTTTAGAGGAGAGGAAAGAGAGACGGTGAGAAGGAACAGGCCGAGACAAAAGCCGCCGCTAATCTATTTAAAAGGCTGCAGCAGTGGATGTGAATGGTGGATGAGTTTCCCGCTCGTTCGTAATGAAGGCCAGGAAGCTCACAAGAGTACACATGTGAGATGACTTCACTCTTCCTCTTTCCCCTTTTCTTTTTTCTCCTCCAAAAATACCCCCCCACCCACCCATTTTGTGGCTGCCATTTGTTTACAAGCTGAGCCCCATAGCTGATCTTTGTTGAGGTGACAGAGTCCATAAGCTCCTTATATAGTCAGTAGTTCGTGTTTTGCGCTCAGGCTTGCTCCTCCGGGGACATGCAGCCTTTCTCTTTTCAGATCAGACAGGATGTGTCTTTGTGTTCGGGGGTCAGGCCGGAGTCCCCCTCCCCAACCCCTCTGGACCAGGCTTCTTGAAATAGAAGCGCAGAGATGGACATGTGCTATTTATTTACAACAACCCTCCGTGTCTCCAAATCATGTTATGACTCTCTGTCTGTCTGCCCATCCCCTCGCATCCTTTGCATCTAGGTTCAGCAGCGCTCGCAGACACAGAAAGCTCACTTGGCCAGCAGACTGTCGACCATTTTAAAGGCTCTCCGACCCCGGTGGGATCGCACATTATCATCATCACTCAATCTAGTCCGGGAGCTCAGCCTGCAGGAGGATGTTGCTTAAGACCCGGGCCATATTTCCCAATCAATAAACAGTGTTACCCAATCAATATGCTCTCGTTCGCTGACAAATCGCAGCTTTGAGATACTGGGAACATCAGCGTAAAGACTTCCTGGATGTTAAAGTTAAAACATCCTGTGAGAGAAAAACCAAGGAATACACTTATTTTCCTCAACATTAATAATAAATGAGGCAGCAAAGGTCCCTTGAGATTATCGCTGGTCAGTGTGTGCTGTTTATTCTCCAGCATTGTCCAGCATACAGAGGAGAGAAGAGGAGAGGAGAGGAGAGAGAGAGAATTACAGGATTAACACCCCAAATCAGTTACACGCTTTCTCCAGCTCCACTGCCGAGCGCAGAAACACACGCCCATCCTTTTCCCACGTCAACAATACGTTTGCAGAGTGTGGAGTCAAATCCACAACCGCCGTCTATTCCAGTGCCAGAAACATAAGCTCTCTCAGCTCATTGTTTCATTTTCTACCCACAGTTAGCTGGAAGGGTGGGGCGATCGTTCATGTTTAGTCACTTCACAGTATGAACTTATGTGTCCTGACGCCTTATTCTGAGTTACTTTGTGTAATTTTTTCTCCCTTTTTCTATCTTTTCCTGCCTCTCTCAGTTAAAAGAAACAATATTTTATTTTTTAGGCTGCTTTAAGACTAATATATTCTAAGATCAAGGAGCTGTCAGGTTCATTTTTCCAAACAGGGAGTGCAAAGAGATCCAAAGCCTAATTTCCAGTCAGTTATCAGAGCGATTGTGTACAGCAGTTTCTGGTGATTAATGCATGCAGTTGTTTTTTTTCTTTTTTTTTAAATATAATGTCACAAATCATTTTTGGAGAATAATTTTCCTTATTTTCCCAGATCTGGATTAGATGAGAGTCACTCTGCAGCTCACACAAAGTTGGGCAGAACTGCACACACTGATGCAGCATGCAAAGTGGACACACAATAGAGGCTGCAGGGAGGGAAAGAATGGGAGTGTAAACGGGAGGGAGCGCAGCAGAATTTAAGGAGGCCTGTCAGGTTTCTTACATTTATTCATTATCTTCACATATCAGTGTCAAAGTGAACATTCATTGATAAATATGCATACCTGGAATAACTGCCACGAGAAATCACTCACTCTATACTATTAATACTGTGAATTAATTTGTTTTCATCTTTAAAATGAAATGTCTGGTAAATACACTTACTCTAAGGTGTACATGGCAAATATGAAGTCACCATGAGCAGCTGGTTAACTTAGCATAGCACAAAGGCTGGGAATGGCAACAGGAGGCCTAAAGCTCAGTAACTAATAAGTTGCATCTTATTAGTTTAATCTGTGTGTTGTGGCATTTTCCAAAATGTCAAACTATTCCATTGAACCTCATTATAAACAACAGCTCCGGTGTTCATCGTTGCTTCGTTCCAGCAAGGTGAATCAACAACCAGGAGATCGAGATTAATGATAGATAACAAGCTTTTCTTCAAGGTGACTTTTATCAATGAAATCCATAGGCCGATAAGGCAGCGATTTATCATGGAGATTCAGCTAATGTCAGTCATGCAGCTCATTCTTTTGTCTAACTTGATAAAAGAAATGAAGCGATCCATCACGGCTAGATTTCATTTAATAACCAAAATTGTGGTAGATGTAAAACGTCCCCACTGGCTTGTGTATTGATCTGATACAGACAAGCTCTCCTTTATATTCCTGCGGCACTCTCACTGTTTTCATTCTCAGCTGTACACAGCAGGGCTGATTTTACATGATTAGCTCTTCCATATGGCTAAAATTCTATCTAGTCAGGAAGATCGATGAAGACAACGGATGTGGAGTCTCCACCCTGCGTACAGTCTGTCTGAACTGTTCCCCCGTGGGAGGACCAGAAACAATCTTTGAGTTACATTGGCTGAACTCACCGCCCCTCCATTAGCATTCCCAAGAGGATACTGACATATTCACTCCACACACAGTACAGGTTCCACCTCATTCTTTCCGGTGGCATCTCTTTGAACTCACCAGACTTTTCAAGTGATGAGAATTGGGATACAAGATTGTCTAATTGAGACGTTACAGAGCAGAATCCAAACACCCTCAAGGCGCACTTTCATCCTCCACCATCTCCCACTATGATCCCATCTCCCTGGATCTTTAACCAGTTCAAAATGCCTGAGAGGCTTTCAACCCGTCTGCTGTGGTGTTGTAACAGATGCAGCTCAGCCTGGGAACTTGTACGGTGACAACAGTCGCTTGAGGAGTTTGCTGGACTGTCAATGAGGCTGATTTGGATTCACGGTGTTGCTGATTCAGTCAGAGCCTGCGGTCTGGTAGAATTTGTATCTTGTGTTATGGTACATTTGTATGGATAAGCTGGATAGATTCGGTAAAGGGGTGTGTGCCTTCTGCGTAACTTGACTCATGAGGCACACTGAGAGAGCACCTTTTTTTTGTCAGCTGTCACCTTTTGTCTCCCATTAATCCTCACATAAATTGATTGAGAGGAACCACTGAACCTGCACTGTTGCCGTGTTCAGTGTGGCCGTTGAGCTGAAATGAAGATGAGGAATGAATATTTAATTGTGGCCGTTAAAAAAGATGATGCTGCGATAAAAGAGATGCTTTGCATGGTCAGCATACGTTCAAATACATGCTCTGACCTTGTGAAGTTTAAGTAGATCCTGTACAGACCAGAATAATATGCTGTGCTTTGGATTTTTTTCTTTTTTGCACTTTTTTTTCCTACTCATGCTTTTGTTTCTCGGTATATAAGTTTATTATCTGCTCAATACACAGCAGTGTTTCTGATGAGCTGCATATTCCCAACAAGGGGGACACAGGGAACGAATCGCTAAGAGATAATAATCACGTTTTGTGTGTTTGTGTTTTCGTCCTGTGGTTTAACAATGAATATCCTGTGGTTTACATTGCCTGGGGACCAGAGGAGATGATCAGCAGTATACACAGAAGGAGAATTCACAGCCACTGACCTTTTATCAAGAGCTGATGAGAGCACACTATAAGTGTCCTCATCCTCATGCTCTCTCAGGGGACACTGAATAAAATGGGCTGCTGTACCATACAGTGAACTAACATTGGATCTTTTTTGCTGCAGTATGCAGCAAGTTTCCCCCCCCTGCAATGGGGAGATTTATTTTAAGGTTGAGAATTGGAAGAGAAATGCCTGATCAGTTATGGTAACCAAGAAACCAAGAGAAGATGGGGCAGGTTGACATGCTGCCTGTCAGGATATAATGAAGTACACGGACACTTGATATGCTCGGGCTCATAGTGCCAAATCCTAAGAGGAACAATAATTACTGTAAAAGCCACTTGCTGCTAATGATGATAGTGAAGCAGCTGCAAACCCCCAGCACTTCGTGATCATCACTCTGAGTGTGTGTAGTGGGGGCGGGGTAAAAATGTCATGCAGTTTTTTCACAGGACATCATTTCTCTGGTGTCCTTCAGGGTGGCAAGGTTAAATGAAAACCATGAGCCGAGCATCCCTCTGGTTGAAGTGTCTGGGTGTGCTAAGATTAATATGTTAATTACAAAATGGAGTAAAAAAAACTGGGTACCCATTGCTGATAGTTATTATTAATTACTTAATGATCAATATACCTTATTTGTGCACTGTTCAGGGAAAAAGCATCATATATTGCAGTGTACAGGTCACACAGGAGAGGAGGATTTTGAATATCCACCAGCTGATTGGATTTTCACTGCTGATTGAACTGTGTGTAATTGCATCCAAGGCTGACCTTTGACCTTATTGATGTTTTCACCTGGCTCAAAGATAATGTGCGAGTGTGTGAACAACAGATTTAATTTGGCCACTACTGTTGAATTACCACAATATGTTACTACATGGTGAAAACCATTTTTATTTCTTGTCTTTCTTTAAATACCACACAGTGGACGATCTCTCTGTGCACAGCCCTGTTGTGCTTGTTTGTGTCTGTCTATTGCTGTAGAAAAATAACAATTGAAAAATACTGGCAGAGCATATAGGTTATGTGTTGTGCTGAGAAAAAAACCTTTTGTAAAGGCCAGATTATTCACAAATAAGCTATAATCTACATAAAGTTGATAATATGAATTCAGTAGGTGCTTTACTTTACTATAATTGTAATGCTGACTCTGCATTATTTTAACAGTGAATAAAAAATGTACTAACTTGTATGTGTGTTGTATCATGACTGGCAGAAATAAGAAACCAGGAATAACATTCACAGGCTAACAAGTCACTAGACATATGAACAAATCTGGCAAGGCATGAAGCCCCCAAGTGGTCTGTTTGGCCAGTGTGCACAAGAAGTGTCCAGAGACAGCTGGTAAAAGGGAGCAGGAAAAGGGCAAAAGATTTTGTCAGGGTTGGACTTTTGGTGAGATCATATGGATGGATTTCCTGTGTGTACAGTGCAGACTCAGTACAATTCATACCTGCAAAATCATCAGGGGAAAACTATTGTTTTTTATACTTTTAACCAGCGCCATAGTAGTTGGCATGCATTAGTAGATGTAGAAATAAATACTGCAAGGATCCAATATTTATTCAAAATAAAACAATGTCTAATAGGGAAAACAGAGTTGGAGCTAAAGTTCAGTTCACTGGCACACCTGCTTATAACAACCAACCAATAGCTCACTGAATTCTCCATCGTTGTTGTTGTTTCAGCCACATCTTATTCTCTTTAAGGTCTCGCCTTTACCGTGCATCCTTTCAAACAAACACTCCAAGAGTCACAAAGACTTTTTCTTTGTGAGAAAAGACTGGGCTCGTTACAGTTCGCTGCCCTCCCCTCAGCGCTCCCATCCCTCCCCTTCCTCCTTTGCCCTTTCCCTCCCCTCTCCTCTCCATCCCTCTCCCATTAGGAGTCCCACAGTGCTCAGCTACCGCTCAGGTTCACCAGGCACTGCTTGTTCAGTTCATGCCCGTGTGCAGCTCCCTCATTTGTGTAACGAGCCTCCTCTTTAATGCGGTCTTTAGTCAGTAACGTGGTCTGTGATCTGTGAGGAGCCGAGATAAGTCCTCAGACGTAAGAACGCTTCACTCACGGGCCCGAGCATGGCCGAGGACATACCATTTCATTTCACTTGTGTGCTGGAAAAGTTTCAGCTGCCAAATGGTTACTATTAGCTGCTAATTATTCTCAACAAAGAAGTCATTCATTCCACTTATTTGAAACACAAGAAGTTGGATTGTGAGGTTATCCCACCTGTTACACAATCATGATGTCATGGCAGAGCAGTTAGGAAAAAGTGACTCAAACTCAAACCTCAGTCCCTTTTATTGCCATGACATGTTGTCTGTTCCTGCTGACATTCAGATGCCAGATCGCTATATTGGATGCTTGTGGCTCATTTCGACCAAAGAGCGGGCGTGCTGACACACCCCGAGTACAAATTACAAACATCTTTTCCAACAGGGTCTGTGTGTACAATATGACATCTGCTTTGGCTATTGTTCTGTCTGCAGCTGCCCCCGGTTGCATTCGGTTTCAGTTTTTGCATCACCAAATCAGCTTTGGTTTGAAAGGAGAGTGAAAGGAGCGCATTGTGGACCCGGGGCAGTGAATAATCAGGTTTTCAGTTTGGTGGCTCACTAAATCACTTGAAGATGTTTAAATACAGCAGCCGTGACCACAGCAGATCCAACAAGCACTGCTCTCGCTTGTTACTCACGGCTGCAAGTTGTTTGCATGCGCACAAGGTCTATATTGAGGATGGGCGCTGCTGCTGAATGAGGCTTCTGTTCAGTCTAATAAAGCAGTGGACTGCTTCTGCTTTGGCACCTCTTTTTTTTTTTGGCGGGCCGCAGCAAATACAACTTGGTCGTAAAATGTAAAAAACTAAACTTTATGAGGCTTTGATGAATATATGATACATTAAAAGCTGAATATGGATTATTTATGCAAAGGCTACATTCATGTACGGTCCGTTTCAACAATGTTTCCTCCAGCTGAATTTTTATGGTCCCTCACTGCCTATGCCTAGCTGAGCTTGTCCAAGTTCAATAAAACATAAAACAATGTGCTTTTCATATTATGTTCCCAACCTGTACCTGCTGGATGACCACGTTCTCCTTTTCCAGTGCAGTTCCTCAGCTGGTTGAAGGGGAAAATCAAACTGATGCCACACTGACAGCTTAGATATTATAGAAAGGCAGATGGTAATGAAAATATAAAGCCATGTCAGTGGTGAAGCTGATGTTTGGTTCTGCTGACCTCACTGACTGAGCGGCTCTGTCTCTGGATAGCAGATGTTCGATGGGAGTGTGTGCGTGCTCGTTTCATGAGGGAGTTGAGGCCTGAGTAGCCAGTCAGGGTCAGCCTGGGTCTTAAGCTCTTCATTTAGCAGCTTGCCAGGAGACGCTGCAGAGCTGAAAGAATGTGTGAACACTGCCCAGTTTGTGATTTAAAGGCTGCCCGGGGTTTTGCCTCGGCCACTGTGATACTATTTATACCAGTAGCTGTCCTGCCGGGGCTGAATGAGCTGGGAAACATCAGCAGATTTTTCATCCCAGAGCCCAGGAAAAAGGCGAGCTCTCTGGGAGCAGACGCTGTTGTTTTTTCAGGCTCCTGTTGACAAAGATTCAGGCATGGGAGAGGGTCTTCACAAGTTTCAGGCAGCGCCTAAAGATTGAATGTTTTCTTTCTCCTCTGCCTTTTCCCAGCAGGCTTTGGGGAGATACAAGTCTTTTTCATCACAATTTTTTTTACCTACCAAAATAAAAGAAAAAAAGGAAAACACTTCTCCAGTATATAATGAGTATATAATGCTGTAGCTACTTTCATGTAGACTGCAGCACACAAACATGCAAAGTTGATGGAACTCAGTTAATTAGAGGTTTAATTAGGCTTTTCATCAGATGCATGTGACGGCACACTTTCAGGGCTCATTACCAGCATCAGTGCTGATCCTGTTGAGGCGTATCGCAAAAGACTGACTCATTTTCCTATTTTTCATCAAAGGTGTAATTAAAATAATTTCCCATCAGCTGTCTAGATAAGAACTGATAATATCAACATCCACAAAACACAAGGCTTTATTATATATATAGTATTGTGCAGTGGTTTATCTATTGTGACAGAGCAGCAGGTTTGGTTTGTGTTGTGGCCTCTGTATTGTTGCATGCAATTTTTCGTTAGGGGTATTGCAGGACTCTTTGAGAAACTAACATTATGAGAGCATTAAAAAGAGTTCTTTAGGGTTCCATTTAATGGCTTCTAGGTCCTCATCTGAAGAGAAAGCATCTTGAAAACAGTACCTGTTTCTAAATATCAAATAGTACAATCCTAGTCCTCATCCTCCTAATAATGCTACTGCATCTAATAATAGCAGTCAGTCTAGTCATTTGCAAAGCCTAGGTTTTAATTGAATCATTTCACCTCACTGAGACACATTTTGTTGTTGTTTTTCAATATGTTGAACATCTGAATACACTGTTACATTGGATTTGAAGCTTTTCTTTACAGCTAATCATCTTTGGCAAAGCATGTGCACCACTTAACATCTTAACATAACAGGGTAAAAAATTACAGACACTTGCACAGGCACGTACAGAAAACCACACGTTGACAATGACACCGCATCATTTTCATACAGCTTGCTGCTTCAACCTTCTCCACCTTAAGAAGGAAACTACTAGTGGTGCCGTTATCACTGTGCTGCTTTCAAGTACAATCGGACATAATAACATTTACATTTACATTCAACCTGTACTTCACAGAATTAATAACACTTAAAATGGATCGACATATTTGTCATTTCTATATCTTCTTCAGTTTAAATAGTTCATTTAACAGGTATTACATGTGAAGCAACATTTTAAAAGTAAATAAATTAAACATCAGTTGGATATTATTGATTGTTGTCTTACCAGCACTGTAACTGAAAATGATATACTCTTAGGATGTGTAATCTACTGTTGTTAACGAGCTCCATCGCTCACAATTTTAGAACATCTCAGTTAACATCTTCTCAAATGACCATAACTGCACCAAAGTCATATTTACACACAGGCCTAAATGCGTTTTCCAAAAGCGGCATCAGGTGTGGAACTACTGTCTGTATTTAGAAAGCAGGGCACTCAAGAAAATTTCAAATAATTTTGCATGCAGTACACTAGTTTGACAGTATAAAACCCCAGTTTAAATGCAGGACTGTAAAACACACACTTAAATACTCTGAGACACCATCAACAGGGTTTACAGAAAATACTACAAATACTTTTTCATTGTTGGTTTTTCATTGTATCTGGCATGTGTTTTCTTAAGAAAGACTCCTTGTGATTAAAAATATTCCAGTATACAGAATCAAGTGTTACATTAACTTACATGTTTTGGACTGTATCGTGGACTCTGGATACTTTAACAAATACTGTGCACATCCATGGCAAATATTACACACTCCCACTAAGAATACATATTGTGTTATCTTTATTTTATATTTTCGTACGGTGAATTTTATATTTAATTCATGCCACTTGCAACACTTGCTTTCACCCTCTCTTATATTTTCCTGCTCATTATGTTTAGTGTTGAACGCCAATATACTAACACAAACATTTCTTATGTGTAGCTAAACTCTCATTGTCATTCTGACGTACTGAATATTTTTTCTTTTACCAGGGCATCTTTTGATCTCATATGATACCACATTTTTTCCAGTTCTAGCTGAGAAAATGTTGATACAATTTAAGATTAATACACAATAACCCATCTATCTACACTGAACTATCATTTAGATGACTATACACTAAAATACAACTTAAGATGTATATATATTAGATATATATTGCATGGAAGAGTAACAGAGGTTTTAGATGTAGAATGAAACATCAGATACAGACATTTGTGTTTTGTAGATACAAATAACATTACACAACTTTAAAACCATTTCACTTGACCGGTGAAACTTTTGACCGGCGAGGAAGGACGCTTTGGTTTTCGAGGAGCACGTAAAGGCAGCGCACGTCCACGCCTTCCGCGAGTCCTGATTGGCTCCCAATTACCAGCCTCGGCCTCCCATTGGCTGCTGAGCGTCCATTGAATCTCCTCCTCTACCTTTGTCGATTTCTTGCGCTCCCGTTGAAACGCCCGGCTGTTGTTTCCCGGGACCAGCCAGGGAGAAGTTACTCTGTCAGGGGCTTTGGGAGCGCCGGAGAGAGAGAAAAAAAGAGAGATAGAGACAGAGAAAGGGAAAGGGGGACGACGGGAAAGCTCCACTTTTCCTCTGCCGCTCCCGGAGGACGACCTGTGAAGGTGGGTGGGAGCTGAATGAGGGAAACTACAAGCGCGCACATCATCAGCTCGTGAGGCGGCGTGCGGACACCTTCTGCTGCGGAGGAGCGAAAACAAAACAAAAAAGAGAGGGAATGACATAAACACACACCCACAGAGATGGTTTACTACCTTCAGAGGAGACCTTCAGAGACACTGTGAACTTTTCTGTCCTGAAAAAAACAAAACAAAACTGTGCATCCGAGAGGGGGGGATTAAGGAAAGTGCGTCTTCTTCTTCTTCTAATCAGCGAAAGGATTAATCATGCCGGACCAAATCACAGTCTCGGAGTTTGTGGCAGAGACGAATGAAGATTACAAATCGCCCACTGCCTCCAACTTCACCACCAGGATGTCCCACTGCAGGAACACAGTGGCTGCTCTGGAGGAGGTGGGTGACTTTGAGTGGTGAAAGGGCATAATGGTCTCCTAAAAACACTTTTTTTTTTAACACAGTGTTTGATCATGTGTGTGTTTTTTTGGGGGGGTCTTTGGTGGTAGATCACCTGTATTCAGGTTCTGAAGGGGGCTGCACCTCCACTCATCCCCATCATGCTCCATGTTTCTGCTCATTGAGATGTTTTATTACTGTCCTGGATTCACAGTGTGTCATCATACATTAGTTTGCATCAGTAAATTGCATTTATAAGCTGCAGGTGTAGCCATGTCATGCCAGCTGGGGGCTAATTACATAACATAATATATTACAAATTTGCTTCACTGGGCTTTACAATCTGCTCAACACAGGAAATCTCCTCTATCCGTAGACCCTCAATTTGTGTGAAGGGAAAAATAAATTCCCAAAAAGGAGCCTTTAGTGGGGAAAAACCCTCAGGAAGAGCAGCAGAGCAGCAGAGGAAGGACCTGTCTTCCTCCAGCACAGACAGACATGCAGAGGGTGTGTTTTGTAGTGAGTAGACAAAAGCAGGTGAAACCAGAGTGAACAGGTAAGAGCGCAGCTTAAAGTAACAGGAAGGGGGAAAAAAAAGCACAATGTGCGTATAAACCACCTCAGTCGAGTATTTTGTCTGTAAGATCATTCCCACTGTGACAGAGGAGGAAATTCAACGCTGCTTTGCTCCGTATGTGCGCAGAAAGGACTTTCTTCCTTTTTAACTTGCAGGTCATCAGGAGGAAGGACACTTCCGCTTTGCTCCCTGACAGCCCTCCACTGCCTCCCTCCCTCCCTCCCTCTCTTGTTATAGTTTCCCTACTTTGTGTGCTGTATGGCAGAGCCTCGCCCTGCCTGCTGGTAAAAATAGAATTTCCCACACGAGCAGCCCGCCGTGTTTTGTGTGTTAGTGTGTCTCTCTCTCTCTCTCCCTCCCTCTCTTAGTTTAGGGTGCGTTTGCAGATACAGGGTGACACGTGAAGGATCGCTCCCTCCTGATTTTACCGTGGAAAAGTTGTCATCTGAAACTGGGCGGTGACAGATAGTTTTGTGCCTCACACCTTCATTGTGTGCGTGTGTGTTTGTTTGTGTGTGTGTGTGTG
>JBAJHX010000115.1:11582266-11613601 GCA_037176925.1 Amniataba percoides
ACACACACACACACACACACACACACACACACACACACACACACACACACACACACACACACACACACACACAAGAACACACTCCAGTGAGTGGAAAATGGAAAGTGCTGAGTCCACGAGACCGTTCTGCTAACAGCGGACTTTCAGAGTGGACGCCGGCATGATGTCATGCCTGCAGCAGACCCTCTCATCCTCTGCTTATTGACCCGTCTGTGTTTGTAACTCACCATGAGTCATATCGGGCTTATCACTATTCAGCTACAGTGTCTGGATAGTTGCTGCAGGATCCGCTCTGTGTTTGTGCAAGTAAGGAGTGAGGAGAGGGAGTCTGGGGTCCGTCGCTTTCAGACTGTGCGGCGATGCGAGTCCAGCTGCACTCTGTCTCACTGTGGTTCAACGACTCATGAACACCCAGAACCACCCACATGTACTACGTGCACAAATAAATTATTCAGATTAGCAGATTTTTTTTTCTTGGAGAGCAAATTAAGCTTCTTTGGCTTTTGGATTGTTTGTTGGGCAAAACAAGCTATTTGAGCAAAAAGCACTCCTCATGTGAGCAGCTGGCAGGTCCAACAAATAGTCTGTCATGTCTCCTGGCCAAATAATTATAAGAATTAAACTGATGTAAATATTGTGTCATCTGATCCCAGCATACAAAGGACTCTGTTTCTGGAAACAGATGTTGTGAGTGATTCTTTTAAATTGTTAAAATTAAAAAAGTTTTTCAGTGCTGTGAGCATTGCATACCCTTCCTTTCGTTTGTATTTGGTAGAAGCAGAGGGAGCTGAAAACTAAACATAGTATGACTAGATACCAACAGAATTAAGTAAAAATTTAGTACTTTTTTTTTTTTTTTTTTTTCGTAATTTTGGTGAACTGGGCATTTTTAAGTGTGCACTTCCAACAGTGCACCAGTATTACACATCCAAACTAAACTTTGCCTTCATTGCTGCTGACCAGGTTGTACATTCATTACTGAGGTGGGAAAAGGTGGGATGAATGTGCAGGAAGTGCTACTCCTGGACGTGTGTGGTAGTAGCTAGGAAGAGGTGATAAGTTTGTGAAAGGAGGCCCTCGACAAGGGCATGACATTCCTCCTCTCTGTCCTTTGGATTCAGCCAGACAGGGAATCAGGGCGCTGAGCTCGCTGCTCTCTCGGGGAGCGTTTCGCCCCGTGCCTTGGCCTATTCAGCTCTGCCATTCTGTGCCCAGCGGTGCCTGTATCTGGTATTTTTAGCCATTGTTACCATTTTTCTCCTCTCTCTGGCTCTGACATTTCCTTCCATTCACCCTTGCTTTTTTTTCTGGCTCTCACTTGACCTGCAGTTTGCACATTTCAGCGGCTTCCTCTTCTGCTTTGGCTTTTCGCTTTGCAGGCTCACTCTTCTCACTTTGGTCTCCGGTCTCTTTTGTATTTTTATAGTCTTTTATGCTCCCTTTCCTCTGGTGCTTTCTGCCTCGAGCTGGTTGACTGAATGACTGAGTGCTCCTTGGCTTGGCCCATTGAACCAGATTGTGATCCAGAGGACCGACAGGTTGAGCCAGCCACTCCTCTGCTGTTGA
This sequence comes from Amniataba percoides, assembly GCA_037176925.1. Taxonomy (NCBI): domain Eukaryota; kingdom Metazoa; phylum Chordata; class Actinopteri; order Centrarchiformes; family Terapontidae; genus Amniataba; species Amniataba percoides. Next base: position 11,583,833 of record JBAJHX010000115.1, read on the forward strand.
AGTGGAGGTCAACAGTGAGATCACGCTCCTCTGTGGAGCTCTAACAATGCACTAAAGCCATGTGTTCACGTTCATGAACAGCAATGCACAGTAGGCTACATATAAGTGCTGCTTAAGGTACTAATTGTTAATATGGGTTAATAATATGAGTATAATATGAGTTAATATGAGTTTTCTTTGGCTAAAAACCTTCTTTCACTGTGATGATTCAGCAGGTGCTTACTGCAGTTTTTTTAATTTAGCTATGACGGGCACAATTGAGTGAAATTTGTCATAATTCTCTTGATTGTTTGTTGTCACGTGCTGTTGAGCAGACTTTCCTGGCATCCCTGCTCTGGTACCAGCCAACAATTCATATTGTTGAATTATATTTTTTAGGGAATGACACGGCCAATTGCACCCAGTGCTGTCTGCTTTTGTTTGTCCTAATCGCTGTTTAATCAGCACCGCAGCGTTCGTTATGTTGTTTAATCAAGCGCTTTGCTCAAGCAGCTGTTGAAAGCACACCCATGACGATGAGAAATCAGCATTGCTTGTTCTCGGTGCGGCCGGAAGAATCGCGTTACGGATGCCAAAAACAATTGCACCGTGCTCCTGCTTTCCCAAAAACTCTCCACTGTCACCTCGCCCAGTTCTCTGCTGAGGCAGCTGTGAGCTGCACCGCATCTGCGAGGAGGATGATTCAGCTTACTGATTCACATTTTGATGAAACACACACCTGCAAATGCACGAACATACACACACAGCCAAACCCATGCACACATACAGTAGCTTTGTTCATTAGTGAGTAAGAAAGAAAGTATTTTTCTGAACACGTGGTAGTTGGTAAGCCCTGAAAAGGATCATGTTGGAGACGTCTTTGTGAATCCTCCCACCTGCACCTGTAAAGCTCACAAAGTCCGACCAAGAAATATGTGTGCAAAAATCCTATAATCCAAATTCAATAATTGTAGTTTGTATTTCTGCCATATTAAAAGTTGTTGTTGAAATTAGATTTTGTTTAAGTAATTATTTAATTATTTCAATTGAAACACTCTGCTTTGTGTTACTTTTCACAGGATCTGAAAAAGCCTTTTGACAAAGCCTGGAAGGACTACGAAACAAAAGTGTAAGAAACTTTACATGTATACTGACCAGCTTTTAATTTATTTTCCATATGTAGAAACAGAGATTTGATTTTTCGTTAGTTATTCGATTTAACCTTGTGATTACAATCATCATTAATTTGAATTTATCAGTTCAACAGCTCAGACTAGTCCTTACTTGCATATTTAAAGCCACATGTCTCAGTTAATCTGTTAAAATGCAATGTGCAGTATGTGTCTTGTCTCTGTCTGACTTGTCTCGACTAACCGCTCTCCCCCTCTAACCCCCCCCACCTCGTGATTATCTGTTAACACACCCTTGATAACGTGAATAACCAGTCCTCACCACCTCCATTTCCACCTCTGCATTGAGACACCATGTTCACTGACACACCATTGTGATTGTGCATGCAAAGAACACATGACTTTTTATAGCGCTGTCATATATTTTACAAGCTGCAAAGGACATTCTTTACTGAAAGGGTAATACATCTTCTCTCCAAAGCGTTTTGATCAGACAGTACAGGCTTTGTACTGACATCGAGAGTTCAGCCGGATGCTATGTGACTGTTCCTGACTGTCCCAACTTATTCTTATGATTTGACTCTATTGATGGCAAACTGAGGCCATCAATAGAGTCCAGTGTTCTGCCTGATTGGAAAAAGACCCAAACACCCCGACATGTCCTGCCGCTCTTCTTTATCAGCGATCCTCTGATCGTCTCTGATCTCTCTGCTGTCTCAATAACAGACTGTTTTCATTCACAGACACAGAGAGATGAATTTCCGATTCCCTACTTTGGTTTGCAAGCTCTGTGCATCAAACTCTTGTGTTTGAAGTCTGTCTTCAGTCTCCAGGCAGAGAGTTGTCTCACTTTGAATGCTGTTAATTCAGGAAGAGTGTTTAATCTGAAATGTAATTACTGTGATCAGACAGTTTTTCATCAATTTGAATGCAGAATGTATCTGCAAAAACTCCAATATCTTTATTACCAAGCCGGTGAATCACTCCCTGAACTGACAGGACTGAAAGTGAATGGATTCTCAGCCCAATCATCAGTTCAACAACTGTCAGCTTGGCTGGCGGCCAAACGGCCTGGCTAACATGTGTCTCTCTATTAGTCACAGCCCTGATGATGCTGTAATGCTGTCAGGGCGGACGATTCATGTGCTGACAAAAGGCCAGCAGTGTACTCGCGATGACATTAAATTTGGCTTGTTCACTCTACTGAAATGCTGAGTTTACGGCCAAAACCAGAGGCTGTCGGAACAATTTGTTTCTTTAAGGCTCATTGTCACCTTGGTAAAAAACAAACTTTAGTTTTTGGCATGTCAAAAAGAGAAAAGAAACTGGCTTTAATTACGTTTTCTTCCTTCGCGACTCATAGTTAAGGTCATTAGACAAGCAAACCTCAAGTCAAAGTTGCACAGTATTACACAGCCTTTGTGAATTTCCCAAATGATGTTTCATTTCTAGTATCCTGCCAGCCTAACAATACATTTTAACAATACAACTATGCAGTTGCAGACTAGAGTCAGCATGTGCAGTCAAAACAAAGATCTAAATAAAAACCACTTTTTTCTGCAACAGCAAGAATACAGATATTTTTTCATTCATTTTAAAGTGGTGTGACATCATGAATCACAATATAAAGGGAGTCATATGGTAGTTGTATTTTTCAGTATTTTGAAAGACAGATAGCATAGTATAGAAATTGAGTTAAAGGGGAAACAGCTAGCCTGACTGTCTATAGTTAACTCATTTCTCATTCAAGTTCTACGACATGCTGTGTTTCATCCACGTAAAAAACATGTAAAATTGAAAAGTTGTGGTTGTCATTTAACTCTCAGAAGGAAACTGAATAAATGTATATACCACATGTCAAAGTATTCATTTGAGACTAGTTGGTAGTTTTATATTCTGACAGAATATTTTAAAGATGGCTCATGCAGTCTCACCACTTTAATCCTTAAACTGGAATGGCCTTGTTAAGAAACTATACGTTTGTTTTTGTCCTATTTCTTTACCGAGTCTGGCTGCTGGTCTAACAGTTGAGTTGAACATGAGGGAGTGAACTCTGTCTCTCTGCACATGAACCAGGCTGAACAGCTCTCATCACCGACACACACACTCTCGTCCCGTCTCTCTGAGAGGGAGTAAACTGCTGCATCCTTTTTGTAGTCGAGTTATATGCTGTGAGAAGTAAAAAAAACAGCATATGGAAAAGAATGCCCTGTTGCATGGATTTGTGCCTCCCCTCCCATGTGTGGTGTGTTTTCCTGATTGCCTGTGAGAGATACTGTGTGTAAAATCAGCCCTGAATACTGACTGTCAGGCACCCATGATTTTAAAATCTTTCATCTCTAATGTCATTTGCTCATGCTCACCTTTGTCTATCTTCAACCTTTTTAAAACACTAAACCTACACCTGACCTTAATCAACTCTATATAATAACACCTACACATAGCCAGACACCTAATCCACATCAGCTATGTAAAAAAACATAAACAAAAACAGCTTAAGTAATTATCACTGGCTGACATCTGTATTCTAATTTCTTCACGCTTACGTGCTGGTTTCAGTTGCCATCATCAGTGAGAAACAACAAAAACAAGTGTTTGGATACTCTAACAAGTTTTACGCTGACTCGGAAACGTTGACCTCCAAAATCAGATCATGAGCCTCGTGCAGTTTAACTCCTCCCTTGGTGATTTAAGAAGCATCACCATCATTAACGTGTGTTTTTTCATCCCCACCTTTTTCAGAGGAATCAATTAGCAATTAGCCAGCTGTCCCTGCTCCACCAACTTTGTGTGTTGACTTCAATCCCTTGTACATTTGGAATTGCAGTACTATAAAACGGGCGATGACTGTTTGCCATGCATGTGTATGGCCTCTTTAGCTGCGTTGTCTGGTAGGGAAGCGTCAGTGTTTAATCCCGTGGAGGATGCCATCCCTTCAAAACACCTCCATTAACACCACCACCTCCAGGGATGGCTTTAGTTGTTCAATCAGAGAAGCTTTAATGGTGATGTCGGTGTCGTTATGGCAACGTTGTAAGAGGAAGATGGGTGATGCTGCTGACAGACAGCAGTAGGGCTGATTTTGCACAATCAAACACCTTCTGTGCGTTTATGGCGCTGTTGCGGGTTCTGTGTGCTCTTTGACCCCTGTGATGTCACTTCCTGCCAGCACCAAGATAGAGAAGGAGAAGAAAGAGCACGCGAGGCAGCACGGGATGATCAGGACGGAAATCAGTGGGGCAGAAATCGCGGAGGAGATGGAGAAGGAGAGGAGGTTCTTCCAGCTGCAGATGTGCGAGGTGAGTCTGGAAACGTTCGTCTGTGTCAGTCTCAGGTAAAGGTTGGATATTTCAGAATGGTTATGCAGCTTTGGAATACAAATCTTGAATTACATTGATTATGTTTGCAAGCTCTGTATGTCTTTGAAGTTTTACTTTACTTGAAAGATGAAGACCTTTACTTTGAAGTGTCTCGATATGAGATGAAAGGGATGTACTGTATGCCCGAGTCTCCTTTTTCCCCTCTAACTGAACCCGGTTTGACTAAATCTGTATTCAACATGTTTACAGTATCTCCTCAAAGTCAATGAGATCAAAATCAAGAAGGGGGTGGACCTGCTGCAGAACCTCATCAAGTACTTCCACGCACAGTGCAAGTAAGGAACACCGACGCTGTACCCATTTAAACTGCTTTGGTTTTGACTGAACCTGAAAAACATGTTTATTTTGGTGCCTGTATCCTTCAGCATTACTGATTTAATTCAAACAGAACTGAACAGATGCACTTCATGTTGTTTCATCATGTATTGTATTTTAGGCCTGTTGTAGTTGAGTTATGTGTCTAATTTATGCATTTCCTGTTCAGTTTCTTCCAGGACGGTCTGAAAGCCGTGGACAACCTGAAACCTTCCATAGAAAAACTGGCCACAGATCTTCACACGGTGAGAGAAGCGGCGGCTCTGGTGTCTTCCTCTGTTTTTCCCGACTTGACATTTCTATTACACACGTGTCATGCTTGTCTCTTTCTCTTCTTTTCTCTCCGACATTTCTTTTACAACAGATAAAGCAGGTGCAGGATGAGGAGAGGAAACAGCTGACTCAGTTACGAGACGTCCTGAAGTCTGCGCTGCAGGTGGAGCAGAAGGAGGTAACACACAAGCACACACAGGTCATCTGTGGCCTGCATGTCAGTCAGATGTCACATTTTAATCTCCTATAAATCTGCTCTGAAATCAGTTTATGTTTAGCTGAACCTCCTTAGATTTAACTCTGTTGGTGTGCAGAACTCTATTGCTTCTATTTTCTCCACCACCCAAATGAGTGGGTTCGCTTTTTAACTGACTCTGACGCTGTGCTCAGTGAACTATTAAATATAAAGCCTCCGATCTCACCTGAAGATTGTTTTTCTTCTTTCTTTCACTGCCTCCGTCTTTTGTGAAACAAGTCTAGGAGAGTAAGTGGATTTCTTGAAACAAATAAAAACCTTCTCTGTGGTTGTTTGCATCTTGTTCTCATTGTGCTTTCATTGCTTCAGTTGTAGTACTAGATCAATGGTTTGTTTTCTGTTCTGTTTTTTTTTACAGCAGCAGCAGATTTTTCTTGCTCAAACATGACATTGTCTCAGTGTTTTGGTTAATTTAAGTTGTGCTTTTAATTTTCGTTTCAATGAGAAAAGCTGGAGCTGCATTCCTGCTTCTCCAAGATTATCCGGTTTGCTGTTGTGTGTGTGTCTCTGCTGATAACAGCACACACCGATAAAATCATTAAATCCCCCTCAACGCCTGCACTTCAGAAGTCTCCCCCTCTGTTTTCTGTAGTTTTCCCAGAAAGGAAATGACATCACTGAAAAAAATCTAGTCCTTGCATGGTCCTTGTTGTCGTTACATTGCAGTAAAATCTGAATATCCAACAGATAAATCAAGTAAAAGTCAATCTAGTTAAAGTTTTATCTGTCAACTCTACATCAAGTCTTCTAAACAAAATGTGATTTTTGATCCTTTCTGAAATACTGAACAGACTAAGATGGTAATGACAGAATTTGGCCATCTGCTGTTGCACATTGTAATTCAGAGGTGTAAAAGCTCTGATTTTCTTATCCCCATGTGTTCAGAATCATTCAGGCTTGCAGCAGCAGTCTTCCTATTGTTGTCCACGCTTGCTTCGAAATTCTCGGAGGAGCAGGAGACCCAGAAGCAGAGCGTAAATCAGAGGCATTTTAACGCTTTGGTGGCTCCCACTTGACAGCAGTGTTGATGTGCAAATCTGACATGCAGCAGCTGCTTTTTTTTCTTTTTAACTTTATTTTTTATTTTTCCGCATGTAAAGGCTCTGATCTGTCACCTCTGTTTGTTTGTGTCTGTTTTACCAGGATTCACAGGTGCGGCAGAGCACCACCTACAGCCTGCACCAACCACAGGGCAACAAAGAGCACGGCACAGAGCGCAGCGGGTACCTTTACAAGAAAAGTGACGGGTGAGTCTGTAAATATCCTGAAAAGGCCCTTTGTGGTACTGTAGTTAACAAAATACTGCTTTAATACTTGTTTTAACCAGCCAAGTGAAAAAATGTCATATTTATAGAAGTAGAGAAGCAACAAAGCCTCTCTTTGGTGTTTTTGATTGCTTAAACAATGAATCAGTCATCAGAATTTTTGCAGGATTAATTTTCTGTCGCTCAGCTCATCAAGTTATTAGAATAATTCATTCAGCTCTGGAACTGATGATGCAGCCTTTTCTATCATGCATGCTAATATATTGATCAGCAGTAGACATAAAATATTTAATATAATCTTGTCATACAGAACACATGCTATAGTTATGACACAGACAAAATTGTGTTTGTGACGTGCTCATCGCTGTCACTCTGTGCATCACAGGCTTAGGAAAGTATGGCAGAAGAGAAAGTGCACGGCAAAGAATGGATACCTCACCATTTCACATGGCACAGTAAGTGAACAACAATGCCTTAAAAAAAGAAAAAAGCACAAGACGGGATCAATCAAAATAAATTCACACTTTCGACGCACACATATGTGAACAGACCTCCCTCCATGCTGCCTTCAGGCCTCACAAACATTACAGTTTCAGTGTCCTGGCTGCAGGCCGCCTCCCCAGCCGGTCATTATGTACACCCATTAACCATGAATATATTAACAGACAGCAGCAGAGAGCACAGCCCGAGTTAACATTCACATCACATCGCTGCCCCAGCTGTGTCTCTTTTGAACTCTCTTTGTTCCCATATAAAGATGGAGCTCCGGCCCGGTCAGCTCCTCTCACACGTAGCAGCTTATCAGATGTTTCATTTGGCTCCTGAGGCAGTCAGATACAGTCAAACACAACACACTCGCTCATTTGTGTTTTTGTTATTGCTCACTCTCCCTCCCTCTCCCTTTGCTCACTTTGCTCTTCATCTCGCTCTCTGGCAGGCTAACCGGCCACCAGCTAAACTCAACCTGCTCACCTGCCAGGTGAAACACAATCCAGAGGAGAAGAGAAGCTTTGACCTCATATCCCGTAAGTTCAGCCCTCTTGCTCTCCCTTCACCATCCTCCCTCCTTCATTTCTTATCTTTTGGTCTGTGCTCACTGTTAGCTAACTCTTCTCCATTTTTTTTGTCCTCTCTCCTCGATCTGTTTATGTTGCACTCAAATGCTTCATTTTAATTAGCTCCATTCATCCAGGCAGCAGCAGACCAATGTTAGTTATGCAACCATGTGGATTTTCTTTTTTCTATTTAGCCAAGCAGCAGCAAGCCAAAGATAATCTTTTAAAATATGAATATATCAACACGTCCAGCACATTTGAATCTGCAATAAAATCGCAGCAAACAAAAAGACTTTGCAGCTCAAATCTTTTCTGATAATTAATTTGTTGCCAACTGAAACTGTTGAGGAGATTCTGATGGACATTTTTTTCAATACATTAATTGAGAAAACTGTCTACAATAGCATACACTTTATTTTAGTTTATTTGAAGCCCTTTTGTAGTCTTCAGTCTATTTTTTTGCCAGACTGACAGATGTAGCTAACACATTTAACAAGAACTTTGGGGACAATTTAAGCCCTTTTTTTAGTACTAAGATGACAGTAGAGTTGATGACAGGAAATTTTGAGGTGACACAGAGAGAGGGAGAGAAAAAGACCATCATTTAAGCTTTGGCCAGTTTGCCTGCACATAAGAGATGCTGGCATGGAGCTGGGGAGGCCAAGCTTCTTCTGCCACTGGAGACATGACATAGTTTACGTTGCTTTGGATACCAGCAGTGTAAAAATAGTCCTCAGCCTTCCTGGTTATTAGCGAGTGATTCACATCTGAAGACAGAAATTTGTTTCCCGTTCAGCAAGTTCACTCAGCGGGATACTCCTCTCCTCCCTCCTAACTCTTGTGTCACTCCTTTTGTTGTTTGTTTCAGACGACAGAACGTATCACTTTCAGGCCGAGGACGACCAGGACTGTCAGATGTAAGTGCCTTTTCCTTCCTCCCCTTTGTGTGTGCGTGCATGCATGAGTGTGTGTTAATTCAGTTTTGTGCCTTAGTGCATCCTGTTTACCACCTCGGCCACTTTCCACTCACTTCCTACCTCACACCCAGTCAGACGTTTGGCCTTGTCTTTACCTCCCACCCCCCCCCCTTCCCCTCTACAACTCCCTCCGTTACTTTCTGCCTCGGCTACTCCCGTCCACACCTCCCAGCCTCCTTCCTCCTCCCTCTCCTTTTCCTCTGTCGTTATTGTCATTCACTGACTCGGTTCTCCTGTCCCCTCCCCTCCCCTCGCCTCCCTCCTCCAGCTGGATCTCGGTGCTGCAGAACAGTAAGGAGGAGGCGTTGAATCAGGCCTTCAAAGGGGACCAGCATGTTGGCGAGAACAACATCGTGCAGGAGCTGACCAAGGCGATCCTGGGAGAGGTCAAGAGGATGACTGGCAATGACGTGTGCTGCGACTGCGGAGCGCCAAGTGAGTAGAAAAGATGGACAGGAAAAAAAAAATGATGGCACAGAAATCTAAATAGATCCTGTGGTCTTTATGACAGTTTTGATGATTTTCAGATGATTTTCAGATGATTTTCAGATGATTTTCATCCAGTTTTAGACTCATTTTCATCATTACCATTTCATGTCATTGTGGTTTGATCATCAACTTGCACAGATATGTTGCTTGTTTGGGAAAAGTAATCCATGACAGAGCCCATTTCCTTATTGTTTATATTTTATTGTTTTAATAGACACACAAACATAATTCAGGAACAAGGTGACACTTTTTGGTGAACTTGAAATTTACTCACTCAACCTTATTAATGCAGTGAAATAATAGCATTCACATTGTTTTCTTATGACCATGTTTTTTACATTTTTTTATTTAATTACTGGCAATATAGTTTGCTATTGTAAGCCAACATATGCATTTGAAAAGCCAGATCATTCTTGAAAACACCATAAGTGTACTTTGAAATGTACTGAATGTCAATGCATCTGAGGGTTTTTTTGCAGAGACGTCAGTATTGATGGTCTTTCTGCTGCCCAGAGTTGTTTGTGTGGAGGAACTTTGACTGCTGTGGGTATTTTATGGAAGATGGCACAGCAGCCGTAACGTGATTGATTATTCTCCTGACACGGGGACAGGAATGAGTCAGGAACCTTGCTGTGATTATCCACGGTGTTGTGGTTAAAATCAATCAATTTCATTTATGGCGGGGAAAAAAAAATCCTTCACATCCTAGTTAAAGAGTGAGATATTTTTTTAGGAAGTATTGCCTTAGAAATATGGATGGAAAGGCTTCCTGAGTCTGTCAAAAAATAATACATATGCTGTAATTTGAAGCATCTCTGAAATACGTGAACAGACGAGTCTAAAAATGAGCAGTATGCTTTGTGAGAGACTGAGCAGTGACGTACATGCATAGTTATGAGTTAAAGCATGCAAAAACTCCACTAGAATTGGTCAGTCCTTGGCTCAGAAAATGCTCTTGCAGACGAGATCCTCTTCATTTGTGATGCTGTCACGACTTTGATCTAACTCTCTTTCTGAAATCCCATGAAACGTCCTCCTGCAGACACGTACATACTTACTGTACGTGGCATATGCATACAGCACATCCACACATGCTCCGAGAATCTAGGCCAGACTTAGCTACAGTTCAGCTTGGTCACTTTCCTCTGACATTGTGCGCTGTGAGATAGTAAAAAAAAAAAAAACCCTCAGGCGGCTATTAAATTGCCAGAGTCCCACAGCTTTCCACAAGGACACATCAAAGTTGGCTCACGTGCTGCAGAAATTACTTTTGCTTTAGCGGTTTTCACCCAAGGACAGCACGTCACCCGTATTCATTTCTCCCTTTAATCCCTTGTGCGTCGTTTACCTCCCGCTCCCATTTTCTTGACGTTCCTTTTCTCTTTTCCTCTCTTCAGACCCGACGTGGCTGTCCACCAACCTGGGCATCCTCACCTGCATTGAATGTTCGGGAATCCACAGGGAGCTGGGAGTCCACTACTCCAGGATCCAGTCCCTCACCCTGGATGTACTCAGCACCTCAGAGCTCTTGGTAAACAGCCTCCTCTCGCGGAATCACCTCACGTCCTCTGTTTATGCCAGTGTATCGATTTCTGCACAGATGTCTCCAGAGAGTTTTAGGCAGGATAAAAACCAGAGGAGAGGACTGTGGGAGTAGATAGAGTGAGAGGGAATGAGGGAAAGAGGGGGCAGTAAATTGAGAGTAACATTGTCACAGGCCACACTCTCCTCGATTGTCCTCCAAGACCTCTGGACGTCTCCACACTCAAAATAGCTGAGTTTTTTTTTTTTTGGTTCTTTTTAATCACTGTTTGGTGTAGAGATTTACTGCCTGCGGGACGGTCGGGATTAAATGCTTCCAGTCATGATTGCTTTCCTCGGTGTTAAGACGCCAGTCGTGTTAGCCACAACCAGACAGGCGTTGTGCAGTTTATGAGGTTACACACACACACACACACACACACACACACACAGTTCAGGATCTCAATATCCCCACAGAGGTGTGAGCTGAACTGGCAAACGTGATGGCTTGAGTTAATGCATGTGGTGCAGAAAATGGCTTTATCTAGTTTTTAATGCGTGTGTGTGTGTGTGTGTGTGTGTGTGTGTTCTCCACAGCTGGCCAAGAATGTGGGGAATGCTGGCTTTAATGAAATCATGGAGGCTTGTTTAAGTGCCGAAAATGTGGTGAAACCCAACCCAGCCAGTGACATGTAAGTCACCCCTCCTCCACACTCCATCACTAACCCGTAACTTTCTCCCTCCACTCTCCCTCTCCCTTTTCTCACTTGTATCATATTACACTCTGTCCACAGCTGATCAACAATTGGTGAGAGCGCTGCTGTGACCATTTTTATATCAAAGGAATATGTTTAAAATGACATATGTGCAGAGAAAAGGCCTGTCAGTGTGTGTTCAGAGTTAAAACATTGTTTTTGGTATTTTTGGTGTCATATTTTACACATTTCCACATTGATCACCTGTTAGAAATCACTAACAAGTTGCAGACATGACACACATTCTTTGCAGCAGCTGTATTAGTTTTTGTGCACCTGCTTGACACAGCATATACACATTTGACCAGTGGACATTGTCACTAAGTGAGTTAATATTTCTCTCACAATTTGAGATAACTCAAGTTATGTTATTCCAAACAAATAAGAAGCAGCAGATTTATGTTTCATACTTTAAATGACTTTTCTGCTTTTTCTGGCAGTGTAAACCTAATTATGAAACTCAGTCAAGTCCAGAGATCGTGATCAGCTGGCCATAAAAATCTAATTTAATGTGCTTATTGACCGGTTATGATCTATGTTCATGTCTCCACCAGGCAGGCGAGGAAAGACTTCATCACGGCCAAATACACAGAGAAACGCTTTGCGAGGAAGAAGTGTCCCGATGCAACGTCGCGGCTCCACACGTTGTGTGATGCAGTAAAGGCCCGGGACATCTTCTCCCTCATCCAGGTCTACGCAGAGGGGGTCGACCTCATGGAGCCCATCCCTCTGGCCAATGGACACGTCAGTACACAAAATATTTAACTTAATGTAAAAATGTCAAACTAATGTAAAACTACCTCCTAATAATCTGCTACATCTTTTGTGCACCATCTTCCATGATTCTCCACAAACACCTCATATTGGCAGTGGATTATAGACACATTATGAGTGTTTTTTTTGTTTTTTTTTATCTGTAGGAACAAGGAGAGACCGCCCTTCATCTGGCAGTCAGACTGGTGGATCGAACGTCTCTTCACATCGTCGACTTCCTTACTCAGAACAGGTAAACAGAACAAGAAAACAGCAGAAGACACAAACAAAACATTTGCATTAAACAGCAGTTGTCACTTATAAAATATAATAATATGCATGAATGGAAACGATGCACTCACCACTCACATTATGTCTCTTAAAGCTTGTCATTTAAATATTTGGAAAGATTTGTTTAATGACAGCAGTTATCTCTTTTTCCAGTATTTTCTCTCTTCAGATTGAAGATATTTATTTAATAAAGGAGCTGTGTTTTCTGTGTCCTCCTTTTTAAAAACACAATAAAAATGGTGGTTAAATATTTTACACGAAACAACAGAAATAATTTAACAACCTTTGTCTTCAGTTGGAGGACATTAGTTATCCAGCGGGATGTTGGGGTTGGGCAGGAGAAGCCAAGGCTTCCTTTAATCCCTCCAGTGTTTAAAGTTTTCCTCCCTCTCTTTCTCTCTCTGTCTTTCTCTGTCTGTGTCCCCCGGCAGTTTGAATTTGGATAAGCAGACGGTGAAAGGCAGCACAGCGCTGCACTACTGCTGCCTGACGGACAACAGCGAGTGTCTGAAGCTGCTGCTGCGGGGGAAAGCCTCCATAGAGATCGGTAAGAAAACACACCAGCAGTGAGTGTGCTGTGTTGGATGTCCATCTCTTTCCTTCTCGTTTCATTTGTAGGTTTATTTGAATTGAAAAACATGTTGAAACATTCAGAATAAACTTTTCAAAATTCAATAATGGACAGAAATGTCTGTAAATTTGGAGGTTTTGTACAAAAGCAAAACAGTATATACTATAACGTACAACATATAAACACTATGGAAAGAGCCGTTCTGCATAACGAGTACTTACATGTTTAATATTTTAAGAATATCTGGCTTTCAATACTTAATGTAGCCTACTTTTTAGTTGGGATTTTACTGGGAAAACAGAATTTTTAGATTGCTGTGTTATTTTACTACTTATTTAGTTTACAAAGTAAACAACCTACATGCTTCTTGCACCACTGTCTCACACCTCTCATCCTCTCTCTTTCTCTCTATGATATACATACAGACACACACACTCCCGCACACACCGCTCCGAGTCTTTCAGGTTTAGTTCCCAGAGGTTCGGGTTTTGCCAACACACCATGGCAACCCTTTGTCACAACACGAATCTTTCTGCTTCGCTCCGACATCAACAAAACAGCCAGATAATAGATAGAGAGAGAAGGAGGACGGAGAGAAACTGGAGAGTTGCTCAGTGTGGGAAACAGTCTAATTACACATTTCTCATGTCACGGTGAAATGAGAGGAAAGAAAATGGGCTGTGTGTGTTTGTGCTCATGTGGCGTTTGGATACATGAGTGATTATATGTTTGTGTTGTTTTCCCTCCCAGCTAATGAGGCCGGGGAGACACCGCTGGATATCGCCCGGAGGCTCAAACACCTACAGTGTGAGGAGCTGGTGAGCTCACTGTGTTTAGACTTGGCTTGTGCCTGCCAACGCGTCGCTTCCTGAAGCTACAGAAGAGCTGTCACTCACTTGTGCCTTTCTTGCGTGTGTGTGAATTTATTTGTGTAAACAGTTGAACCAGGCGCTGTCGGGGAAATTCAACGGCCACGTGCACGTCGAATATGAATGGTGCCTGCAACACGAAGACTTGGACGAAAGTGACGAAGATCTGGATGAGAAGGTGAGATGCACTTTTGTGAGCAAAACGAGAGTTTAAACAGAGTTGTTCAATTCAGCGAGAAAATAAAGTTTATAAAAATAAGACAAGTAAAAGACAAAAGTAAGGATGATGAAACCAGAAAAAAACAACTTGAAGGGCTCTGAAGAATTTCTACAAATGGACATTTCTTTTGTTGTTGCTGATAAAGAAATAATTAATTATTCAAACTAAAAAGCTTTATTAATTCATTTTGTATTTTCTAATCCACCTATTGTCTAAAGCAGTCTCACCACGTCCACAGTGCTTTTGTGATGATTTCTGCATGAGAACACCAAAACTTATTAAAGTTGCATTATTTTTCTAAATATGCATTGGCTTTTTTAAACTTTTTTGTTAAATATTTTAGTAAAACTGGAAGTGTTCGTCAGAAAAAAAATACTGAGTTTGGAAATGAACATTTTCAGAGAGGCTCAGTTCAGAACAAGAAAGCACCTTGAGTACTGATGGTTCAATATTTGCAGTGAAGTCAGCTTGTTTATGTTAATGGTTCTGGAGTCAACTGCTTCATGTGGGAAATTTTATGTTGAAATAATACATTAAAGAGATTTGGAACGTTTAAATATTTCATGGATCTGCCAGATTTGTTAATCTACTCAAATCGTGTGTTGAAATTGTGATTTCCAGGGGAATACAAAATAATTACTATTCAGTCGGAGCAGTTAATAAATAAATAAAATAAAATAAATAAAGACAAAGTGTTTTTTCATTCTGACAGACTAAATATCACGAGACTCAGAAGTGGGAGAATTCAGATACATTATATAAAAACAAATCTATGAAGAAATAAAAACAAGTAAGCACATCCAGTGAAAAGAGAAAATCCCCCCCACCCCCTTGCTGCCCCCTCCAGCCCAGCCCTCACCGCAGAGACGAGCGTCCGGTCAGCTGTTACACTCCAGGCAGTAACTCCCACCTCCAGACTGGCCGTGACGCTGCCGGCCTTGCCAAGGACAAGCAGCGTGCCTTCATGCCAAACCTGGTCAACAACGAGACCTACGGCACCATCCTGAACACCAACCCGCCTCAGTCCACCACCTCCTCCGCTCCGCCCCTGCCGCCGAGGAACCTGGGTAAGCTCAAAAGTAGGAGCACGCAAGTTAAAAGTAGACCGTTGCGTTTACAGGGGTGTGTCTCACCACCACTTTATTAATATGTGGAGGTTTACATGGATGAAAAAGATGTTAATCACAATCCAGCTCAACCTGATAACCTCTCTGACCTGAACTTGACCTCTTTTCCTGCCTCGGGGAAGAGTAATTTATAAAATATGCTCCAGAGGAACAACCTCAATTTGATCTGCAGTTTCTGTGAGGACTTAGTCTCATTTGGTGCAGGTTTCCAAGGCCTTTATTTTAATTAATATGCAGGTCTTGGGGACGTTTTGACCTGCTTCGACACCAGATGTCTCTGAGTACTGCGAGATAAAGTCACATTGGAGACAGATGCATGGCCAGAAAAGCTATTGACCTCTTTGCTATGTGAAGTCTAAATGATCTCAAATCTAAAGGGCAGAATGTGAATCTGTGAAAAGAAAATGTGTGATATTCCTTGTTGAAGGAAAAAAAACTCTAATGAACTAACTAATGAATGTTGATGTGCTGCTAAAATACTTCATCATAACCAGCTGACTTGCGGCCTGTCCGCCACAGTCGCTCTTTAATAACATTAGTGGCCGTCTGGAGTGCTGCCAGCAGAGATGAGGAGAAACAACCAGCTGCGTCGCCCCACCTCGCCTCACCGCAGCCCCCGTCCCCGGCATTCTGCACATTCCCTCTCCCCCATTAACCATCGCTTTCAATTACACTCAAATGGATATGACTGGACTTTTAAAGTGGACGCTGGTTCTGGCAAAGTGCAGCGCACGCTCTGCATCATGATAACTCGTCTCTCTTTCTCAGGCCAGTTATCCGGTCTGGGGGGGATCGGTCAGTCAGGATCCAGCAGCTGGAAGCCCGGTCCTTTAGACCTGGTTGGTCGACAGAGATCATCCTCGGACCCCCCCAACATGCACCCTCCCGCCCCCCCCATGAGACTAACTTCAACCATAGGTATGGACCCCAGCAGACTCTTCCCTCCCTCTTATTAAAACCACTCCTGCAGTGAAGGCCTGCGAGGGCAGAATAGTGTTTTAGAAAATGTGAGGAGACTTCAGTTTAATTTTCATTTTCATCCAGTTACCAAGGGACATATGCTGTAAATTAGCTGCTGGGTATGAGTTTCACATTTTTAAAAGTTAAACTCAATCGTATTATATTGCAATGAAAGTTACAGTTCAGGGACAGAAGAATTCATTACTTCTACAAAAAAAATCATACTCTTTAAAATATGTGGAGCAATGATGCATGCATGCAAAAAACATGCATCACTAAAGCCCAATGTGACATCATAATATATTTTCTCTAATTGGTAAGGTTCAATGGTGTTTTCCGTTTGCAAAGATTTAAAACAAAAAACAGTGATGGTGTGTGTCACTGTGCGTCTCAGGTCTGGGTCCTGCTCCTGTGGCGAAGATGGAGGCCATGACCATACAGTCCAAGTCGGGACAAGGACCACTGGGGTCCAGAGCGGCGCCGCCTAAATCCCCTGCAGGGTAAGAACAACAAACGTCTGCATCTGTAACTACAGTGTGAACATGTTTAGTACAGTCTGTGTTCAGTTGTGTTTTTGCAGATTCATTAACCACACAAGGAAACAACAGATTTATATAAGTCACTACAAACACACAGGAGCATCATGGGATGTGTGTCTCACTGTTGTCCTGTAATGTGGCGTTTGTTTCCCCGAGACAGATGAGCCTACACGGCTGATGTTTAGCCGCTTCATTAGTTCCCAGGCTAAACTGTGCGGCGAGCCAGACGACTAATAACTCTCCTCCGCAGTCGCCCTTTTGTCTTTTTATCTCCCACTGGGCCAAAAGTGCTATAATAAATCCTTAACAGAGCTGCTGAGTCTTGGAGAGTTTTCTGTTAAATTCATGTCTTCATACAACTCTAATAAGAGCATGTTTTGTTTCTGTTTGTTTGTTTTGCAGCAATGATAAAAGCTTCAACAGGGGACCTCTAAATCGGACAGAATCTATCGAAAGGCCAGGTGAGTATGCAGATAAGAGGGGCGCAATATCTGCATCCGTCCAGCTCACGGAGAGTCACATTCATTGTTTTATTATCTGTCGAGACCCGTTTCTTCAGTGGAAACGTGGGATGTTGTGTTGTCGTTGTGATATAATTTCCTCTTCCCGTTCCAGCTAAGGAAGTGCCAGGATGCCCCCAGAACTCCATAGGTCAGTCCCTGCCTCCAGCCCCCATGCCGAGGAAGGCCTACCCGGTGAGTTCCCGCGTTCTTATCCTCATTGTGATCCAGAGATCGTTGATTGCAAACAGCTTGTTCATTCATGCCGTTACGCCGATTCACTGGCGGCTGATTTCCCAAGTCATTGCTTATTCCGTTATTAGCGTTGCGCAATTCCCCCCAGCACGCTGCGGGTCGACCTATTGTCTCAGTCTTTCCAGCGTCCACTTGTGCAGTAAATTTCCTTCCTGTGAGCCAACGGGCAAAAACTAATTTCTCCATTTTTTTTTTTGTAAAGAAGCTGTTTAGCTCTCCGTTAGGATCTTTTAAGTACAATGAACTGTCTTTAGTTTATAACTTTCTAGCCTACGGTTACAAATAACAATGAACGTTATGTTAGCTTCAGTCAGTGGGGACTCAGAGAGTGTCATGGCAACTTTTTCTTTGTGTTACACTAATTACACGTTATCGCCGGATGACTCCGTGGTTTTAAAGGTTTTACATCTGCTTTGTAATTCAAAGCGCTTTTAACTCTCAAAAAGAAATAAATTAATTTGGTCAGAGTTGTAAAAACTGAAAAAGAAGTACAATAAAGAATAAGTAAAAGAGGAGAGACAAATCATAAAAGTCAGGTCAAGTCGATTTGAATTGTATAGTCTTTTATTTCATTTTTATTTGTGTAACTTGCATGTAGGGCCTTGGTAAAACTTCCCTCAAATTACAAAAAAAAGGAACAATGCCAGATGATTAACTGTACATTGGTGTCGTGAGGAGCTTTGTAATGTAATCAGACACACTATAGTTATGACTCTTCACCTTCTCTGCGTAACTTGGCCTCATTTCCCAGTGATTTAAAAGAAAACAACAACAACCCTGTTTGTGTGCTTTGTTTAACTCCCAGAAGCAAAGGCCGAAGCGAGTGAAGGCCATCTACAACTGTGTAGCCGACAACCCGGACGAGCTGACTTTCTCTGAGGGCGAGGTGATCGTGGTGGACGGCGAGGAGGACCAGGAGTGGTGGGTCAGTATCTCTCACGCTCTTTTTTTTTTCACATTGTTGCATGTCCTCTGATGAAAACACAAAGCGCTCCCAGTCCAGTTCATGTCCTACTCTGGTCCCATTTTCGCCATGCGAATGTCGGCGCTCTTGGTAACCATGGCGGCCAAAGCAAAAAGCTATGACCTCACTCTGGCTGATGTCCCCTCCCTCCCCCTCTTTTTCCGCCTGCTGCTGCTTCCTCTGTGGAGCCCCTTGTGTGAACATCAACCAGCTGCAGCTTGTTTTCCTCCGAGCCACCTCTGCAGAAATGACCGTATTTAGTCACTCTCCCTCCGTCCCTGGTTGGACCCTAAAGTCCCCCGAGGGTCCCTGCCATGCTGCCTCCCTGTCGTGCAATCAGCAGCGTTCTCGCTCTCTGTGCGTCTGAAACATCAAAATGAAAGCGCAGTAATGAGGCTGCACAGAGGAGGTGAAGTCAGCTGGAGTAAGTGTCACTGCAGGCTTTCTGATGGAAGTTAAATCGGTTTCTCAGCTGGAAAACTCTCATTTGACTCAACCCACCAAGTTTCATTTTTATAGCATGTCTAGAAATTACTTAGAGAAGTAAAATAAACGAGAGACGGATGTTTACTTGTTTGTAGCAGCAGAGTTTTAAGTAGTTTCTATGGTTTCAGCTCTAACTGTGTCAACAAATCTCTCATCATTGTGCATTTATTTCCTCAGTGGCTTGTCATGTCTCACTTTTAGCCCCGTCTAAACATTGTTGGAGCAGAAACATGTCCGAGCTTTTTACTTTCAGGTATAGGAGACGTTTAAAATGACTTAAATGGACATAATAAGTTCTGTCTTCTTTATCGGACAAGGTAATACAACGTGGGAATGTCATTTTAAATGTTATGGAGATATCTCTTGTGATTTAGCCTCCAGTAGGTGGTGTTTAGCGGGGCTGGATGTTGGCACTGATCTCCCGATTCAGTTTTGATTCAGAAAGTCAGAAAGATTGTTGAAGATTAAGTTACGTGAGATAAAAATAAAAAAAATAAAAAAGCAGTTCTCAGATGTTATCTTGACATATGACCTCTGATATGTTGTAATAACTTGCTTGATCCACTATGTAGACATTCTGCACATCATGCGTCCCAAAATCTACCATTTATCACAAGTATTGACGGTGTGTACACAAAATATAAAGGCAGTAGTGCACATTCAAAGAGAAACAACAGGTCAATCTTCTGATTTTTGGGAATCTATATTGAATCATTCTTTAGTGATCAATTGGAAAAATCTACGTTTTTTTTTTTGTTTGTTTTTTTTTACCCGCCCAAGTGTTTAGTGGTGTTTTAGTTTTGTGTGTGTGCTTTAGTTGACTCATTTAGGTCAAAGCAGTCAAATGATTTAGAGCCTCACTTTCAGTAAAACCCAGCTTGACTCTGGCTCTGAAGATGTTCAGAGTCGATGCTGCCTTCTCTGATCCTCTGACGTCTCCTCTGTCCTCCTCCTCCACAGCTGGGCCACATCGAAGGCGACCCGGTGAGGAGAGGAGCCTTCCCGGTCACGTTCGTGCACTTCATCGCCGACTGAACGGGCCCCATCATCAGCGTCGACGGCCTCCGCCCCCTCGTCTTCGTCCCTCTCCTCCTCCTCCTCAGCATTTGTGATCGCCATCTTCACTGACATCACTGGCGAGCCCGTTTTTTTTTTTTTTTTTCTTTTTTATTAAAGCGCCACCGCTGCATCATCACCTGGGCTGCAGCCTTTTTGTGCGGGGCGTCGTCATGGCAACCGTGGGTGTCAGGACTCTCGGGGGCCGTGTGTGGTTTTTAACGCTTGCTGTCAATGTTCCCGACAAAGACTCTTCAAGGTTTAAAAAACAAAAAACAAAACGATGATTGTAGTGAATGACCTCGCGCAATAAATGCACTTTCCTTGTCTTTACCCTCGTTACAACATGAGACGACATGTGACACAATGAAGGTTGTATGTACAGTATTCAATTCATCGACGCTCCTGAAAGAAGACCACAGCGATGTAATTTATCTTCCCAACAACTATAAATGTGAACATGCTTACATTCCACCTGTCACCTCTGCGCATGACGACTTACTAACTTTGCCTGCTTATATGTGCGACCTTGCAACTTCGCAGTAGGCCTCCCGTGTGGAGGGTTTCCTAATGGTGCTAAAAGTTAACCCCTGGAATATATGCTAGAAGCTGCACCCGAGGGAGCTCTTCCCTGTCCCCGTTTCAAACACGGACTGTCGTCGAACAGGGCGAAAATAATGTAAAAATAGCCTCCGACTCATCGCGCCTGGGAGAGGCCGCCGTCTCACAAGTGTGTGGAGTGACAGAGCTGCAAATGACTTCCACGAACGCTTCTTCACACACACGCACGCTGCCTGTACTGTTTCATCATGGAGGAGGATATGTATTGAGCAGCACCACTCCAGTTCTTCCTCCTCTACTGTTTTTAGGTGAAACTGATGAGGCCGAGTGGAGCAGCAGCAGCAGCAGCCAGTAATTACCTTCATGTTGAGTCTGACACCTCGGGCTGACTTTGTCTGTCATCTGCCTTATTAGAGGAACAGGAAGTTTGCGTGTGTGCGCGTTGTGTCGTCTGCACAGAATAAGCTGAGAATGAAATATGGAAGTAAGAGGAAATAAAAAAAAGAGAGAGAGAGAGGGAATATGATGAAAAGCTGGAGGTCGCTCTGTGACTTTTGTCGCTTCCTCTTGTCTTTGAGAGCCCTCAGACTCTCATTTTCACTCATAAATGAGCTGAAACTGTCTTTGACGCTCTCTATTCAACCAGACACAGAGAAAAGAAGTCTCCTTCCAACAGCTTAAACCTCTTATTTCTGGGGTCCTGTAATGTAGAAAGATTATCAATAGTGTTATGAAAGAAATATAAAACATTCAATGTAATTAACTTCATTTTGGTTGCAGAGCAACTTTGTTTCTGTTCATAATGTTGATATTTAGGCATTTAACCTGAGACCAGAGCCTTCCACAGATTTGTGAATGACCAGAGGAGAAGCATGTGAATCGTAGCTGATCCACTCTCTTCATCTTGTAATATTCATTAATATGAACTCACTGGAAACAGGAAGATTTAATAATCTATTCGTGTAAATAGATTTGGTTTTGTTCTGTTGATATTTAAATGTAAAAGAAGAACAAAAGACAAAGAGCAGAGTTAACCTGAGCAGTGAATGTGTTTTAATGCGCTGTGGTGATGAGTAGATACGGATCATGACCTCAGCTGGACCTGTATGTATGTATGTATGTGCGTGTGTATGTGTGATTGTGTGTGTCCATTTGTGTTTTCAGCGTACACACACATATGGGAAAATAAACTTCATTCATTCTCATTAACTGTCTGTGGATCACTGCATCGACTCTTAACTCTATTGTGCAAGTAAATGGGAAAATGAAACTGGAATAATAAAATATGAAATAATACAAAGCTTTGGTCTGTTTCTTAAAAGTGTTAATGACTTTATGATCCATTTGTGCAAAATAATCATGCCTTCTGTAAGTGAATTATTGCTGGCAGGACAACATCTTTTCAATCTGAGGTCCTTTGTGTGCACATAATTGTTAAATCTAATGACCTGCATCTCAGAAACATTGGACTGCTGTGTTTCTTGTCAAAGTAAAGGTCAGATGATGTATCAAGAGCTCCCTCTGATGGGGAGTATTTCAGCATTTCAGAGTGTAAAAACAAACACTGACCGAAATATATATGAAATAGGTAAAAAAAACTGCAGCAATTCATGATTAAAAAAATGTTCAGAAAAAAAGAGGAAACTGAAGAAAAAATGAGAAAAGACATTTTGATCAGTAAATTATCACCCTCTTTTCCTTTATTGTACCATCAGATTCTTTCATATCCTTTCAACTTTTCAACAATTTCAACTAATTGTTGACAAGGAGGGCACAAAAAAGTGCACTTATTTCAAGGTGAAGTCAAGTTAGTACCATGACTGTAAACATGTAAACAGCCAGCTTGCATTTCTGTGGTTTCACCAAGTCTAATTCATCTGATGCATTTTTTTTTATCACAACATAAAAACAAAGAGTTAAAAAATATCACAGAACAACATCAATCTTTTGGTACCATGAAATTTGCAGCATAAAGAAACTTAAAACAGGATTCAATGAAAGTAAAAAAAAAAAACGTGTAAATCTCACAAATAAAAGTCAAATAAAAGTATCGGCTCACGTGGGTGATAAAATATCTGAACTGGACCACAAGTAAAGCATTTTATATGTTTATATGATGTACCTTCAAGTCAGAACATGACTGCTATTGTACCAACACTGAAAACACATACAAAAAGGATATTGAAACTTAAAAAAAGGATCAGAGTGGTTTCAACATGAAGAGAACAAAACTGTGCATCGTCGTCGGACCTGATGATCATCTCCCATGAAAAACCACATGCTGACACATCTGATTAAAGACGGGCTTCAACACTTTGTACCATCATTTATATTAAATACGATTGATTGACGTGACAGTGCTTTAACCATTTCCCCTTTTTTATAAACTTGTTTTTTTTACTCTTGGCTTAATGTGACATGCCAAAAGAAGAAGTGAGGTAAAGGAAACAAATGTCCACGGAAATGATTCAGACAAACTCACGGCAGCTCTGTCTCAGCTGGAAAATGATGGGAAGGTGACGGCTACGTGCCGCTAACTATGACTTCACCATTGGGACAAAAGGCTTGAATCATGTTTTCCTGCAAACTAATAGTGAAAACACACGCGGATGATTTGGCCTGCAGCTGATCTCTGTCAAAGAAGTTAAGGGGAGGAAAAAAAATAGGGAAATGGTCTTTTTTTTGTCACTCGCAATACAGTCATGGTTGTCTCCTGATTTACTGGCTTAGCAGTTGTTTTGCGTCTCCTCTCCTCAGGACTTGTCCGATGTCAGAGCGCAGTCGAAAGAGGCCGACAGCACCTTGCAGATGGACTGAGCTTGTTCCTGTTTTAGACAGATGGCCGAGACAAAAACCAGTATTTATTAACAGGGAAGATTGTTTTTCTTACTTTTTTTTCCTGCCCTACATCAAGCTTTGCTACACTCACCGAGCTGCTGCACTGGTACACCCAGATGCTGCACTCCTCCTGCTTCGCATCGGTGGTTTTGAGAGCCAGGAGGTTCTTCCCGGCTCCCAGGCCATCATCGTAACACAGCATGCGCACAATCAGGTACAGAGGGTGGCGGTGCAGCACGTCCTGGACACAAGTGCGATTAAAAACACTTCATTACGGCCTCATTAAATCAGGCATACATTGATTAAACCTGTGTATTATGTGTTGAATCTGAGCGTTGCATGATATGCTGCAAATTCACACTGCATCAGTTCAACAAATAAAGAGAGATGAGACATTAGAGTCAGCAGCTTTGTGCAGAGCGGTGTCAAAAATACAAATGAAGGCCGTGCCGTTTGGCAGATGAACCAGCAACACTGCACAGTCCAACCGATGATTACTCCATCTGAAGTACCGTACATCACTCATTTACCACTTACACACTGGTCCAGCGAGGCCACTTTGACTCCGTACTTTGACACTCCCAGAATCATCTCCTCGTCTCCGGGCACGAAGGGCAGCTTTCCATCTTGCTGATGAAAAGGAGCAGAATATTTATGGCCTCTTTTCTATAACAACATTAATGATGCCGCTCCAGGTTTTGACCCCCCCCCACACACACACACACACACACACTTCTCCGGGCCTCTTACCTGAGCGGTGTCAATATAGTTGATGAGGTCCAGGGGCTCCTGGAGAGTCCTGCTCATGTCAAACTGCAGCTTCTCGATGGCTCCCACATACTTCACCCGGAACTCAGCGCAGGTGTCCGACGTGCTGTTACCTGCAGGGGGCGTAGATCGAGTGGTTGGTTAGAAATGAAAAGGTGAGAGAGGAGGAGAAAGAGGAGGGGAGAGATACCGACCTGAGCTCTTGGTAGAATCTGTGTCAAGGCTGGCAACGGTGCTCGATCTGGAGAGGCCCCCCAAACTGGAGTCCACAGACTACAGGGAGTCAGAAACATGAGAGGGTGTTCAGAGGAGGAGGGAAAGTGGCTTTGCTGTGACATTGATGTGTGGGTGTTTGTGCGATCATTTACTTTGCTTTTGGTACTGATCTCGCTGCTTTGTGAGCTGCTGCTGCTGTGGCGCTTTTTAACTTTTCGGAACATCCTTCAACATGACGACCGCATCCAACCCTCCAGCCTCGCCGACCTGAACCATCAAGGATCACAGCGTTTAACACACGACAGGATCACCTCCTCAAGTCTCAACAGAGATCAGTAATAAATTAATGTGGATCACAGCTTAATCCATGTTCCAGATAATGGATAAATAATGGACCTGCAGCTATACAAGTGTTAGTTAGTTAATCTTTGTTTATTCTGGGTGTTTCAGTAAGATTAAGATCTGCTTTGAAAGACAAACCTGAAAAGAAGCACAAGAAAATTCTGTCACAGAAATCATCACATACTAAATTCTGATCAAAAGAACCTTCAATATAATTACAAACTTGAAAGTTTTCATAGAAACTTAGTTTGCAAAATCTCACAGAATAAAAGTAGAGTCCCACAGAGACGTTCCACTGAAATTTTACAGCAATATTTCAAAAACTGCACTGGAGAGTATAAACTCCCCCAAAAAATCAAGTCATATTTAATTTTCACCAAGCATTTTGTTAACATAACTTTGATTTATAGATGACGTATAAATGTTTCACTAATGACTCAGCCTTTAATTGTAATTGTGGCAGGGTGTGTTAAAGCATAGATAGATACAAAGGGGGGCAATAATAATAATAATAATAATAATAATAATAATAATATGCTGATACAGTCTACAGCTGACAGAAAGTGCTGCATCTTAATCTTATTTTTGTTATCGATTAATCTGCTGATTTTTTATTACATTTCATTTAAAACATGTGAGAAGCTCATCACATGCATTGGTTTGTAGCCTAATCCCAAAAATATTCTGTTTATTACAATGCAAAACCAACCAATTATCAAATTAGTTGCAGATCATTTTCAACCACTGAACTTATCAATCAAAAGACTAACAAACACTCCCTCTTTGGTTATTATAGGACTGAGTAAATGTTAAAGGCCTTTCCATGCTGTTGATTGAGCTGTAGGTAGACTGCATATTAATGTATAATATATTTCTATATGCATTTGTGGTGTAAAGTAAAAAAACAGTCACTGCTGGTGAAGCCACATAAAGTGACACCAGCTGAACCGGACACCATTTGATGTGTCACACCTGCTGCTGCTGTAACAACATCCTCCACCTCCATCATGTCAAGCCAAAACCTCACTGATGGAGGCGAAGGGTTGGACCTGCACCGGCTTCAGGAGAGAAACCGGCCAGCTGAAGCACCAGGTCGGACTTCGACTCCTCTTTTGACCCCGAACAGAAAGCTCGTCTCGACGGTTCACCAACTTTACTGTAACACCCCCAAACTCATCTCACTCCACCTTAAACGCCCCCACTTTACTTTCACTCTGAAGTTTAGGCACTTTCGCGGGAGGGTGGCGGACACAAAGATATTCAGCAGTTTAGACTTACCTGTTTGTATTATAGCCGTCTCTCTGTGCGGTTTAAAGTTGATTTTCTTCGCAGCAGCTTTCTGTTTACCTCCAGTTTGACTCTTCAGTTTCGCAGCCTACACCCAACACCGCTTAAAGGGGCCGCGCAGACCACCGCTCAAAAAGTTTAACACTGAGCAAATGTTGGATACACGTATATATTTAAATGTGTAAAAAGTTTTTTTAAATACACATATTCACGATTCGAGTGTCGCTTTAGCATTTATTTATTTTATTCGTGTTAATTGGTCCTTTTCGGAACATTTCTCGCCCGCTCTCGATTCACGTCGGCGGTGTTTTGGCGCAGCACCGGAAGCGTGACGTCCGCCCGCCTGGCCCCTCATTCATTCAGACAACAGAAATGAGCAGGTTTGATATGTTTTGATCAGCATCTCACCCCTTGACTCGGATGGCGGCCAAACGCAAAGTGGAGGTGATCGTCCCCGCGGAGGAGAGCGACCAGCTGCTCATCCGCCCGCTGTGAGTCCATTTTGTTTACATTTCTTTAGAGAAGTACATCCACTAACATGCACTGTGTTCAGCTTGAATACTGTTTTCTCATGCAACTGCAGGGGCGCAGGTCAGGAGGTTGGGAGGTCATGCATCATCCTAGAGTTCAAAGGGAGGAAAATTATGGTAAATCATTTTTATTTAGTATAATTCATTTATTTGTATTGATGTAATTTCCATTATGACTGTGTGCTGCTGTATGGCTTTAAACATGTCTATGTACATCACTATACATTAAAGTGTCAAACAATGGTCCTTGAAAATGGCAAATTCTTTGTTTTTATTTATTTTATTGTTGTTTTATTGTGTCTTGAGTATTATTGAGTGTTATTGTAGTTGAGAGACATAAATGAAATAATATATGTGTTTTGGCAGCTGGACTGTGGTATCCACCCCGGCTTGGAGGGAATGGATGCTCTCCCCTACATAGACTTGATCGACCCAGCTGAGATAGACCTGCTGCTCATCAGCCAGTGAGTCTTTCCTCCTCTCTGTTATACTAATGATAATAATAAACTTTGTTTTTATACTACTTTTCCTTCAAGAAATGCAGCCCAAAGTACTACAATGAAGAAATGACATAGAGTGTGTCACATGAAAATGTACACATAGAAAAAGCATAAAAACAGGGACTGAAGGCCATAACTAATGTGAAATAAGATGGAAAATAAAACCCTCTTGATGAAAATAAGATCAAAATAAAGATTACAAGGGGAGTTAATGTCAAAATACATATAAAATTAAAATTGAAAAATAAAGTCCACAAAATGATAATCATAAATTAAAATGAAAATAGATCCACTAAAATACAAATACAATGCAAAAAGAATGCATCAAGTCATGTAAAATACAATATTATAAAACAGGTGTAATAGTGGATAAGTACAAAAAAGAAGTGCAAAATGAGATTATATTCTGTGTATAATCTGACGTATCCTCTCGTCAGTTTCCACTTGGATCACTGTGGAGCTCTGCCCTGGTTCCTCCAGAAGACCAGCTTTAAAGGCAGGACCTTCATGACGCACGCCACCAAGGCCATCTACCGCTGGCTGCTTTCAGACTATGTCAAAGTCAGGTAGGAGCAGGACCATCGTCACCGTCATCTGACGCTCCTCTAAAATAATAACTGTGGCCTCTTCAATAATTCGGTCTTTGCTTTGTTGCAGTAACATTTCAGCAGACGACATGCTGTACACGGAGACTGACCTGGAGGAGAGCATGGATAAGATCGAGACCATCAACTTCCACGAGGTCAAGGAGGTGGCTGGAATCAAGTTCTGGTGCTACCACGCCGGTCATGTGCTGGGAGCTGCCATGTTCATGATTGAAATAGCTGGAGTGAAGGTAACAACAGTTTCAGAGAGTCCTGTTGATGTATAAAATCTCTGAGGTCACTTAACAAGTCCTTTGTCTGTCTGCTTTTCCCCCCCGAAGCTGCTGTACACAGGAGACTTCTCCCGACAAGAAGACAGGCATCTGATGGCAGCTGAGATCCCCAGTGTCAAACCTGACATCTTAATCATAGTACGCTGAAAGAAACTTCACATTGAACACTAAATTTAACGGTTCTCTGGGTGAATACATTATGTTAAATCTTGTTAATTGTTCCTGCAGGAGTCGACCTACGGCACGCACATCCATGAAAAAAGGGAGGAGCGGGAAGCTCGGTTCTGTAACACAGTCCATGATATTGTCAACAGAGAAGGCCGCTGTTTAATCCCTGTCTTTGCTTTGGGACGAGCCCAGGAGCTGCTGCTAATCCTGGGTGAGAAATCGCGTGTGACCAACAGCACTGTCAACACTTACAGTCCTTTATCACGCTTAATATTTGCACTATATTATGCTTCTTTAAGGTTTATACGTTGATGTATTTCACATTCTCCTCTAGATGAGTACTGGCAGAACCACCCGGAGCTCCACGACATCCCCATCTACTACGCCTCGTCCCTGGCTAAGAAGTGCATGGCCGTGTACCAGACCTACGTCAACGCGATGAACGACAAGATCCGCAAGGCCATCAACATCAACAACCCGTTTGTCTTCAAGCACATCAGCAACCTCAAGGTAGAGCGCTCTACAGACTCTAGTTTTTAGGCTCATCTCCACAACAGGGTGCTGAATGTTGTTAACTGCGGTCCTCTCCAGAGCATGGATCACTTTGATGACATCGGTCCCAGTGTGGTGATGGCGTCTCCGGGTATGATGCAGAGCGGCCTCTCCAGAGAGCTCTTTGAGAGCTGGTGCACTGATAAGAGGAATGGAGTGATCATCGCCGGATACTGCGTAGAGGGGACGCTGGCCAAGGTCAGACTGCAGCAGATGGGATTTTGTTTTGGGTTGACGACAGACAGATACATCTGAGTCTCTATACTATATAATCTGCTTCTGTTGTGGTGTGTTTTGTGCTCTATGCAGCACATCATGTCGGAGCCGGAGGAGATTACCACCATGTCGGGACAGAAGCTGCAGCTGAAGATGTCCGTGGACTACATCTCCTTCTCGGCCCACACAGACTATCAGCAGACCAGCGAGTTCATCAGGGCTCTCAAACCCCCGCACGTGGTAAGAGGGAGAAAAAAAAGCAAAACATTGATTGATTCGTATTTAATATTCCCTTCAGTCACGTCAGCTGTAAAGAAAAACCCTCAGTTTTTCCGGCTTCGTGTTTTCTCATCAGATCCTGGTCCACGGGGAGCAAAATGAGATGGCTCGTCTGAAGGCCGCACTGATCAGGGAGTATGAGGATAACGACCAGGTTCACATCGAGGTCCACAACCCGCGCAACACGGAGGCCGTCACCCTCAACTTCAGAGGAGAGAAACTGGCCAAGGTCAATAAACTGCCTTTTTTTTATATTCCTCCTTTTCATATATTTTTATGTATTTCATGTAATGATTATTGCCTGTATTAGATGACACCGTGCTGACATTACGCTATCTCATAAATCCATCCATATCAGGTGATGGGCTCCTTGGCTGATAAGAAGTGTGTTCAGGGACAGAGAGTTTCAGGCATACTGGTTAAAAAGAACTTCAACTACCACATCCTCAATCCCTCTGACCTTTCAAGTAAGTACTTTTTTTTTTAATTCACCAAACTGTCCTTTCAGAATAAAACAGTTTTCTGCCCACTGTCTTCCTTTAATATTTGACAAGTGAGACATCATGAAGTGGCGCTGTGTGTGTGTGTGTGTGTGTGTGTGTGTGTGTGTGTGTGTGTGTGTGTGTGTGTGTGTGTGTGTGTGTGTGTG
>JBAJHX010000115.1:11613701-11656854 GCA_037176925.1 Amniataba percoides
GTGTGTGTGTGTGTGTGTGTGTGTGTGTGTGTGTGTGTGTGTGTGTGTGTGTGTGTGTGTGTGTGTGTGTTTTTGCAGCGTACACAGAGCTGGCCATGAGCACAGTAAAACAGTCCCAGGTCATCCCCTTCACTGGACCTTACTCGCTGCTCGTCTGCCACCTGAGGAACCTCACCGGTGAGACAGAACCACAGAAAGTTTTCACGTTTGCCGATTTTGAGTTTACACCGTACTGAGGTGTGCCGGTCTTTCCTCTCGCCTCAGGCGACGTGGAAGAGATGGACGGGACGGAGAAGAACACTTTGAAGATCTTTAAGAACATCACTCTGAACCACGAGGCCGGCATGGTGCTGCTGGAGGTGAGCAGGCAGGCCGGTTTAACCAGCTGTGGTCCTGATGCAGCAAAGGAAGACTGACTTGGCCCCCCCTTTGTGCTCTCATGTGTCTAATCACAGACGTTTGTGTGGTAACTTCATGAGCCACAATGTCATTCTACTTAATTTATGCATGTCTCAGATTTTAGTGTGAAAATTACACTGTGAAGTTCAGAGATTGGTCCTCTGTGTTAGTGAGCTCTTTCTGCTGTTTAATGAGTTCTTTTACTTTTGATACTTGACTTTTGCCAATACTTTTTTTTTCACTTTTACTAAAGCAAAATTTTCAGGACTTTTACTTGAAACAGAGTATTTATGTGTGTGTTTTTCTACTTTTACTTTAGCAAAAGCTATCAATACTTCCATGAGTTTTTTTTAATGGCTTCAATCCCTCCCAACAGCCTTCTCTCTTTGTGTCCTGTTTCAGTGGATAGCTAACCCCCTCAATGACATGTACGCCGATGCAGTCACCACTGTAGTGCTGGAAGTCCAGTCAAATCCGAAGGCACAGAAAGGTCAGTATGGCAATCAGCCACTAGTGTTGTTTATCCTCATCTTTTGTTTATGGTCCGTGGGAAGCATACAACACAGTAATCGTGTTTTACTTGAACCCATTTATTAAGAAGCTTATTGTATTATGTCTTGTTTTGGCCTCGTACTTTGCTTTTATGAATTTCTGTTCTTACTTGCAGTCATGGAGACCCACAGTGCCATTATGGACATGGACGTCTTCCAAACTCGACTACTGGTCATGTTGCAGTGAGTGACACCATCAAGTCAGTGTGTTTGAAATCTGTTAACCTGTAGTTATAAGCACATACCTGTCTCTGTCTTTAGGGACATGTTTGGAGAGGAATGTGTGGATTTCAGCGATGGTAAAAACATCTCAGTGACAGCAGATGGGAAGACGGTTCACATTTGCTTGGAAACGAGGGTGAGAAGCAGAAAATAACAATGATACATGTACTGCAGGATTGTTGTTTTTTTCCATCTTTCTCATCGGCGTCCTCTCCCCCGATCAGTCGGTGTGTTACGAGGATGAGTGCACGGAGGACGACTCGCTGAGAGAGATGGTGGAGCTGGCGGTGCAGCGGCTCTACGACGCCCTCAACCCGGTCATCTGAGAGCGGCGACAGGCCTGCACGCGTGTTCAGAAGCGGTTAGGATGAGTTAAGAGGGGACAGAAGTTCTCATGTTCAGACATCACTCAAAGGATGCGTTTAAAGTTCGCAAACAACTTGTGTTTGAGTGCTAAAAGCTGGATAGCCCACGCTCAAGAATCTGCTTAACAGATAAGTCGGACTCACTTCTACACTACCGTGGTCTATTGTGTTTTAACCCATTTTTAGTCCAAACAGGTTAGATGGACAGATCTACAGATGTGAATCATTCAGCACTTCTTCTGTTGGGTTTGGTGTGACTGACGGGCTTGATGGCCAATCAGAGTCCCATCTTGTGAATGGAATCGGGGAAAACTTGATAGATGTTTTTTTTATTTTCATTTTAATTTATTGACCATTAGGGAAAGTTTATGTACCTTGACCATGGAGCTACCATGTAAAAAAAAGAAAATAAGCTGTGTAGATAAGATTTGTTCTCAGATTTTAATGTTTTTTTCCTACACAAGCACTTTTAATTCCAGTATAATTAAGAAGTTTAATGTGTATGTGTAGCTACACTGTAGGTTTGTTTAACTTTGTTACTAATGTGCACTGATAACAGACTTTACCTTTGACTGTGACGTGAAATTTCTAAATGCACTGAATGTTTGTGTTAATTACATGTTTGAAACAGACCTTTACAAAGACGTGTGTGCGCATTTGATCATTCATCAATGACATTATATCAGTCAGCTGTTTCATCGAGTTGTGACAAAAATGTTTTTGAAATTCTGAGTTAATCGAAGACGCTGATGTTAACCAACAAAAGAGCCGAGCAACATTTGTTTCCCGGGTTCTGACGGGTACTGCTCATGTGTCATTTATTAGTTAAATATCTGCATAATACAGCAATTCGTTTTTACAATAACTATTATCATCACATTCTTTAACTATCTGAGCACAAACCCAAAACTCGCATAATGCCTCTGTGTAAGAGGCATCTCTTACGCGTCCCTGCAGGATATTGCTACAAACATTTGAATAAATAGCAACACATTGAAACGTAATCAAGACTTTCATCATTAAAAATAATGAAATCTGCCAAAGAGATAACTTTATAACCGAACTTCCAACCTCTGAATCTTTCTCTATTACCTTAATGCCTTCTTCCATCATTCAATTACATATGAATCTTGACATTTTTAGACCATTTTACTTTGATCTTTTCATTGGTTGCTTATATTTGACTTCAAGCATTAGTGAACGTTGAAACACTTAAAAACAATACGGGGATAGAGAAGGGATTTCCCTCCAAGCAGCTGGGAGTACGATCAACCGCGTATCAATTGAGGGAAGAACCAGTGAATCATCTCAACAACTGGAGAACAACTTTTAAGGCCCGCTGAGATGCAGACTGAGGATCCCAAACACATGAACGCTGGGGTGCTGTGATCATCACCTTCACGGTGCAGAAAACGCCACAGTGTCCTTTGACTCAAAGGATATTTAAAATCACAGTGTGCACATATAATGTTTCTGTTTCCCTGAGTGGAGAGCTCAGGAGTGAAGCAGACTTCGTGGTGTGAAATGGAGCCACGTTACTCCCAACGTGGTCTCCATCCCTCCTCTCTCCATCCTCCCTCCGCTGAGCTTCACCTCCTTGACGCGCTGAACATCAGGATCATGCCCACCATCACGGAGATGCCCACCCACAGCATGTTGACCGGGTCCTTCTCCCCGATCTGCCGCTCCTTCCTCTTCTGGATGTGCTCCCTGCGGGCCCGGAGGTCCTGCTGTCTCTGCAGCTGCTCGTTGTAGTAGCTCTTGAAAAACTCGTCGAAGTCGGAGACGCGCTCCCGCCTGTGAGCGTCCATCGCGGGCCGCCGGGCGTCGCCCTGCGCCCGCCCGGAGCCCCCCGAGGAGTCTTTGGCGGAGGGCCGGCTGGTGGCGGTGAGGTCGGCGAGGCTCAGCAGGCCCCGGTCGTACTTCTTCCGCAGCGCCTTGTTGCCCAGCACCGTGTAGGCCTCGTTGATCTCGGAGAAGCGGAGCGTGGCCTCGTCGCTGCCGGCGTTTCTGTCCGGGTGGTAGGCGAAGGACTGCTTGTAGTAGGCGGTCTTGATCTGGGCCCAGGTGGCGGTGGGCGTCACCTCCAGGATGTCGTAGTAGCCGGTCTTGGATCTGTACAGGGGCTCGGACCGGTCTCCGTTGCCGCTGTAGGCTCGGACGGACGCGGAACGCCCCCAAAACAAAGTCCCGGACCCGGAGCCGAGCAGAGTCCTCTGAAAGTCCGCAGCCCCTCCGCACAGGAGCGGGGCTTTGGCGACGCTTAAAGCCTTGACAGACAACGAAAGCTCGTTGTTGAGTCCATTATAAATGTTTCCATTCCCCCACACGTTGTTTGGAGCAGCAAACAGCGGGGTTGTGTAAGCGTCCTGCGCGGCTCCGCCGGTCACTCGGCCCGCCGCCTGGTCGCGTCCACAGCGGTCACATTTCTTTATGTCACCCAACAAAAACCCCGCAGACAGAGACGAGCAGCGCAGCGCACTCTTCCCGTACCTGCTCCGGCCCTGCAGAAAGCAGCGGTTTCGTATTTGGAGAGCAAAGTCGTGCGCTCCCCGGCCGAGACGACGCCTGACCTCCGCCATGTTTACAGGGGAAGGAGGAGGAGACGAAGAAGAGCAACTTCCGGGAGGCGGAGAGAGGGTGGAGCCTCAGCAGCGCCCCCTCTGGAGGTGGAGGTCAAGATTATTTATTCACAACATAAAAGTGCTGGAAAATACAAAAAGAAGCCCCCACGAGTAAAAATGACTAAAGGTCCAAGATATAACAATGGAATTTAGTATATCGAATAAAATACGAGGAAAATATAATATAGAGATAATACTGTGGAGACAAATGTGCTGAAGTACTACAAGATTGGTAGTAAAAAATGTGTGTGTGTGTGTGTGTATCCTGTAAGATCATAATTAAACAACACAGTGATCAGTATGCTGTTCACTTTGAAAAATATATATAAATGTCCTTATTTAGGAAAAATAACAAAAGTAACATTTTGTTGTTATTCATCATCATCATCATCGAAATTAGGATTTCTACTGTACACCTTGCTAAAAACCAATCCATCCATTTTCTACATTGTAAAACATCTAAAATGTAAAAAAAAAAAAAAAAGAAGAAAAGAATAAGAAAAATTTCCTGATGAATAGGCTTTTACTGTGAAGTATGGTAACACTCATCCCCGCCCCTCACCGGAAGGTACTTTCATTCTCTGCAGACAGTTCCTACTTCAAACTGGTTCCCAGCTGCAGGCGCATGATGTCCAAGTTTAAAACAGTGATTTGGCCCAAAGTGATTATATTCGGAGACTCCATCACACAGGTGAGCTCGCGATGAAGAACTTTAATGTTATATCCTCAGATTCACATTTAGCTTGATACTCAGTTACCATTAGCTGTTAGCTTCAACAGTGATGTTGTGTCTTTCAGTTTTCATTTCAAGCCAATGGTTGGGGTGCAGAAATTGCCAACAAACTAGCGAGGTGAGTAGTTCTCATGTGTGGACTCTTGACTTGCAGCTTTGATTTCAGAGCTATGAACAGACATTGTATTTATTTAAGTCATGCTGCAACCACACTGATTTGTCTTTGACTAATGTCGTGACATTTTGTGCATTTCCCCTTCAGAAAGTGTGATGTTGTAAACAGGGGGCTGTCAGGCTACAACTCCAGGTGGGCAAAGATACTTCTTCCTCGCCTCATCAGCTGCCAGAGCTCCTCCGACAACGACATCGTTGCTGTCACTGTCTTCTTTGGAGCCAACGACTCTGCACTGGAAGGTACCAACTCACTCACTCAGCCTGTCAGGACAATTCAACACACACCACACACTCTCTGTACTCCTGTGTAGATGTCTGTTTTTTATTACATATGATGTGATATGAATAAAAAAAACTCCCTCCCTTTAAAAACTTCAGTACTGATCATACTATCATACTAACCACATTTAATGTATGCATATATCTGTATGGTTAGCGTCCAAGAAATCAGTATTCTTTACCATTATTTATCAACCAAGTTGATCCTTGATGTAGGATTATATTTTTTGTATCATTTATGAATATTTGGAGAGTTGTTTTTGCCCACTTTTGTTTCACTTTGTCGCTACAGTAAATTAAAATGAAATCACATCATATGTGTGCTTAATAGTACTGCATTTTCAAACCACCTCTAGAAAGTAAATTTGACCAATAGAAGCAAAGTGTTTTCCAAATCTTTAATATTTTATTTTAAAACAAATTTTAAACTAAATTTTGTCACATTTCCAGTCCAAACACACAGCATACCTGCTTAGAAAGACATGGGTATTTATCAGAAGGCAGAGAGGTCAAAGTAGATAAGACGCAGGAAAAATGTAGGACGCTGTGTGTTTGGATCTTGGTCCATTTATGGAAGCGTTACAATGGAATATCCCTTTTAATGTTTTCATACTGTGCATTTCACTACCAGGTATGTAGTATGATCCAAAAATGATTAATAAAACTTAATTATCCTTTGTCGTTCCGTCATGCAGATAAAAACCCCCAACAGCACGTCCCTCTGCAGGAGTATTCAGAGAACCTGAAGGAGATCACCAAGCTTCTGGCTTCAGCTGGAGTGTCAGCAGACAGAGTGATCTTCATCACTCCTCCACCTCTTCACGAGCCAGCCTGGGAGAAGGAGTGTATTTTAAGAGGTAACACTCATTTATGACTTCTCTCTCCTCTTGGTCTTGTTTGGTGGATCATCACACGGATCATATTTTACACTCCAGGCCCACAAAGATCAGATGTGCTCCTTCATGTCTATTTCAGGATGTCCCCTCAATCGACACAACTCTGTAGTGGGGCAGTATGCGCAGGCTTGCGTCCAGGCTGCCGGGCAGTGTGGCGCTGACGTCCTGGATCTCTGGACACTCATGCAGAAAGACGGACAGGTGGGTGGTCCTATGTTACACACCTCCAGATTAATTTAGAGATTCTTTAAGTCAACAGCAGCTACATCATGAACTTCTCGGTTCTACAGGCAAGTGTACAATTCAACTTACCAGGTATATACTAAAATTTCAAGTAATAAATTTACATGGAATTAAATTAAGCTTTTCTTTCTCTTTCTTTTCACAATTCTTTGTGCCAAACTACATAGTTCCTGTAAGGAAAATATTAGATGATTGTGGACTCATAAAGTCAAACACAGCTTAAGCAGAGCACAGAAACAGTCAATTGGATCATGATTTCTAGTTTAGTGAATTGGCAGTAAAAGTGTAAACCTATTTTACTGGATTTACAATCCTTTTTCAATATAGCACATATTGTATTGTCATTAAATATTTCAGATACCCTTTGTAATCTCACAAATGTCTCAAAATGAGCAACTAAAAGCATCACTCTTCATGTGATCAGACCCAGTTTTGAGATTCTTCATCATCTATCTCTAAGTTCATCATTTAATGTAAGCTGGCCTCTGACGTCCTCTGTTGTCCCTCTGCTCCGCTCTGCAGGACTACACGGTCTACCTGTCAGACGGGCTGCATCTCTCAGAGAGGGGGAACCAGTTTGTAGCTCAGCACTTGTGGGGGCTGCTGGAGAGCCGCGTGGCCGACCTGCCCTTCATCCTGCCCTACTGGGGGGAGGTGGACGCCAAGAGCCCCGAGAGCAGCCTCCTCTGTGACCAGTGAAGTGGGGGGGGTGTGGACTTTGGGAAAACCTCTGAGATATTCTCTGGAGAACAAAACACTCAACAGCATTCACGTGTTGCACTATAAGCCTCACACTGGACTGCATTCCTGCTGTGAAATAATGAAGCAGCTGTGATCTGTATCTCTAAAAGTGAGACTCTGTATTCATGTTTTAAAATGAATAAAGATTTTATTTTGAGATGTGTATGGATAATACAAGCAAGAAAAAGAAAACCATAAAGGAACTCAAAGGTGGACATTCATAGAAATGTTGGGAATTTACACATCATCAGAATATATGACACACAACTTCTTGTGGAGGAACAGTTCACGTCCATCCAGTAGGGTCAATGTTAGCTAGATTTTTTTTTCTTTGACCTACAGTTAAATATACATATTTTACAAGTTTAAACGTGAGACAGCAGGCAACAATGGTGGGATAGCATTAAAAATAAGAGAAAGCATAACTTGTATTGGCACATGGACAAAAAAAAACCCCAAACAAACAGGAAATAAGATTTGAGGCAATTTCTTTTCTATTTAAAATTCAGGATTGTCCAGATTCGTGTTCATCTCGTGGTACTTTTCGTGTCTTTTTGCACAGAGATAAAACAGCTTGGAATGGTTAGGCACAAATCAGAGAAGTTGTTGTTTCAAACGGGGATTAAAAAAAAGTGTAATACTGATGAGACTACCATTCAATCTTCGCACAGTATGAAATGTTGCATCCAAAGTGAAAAGGGGGTAGAAATAGATTCAGGCCTGCAATTATTCAAAGAAACAAAAGATGACACAGCACAGTAAAAACACATCTTTCCATTCTCCAGTGACATGAAAAATACTTACAAGTGCAATTATGACAGAAATTCAGGAAAATCTTTTTTAAAAAAGTCAAGCATCTGTGCTTGCTGCTTAATAGATCACACTGAACTGTGGGAAGATAACCACAACATCAATAATATTACACATCACATTGTTAAACAGTTAGTGGAGCAACAGTACTTGTGCACAAGCATTTAGAGGATGAAGCTGATGATACCGAAAGTCATGAACCACTATTACAGCTCTCACCATCTTTTTGTCACTGAAAACATTTGCATATTCAGAAATTAGCCGCCGGGTTACAAACCAAAACATAATTTGACTTTGTGATGTGTTCTAACAATCAACCCATGATAAGATTAATTTCTACAGGCAGACTCAGATCATTCTCCCTTCCTTGGTCAAATGAAGCCTAGAAGATCTGACTGGGTCTGACTGAAGAAGGCACAGGAGGCGATGTTTCACTCAGTAACTGAATTGTTTTGCATGATCTGAATGGTGGTTCAATCTTACCATCTGACTGAACAACATCCACATTTAGTCTCGCCTCCAATGTTGTAGGTCTGTTAAGTTCTGTTAAACATAACCTTCAAAATGTGCTGCTGTGACTTCCGATAAGAAAAATGTATGTAATGCTATGAGTATATTCCCTAAAACACATATTGCACTGTCTGATTGCTCTCAGCACTCTGTCTCTTTAGTGTCAATGCAGTCCTGCCTCTTGAGACGCCGCCGGTCCCTGGCTGCCGGGGTCTGCTCTGTCAGATCCTCGTAGGAGGATTTCGTAGCCGACGAGCAGGCTCCTGCGGTTGTGAAATCGTCCGACGGGCCCTCCTCTCCCAGGTGAGAGCCGCTGCTGGTGTCCTCCTGGATGGTGGCCATCCGTGGCCCCCCTGCGCTGTCCGGGGTGGGGCCGCAGCTCGGGCCGGGGGCCGGGGTATTGCTGCTGGCTGCGAGAGAGGCCCCGACCTGGCTCTGCTGCTGAAGCTGCGGGTGCAGGGAGGAGGGCGCGGTCCGGCCGGCGGAGGAGGAGGGATGCTGAGGAGGCTTGACGATGCGCACGGGCGCTGACTCGAGTATTTCTTGACTCTGAGGTAGCGAGACCAACATGTGAGACAGAAGCATGCCACAGATGATTATCTCAGACTGAGGTGGGACCCATTCCCTTTTTACTCTATCCTGCTTAAATTAAGATATTTCAGATATTTCTCCTGATGTTCTGTTTAAAATCATTAAGTTTATCAAAACCCTGGAACAGTTTCCATCAAACTTCTAGAGAAATTTAGTAATAGCTATCTGCTGCCCCCATCGAATTATCACCCCCATAACCCTTTTAAAGTGGGAATGAGTAAAAGAAACATTTCTCATGGTGTACATCTTGTGTCAAAGGTGTAACTAATATTAATAATGGCTGCAGTCCCTTTAGGAGCACAAGAACTCTGTACATGCTGGCTCTCTTGCAGGGCTTACTGTCCCATCCAAATGGAGTTAAGCCATCATTAATGTTATTAGTTACTCCTGTGCTTTTCCTGCATTTGAGTCAAAATGTCTGCCATGAGAAAGGTCCATAGAGGAATGTACCCTCAGTCTCAATGTGTTCCCAATCAAACCTAAAACAAAATTATAAATATACAACTTAACACAGTGCAGACAGCAATAAAAAAAGAAAAGGTAAATAAAAATAACAAACCACCTAAAAAGACATTACCCTCTTCTTGCTCTTGCTCTGAACAGCAGCAGATGCAAACTTAAAACGTTGACACACACTGCATCAGATTTCACAAAAGACGACAAGGTGCAACCTGTTCAGTCCTCTCTCTGTTTGAATACTCCTAAAACACAATCTTGCTTTCTTGATGTAATTTCTGATCAGACATGACTCTGCACGGCCCGTGCAGAGGAACGCGCTCATAGCTGTGCTCATGTTAAACTAATCGGCTCTGCTTTGAGCCTCTCGCTTCATCTCGCAGATGAAGCATGCATGTGAGGAAATGTGCGAGCAGATCAGTGATTACGTCAAGGAGTAAGTGACTGCAGGAGTATCCCAAACGTGGGCCACTGACCATGCATCATCATGGACTCAATGGCAACGCAACACCAAACCATGGCGCACGCACTCACCTATAGCGGGAGCTCTACTACAAACTTCCACCATCTGCTGCAGTTCCAATGAGAGTGAAAGGGTTCAAGGCAGAGAGTGATGGACAGGTCATTCGGAGCTTGAACCCAGCAGCGACAGTGACGCCTTTACTGGTGAATAACCTGACCGCTAGTTCACACTGATTCTTGTTCGTGTCCTGCTCTCATTTCTGTGTATACCAAGACTGAGAGCCAGTTTAGCAACTGATTATTTTGGGACTATTTTGACAAAAATGTTCTAGTTTTAAGAGCATGAATGTTTTGAAGTAGCATGTCAAAACGACAAAAAAATACAATGTCAAATTACAATGGAATTACTCTCTCTTAAAGCCACAGTGACATAAAATATTCATGATTACATAAGCACCAATGACTTTGTATTATCTTCAGATATTATGAAATGTGTAACACTCAAAAGCTCAAATAATCTGCCTGATCTGAAATGTGTGGGGTCTGATCATATTTGGCTGTGTCTGCGGCACAGCAAACAACCCCACAATTGTCAACAGATTTTAATTTGATTACTGTTAAATCTGACTGGTGGACACTTTTTTTTCTCCACAGTGTAGTTCTGCCACTTTAAACAAGTGAAAAGGGCACAGACAGAAACAAAAAATGTAAAGATTTCTCATGTGTGTTTTAAATTTAGTACGTTTCCTGATAATGTATTTCAACATAAAAGGCATTATGCTTGATGCCAATAATGCAAAAGTAAATTCTTATTTTGTTGTTATTAATTAAATTGTATCTTCCCTCTAAACAAGATTTATGCTAACTAGGCATCTTTTAACAGAGCATGCAGGAAAAAAGCAAGCTCCTCACACTGAATAATAACACCCCCCCCCCAACATGGGACAAAGCAACATGGGACTGTATTAGTATTGTTAGTGTGGCTGCAAGGCTAATGCACATGGTCAAATATGGGGGTTCAAATGAAGAGAAACTTACACTTGGAGGGTAATAGAGGGACTTTGTGTTCTCCTCGTACTGCTGGTCAAGCCGTTTGTCCTGTAGAAAGAAACACAAAAGCACAGAACTGTCAATATTCGATGAAGCAAAAGAATTAAGATCATTTCTGCAGCTGGTGAAGGAGAGATTTTCCTACAACCACAGAGCTACAGAATCCAAAAAGGAACACAATAAACACACCAGTAAAAAGTGTAAATTAATGTCCAGAAATCTCTTACCACACAGTGAACCAAGATACTGAGAGGAATCCAGAATACAAGAGAGAACACCACGACAGAGCCCACTATGTTATCAGCCAAGAACTTCCCTGATGGCAGCGAGGACAATTTACACTTTAGTCATCCACAATAAAACATGACATGGTTGATTTGTTTTCCAAGTGTCCTCCCAACGGCAACTTACCAAACGTGTTGATGTCCAGCTTGTCGATAAAATCCCACAACCTCTCAATCACGTCCTGCACCTGCTTCATACACTTTCCCTGTTTTAACGAGAGAAAGTTGGCACTCTATTAAACAAATGAAGCTAAATCAATAAACTTGTTGCAACATTCATACAATTTTGGGTTTTTTTTGTTTTGCTTTCAATGCTGGACTATGTTAGGAGCCAAAATGCAACACATAAAATACAATTGCAGTGGACAGATTTGGTGACTCACGCCCTCGTCGCAGAAGCCCACAGTGCAGGGTTTCCCCTTGCGAAGGTAAAGGAAACTGCCGTTGGCCTGGACAAAGGGAAAGCAGGTGCCATCTTTTCTCCGGCAACACACTTTACAGGAGTTCTCAGTCTCTAAAAATAGTATATTGTTACATTTTAATAATTATAATCCACATTAACAGTTTGCACTTTACTTTTCTTAAAAGTTTTGTAATAAGCCAGCACCATCTAAAAGACAGACTCTAGCTCAACGACAACATATGAGTTCGTAGAAGATTTTAAAAGGCTTCATCAGCTCAGTGCTTGCAGGATCTTCCATGTACAATCTGTCTCTTTACCGTTGCAGGCACAGGACTGAAGGTTCTGCTTGGCCTCACAGAAAGGGTTGCACTCTCCATTGTGACACTGGCCGTTGTCAACGCACGTGGTGTTGTCAGCTGCATTTTCAGGAGGTGGACACTGACTGCTGTTGCCTAATATGTAGAAGAAAGGTAGAGAAAAGTTGTCAGTCCAAAGTATTTATAATTTACCAATATTTTTAAACACCACCGCATACAGCCTTGCAGTGATTGCTGCAGTACTTGTGTTAAACCAGCAGGAGGTGCTCACCCGTGCATTTGGAAATGCCTTTACAGGTTGCATTAATGGGTTCCTGGCACCTTACTCCTGCCTTCTCAAACTTGCACTTCTTACAGCAAGGGCTGTTTCTGTCACTGGGAAGAGAGCAGAGATGTGTGAACGCATGTGTGACTCAAACTAGAACATTTCTGACACCCTGAAAGCAATTAATTAATTGTGTGAGTGTGTATTTACATTTGATGAGTGTGTTTTGGACTATTTGCCTGCCTCTTGGACCCCATACCTGCACTGTGCACCATGTTTGAATTTGCAGTCAGAGGAGCAGCAGGGGTCATCGTTGAGGTGGAGGAGCCCGGGGTCGCACTCCTCCCCACCCTCCACTCTGGAGTTTCCACACACCTTACTGTTCCTCTCTTTGAAGCACACAGGAGCCTTGAAACTTAACGTCTTTCCTACAGAGATCTTGCTGCAGTTGGAGAAACGCTTAAGGAGGGAAAGAGGTAGGCGGGTGTTAGATATTAACTACAAGTGGACACTTTATGCTCAGCTGTGAAAGGTGGTGTGACAAATGACCGCTGTGAAGCTAACACAATCATTTTAACAGGAGAATCCATTGGCATACAAGAAATACTGATGTGTTTAAATCCCAGAATATATTTCAAGAAGTTCAGTGCAGAAAAAGTTAGAAAAGAAACAGCAGCCCTCTTCACCTTATTCTACATATGAGCTGTTAAGGCCAATGGCGGAGGAGGTACAGTACATTTACTGTCTGTCATCAGATTTCACAGGAATAACTGTGACTCACATTAATTCCACGCTCTGTAGATTAAATGCTTCATTTAGAAATTGCACTTGCACTTCATATCACACTTTGCATAATTAACTCTGCGTATCCTCATAACTGTCAGCATCAGTTTGTTATATACTAAGGAGCCTCAAGACAGCTGGGCTTCTGTATGTTCAAGCAGAAAACCCCCTTTTTCTTTTTAGTTGTTCACTTTGTTTGACGGTACCTTGTTGTTGACGTGATCTCCGCTCACAGCTATGGGGTACATGACAAACTTCCCCCCTTCGTCGTCACTGGGAGCACAGTGACGGATATTGTCTGGGTCATGCTCAGCTCCGAAATTATGGCCCAGCTCATGAGTAGTCACCAAATCTGCTTCCTGTTGGAATTTGCCAGAATAAAAAACATAACTTACCGCTGTATTTATGAATCAGTTGAGAGTTGACCACAGAAAAACAAATTTCCATCAAGCAACACATACAGGACAGACATCCCTTTACTGAACAGAAGGTAGTGATGACACTGATTTTACTGGCAAATAACATACATGTTATCACAGATGCTATAGATACACTCTCAGCATACGTCCCCAAAATTCCAGAGCTTCCTTCCGGCTTACATTCATGATCTGAAACTTAACAGTAAAGTGTGCAGAGGCGCAAGCAGCACACTGACATCAGAAGTGTCAAAACGCCACAGCGTTAACATCATTACTCATAACACCCACACAAAAAGGTGTGTCCGCCCTACTTGTGAGCTTGGCGGTATGACATGTTGTATAACATCCTGACTAAAACTGAGTGCACCTAGTAATTAGTTCTGTCAAAAGATGAAAAGCAGACCTTTGTTAGGATGGTTTTGCCGTAATTCTTGGTGCTGGTCAGGCCTGTGTTGAGGTAACTGGGTTTCTTGGTAGAGGTAGATGGGTAGTATGCTGCAAAATGACACAATCAAAACAAAGACATTTGCATCTGCATTGCTGCAGTTTTTTTTCC
Organism: Amniataba percoides; assembly: GCA_037176925.1. Taxonomy (NCBI): domain Eukaryota; kingdom Metazoa; phylum Chordata; class Actinopteri; order Centrarchiformes; family Terapontidae; genus Amniataba; species Amniataba percoides. Next base: position 11,627,835 of record JBAJHX010000115.1, read on the forward strand.
CCACAGCCAAGTCATTTCTGTCAGTTCCCTTTTCAGTATCAATGAGAATCTACAAGCAGCTTCATTCACTACATACATTTAAAATACATCACTAAAACACACAAAACATTAGTTATATGGTGGTAATGTGGGTGTTGATGATGTATATGACGTAGCTGTTTATAGACAATCTAATGTTTCATCTATCAAAACAAAGCCCTTTTGCCGCTAAAGGGTGTTTCCTTACCTCTTGGGCAGAGGCCACCCAAGGCCTGAGGTTTGGAGGGGGCCACATAGGCCAGCCCCAGGGTTCCCTCATCGAAATCTTGGTAGGTGAACAGGTGGGCCAGACACACAGTGGAGGCATTCTCGGCTATGTCTGAGCTGAATTGCTGAGAGACACAAGAGAACAGTCATCAACATCTACTAGCTTTTGTCTAGATGACTTTTACTCAGTTTCACTAGGACAAGCGAAACGATAGAAAGCTCTCTGTTACACATCAAAAAACAAAACTCATAAGTCATTATATTTCTAAACATATTTGTTGATACAATGTTTCTCCTCGTCCCTCTTTCCTACCTCCAGAAGCCGCTTCACATCCCAGACCTCCTTTTCTTTCACTGGGCTGTTCTCCATGTTATAGTGCACCCAGTTGCGGCCTGCCTCCTCTGGCCGAGGTGTAGGCATCTTGTTGATGATGATCTGAGAATGGTAACCAATTTATGAACAATTCATCATCTGTAACTGTAGAAGTGTGTGTGTGTTTATATGAAAAAAAATGTGTGTGTGTGTATGTGTATATATAAAAAAAATGTATGTCAAAATTACGTTTTGGGGTTTGTATTTCAAGACATATATTTTTTTCTTAAAAAGGAATTGAGGTTATAAGTGGCATATCATAAGTTCTTCTCTACATATATGGTGAAGAAGATTGGAAAATAACTCGGAGCAGCTACATGAATGCATATCTTTTCACTGAGAGAACTCAAGACTCGCAGTATGACAAACAGTGTCTCCATTCATTCCCAAAGCCAGTGGAACAAATTAAATTACCCCACGATGCTCACACAAAAGCTTTCAGTTCTTCCTAAAAACGCTATTCTCAAACCCACTGAGGGACACTCTTGTTCTCAGTTTCGCTTCCGGGAGTGACTTGATGTAAAACAAAGCCGCCGTGCTGCTGTGAGTCAGACTTGAACATTGTTACAGTGCAGTAAAGCGCATGGCCAGCCGCACGCACCTGATTGATTTGGACCCCATAGCCTTTGAATTCATCGTCCCAAGTTGTGTTCCTATAGATGTCATCAACTCGATCAATCAACTCAATCTAGAGGGATGACAAAAACATTAAAAAAAAAAGAATTATCAAAAGAAATATATACACAATATGAATGAAAACAGCCACACTGGTTAATTTGATAACGTAAAACTAAACTGTAGAAAGCTTTTAGGTTTTGTACACAGCAACAGAAAGACTGACCAGATAGTTGAGAGTGACGCTCTCTTGTCCACGGCCCATGTGTCTAAAGAAACGGTAATCTGCAACCAGCAACAAGGGGCAGGTGTTCTTCTTGTGATCATGAGCCTGCCTCTTTTCTCTGTGGTGGTTCCCTGTCAAGGAGGAAGCAGTTGGAGATGAGTGCAGAGGACAATTTTTGAGGACAATGTTTAAGGTTGCAGCCAATAAGAATTTTCATAGATAATGAATCTATTGATTATGTTTTAAATAATAAATGAATTACTTAGTCTCAAACAGTGGTTCTTGATACTATAAAAACTATTAAGACTGTTTCTCAGAAGTTTAACTTTACCAAAACTGTGATAGTTTTGTACACAAATAAATAAATTTCTACAGCTATGATGACTATACACCTAAATACAAGATAATTTCAGGTTCGGCCGCCCACAGTTTTCCCCACTGGTCATGCCTTTTTTCCCTGCCATAGTTAAACACATTCCTTCTGAGAGAACCAACTGTTCTATAAAATGTTAGAAAATAGTCACAAATACACATCGAAATGTTCCACAGCCCACAGGGATGTCAGAAAAATGCGCATTTTGTAGTTTACGAATAAATTAGGCAGCAAACCCTCACATTTCGGAAGCTGGAAATAGACATCTGTTTTATCTCACTGCTGCAGAAAAGCAAATCTAGAGAGATGCCTCATAACTTCATACATCCACAACTCTTCAAACAGTCAGCAATTCGAAGCACAACAGAAAAGGACAACAGGAAGACATCTCATTCGAGCATTACATCACACACTTGGCTATGCGCTGTTTGGGAGTGTGGGTGTGCGCTGCCCTGGCTTCTACAACAAGCAGTGGGAGACCGGTGACGACTCGGAGTCATCTCATTGGGCAGCAGAGCCTCCATGAATTTTAATGCCTCCTCCATAAGAACCTTCACCTCAGTTCACATCCCCAATGAGTGCTTTCAACCGGCAGCCTCTGAGAGGTGTTTCAGATTCCTCCTCTGGCACATTATCACTGTTACATGCTTTACATTTCTAACGCAGCACAAAAGAATAAAAAAGGCATTTGGTTGTTACATAATACCCACTTGTCAGCTGTGTGTATGTATGTGTGTGTGTGTGTATGTGTGTGTGTGTGTGTGTGTGTGTATAGCATGGGCTAGATTTTACAGATAAAAAGGCTTTTATTAAAACGACTGTTACAGAATCTAACACCCACCTCCTTTGTCTCACTACTACAGCCTCCCCCTCCCTTCTTTCCACCTTAAACATTTGTTATCCTCCTACTCTTTAATCCACAAACAAAAGTGCAGAGCCTAGGCTGCAACTGATTTGTGATCTCCAACCCCTTGCATACTCCAGCCTCCACTGTACAAGCACAATATGAACATACAAACATTTCCAAGACTCTCCAACACCAGTGGGAGGGTGAGAGACAGCAGAGCTCACCGTGATCCTGGTCCTGCCCATCCTGGTCCCTTCTGGCATCCTGAGGTAGCAGGTCATTTGCCTCTGCATGTATGTAACCACACACTTTCGGGGAGGCGATGCGGCTCAGGTTCCTGATGTCTTCTGAGCGATAAACCAGCAATCTGCCATCAGTCGAGGAATCTGTGAACCTCCACAGAGGCTGGGTGGGGAGAGAAAGAAAGGTGGCATTAGAGAACAACACAGAGCAGTCATAAGAAGAAGAAGAGAGGTGGGGGGGGGGGTGGCTGGGGCGGGGGGGGTGCTTTTTTTAATATACTCTTATGATATTTGGTCAGTGAGAGACTGAGGGTGTTCACATTGATATTACACTGCTGTAAAACAGTTAAGTAAAATCTTAAAGCTACAACTCATACGCATCCACTTTAACCAATTTGGAAGAAAAACTACATCCAAATTGAAGTGAGAGTCATTTCTTTACTCCCTCACTTTAATAGTTTCATTTGAGAAGCAATTTGCTGGAGGGCAGAGCAAAATGAGTCACTGTCAGAAAACTTAGTTTACATAACTACACTACAAATGTGGTAAATTAATATAGTTAGACTATTTTTCTTCTCAGCTATAGGACATCGTTTAAAAGCAGAGTAAAAAAAAGAGTCACCTTTGAAGATATTGTCAGAGACAAGAAGTTACTGTACCAATATGAACAAAATGACGAGTGCACAGAAAATGAAGAAGTGCTTTTTTTTCCCTTGTAAATGCAGAGAAGCAATATCAAGAAAATGGCGCCCACACAGTGAAAAGCTTGAGCACTGTAGCACTGTATTTAATTACTGTTTTTGAGAGCATTCAGTGTTCGGTTGCCTTTTTTATGATTTTCTTTGTGGGTTTGATAATAGCAGTCTTCAACAATGCAGGATCTCAACTGTAAAAGTTTGGTCAACTGCCTTGTAAAATGGCTGTGAGTTAAATGTCTTACAAAAAGATGATTATTATTCTCTACTCACTTGGATTCTACACAGACAATAACCTTACCTCTATGTTGTATTCTGCTTCATCAGTGAGAATATGAGCAGAAAATTCGTCTCCTTCTATGTGTGCCTGCACACGTGAATTCTCCTCTCCTGCAAACACAACACATACAAGCTTACTTTTTAAAAGCTTGACATATGCAGATTAAATCCAGTAACATATTAAGTAAGGCCACTGATGCATTAAAATACTTGGTGGGGCAGTTTTTATAGTCATCGCTCATGTTTTTGGATCATTTGATCTTAAATTCTCAGGTCAGAGTCTAGAAATGTGGTATTTCTAAAAAAAACGTTTTGGTTCATTCACTCACCAACAACATGCCCTGTGAAATAGTTCTGAAGCTGAACATCGTAGTTCTCCTCCTTCCCGTGTTTATCTATGAACACAGCTTTAAAGTTGTCAGTGAAAAGGTCCGTGTTGGTGGTCAAGTAAAGCTTGAAATGCCTGAGGTGGAAAAAGAAACAATGAAAATTTGATCTCTATATTAACCCAATCAAGAACACATGGCAGCAATTCATCAGACTGCAATCACATTAGCTTTGACTGACACATGAACTTGGAAATACATCATGGCACCCTACAAAGTCTATGGATTTTTACCTGCTTCCATTACTCAAATTTTTCCAACTACCAATACAAATGTACCTGTCTCAGATGCACACACCTGCTGTATCAGGGTCAATGCCACACCGGTATGAGGGGCTCAACAGTGTGAAGAGGAAACCCTCAAATCAAACATGCCTCCTGCATTGTTGCTCCTGACAATGGCCTGTCGCTGTTTACAATGTCATTTCAATATTCAACTGAGCATAAAATCTGTTGCGCAGTCACCACCTACTTATGACAATGAAATGCAGACAAAGTAAAGTTTTTTTTAATTCAGTTCTGCTTTAATGGTTTTCCGTCCCAACCTCAGATCCATCACTAAGTGTGCCAGTTACACTCAAGTAAGAGCTAGGCTTAATGAGCTTTAACCAGTCTATGTATGCATATGTTTTAATGCAGAAGAAATGAAAAGACGTGAACCTCGCATGGACAATAACCCCCCAAACAACAACACTTTGGGGCAGGCTTATGGTCAAACCTGTGCAGGGCTCTGAAGCTGACGAGCCGCTCCAGGTGAGACCGGGTGTGGACGTCCCTCTTTCTGACAGAGTGCAGCTGGAGGCTTGACAATGGCAAAACCTCATAATCTGATAGGACGGCGTTCAGATCATCTGGAAGGCGCGGAGACAACGATAGAAATAAACTAATTTAAAGACGTAAAGAGTAACACGAATTACAATGTGGGGTCACGATTTAACATAATCATTCTCTAACATTTAATAAAAATACTAGCGTTGTTAATTACATTAAGTCTAGTAATTACAGTAATAATCAGCAGTTAGCATTAAGGTTAAAGCTAAGCGTTGGTTGCTAAGTTACTTACCGAACTCCGGGTTTTCTTCGTGATTCTTCTCGGTATTAACTCTCGGTTTAACGGCACTGTTGACCCAACAAGGAGCCAAAAAGGCAATTAACAGTATGCTCTTCATTTTCGGGCGGCTATGGGAGCGCTGTCATGGTCACAAGCTATTCTTTTAGTCGGGACAGCTAGCCGAGCAATCAGGAAGTGCGCCGGGTGGGAAAACATCCGTTAAAAGCAGTGGAGAGACGTAACGACGTGACGCACACACGTAACTGATGACGACGGACGTGGAAGAAGTACTTAGACCCTGAAGTAGTGACACTACAAGTACATACGTATTTGAACAAAAAATGTATTTAAAGTACCGAAAGTAAAAGTAATCATAATGCAGAATTACTCATTCAAAAATGAAAATGTATCGCTTTAATGCCGCAACTAGTAAAGATGGAGCCAGTTTAAACTATATGCGGGGTAACCAGTGAATTATTTTAATCTCTAATATATCATAATACATTTGTTGTTTATATTTTGCATTATTAAGATTAATCTGCAAGGCAGCTAGTAACTAAAAGTTATCAAATAAATGTGTTTAAGTAAAAAGCACAATATTTGTCCCAAAAATATAGTGGGGTGGAAGTATGAGGTTGCAGAAAAGAGAAATACTTCCACTCAGGTACTTTCTTCCTATTTATTGCTGCACAGATTAATTTACAGGTTAAGGAAAATTGTCCTTAGACTGTGCTATCAGGTGGGACAATTATAGTTTACCTACATAAACGAAAATATCCATTATTCAGATTATTAATAATGAAAAAATGTCACTGGATTAAAATTTCCATTTCTAACCATCAACATGAAATACTGCATCATGTTTTAATGACACCAGTTCCAAAAAACAAAAATATTTAAGAACCTGAAAATTGTAACAGTGCTCTTCCAATCAGAAGACAACAATATTACATTTAATAAATGTCGACATTGCTGTCTGAGATTATTAAAGCCACTGAACTGTAAAGTCAAGAACAACATTTTCTAATACTACTGTCAAGGAATTCAAATACACCTTTTTAAGCAAATGAAATAGACACACTCATTTGGATTTGGTTTATAAAATGTTTTATTCATGTTAACATAGCTGATACATAGGGATTCAAACAGTTCCACAAGGCTTTTGGGGACTACAATTGAATGAATAGCAAAACAATAGTGGTCCAAATCTCTAATGACAATCACTGGACAGACTAACAAATCACCCTCTTGTAGGATGTGTACAAACCTGCATTGAAAATTACTAAACTTGACACTTGGACTTGTGTGTATGTATGTCTGTTACAGCATTTGTTCCCATTCCAGTGTAATTTCTCAAGAGACATGCATGACAGAGTTGTCTTCTTCCCATTAAAAAGGTCCCTGCATTTGGTCAGACAAGCCCCACCCCCCAAACAGGCATGCTTTTGTGAAAGAGTGGCATCATAACCAGGGCAGAAAGTGAGGATTTAACCAATTGGCACTACTTGGCTGTATTATATTTGTTGCCAGCATGTAAAGTGCACTAGCTTTCCCTGCAGTATGAAAATTGAATCTGTTTGAAGTTGGACTTCAGCTGCTGTAACCGTACCACGTAACTGTATAGAGACAGACACACTAAAAAAAGAGAAGGAAAAAAAAGGGGGGGGTGGTGTTTGGGGAAAACTACTTTTTATATCTAGAAAAAATCAAAAGAAAATCCAACTGTCTCAATTGATGGGATAAGGTTTCCAGTTGTCCGATGATGGGAATTTAGTTTTTCTGCCTCTAAAACGAGCTAGGAGTTTGATATCATGTCAAGCTATCATTCACCTTTCTACAGCTGAAACTGCACAAATGGGAAGGCCAGGACAAATACAAATCAAAGGGAATGGAGGGTTACTCTTTTCACACCAGTTGTCCAAATCTACATCGTGAAAAGCATGATTTTCTCTTTTTTTTTTTTTTACTTCCTTTTACGACTCTTTTCAGCAATGGGTTTCATTGATAGAATGTTTGAGTGGAGCAATAAGGAATGGAGGATGTGTAAAAAGTTTTTTTTCTCATTTTTGGAGATGACCCGACATTGAGGGCTTGTGTTTTATTTATTTATTATTTTTTTTATTTCTCATTCTCGCCACCCTCTCCTGCATCTCCAGCGTCGCCCTCCTCAGCAGCATTGTCTGATGTCCATAACTGAGAAGAAAAACAGATATTTGTTTAAAATACAGCCAAATATCAATACTCCTTCACCATTTAGAGTTGATGCAAAACTGACCATCAGTAATCACACAATGCCATAACAAATGTACAAATTAACTATGAAAGAGCAATCTGAGCTCTTATTCTTCCATGTTTGCAGAAAACTTGTACAGTACACTTTGTATAAGTTTAATTTTTTCCAGAGCTTTCTAAAGCCTGACACAGAGGCAAGCAGAACACTATTGTCACACAAAGAGAGAAAGAGCTGAGGGCTGATACTCACTGTCAGGTTGTCTCTGAGGAGCTGCATGATGAGAGTGCTGTCTTTGTAGGACTCTTCATTTAGCTGGTCAAGCTCAGCAATGGCATCGTCAAATGCCTGTGAGCAAAAAGAAAGACGTTAACTCTGGCAAAACAGAGTCTAGGAACATGGCTGATTTTTGTATCAAAGGGTGCAGACCTTTTTAGCCAATTCGCAGGCCTTTTCTGGGGAGTTGAGGATCTCGTAGTAGAAGACGGAGAAGTTGAGCGCCAAGCCCAGGCGGATGGGATGTGTGGAGTCCATCTCAGCTTTGCTGATTTCAAATGCTTCGTGGTATGCTTGCTGTGAGCTTTCGATGGTCTCTAGAGACAGAATGTAATTGTCAATGTATGTATTATGTCAAGATTGAGATGCAAGGTCACCTACAGCTGGACAGAGCATGACTAATTGAAGTGAACATGGATTTAAAGCAATAGTTTGACTGGACTAAAACCCAAGTGTAAAAAGAACAAATCTGTGGTTTTATTGGCAGCAGTGCCAGCTTATACCCCACAGTTGTTGCAGCAGTTGAAAAGTCACAAGCAGACCTCAGGAGGTTACTGTTCCTGGCCAATAAATTGTCTGGCACAAAATGTTCAGCAAAGTATTGTTATATTCTGAGTTTTATATGGATAAATATAATTTTGTTAGAGCCATGCAAGCTGCTCCCCACTCTCTCCCAGAATCCAATCTTTGTGCTAAGCTAACCAGTGGCTGCCTCAAGCATCATATTTGATGCTCAAAAGGTGTGAATTCTGGCTTCCCATTAGTCGCTTGGCAAAAAACTGTATTTCCAAAAATGCTGAATGGTTCATTAAAGAAGTATAGAGCTGATAAGAATCTTATTTTTCTTACTGTCAAGAAATCTCATAAAAAGACCAAACCGTAGTAAGACATGACCTAATGTATGCTGTCAGTATGCATCTTTTCATGAGGAAATGCATTCACCATGCCAGCTTCTTTAGTGCTAACAGACTTGCCAAAGTAACAGATCAGTCTGCATCAGCACACCAACTTCCTTTAACGTTAAATCAATGTGGAATACACAGTGCAAATAAGAGAACGGGGGGCAGGTAACAAAGGAATTCTGTCACTATACATTTTTCCCTGTGAGGATTAGTTGCCACCCACTCCTGTTGTGCATTCCTGTGAGATGGGGTCACACGACCGTGATACATTAAATTTCCAGGTCTTAGCTTGAAGACCAAATCTGACACATTCCTATTTAGAGTGCAAAGAGGCACGGGTTTGGGGAAAAGACAAAAAAAAAAAAACTTTCACAAACAAACACATGAAAACCTTTAAGACTCCACACTACAGCACACTTACAAAGAAATAAAACAAACATGAAGATGCTTCATCCGTGAGGAAATAAAATTTTGAAAATAGAGAAATGGAGCGAGAACTCACTCGATTTATCGTCTCCAGAAGCAACTTCGGCAAGGTATCTATAGTAGTCCCCCTTCATCTTTAGATAGAAGACTTTGCTCTCGGAAGTTTTGGAGTTTTTAATTAAATAATTATCCAGCAGTTTCTGTGAAGACAGAAAAAAATTCAATTAGATGCACGCAGCAAACAGTCAGCAGTAAAACTCTTTGTAATAATCAGCTAAAACACAATGATATTTCAACAATCACACTCTGAAACAGCAGCCTTCCTGTGTTTTCAGAACAGCCCACCTCTGCCACAGTGGGCAGCTGAATCAGATGAACTACATCCACGCTGCATGGTAAAACACCAAATATAGGTGGGGCTCACACATTATCAATGTCCCATTAGCCTCCATCCACCAGAGAGCACTACTCCCTTTGCTCTTCATAGTTGCTCAGCGATTAATGCCTACTCTTCCACTCTATCAGGAGTCAAGTGCACGTGCTTACAGGGTGCCATTTGGAAGCTTTGTGTCAATTTCAGCTAAAGTTGCTCCAAAATTTGCCTACAACCAGGCCAGGCTTCTAGTGTGTCCCCAACTGTCTTCTGCCCCAGATTCCTTGATAAGCACTCGCCTTCTGTCAGCGCTGTATGGCTAAGTCTGATGTCTTATTGGCGATTGTAGTAGATTTCTTACATTCCCTACTGAAATTTACTGACAAATGTTTCATCTGCAAAGATACAGACGCTGCCTGCATTGCACCATACTCCCAATTACTTGAAACTGCAGAGCTTAAAAAAAAAAAAAAAAAACAACAAAGAGACCATGCTTGTAGCCAGTGCATGTATAATGACTGGCAAGATTTAAAATGATACAAGATCACAGCATGAGTTGTACCTACTAACTCATTTTCCATTAGATCACTCAAATTTTGCAATTAGACAATTTATGGCAGAACAGTGGGTTTACATATTTTAACAGTACATTTTATATATACAATTTCAAACTGCAGCCATTACTACTTCTATTTATTACTCTCTACAAGCTACAATATAGGAAAATAAATGTCAAACCACATCCTGTGATTACAGTCTAGGCCAGGTCATTTGTCTTTCAATGGACATTTGAAGATTAGCAGGGCTGATCTGTGTCAGTGAAACCATGGCTTATGCTCAAGTTAACCGGTTTAGAGAGCAGATTAACCCTTTATTCAGAATGAAAACGATTACCAACACCTTAAAGCAAATGACAGGTCTGACTAAGAGGCAATACTGTGTTTAGAATTGACAACATTCTTCTTTGCTTCAAAAAGAAAGAAAGCTTTCCCTTCCAAACCCTGAGAGAAAGAAGCTACCCTTCTGAGCCAAACCCACCACAGCAGCCACTCCCCAGTCATTTACTGACAAAGATTGGCTTGGCCAAAACACACACGTCTCAAGTGCTGAGTGCTCCCCGTTCCCTGCATGCTCTGCACAATACACAAGAGTAGCCTCGTTCTTGGTGCTTTCACACAAAGCTCTGATTTCAGTCACCAGTGCTCACAAGAAAGCAGAGGCTGTTGGAATAAAGCCTGACCTGTTGTGTGTGTGCGCAAGTGCCTTTATGTGCCAGGCATTTATGATTTTTAGTTGATAATTCCTGATCATCAGTTCGATTATCAATACTGGGATTAAATAGATAAATAAATCATTAAAAAAAAAAAAGGTGAGGAGTATTTTGATTTCTCGTTTCTTGCTTTTCTCAGCAAATGTGCTCATCAGACATGATGATAACTGAATGTGTCTCTTTGTGACCACTTGGACAAGACATGAATGAGGGGGAAAAAAAAAAAAAGACAAAAATCCACCCGGCACATACCAGACAGGCCTACGCTGGAAATCCAGTCCTGCACCTTTTTGTAGCAGAGTGAACTGCCTGAATTTGCTCAACTGGCATCACGTCTGGACTACAAGCCCTAAATTCGCATGGGAACAAGACCATCCCCATGTCTCTGCTGCCTCCAAACTGCTTTCAGATGGGATGCAAGTCTGCTTGGTTTTGCAGTCTACTGTGCAGGAAATCGAGGCGGAGGGGAACCCGAGCAGTCTGCTTCTTTATTGCGGTCTCTGTGCCTCTGCCTTTGTGGGTGCATAACCAATCTGACAGGGTTCTGCAGACAAGTTGAGGCTTGAGGACTGACACACCCTCCTCTGCTGACAAACCCTCAGTCAACACTAGCAGAGTTACTGGGAGCTGAGTCACAGCTGTGCAAAAGGCATATTTTCTAGAACACACATCGAAAACCAGTTGAAAATAAGGCAGCTCTGGGAAATTCTTAATCTTGCAGTAGCTAAACCCCCACCCAGATCTCCTCTAATCCACTATCAGGCTAGAAATAATGTAAAGCACCTATCTGTACTGTAGCATCAGATTAAAGAAGTAAAAGCCCCCCGCCCCCCTCCCCAGTATTCAAGTACTTCGCATTAAGTTCAGTCAGTCTCACTGATTTCAATAGCTGTCACTTTTGGTGTTCTTAACAAACTGACATTCAGGAGTTGTTTATGCATGTAAATTCTTGCACTTGGCTGACCACATTAGGCTTGTATCTGCCAGATGGGACTGCGTGGAGACCAAACATGGCCTATGCAGCATATCTTTCCTGCACGTTTGTCCCGACTTCTCCCTCTCAGTCTCTCTCTCTCCACCCATTCAGACACACCTTGCCTGGTGTAGTCACTGTGACCTTTTGTCAGTTCACGCCCTCACAAGGATCCAGACCCATTGTTCTAAATCCAGATTCCCAAACGGCAGGAACAGTGGGAGGACTACATAATACTTCCTTGTCCTCTCCGGCGTTCAGAGGCCATATTTATACAACAGAGGAGCTCACAGGAAACAAGGCAGATGCCATTTGACACACATTATTCTTCTAAAACAAATCACGTGTTACCTTAGAGTTTGTCAAACACATGTCCTGAAGATAGAAAGAGTCCATATAGGCATGTGAACCCTGAAGTTGAGAAAATGTAGCTTCTGGCGCTCGTTTTAAAAAGTGAAACAGCACTCTAGTCATATCTCTTGACGCAATAAAGCATTTAAACCTTTCACTGCTGGCCTCAAGAGCAAGACTATGAAACCACACTGCGGTTATAGCCATCGTCGACTGAGTAGATAAAATATAGATTCAGTGAAACAATTACTGCTTGGATGGTGGTTTTTGGTGAAAGTGGGTGAACATGGATCAACGCTGCAATCTTTGAATCTTATATATGTGTTTAACTGGACACTTTACCAAAACGTTGTGGCAGATCTCTTGCAGCTCCTTCTCCACCGTCTCCCGATACTCCTTGACGAGCTGCTGCTTCTTCTCGGCCCCCTCGGTCTTCAGTCCGATGCTGGACAACACCCTCCATGCGGACCGCCTCGCCCCGACCACGTTTTTGTAGGCGACGGACAGCAGGTTCCTCTCCTCGTTCGTCAGCTCGTCTCCTTTCTCTGTGACCTCCTTCATGGACTCTGCCATGTCGTCGTAGCGCTCAGCCTGCTCCGCCAGCTTGGCCTTCTGAATAAGATCCGCTTTATCCATAGTTTTAGCAATAATTTCGTTTGTGTGTTTTTGGGGAAGGGGAATGACAGTCAGAAGAATGGACGTTAAGCCAAGGATCGACGATGTTAGTCCCACACCGCGACGATGCGAGCTGTGGAAGAAAGATTGATAAAAAAAAAACAAAAAAAATTAGTGTGTGTCGATACAACTACAGGAGGGCAAAACTCTCAATCACGACACGAAAGGACATGCATCCGCCTTGCATGAGCTGGGAGGTACCTGCTGCCATTAAAACACCTTAAACGGAACAAAAAACGCTTTTACATTTAACGACCAGACATTTTTAGCGATATTAACGTACAGGACAAGTCAACCGCCAACCGACAAAACACAAGAAAATCCTGTGACTGTGAACGGTTTCTAGTCCGAGGTTTGAGCCCGGAGAGCTGCAAAGCGACGCGCCACAAAGCTGTCTGGAGCTGCGAGCTAACAGAAGCTATCTGGCGTTAGCTGCTATCGGCCACTCCTTTCAATAAAAAAAAATGTCACGTTACAAAGATGTGACTCTACACGAAGCACAACGTGTAGGCTTAACGACTACCCAGCGTGTATCTATTTTAAAAGCGAAAGGAGAATAATAGAAAAATACTCATCGTTTCTGACCTACTGAAGTCCGAATTTGCTCCACAAACTGATCCGATTTGAGCGGTTGGTCAGAAAGGCAACTAACGGTAGCGGCAACGGCAACACAACTGAACTTGCTAAAAAACAGGGCGGTTCGCGTGAGCTTCAGCTCCTCCAATCATAATTCGCGATCATACGTGAGTGACAGGAAGACTCAGCTCCGCACACCAATGACTGCTTGGCGCTGGGGGAGCGGGCGGGGGGGAGAGGCGGGCCCTACGGAGAGATAGTTTGGCAGACCGGAACGCTGCAGCGGTTGGGGCCACGGGGTTTCCTCCAATTAGAGCAAGGGATGAAGACGTCATCGCGTTGCCATGGTGACGCTCCCTCCAATCACTCCCTGCTCTCTCACGCTGTAGGCGGGTGTGGCACTTGCTCCCTGTAGTTAGATGTTTCATAAGTTTTTTTTGCCATTATCTGGTGCTATTTTATATTTTTATCATGGTCAAAACGTGCAATGAAAACACCCCCAAAAAATCAAATTTATCAATCTCACAAGTACATTTACATCAGGACACAGACTCTATTTCAGTGTGTCCTCTTTGTAAATTTGACAACTCTTCTGCTCTTTGACAAACGTTTAACCTTTCCAGGTCATCATGTGTGATTATCTCACACACTGGAACGATCAAACGATGTCAGTTGTTCCAGGACAGTGTGTCAAAGTGATGAAACTAATTGTCAGGTCATATAGGTTAGATGCTGAAAAGGAGGATAGCAAACACTGGCATGGAAGATGTCCTCTAAAGACTAAATCAAAAGTATTCACAAATGGCCTAAATAGCCCGAGACTCCCTGGCAAATATACCCAGTGTGTCAATCCCCCTCCACGCAGAGTCACCTGTCTTGTTTTAGGCTGAGGTTTCCATTATGTGTGGCATAAATACTATACTATGAAATTATCTGTGTACTTGCTATTATCCGGATGATAATCACAATATTCGGACACCAGCAGCCATTTTCACATCTGGCACAGCTCCATAGATGTTCAGCTAATATTGTTACAGGGACCATTTTGTCAGATGTGTGACCAAGCAAATATTGACAGTGCATCTTTTGTACTCTCCACAAACGCCCTTGTTGGGCCGTTCATGGCTGCTGTCTATAATTTTAGATATTCATTGTTTTTCTCACTGCTAACTAAGCTGCCCATTGTGTCAGCTGTCTGGAGCTGACATTTAAAAAGTTCATTTAGCCGCCGGGCTGACTGTTGACTGGTTTTATATATGTGACTCTTTCAACTTTGACTTTTGTGGACTGTCTGCATATGCCCACTGGATTAATGGCATTGTATCGTGACAAAATGCTGTAGTGTTTCTTGACAGGCATGATGAACAATTTAAGTAATTTGCCTCAAGTTCTTTCTTCAAATCGCATTAGAAGTGTGATTATCTCACTACAGAGCTCTATGCATGCTGAGGGCAGAAGTGATAAATAAGATTATTTTAAATTCAGGACACATTTTTTTAACTACCTGTGGCTGGATTTATATATGAGGCTGAGGTATATACTGTATATGAGGGCCCCCACCAACCCAAGATTTGCTGTGTGGTATTTCATTAAAACAACTGATGTAGGAATTTTAAACACGCAATACTGAAACTACCTTTTTTGTTGAGGGGTTAAAATTGGGCCTAAGTTCTACTTGATTATCCTCTAATTTGTGGCACGCACAAAAATGGCAGACTATATATTTTTACTAATGAAAAAGTTACTCCAGTGTGAATCACATCCATTGTCCACATACACCCCAGTCTCTGAAGGGTATGCTGTGATTTGTCACTTTGTGTGCTGTTTCTCATCCTCTCTTCAGTCCACACTGTACTCTAAGGCACTTAGAGTGGTCTGTGCATTGTCTCCCAGCGTTATTAGCCATCCCATTATTTTGAGTAACACTGTCATACCTGGTTCAACTCAGATCTCCTTCAACTGTAGCATGTTTCACAAGGACCCTCCACCCCAGTGAGTATTGCTGGGTAGATTAGTTTCCACCCTGCAATGTTCCCCCTCCTGGACACCTGAAACTCTACCTGAAACATTTAGCCAGTAGATGAGCAGACAATGGCCGCATTTGCACATGCTGGCATGCCAGTGTTGTTGCTCTTCGTGAATGAGGTTGGCATTATTCAGAAATGTTTTCATCATCAGCAAATCTCATTAAAATACCAAAAAAACTGCAATATGTTGATGAGCCACTCGCTACCTTCCAGCTCCCCTGTTCTTGGTTCCTAAAGGAAAACTAAATCTTTAAAATGACTCACAAATGTTATTCTGTCTTAGAGAAGGCTCTGTGATTTTCTGCAGTTTCCAGGAAATGTTATTCAAACAGACGTAAATAGTGCACTGCCTTGTTGGGAACTATTTTCAGCTGTGGATATGGTGCTCTAATGAGTATCACGGCAGCAGTATGAAACATTTCACTTCCATGACAACAGAGCAAACTGGGTCATGTGATGTGATCAAAAGCTCCAGAACAGCCACAAAATTCAGTTTTGTTTTTTGCTTTTCTCAAAGGAGCTTTAATGAGGAAATACGTGACATACAAATAGAGGATATGGCACTTCTCTCGAATAACTGACTCATTCAACACACGGCTAACAGTGGCTCAAACATCAGATAGCATGCGGTTCTGGGAAAATATCAGTGGTCATTTCTGTTCAGATCTTGTTTGCAGTCACAGTCACCCTCCTCAAAGATCTTTTGTAAGTCTGTTCCTTGTCTTGCGCAATTCGAACCTCCTCACTCTGACCTTTGCGCTTGCCTGATCTCCACCTCTCAGTCACAGAGTAAGGCAGAGTGACAAACCGCAGAGGTCATAAAAAGGCGTGGGGTTTACGTAACGTGTGGAAACCACGGGGCGTAGCTGAAACCTGTCTACCTGGCAACAGCTCTCGTCCATTTCCTTTGATGACATATGATGACTGATACAGTATGAGTAAGTGACCCACTGATCCTCTAAATGACTGATATAAATGATGCCCCACATGTTACTGGGGCTTACAAACAACAAAATACAGCCTCAGCTTACCCCATGCTAGCTGCTTGTATCACAGTCTATTATTTCTCACCGATTATTTGCGCTTAGTCATACATCCCCAAGGTAACCACAGACACATTATTTATCCTGACAGATAACAGTCGTGCAAATGGGAGCTTTGTTGAAAATCTCAGCTGGAAGAGGCCAGGACAGACAGCATTAAATCTTGATAAAACAATCAAACACTTTCCTCACAATGCTGTGCATAACGTCTTTATTCCTTTATTCCTCTTTGTGTTCATGGTTGGTTTGCCTTTCCACTGCACCACCATAGTCACTCACAGACTATGGGCTGACAGCGAGTGATTGTAAAGGAGAAAGTAATTAAAAAGCCTGTCGCTCTGTTTATTTACGTTTTGACTCTTTTCCTCTTCACGCTCGACTGCAGGCCAACTCTGACTCCCTTATGATGAGGCCAGCTGTTGTTGGCAAGAGATTTAAGAAAAATTTAGAAGAAGAAAGAATTCACCATTTAGAGACTATGATACAGTTAAAGGTTTACCACCCTGATCCTAATTTTCATTGAAGTGCATGAAGACAATCATCATACAGTATATTCAGTCCAGTCATATCAGATTTCTTTCATTTTGCCCAATATTACAAAAACAATATGTCATTAAGGGGTTTTGCAATCATCAACATATAACATCCCCTGTCCTGAGATCCTCTAATCAGATAAGGAATGTTTCTGAAATAGGTATTTACTTTTTTTTTTAGTAAATGCATGCCTTGTTTTCATTGATTTGTTACTTTAACTTTGTGTAACACTGATGTCAAAACTGTGATCAGAGTGACAAAATTTTGTTTTTATGTAAAAGATGACACTAATGTTTTGTGCTGTCTGGTCATTTGTTTAGATTGGTCATTTCACAGCTCATCCACTCCTGCAGGAAAAAAAAACATGCAAATGTTTCTCGTGTTTTCAGATTCAGCACCTGACTCTGGGCTACTTCAGCGCTGACAGCAGGCAAACAGTGCATGAAGACCTTCTTTCACAGCCAGCAATGCAGGTCAGGATACGTTATGACAGCCACCATTGCTCTCAACAGGAAAGACCTTCGAGGTTAACATCCTGTACAAAGCCAGACCTAACCGCACTACACGCATTTCTTGACAAGTAGTTCTGCCTGTATTATAAGAGCATCTGCAAAATAATCTTATAAAATCTGTTTGAAAGCCTTTGTTTTAACAGATGTTTAGATATCGCAATGAATTGTTTCTCCTCTTATGGTAGTATATTGTCACAAAAGCCACACTTTGACCAGAGAAACTTGACCCATGATCTAGGAACCTTTGGAGGAACTCAGTGCTTTTCTACCACAGGAACCAGAGTCTAAATTTCTAAGGACATTATTTTGTCACCCAAAAAAATCCATGCTGGGATCCTTTTCAAAAGCACAAGAACTTTCATGGTGGGCCTTGCAGTATTCCCATCATTTATTAGTATGACAGTTGCCATTTTAAAAGCCTGCATCTGCAACAGTTTGCTTTTCTTCAAGATTGACATGGAGTAAAAGAGGGTCTATGACAGATGGAGCGACAACGAAGTTCAGGTCTTTCTGAATATCTATGCTGAGGAGGAAATCAAGCGTGCAAAAATGATGTGTACAAACGGATGTCACTTTCTCACCCCATCAGCCGACTCATGTGCTTAACCTTCGTGGTTCCTTTTTAGTTCCATTAAAAAAGATTCCTGGGACTAAAAATTCTGGGTACTTTGGGTTGAAACATGGTTAAATGGTAGGGGAGACACTTTGTGGATATCCATTCTGAATACAGTTTCAGTGTTTTCTGTAAAAAAAAAAAATTCATTTTGACATTCCAACAAAAGCAAGTGCTCGCTCTCATCTTTAAGACTGCATCTGAATCATCACCTTACACTTAGGCTGAGAAATAAGGCATCTATTTCTGTCATTAAACATGGCATTCTCAGATGAGTCTCTTGTCCACAGTAGGTCAGATGGCTATAAATAGTAATGGTTAATAGGTTGGGAAATCCCATGGCTTCAGCTCTAGTTTTGAGCTGCATATGTGGATATTAGCCAGAAGCATGGCTCATGTTCACATTTCCAATTGTTTCATTTGATATGTGGAGCGGCCAAAGAAAAGATAGAATTTTTTCTTAATGGTAGAGGTCTGCATAAAACTAAGACTAAGACCCAACCCAAAACCATTTTTCAGACCTGACAAGACTACTGCCAAATTTAAGACCCCAAACCCCAACCTGAGGCTGCATTTTTTAGTCATGACTAGAGATCTTAATTTATTCACTAATTACACTTGGAAATACCCAAACCTGCATGTGTCCTGAACTTGAAGCTTTATAAAGTGTGTATTCATTATAAGATCAGGTAAAGTTTACCCACTGGACATTTGTCCATATTCTGTATCCTGGGCTTGCATTCAAACGGTTGTGATTTATTATCATTACATGACACAGGACATGAGGCCTCAGTTGTAGCCATGAATACCAAGACCAATACCAAGATTTTACCCATAATGCATCAGAGTATTTTGCTTTAAAGAAACATGGTAAGATTGTTTTACTTTATGGCTACTGATTTCTCTGTTTACATTGTGCAATGATACAATTAAGCCTACACAGTCATCACTGGTTGTTTGTGATCTTTCAGGACTGTAGACTCTGTATAGACAGTCTCATCCAAATGTGTCCATCCAAATGCTCTATATTGCATGCTTGGATATACATGTGTGCTCATGAATAGTCTTCATAATATTCAACAGCATAAGATTTGCACTAGTCTGTGTTACCTGGTGGCATAAAGGCTGATTAGTCTGAGGTACTGTTCTGATTAAAAAAAAAGCAAATATCAAATATTGTCGTTTTTTCAGGTCTGCCATATAGAGCACGGTACAGTTTGTTCTGTTCAGATGGGAAAAAAGCATTAGTGGCTTATGCAGGTTTAATGCTTGATTGAAAGTGCACGTATTGCCTCATTTACAGCACCAATAAAGAAGCACTGAATTATATTTTATTACATATCTACTCAAGAATATCATTAATACGTGCACAAACACACACACACACAAAAACAAGTGCCATGCTCACACACACAAGGAGCACTTAAATACTTTCTCTCAGTTATCCTAAGAAGAATTGTTGATGTGCTGCCGCAAATGGACTGAAAGTTTCAGCAGCATATTTACAGCGTGTGCATGTGTGTGTGTGTGGAGCTGCTGATGGCAAGAGGTTGAATAATAGATGAGAGATGAAGCTATTTTCTGAACCTCATTAGATTCTTGTTCTGTGTTTAAGAAGCATCAGTAATCTGTTTTTAACAATAATTTCTTTCTGTGATGCAGAAACTGATCAGAATACAAAACTGATGAAGTTGGCAACAAATGTGGGCGTGACTGGTTGTTTTTCTGACAATTGTAAACCTCGCTGTGTTGATTTGGTGCGTGGCTGCTAAATGACTGACTGTGTGAGGAGAAGGTGGTCTCCACTCCAGTGGTGGGAGGTCGTCTCATGGCAATTATGTCTCTGTGCTCCAGTTCACAGCCCATCTCTCAGCTCTAATTAGAGGTAATTAAAACACTTTCTTTCACTCTCCCGCACACAGACACATACATACACTGATGCAAGCACACACCAGGATTTCAAAAGGGGCTACGCTCTAATTAAATCCAACAGAGAATGTCACTGAATTATCAAGTAGGATTTAGACTCTCCTCTTGCATTTCAGTAATGTCACTGTGCTTTTTCCTCATTGCTTCTGTAGTGGTGTTGTCGTGCTGAGCTGCCTCTCTACCTATCTGTCCTCACGCTGAAAATCAGCTTCTGCACATTTGCATCCACTGCTCTTTAAACAGAGGTTATGTGCTGAGGCCTATGTGGGACATGTGTGCTGCATAAACTGCTGTGTGTGTGTGTGTGTGTGTGTGCGCGCACACGTGTGCATTAGTTAGCTTGGTATGCAGGTTGCATTCACTCTCTTTCTTTGACTGCTTATATGAATAATACATCACCTGTGCACATCACTAAGTGCACAGTAGTGATTCACAACATAAAAGCTCTACATATACAGTATATATGTACAGTCCATACACACACAAACACACACACACACATATATACATGATAGAAAGGTAGACATATATAGACGTATATATAGATATATGTCCACCTGCTTACTGCAGCCATCACTGTATAGCATGACCTTCATCAAAGCTGAAATATATTTACTGGCCTTCCCCTGTCCTGTTCAGTTTACAGTTAGTCTGTGCTGTATCTTGCAATCCTGAAGGAAAGCAAATGCATCTTATAATGTGGCACTATGTGTTGGGTGAGTAATCATTCTTGGATGCCCAAAGGGTAGGGAGGACCTTCGTATTATTCAGTAATTTTCTTGACTAACAAAGATTTGCGCAAGTTATCCAGACACCATTTAATCCTGCTGGCCTGTTGAAACAGGAAGGTGTCGTGCAAATGTGACTTCACATATTTCTCTTGGCAGTTAATGCAAACATCAGATGACCTCTGCAGGTTATATTTAGATCTAAGGAGGAATTATGGGATTGTGGTGACGACTGACAGATTTGTCTCCATTCTCACTTGCTAACAATAGCAGGAAGCCTTCTGTACGTTAACGCTTACAACACTCACTGACTGACATAATCTGGTCATTTCTTTGAGTTAAACCAAAAATAAAATAGTGAATGACAGTTTTGAGTCAAACTGATCAGTCAAAGTCACAGTGCATACACCAACATGTCTTTGTTTGAATAGTCATTGTTACATAGAGGAATGCACAATGTGGCACAGTTGTGTTAATGGCTGTCATTTTGGAAATCTTTAGAAAAGGATATCTATAAAAAAAAACAGAATAAGAAAAGAAAATAGAAGAAGTACAGGAGAGATTCTGGCTTCAGAGCAATGACAGCTCTTCTTTGCAAGTAACATTTGAACGCAAGCCAATGACTAAATGCAGTGAACACACTCCACTCCACAACGTTTTTCCACCCTTGTGAAGCTGCTTCTAAGATACTATTTTCAATATTTTATGTGGATTTTCTTTTTGTAAAGTCATGCATATTTCCATGATTTCCTCGTCTGTTTTTAATCCTGAGTTGATGGGCTTTGGAGAAAATGGTTTCGTACAACCTGTGCTAGAGTTCCACTGCAGAGGTTTGTGAAAGGTTCGGTGAGGTTAATCAAGATGCAGCACCCTTCAGACAGTGTCCTCTGTGGCGTTTGCCTCCTCTCCACCTACTCTGCTTTCATAATGTATGGAGTCTGTTCAGCACCAGCTCCCTCCTCCCATCTCTCTTTTCACTCACTCTGTGTTCCCCTCGACTGACTCAGCCTTTCCAGGGATGCTCGACAGTCGAACATGTTCAGACACACATATGCACCAGCTCATCACTGGCAGAAAATCATGCTGCCTGTTCAGAGCCATGCCCGTGTTCTCAACGTCCTGTCCTTTCAGCGATGCGTGGATGAAGATGAAGTACCTAAATCGACGTGTCTGTACGCCGCCTCTCCCTGAGCACACACACACACACATGCACACGCGACAATATGCTGCAAAGTCTCCAAGCTGCGGCTGCCAAGCATCTTTCTACCTCGCTGCAGAGTGGAGTGGCAGTTGGCTGCAGAGGAGCCCTGAGCGAGGCTCTGGCAAGATGTTGTGCCTCTCTGTAGGGCTGCTTAGATGTGAGCCAGAAAACATGTTATACTAACTGAAAGAGGGGGGTTGGGGGGTGAAAGACAGATGAGAAATGTTGGATGCAATATAATCAAAGGTTATCATAACAGGTTTTCATGATGAAGTTGATCAAATGTTTGGATAACAGTGAATTGTTATGGATTTCTCTCATCAGTTTTACTGCCACACTGGCTAAGCTGGCTGTGCTCCAATTCAGTAAGAGGTCAATGTGCAATAACAGAGTGAAGTTACCATTAGATGCTGATGTAGGAGCTGTGTTATCACCCTCTCCATTAGTCTTGAAGTTAGAAATGCAGGGAAACCAATCTCCAACTCAGCACTATGGAGAACTATTGTCGAAGGTCAGGAGAGGGCAGATCAGCACAGAAAAATCAATGAGGCTCATCAGGAAGCATTATCTTTATATGCAAGTCAATAGTTTTGTGCAGCAGCTTTATGGAACATTAAAGTTATGTTTGATCTTATACAGCAGTTCTTTGAGGACTCAGAGACTTCACCAAAGAGTTATTTTGTGACTAAGGTGGTTTGATATAAAGCAAAAAGGTTTAGCAAAAAAGTCTGTATATGAATAAGATATAAAATAGGCTAAAACAAATCTGAGCAAAAAACAAAACATTTAGCTTGATTGGAGGCAGGCTTAAGTTTGACAGCTTAAGAGAAGCAGGGGTATGTGATTGATGAAAGGGGAGAGGGTAGTGAACTTCAATCATTTTGTAAAATATCTAAAAAAGTATTGCTTCATTTGTATATTTTCCACAGTCTATTCATGTGGGTCTCTATTTCATAATTATCTAATTATTAATATCACTTTGGACCTGCTCTCAAATCCAAATTCTGTGCTTTGCAACTAAAATATATTTTCTTGTTTTTGGCCATCGATAGATTGACTTTCATTTTCACACACACAAGAAGAAAACAGAGAAGAAATGAAAATACACCAAATGTATTTCTACTTCAACAAAAAGAGACATGGTTTTCTTAGTAAGCAGTCAGCTATACATTGTACGTCCTTTAGCTGAGCAGTTCCAACATGGCTGTCACCTGAAAGCTCATCTTCAAATGTTCTGAACATTTACACTAGTCTTTAATGCCAAAGTGAGTTGTGTTTTAAAGCTGGAGGTTAAAAAAATACACTTAAAAAAATAATTTGTTTGAGTTAGGAATACACTGTGACCACTAATGAATACTAACCTGTTGGTCTGAATGATTGTCTGCACACAGTTGACTTTCTGATTCACTGCCTGACTGAATTTAGCTTTCTTGAAGTATCTTAAGAGGGGAAGTGGGGAGAAAAGGGGAAAGCATCAAAACACCATAAAAAATAAAAGTGAACTATCCCACACCGTAAGTTGAAAGCTGTTGTGATTCAACCTTGATGTAGCAGAGTTTGGCGATAGTGTGGAGGAGGGAAAAGGTGTTACACAACAAGTGGGCTTCCAATACTCCCACCCAGGGTGCTACAGTACCGGAGACTCGGCCAAATGAAACAGCGATAGGAGTAGGCTGAAGTGCTCCTATTTCTCTCTTCTCATTTGCCATCTGTCTCTATTGCATTGTTTCATTCCCTTCTTTCCCTCAATATACTTTTGCTTGTTTGCCATAAACACACATGCAAAACGCCCCTTTATCTGTGCAGGCATTGTTGCTCTGCGTCTGCAGGGTACACACCCAAATACCAACACTGTATGTGTGTTCGCAGGAGATGAGACAGGAGAGCTGATGGGCTCCTGTGTCAACCTGCAGAGATGAGACGCAGCCAGTTCTGCACAGGAATGCAGCCAAGAAGGAAGGCAGAAAAGACTGGGAGAAGTGGGTAAATGCGTTCTCCCAGGAAGTGTACATGATGAGGACGTGTGTCTCCTGAGGGGGGGTAGCGTCGGTGTGCTGGTAAGAGTGCATTTTGTGATAGTGACAGCAAGCAGAGCCTGTGCATAAAAGCAATTTCTGTGCACATTTGTCATGCATTCCCAGAAGTGATCTGGTCCTGCATTTTCTTAGAGTTACTTTAAACCAGAATATAAGTTTTTTATTTTTTATTAAATGGCTGCATCAGTGTGGGTTTTTTTGTGTTGTTGGTTGCATATATGGGTCACATATGTTTAACATTGCAAATATTGCTGTTGCTGCTGTACTTTGTAATGTGGAAGCAGCAAGTTTATATTAATTTCTGTACAATTACTGATGTGTAATTTATCAATGAACATTGGATTCATTTTTGCTAATGTTATGTTACTGCATAATAATATAATTGAAGCACGGACTGATAGAAACAGGCTGCACCATGTTACACCACAAAGAATTCATTGAGCTAATATTGCATATGAATGTAAACATTAAAAACTATGAATGAAGAATTGAATGTTGTGTCATGACTTCATCAAGTTTTATGAGTCTGATAATTGATGTTAGTACTTTAAAACTAATGGAAACAGGAATTGTAAGAGAAATAGTGTGCACTGGAAAGGGCCTATACTATACATACAATTCACAGACATGCTGGTATGGTCCTTCATTTTGATAATATTAACGAGGTGTACGTGATTCTTTTCTGAAAAAGCTCTCCCTTCTTCTCTGGTGAGGTAAACTGAAATGGAAAGTTACTAAAGCTGGTTTTATGATACATCTGCCACTCCCTGTGGTTTACTCAAAGGTGAGGTGAGTGGCACGCTGCTGTATCCCTGACAGTCATGCTCTGTGACCGGGCGTGTCTCTTGCATGGCTGCAGTGCAGATCTGAGCAGAGTACAGCTAATAAATGCAGGGATTCCCTCGTGACAAACAAAATGCCAACAGTTGACCAAAAGATGGGCTTAATTGCAGAGCGCAGAAGGCTGTGCGGATGTCCTTTTTTTTCTTTTTCTTTCTTTTTTTTTTTGTTGTCTCTTTATGAGTCATCACAGGGCAGGGCTCAACCACTGGGCCAGTAGGCAAATAGACACTGCCCTGACTGCGCTTCAACATGCCCAAAGAGAGAGCTCTTGCTGCTGAAGCAACGATGAATAATGGCAAAGTGGTTTCATAGATACATTTATGTAGCTTTTCTTGTTGTTTCTGGTAAACAAACAATGATTAAATTATCATAATAGCTACTTTCAGATTTGATTACATTAAATTACATAACTAGATAATGTTTTAAAGGGAAAAACTAGTCTGATCTCCCATACACAGCAACCAATAAAAACACAAAGCAAAGACACCAGCAACACTAACTAATAAATATATTCCAAGAAGACGTGTGCTTGAAATACAACCCTGGAAACAAGCAAATGTCACATGTAAAAAGTTTCACCGCTGTGGAGACAAAAGACCCTCTAAAGTCTTCTGTGGCATTTAAACCCGTCATTCAACACACTTCTGAACACACCAAACAGAGAATAACCTTCAAAAGAGGGTGTTTTGAACTCAGTGTCAGACACAGTGTAAAATGAATCAGGAGTCAAATATACTGTAGGCCTAGCCTTTTGTTAGAGAAAAGAAATAAGTATTTAATCTTATCAATATCATTGTCTGTAATGACATTACCTCAAAACACAACAATATTAAATGAGGCACCGACCACAAAGCTGAACATTTAGACATTTCCTATTGACATTGAAGGACCTTGTTGAGGAAAAACAGCCTGGACTTTGCCTTTTTAAAAACAGTGTTAACATTTTTCAATTTCATACCAATATGACCCCCTCAGACATTTTCCTCCCAGAGGCAATATCAATCTTATAAGACTTTCTTCACCCATTATGTAATAACAAGGGACATATTGCACAATCCTTTTTCAAAACTATGTCAAAGGTAAAAAAAAAAAAAAAAGGAGACAGCACAACACCCTGCTACAGTGCCGTATTACATCTGAGGGCTGAGCCAAAGGTCCCCTATCTTTGAGCCACCACATCATATCAAGCTCTCTGCGGCACACCACCAGCAGGGCTGACGGTTCTGGCTGGAGGGGCTTTTCCAGTGCAGCGGGCCGTTTGGCTCCGGACCCAGAGTGATGATGTCAGCTCACTGCTTTCTGTGGAGGTCACAAACTCAATTATTCACCAGCACGCCTCATTCTGGATCAATATATTGACTCATAGTTTTTGGAGTAGATTCCAGTGCACCAGTTAAAGCAGTATGGTGCGTTTGCTGTTCGGGGCCGTAAATACCCCAGTTTCCTGGTGTTTGCAGAATGTGTGAACAGACATGTTTGTTTTAGGCATTTCTTGGTTCCTCATGCAAACCACAAGTCGAGTCTTGGAGAGTTTCATTATGCAGAGTGCAAAGTTTCAGTGACAAAAGACAGAAGATTGTCATTTCCATATTACCTATAAATCTGTAGCTTGGCTGACTGGAAAGCATACAGCCGATCAACCATCGTCTAATTAGTACAGGTTCTGTGAAATGGTTTTGGGGTGGGGGGGATGGTGTTAATTATTAAGTGGCTGAGTCAGTCCAAGAGCTTTGCGAGCAAACAGAAGCAGAAAGGTCACCGGGAACAGGGCACGGAGCTAATTTTCTAATGATTAAAAAGCACCCCGCTATCATTTGTGGCTAATAATTTGATGCCACGGTTATGCGATGCAAATGCTTTCTCACGCTTAACCATCACACAAACACACACACATGCTCCCAGCAACACTCGCCTACATGCGCGCCCACAGCCTCTTGTTCTGCAGTAAATCATTGCTCGTAGCTCGCGTAAAGCGGAGCAGGCCATCGTGAGTTTTCGTCCCCTCCTCCCTCCCCTGCTTATTCTAACTGACAGTGCACTCTGTCTTTTCTGGGTTGCCTCTGCATGCCTCTGGGGCACAGATTGGCACAGAGATAAACTTAGCAACAGCTAGCCGGGTCAGACTGCAGCCCCAGTAGAGAGGAAGGGAGAGAGAGGGTGAGGAAGAGTGAGTGGGGGATGCAGCGTGTACCAGAATATATATATTTGAAATACAGCAGGTAAAAACAGGCCAGCCTCAACCCTGAAATTACAGTTTACTTCTTGGCTTATTAAGCGTTTTGCTGGGAATAATGATGAGCAAGAATATTTCACACTTGAGTTTGCACTGTAAACATATCTTTAATGTTAATAAGACTAATTCTTTTTCTGGCATAAGACAAGCATTAGATTAGCACAAACACTGTGCAAAGCTAAACAGGGAGAGGCAGCTAGCATGGCTGTATCCAAAGCTGACCACCTTGTCTTCAGCTCAGTAATTAGCTTATAGCATAGGTTTGTTTACACTGTAAAAACACCACCAATAGTCTGCTATATAACCACAAGCTTCACTTCAGTTTTGTATTTCAGTTTTTGTTGCAGTTGAACTGAATTAAAAAAAAAAGCTGCTTGAGGGTCTTCCCACTGGACAAAGCCATGCTAGCTGTTTCCTTGTGTTTCCCAGTGCTTGTGCTAAGCTAAGCTAACCAGCTGCTGGCTTCACATTTAGCGCATGAGCATATTTGCCTAAAAATGTCAAAGTGCCCCTTTGACCTGCCTCACTGTGGGCTTTTAGGTGTATGCACGGTGTGTGTTTGCACGGAGGTGCATCTGAATGCCACACGGGCCTCATATGCATACCATACGTGAATACCACGGCCCTTCAGCTCAAGCATTGCAGACACTTCCTCTACAACATTACACTTCCATTAGAGATGGCAGGAGAGGCCCCTCCCCTCTGTCATATTGTGAGCCCCTTTAATGTCTACGCTTTTATTTCCAACATGGTACATTATCAGTCTATCTATTGATCTGCTCTCTCTTCCCTCTCACGTTACACATTCCTACTCTTTCGCCTTTCTTACCTCCTGCTGTGGTCTTGTCACCATAGCGATGAGAGCTGCCAGCCCACGCTCTCTATTATCTCTTTAAAAACACAATGGCTCCATAGAATAGGATTGAAAACAGAGAAGGTATCCAGAGTATCTAAAGTAAACTGTCAAACAGTATTGTAATCAGAGTAAAAGGCTTGTTTTCTCCATTATTACAGGTTAATGATGAATTATTGGCTGATGAAGACGAAGTGGGCTTATCTGTCCGTACAAATCACCATTACTATCACTGTGTACTGTGGTAAATGCTATTTTTGGAACAGGACAGGAGCTTGAACTGGTACAAATATCCTGTGGCCCCAAACACACAAAGGATATCCCTGGAGGAAGTACTGCCACACTGTCTTCTGTAAACAATGCTTCAGCAGGAAGTGATTTATGGCCCAAATATGGAAAATCGGATAAGATGTTTGGTGCTTTGTTAATGCTTGTGTCATCGTCTTTTAGATGTTGTCATCAGTTGGGATTTTTAAATAATAATAATAACCTTTAAAAGCACATTTACAGCAAAATAACAATAGCAGCGCTCAAAATGTATGACAGCACGAGCATCAGCTAATTTATTTTCTAACTTTAGGCTATTGTCTGCTATGAGCCGATTATGTAAGACTATCAGACTCACACAGATGGAGATCTGTACGGTCCCAAGCTTTTTACACTTCTGACAAATGATTTTCTTCTACGGGCGCGAAAACTGTCGACGCAACGGTTTTGTTTCACTGGCTGAAAGGCTGAGGAGCACAGACTGCAGAGGAGACCGAGACGGAGGGAGGCTTCAATCTGTGTCCAGGCCTCGGGTCACGTTCTGCTCTGATGACAGGCGCTCTGCTCTCGTTTCTATTTTCTCCTCTCCTATCTTCTCCTCTCCTCTCCTCTCCTCTCCTCTCCTCATCTTACCCAAGGTGACCCTGCGTTTTGATGATGCAGCAGAGAGTCTTAGAAAAATGGCTCATTTGCACAGAGTCCCTCTCCTCTGCAGCCTCAATTCAGACCTTTTACTTACGTATAGGTACTAAAACCACGCTGTGAAAATGCACAGAATCAAAAGTGAAAGTACTCATTCTACAGTAAAATGGTCACT